>CM042844.1:55602362-56202362 GCA_023653725.1 Bungarus multicinctus
TTAGGAATGATAATGAAGACTCTGGTCAGTACCTTCCGTCTTTTACAACTATGCATATGTTACTCCATTGTAGCCCAACAGTTAGTTGTGATAATATATAGCAAAATTTCCAATTTTCAAACCTGTATCTGACCTTGGGAAATCAAGCTTATGATTCAGTCCTTATTCTGAAGCCTATTATTGTAGCCTTCTAAACTGATATCCTCCATGTATTTTGTGATTGCAATTCCCAGAAATATCAGCCAATGTGACTAAATCTACAGGATGCCAAATTGAGAAGGTTTCAATAATTACACGTCATTTATTCCTTGTGATTTAAAACTTTCTGTATGGGTTGTGTTTTGTTAGCATCTTAACAGATCATTGTGGGATTCTTCCTGCATATTTTAAACTAAGTGGCACCTTTGTTAGTGCAAGATGAACAGAAAAGCACAATAAATACAATTCTTAAGAACTTGTCTGGACTTGTAGATAATGCATTACAAAATACTAATGAGATTTAAAAAAATAACTTATGAAAGCATTTTAATTTTTTCTGATCTGAAAATATGACTGTTAAGCAAATATATCCAAAGACTAAATGTTAGCTAAAATGCAGTTTCAATAATTAAGATAGGAGAGACTTTATTTCACATTTCTATTCTTTTTCAAAACCAATTTCTGTGAGTTATATCAGAGTCACTAAGTTCTTTCAGAATCAGTTTAATTTCCCATGTTGGGAGCTTATGAAGAGAGTGAGAAATCAATAAAAAAAAATTCTCAGGAAACCACTGGAACTGTGGGGGCAGGGTAGGTGTGATTTGTACTATCATCAGCTGATATACATACAGTAGTTCCCCAATGTCAGAGAACTTGCTGCAATTCCGAACCATATAGAATTGGTTCAGAAAGCACCAGTGGGTTGGAGGAAGGAAAACTACCGTTTTGGAAAGGATAAAATTCCCTTTAAAGGAACAGGTTTGTGCTAGGTGGATGTTTCTGGATTTCAGAATAAATAAAAAGGCTCCATCCTTTACTTTAGTCAGCTCTCTTAAGGCACTGATCTGTGCATCGATTTAGTTTTGGGAAGGATAAAATTCTCTTTTAAAGAAACAGGTT
Source organism: Bungarus multicinctus (assembly GCA_023653725.1). Lineage (NCBI taxonomy): Eukaryota > Metazoa > Chordata > Lepidosauria > Squamata > Elapidae > Bungarus > Bungarus multicinctus. Next base: position 55,603,461 of record CM042844.1, read on the forward strand.
TGCACTGTTTCTGGATCTTAGAATACTTAAAAGGGAACCATCCTTTACTTTAGTCAGCTCTCTAAGGCACTGGATGCATGGATTTTAATCTTATTCAAATGATTGCTTTAGTATGGCATATTTGGCACTGATAAATCTTCACACTTTAAAAAAAGACAAATTAGTAATTTTTGAATAAGTAACAAAAATACAGCTTGATGAAAAAACCCAAAAGGCAATATTTTGCACTAATCTGCATATGACAATGAAATTATCTGTAACTGTTAATTCTCATGCAATAATCTTTTTTTAGAGTATTCTGCACTTCCTTAGGTCTGCTTTGATTCAAAAGGCACTTCCAATGCTCAAAACAGGTAATTTGCCTACATCAAACCTGCTCAATAATAATCTGTACATGAACTCTTGATAGTCCTTTAAGAACTATGATGGGACAGTAATCTATGACTGTTACTAGTATTAGTTTGGTGCACTATTCGCCCTACGCATAGCAGCAGAAAAAAACCCACTTTGCATAGAAGAGAGTACAGAATCTTTGTTGATTTCATCGCTCTTTAGTCTCGTTTATGAGACACCGCGTTATGCGGGTTTTTTTTTTGTTTGAATGATTGCAATCCTCTGCCTACCTAGAAGTAATTTCCATGGAACTTAATCGGCCTTTGCTTCTTAGAACTGTAGGGAAGAGAGAGCTATGACTACTTCCGACACGCAAAGGACAACCACCTCAAATCGAATAACTGGCCTTAAATTCTTTACAAAATTAAGTGCGCAAAAGAAAATGGCAGTTGACGCGATTTAAAAAAAAAACAACTCAGAAAAGTTGCTTACACACGCTCCACCCTGGAGGAAGAACTTATGGTAATTTTAAAGGCCGCCTCGCCCAATAGTTGCTTTTCTTGAGCCGCGTAGGCGGGCAACATATGGCTAAACGTGGAAAGAAACCCAAGACCTGTTTGAAAACAACCGCAAATAAGTGGAAGGAACTGAAACTGGTTGTTCGAGGAGAAAGAGCTAGAAATCTGCGATCAGGGACTTCTGAGGAAAAGGGTGACTTTTCAGCCTCTTCACTTTTAAGTAGCTTAAGTTCTTTTAATGTTCTTCTTCTCTCCTCCTTGTCGCGCCGAAGAAATTAGAAGGATGAAATCGCTCGTGCGCCAGGGCCGTCTTATTACCCAGGAGGTGCAATATATTGGGTTTTCTCCATCGGAACCAACGCGAGCGCGATTCGCTCCGTTGTTTAAAATGATAATTTTAAATAAAGTGCACGGGAACACGTTTTGTTCGCCCGTCGTTGAAAAAACTTGTAGAAAGGGAAAGTTGTTGACTTTTCTGGTGTTTCAGTTGCACGAAACGAGATAATTCTGGTTACCAAATCAACTTTTGGCCAATCTGATCAGCGTACGGTGTTTTCGGAAGTAAGTTCCGCTGTATTGGGTAGTTAGATCTTGCTTTGTGAAAGATTGCAGGCTGAGCTACAGTTTACCGGAGGCTGCGTACTGCGTACTTACCGGAGGCTGAATACTGAGTTTCACTCTGTTCGATAGATCTCGCTACGGAACTGTGCCTAAGCCTCAGATCTATAACACGTGCACAGCATTGCAGCTTGAAATCGAAGTTTGTTTTTTTTAAATAAGCCTTGCTATAAAGGCAGCAGGACGTACTTTGAAGAAATACGTTTATACTAACACGTTTTACAGATTAACCCTCCTCGTATTTTATACTCCTAATCAGCCTACTATTGATTTTTCTGATTATTAGAAACGGGGTGTGAGTGCTGTTGCATAACGGGCTTGCTTTATCCGGAGTGGAACTTTTGCATGCCGTAGCTGCCGTTCTTTAACGGGAATCTACGAAGGCTTGCCAGGGTTCGAGGTAGCATACATAATCCGTGGAAGTAGCGCTTCCATACCTGGGCTGCAGATAGGCAACAAAAGATACAGGAAATTAATGATCCTAGATTGTAGGTCCTATGGAAAATACCGTATGTTAAGTTTTTCTCGATTTTTCAGTTATGGCCCTCTGAAGTTAGAAAGCGACAGACTGTCCCCCATCCAAAACATTGTAGATATCTTTCCTAGTATGAACTGTAAATTTCCCCCTTTAATTTCTATAGGGCTTCGATTTTTCCTCCCTCACACCAATTATTTATATGAGTCAGTAAAAAAAAAGTTGATAAGCAGTATCCCATGGATAATTTTGCTCATATTGTTTATCTGACTGGAAAATAATGTTTCTAGCTAGTTTAAATAAGTAATGCTATTGGATATGGGTTTTTTCCCCTATTTTTTTCTACATTTCATATCTGATGTGGGTAATCATTGCCTAGTTGGAATGTTTATATGTGAATAAATTTATTTGGGTTTTTAAACCTTTGTTGTCTCCGGCAATGGACAGGTTATCATATAACATAGGGTTACAATTCGTGAAAAAATAATAGTATAACTATTGAAAAACATGAAGAGCACAGCCTTTGGGCTAGAACAAGGGTGCTCAAACTTGACAAGTTTAAGACTTGTGGACTTCAACTTCCAGAATTCCTGAGCTAACATGACCAAAGGGGGAATTCTGGGAATTGAAGTCCACAAGTCTTAAAGCTGTCAAGTTTGAAACCCTTGGGTTAGAATAATACTCATTAGGCCCTAGTCCTCTCTGGAACAGCCATGTTTTCAAGGCTCTTTAGAAGCAAATGAAGAAGAGGATGGTCCAGATATCTGAATATAGGGGCTTATCATCAAGAATGCTCGGTTGTATTCCCTTTGGCAGTGGATCCTCAGGAAGCCTTTTTCTCATCTTGTTGAGCAGACAGATTCAAACATAGAGAAGACATCTCTGAGTTATCCTGAATCTTGAAAGGCTTTCAAGATAATAAGCAGCACCTTCAGTTGTATCTGGCTGGTATCCAGGAACCAATTTATCACTTGGCAGGGATGTTACGTGAAAAAAAAACCCTTTGTTGAACAGTTGTGGCTTCTGAGTAGTCTTCAAGAACTACTTATGTGCAGTAGCCAAGGCAGGAGGTGACAAGGATGTGAATAACTGTGCAAAGCCTCTTAAAAAAAAAAAAACAACAACCCACAGCTTGTGCAGAGGATGTTTTAGCCACAACCTCACCTAATGCATAGCAGGAACTATGAGTCAAAAAAGACCCCCAAACTGCACAGTTTTTGTTTGGGGGAAGAGTAATCCAGGCCTGATGATAGACTCTTTCCATTTCATCTTGCTTAGATTTGGCCTAAGCCTATTTAATTTATCCAGACTCTGATCGAAACTGAACCACATCTCTTGCCTAGCCCTAAATGGGATATGTACTTCTGTTTGTAGCTCACTCTCTGCCAGAAGATGACCTCTTCCAGCAGATTTATATAGATGTTGAAAACAGGTATGATAAACTAAACCTGCAGCATTCTGCAATTCAGTACTCATAGATGTGATTTCTGCTCCACTGAAAGTAGCCTCTCAGAAAGGAAGACTATTGAAAAACAGTGCCCCCACTTTCAACTAGCCTAGATCCAAGGTATCCAAGATCCAGCAGAATGAGGAGTCTTACATTCTCCTTATCCCACTCCCACTAAAGATCATCAACAAGAACAATTAATTGTTTGTCTCTTATGCAGATCTGAATCCCAACTGAAAAGGGTTCTTTTCAATTTTTTATAAAATAGGAAGATTGGAGATGATAATTATTGAGGATGGGTTGGTTCAGTATTTCCTTGGCAGCATTCACAAAACTGATAAAGGCCGGGATCTAGTCTTCACATTGCAGAGCTTGGAGCACATAGAATCCTGCCCCGGTTCCTCAAGAAGCACAGACTCAAACTGATCCCAAATAATCTTAGAAAGCAAGGCATCTATCTCAGTTAATGTCCAACTCACAGCAAAAGTAGTTTGATCCTCCACATACTTAATAACCCTTCTTACAGCCTGGATTAACAAACGGATAAACAATGGGATAAACCAAGGTTCTTCAAACTTGGCAAGTTTAAGACTTGTGGACTTCAACTCCCAGAATTCCTGAGCTAACATGACTGAAGGAGGAATTCTGGGAGTTGAAGTCCACAAGTCTTAAAGCTGTTAAGTTTGAAGATCCCTGAGATAAACAAAGGGATAAACAATGCAGTCCCCTATACATTTATGTGTTGCTGTTCTTACCACCATGATAAGTGTATTGAATAATTTTTTTCTCCATACAATTGTGTCTGATTCTTGGACACTGCCTGGACAAGCCCCTGCAGGTGTTTCTCAAGGTTTTTCAGAAGTGGTTTACTATTGTTTCCTTCCCAGGACTGGAAAAAAAAAAAGACTGTTCCAAGGTCACCTAGCTCATAGTGTTTGGGTATTTAGCCTAATGCCTTAACCACTACTACAGCAATGAAATTACAGTTCAATACATAGGACATTAGCTAGCAAAAGCATGGACTAGATGACCTTTGTTTCTTCAAACAGTTTTTTAAAGAAATAGCTCTCATTTTAGCTTCTTATGGTTGTAATATAATATACTAAATTATAGCCTACAGTCTTTTGCATTTTTATGTAGTGCTTTAAAAAAAATATGGAAACTAGAAATTAAATGTTAAGGCACTGCCAATGGGCTTAAAATATGCTCTTCCTATATTATAACCAGGATATTTCTTTAATCTAATTGCTCTTAGAAAGAAAGACTTCATTTAGTGATAGAAAGTAAAAGTATGCCTCATTTTTTATATATGTAAATAGAATTAGGAATGTGCAGCTCATTTTGGCTGCAATTATAAAGGAACAATGATAATAGTTGTTCATATAGGTTATTGCAAAAAAGAATTGCCTTGCTTTTCAATGATTTGTTTTTCAAATCATTTGACATATTTATGCACAATTCTCTTGTAGAATAAACAAAATTTCCATCATTCGCTACTAAAACAAATCTTTATTAAACAAATATATATGGCTGCTCGACTCGCACATGACTCACTAATCCTTTGTTTGCAATTATTTTCTGATAAAAAAAGATTACTTCCTTTGATGCTGCAATGGCAAAGATGCTAAAATGAAGTTGAACTGTTTCGAAGAGTGTGTTTTTGAGGAAGAATATGTAAGATCAGTTTTAGATTCTAAGTGATTTGCTCCAGCCATTTCCTAATAGGAGAAGAGGAATGCTGGGGGAGTTAAAGTTTAGTTTGACTTTTGGTGAAGCATCAATAATGGGGATACTTGACTGAATTTTTAGCATTGCTATTTTTAACTAAAGACAGCTGCTAGCTATTCAAAAGTTACACTATATAATTAAGGGGGAGGCTCTGTATACACTAAAGCAGGCTAACTGGAAGGTCAGGGAGAGTCTTTTTTAAAGGGTGGAGTGAGGTTAATCATAAGCTGTAAGTGCACATTCTTTTGTAATAGAAACATGAATCCAAATAACATTTATGGCAGCCCTTTCAGGTGCAGTTCTGCCAGGAACATTTTAATATAATCTTTAGATGATTTCTTTTGAAGTCCCCCCCCACAAGTTTGCATTTTACTGTACTTTTGACAGCATTCTTGGCTTCTCATAAGTGCACCTACTTTGGTTATTGAATAATAAATTAATGAACTGCAAAGGTGATCTAATACTTTTTGAAAGTGCAAGTACTCTAGTAGGAGAGCAGCTGTTTATCATGTATCTGCTGAGGTTCAAAACAGGCAGCTTATAGCCGTTCTTAACCAATCCAGTAAGTTTACTTTAAGGACATAATCCTGTGTGTGTTCACTTAGAAATCCCATTAATTGAATTCTGGGTTGGGAATAAGAATTACTCTGACAAGCTGTTTTGAGGCCATGCATTCACCAGCAATTCAGCCACAGCCTTCTTTATCGCTGTTTTTTTTCCTAGGAAAAAAAAAAAGCGGGTTGAATTTACCCTTACAGGACATGCATTGATAATGATCTTTTCTTTTGCTCTTTTACCTTTGAACCTTAACCTGTTTGACCCATTTATCTGCAATTACCTCCATCGCGGATATCTCAAAGTAATCTATCTCTCCTCCTTTTTACTTGAGATGGTTTCGTCAACTTCTAACAGAGAATCACCCCCCCCCCCCCCAATTATTATTTTTTAAGCAGTCCTCCGTGCGATCACCTGGCTTTTCTCCTTTTACATTGGTTGCACCGGCCAGGGACAAACTGTCCAATCAGATTCGGGCGCTCGTGTTGGTGTTGCTGGGCAGAAGAAAAACAAACAGAAACCAAGGGAAAGCGAGCACCGGCGAGGGCGACTTAAGGGGAGGGGAAAAAAAAAGAGGTGTGGCCGTCTGGGCAGCTCCAAAGCCGCCGCTTACGGTAATTCGACTCCCTGGCTGTCCTCGGGGAACGTGACGTTAAAAGCGGAGGACTCGCCTTTTGGGCGGCGCTGTGAGGGGAAGGGAGATTTTTTTTATGTCTGAAGTCGGGAGAGTATTTTATTATTTTTCACATTTCGGAACCGCCCCTCTCCCGCTTCTCGAACTGGTCACGGGGAACTGCTGTGCCGTCTCTCCTGGCACGTTTGATCCTTTCTGAGGTAGAGGTTCAGACAGATCGCAGGTTTCATGCGGCTTCCGCTTTCGGTCTTCTTTCTCCCTGCTTTTGGTCCCGTTTCACACAAACGACCATCCTGATAGTAACCTTGAGGCGGCTGGGGCTCTCCTCCCATAAAAGAGCGCGAAGTGCGCGATGAGAGCCGGCTCTTTTTAAGTGCCCGATCCGACTAAAAATCACAATCTAGATAAAAGTGGAGCGCATACCCATCCTTTGCTAATCGCGGTTGCTTTGAAAGGGAGACGGGGCTGAGGAAGAAGATTAGGCAATAATGGGATAGGTGAGTCTTCCAGCTTGCAGAAACAGAATCTTGCCCTTTTCATGGAGATTAAAGCAGTTGCTGTCCAAGCAGCTGCAACTCTTACTGCTGTGATCATCCTCCTGTCACTCTCAGAGTAGCCTTTGATTTTACAATTCTTTCTTTGGTTTTCACATTATGGAGACTCCTCAAGACACAACTTTAGGGATGCCAATCAAGCTTCCCTGAAAAAGTTTGTTTTGGTAGTGGTGCTCATAATTATTTAACTGATTTGAGGTACATTCGGTAGGTTGTGCTTGACTTGATCCTGTTGCTGAACTGTAATGCCAACTGTAATTGTTGACTTCAGTTTCAACCAAGTTACTGTGATTTGTAAACCTGGATTTGTGGTTTAGCATTTTGGATGAACCCTTGCAGTTGTGGTTATTCAGTAAACTATATTAAAATCATTTGTGGCTTACTGGGTTATACAAATTTACATGAAGCAACAGTGAAGCTGCCAAGCCTGGTTGTTTCTCTGGAAGAGAAGTCACTGTGGAAAATGATATAACTGAATTCTGAACAAAAAGACTGCTCTACTTTATGTGGCAAAAGTAGGTACTCTTTATGCAAGTTTGTATCTGATTTCCCATTTGATTAATTTGTTGTTTTAAGGATAGGTATCAAATGCAATTACATTTTTTCCTTCATTCCCTCAAGGGGACCAATTATTTCTTTTAAAACAGAACAGAAATTTGTAAGCATTCCAAAACTGTTATGTAAAGTTACACAAAACATTATTTTAGTGAAAGTTAGTATTTCAGAATTTCTAGTCTGGAAAAGTTGATCATGAATTATTCCTTTCTTTGAAATTAAGATAAATGGTGGGGTTCTTGTGGAGAGACAGGTTTTGTGAGATTCCGGTATTAAGAGATGGTTACTGGGTTTATGTATCACAGTAAACCATGTTTTACGTAGCATAGGTTCTTGAATTTAACCCATTTTATTCAGTTTATTGAGAGCCAGTTTGGTGTAATGGTTTAGACCCAGGCTATAAATGGGAGACTGTGAGTTCTGTCTTAAGCACAAAACCAACTGGTGATCTTGAATCAATCAGGGCAAACTACTTTTGAAAATCTTGACAAGAGAACTGCAGGGGCTAACCCAAGCTGTTTCCAGCAGTCAATGCTGATTTAAAGACAAACACATACAAACAAAATCAGTTTATTGCTCAGCTTATCATATGTCATGGATTTTAGTTCTGAATGGTAACCTTCATGCTGAGCCACCCTTCCCCAACTTGGAATGCTTCAGATGAATGGATTTTTTAAAGAATACCAAAGCTAGGATGGTCATTACTGAGAATTACTACTTGAGGTACATACATATATCAACTGATTCCTAAGTTAGGGAAGGCCACAACCTAATAAAGTATCATGTTTATATAGCCACCCATTCATAAACTCAAATTTTAAATCTGAATTTAGGGATCATGACACCTTGACGAAATCTAGTGACTCAAACACATGAAAATGAAGTACTGCAAATGGTCTAACTTTGCATTACAAACTACAGTAGTCAGATTCAGACATAATAGAATATCAGAGTTCAATAAAAGAATGATCCTCCTGTTTATCAGAGAAGAAATTGATACTTTTTGTATTTATTTCATACATGCTAATTCAGCCCCAGAATGTCCAACTTCCAATTATTATATTGTAGTTTTTTAAAACAAGAAAAAGTAAGATTTTAAAGTTGTTCAAATTTTCCTTTCCACATGTTTGACTAGTGCTGAAAAAAAAAGAAATTGCTGCTTTTCTTATGTGAGGAAACAAAGTTGCTATGTTATAGCTATACAGGAACATTTTCATAGATAAAAAAATGAATAAAACCTTAAATGCTAAGTAATAAAATGATTTTAAGTACAGTATTACATTTAATTTGAATTAAATTAATTTTCTATTGTATAAACAGAGTCATTAGATATGAGATGGATGGCATATATAAATTTAATTAAAAAAAGAAATGTATCCTGTGGGAATATACAAGTACATTCCACAATTTTTGCACCACAGCTACAGTCTCCTCATTCTTCCATTTAAGGTTGATGTTTTTCATATCTTCCTGAAATGTTTGGAACCAGGTTTTCTTTGGCCTTCCTCTTTTTCTCTGAACATCTGATGGTATTCAATTGATTGCAGTTTTTGCTGGGTGTTGCTCACTCACACGGCTCACCGGTCCAGAAAAGCACATTCTATATTCTGTCATTATCTCACAGAGTCTTCGGGAATTATTTCTTTATAGAATTTCCTTATTTGTGATATAGTCCCAATATGAGATATGAAGAATCTTTCTGAGACAACATTGTTGGAAGATGTTGATCTTACGAATAATTCTTGTTGTAGATTTCCAGGTCTCACTGACATAGATGGCAGTTGGTATGACAATAACATTAAATAATCTGATTTTGGTTGCTATGTTTATAATAGATGTAGTCCAATGGAACACATTTGTTAGAAGATAGCAGTTGCTTTATCTATTTGGGATTTCACATCTCCTTCCCCCACCTGTATCCATGATGCTACCAAGGTAGTTAAATTGTTCCACAAAGTTTAAGGCCTGTCCTACTAATGTCATCGGAGTGGAATTTTGAACATTGCCAATGTGCATCATGTTGGTCAGGATATCACTAAGTTTTAAGCTCACTTGCCTCTGCTTCAAGTGCCAATGTCAGTCTTAATGTTTTCAAGTAAAGCTATGCCCTCTGCAAAATCTAGGTCAGTCAATTTGCCTTGTTTATTCCATAGAATTCCAAAATCTGACTTATTCATTTTCTTTAGTCTCTGATAATCAGAAGTAAAAACAGAGATAGAACCGCAACCGGTCGTATACCAGTATTAATTGCAAAGAAGTCAGTACTGCCATTTTCAATTTTTACATAGTACTTAGTGTTGTGAAGATGTTAACATATGGCTTAGAATACCTTATGTTTGTAAATAAAATAAATAGCCAAGATACTAAACATTTGCAGCACTTTCAAAGCTGTAGACTGATTAAATTTGTTACTGTTAAAAAGAATGAGAGTACATTTTGTGTGCTGTTCAAACCACTGTAAATGGGAAAATAAACTTTCCCCCCATGTTTTGTTAGATTTTTATTTTTAAGTATACATCAATATCAATACATGAACAGTATGGCCCCTGGGTATAATTCATTTTGATACAAACATCGATAATGATAATCATAATAGTTATATTAAACAAACTTATATAATCCTAGTATTAATATACATGGTTTTTTAGAGTAGTTATTTAATATTTTAATGTTCCATTTTAATGCCAATGATATTATAAGCATACATGGTAATACCATCTTTCAACCTCTGATCTTCTCATCCATACTGTGACGAGAGTCCAGGATGGGTATGACTCCACCCTCTGATGTCATCGAGCTGAGTCTGCCACTATATAAAAAGCCAGCCCCTAGCTGACTCCCCAGCTTTATGACTCAGCTTGGTGTCACTAGAGTAGTACGTCTGGAAGCACTAAACGAGTTAAAAGCATGTTTGCTGTTGCAAATTTAAGCAACAGCAATCCTTTTAAAAAGCCTCAAAACAAAATAGAGGGCTTCTTTCTGCACAGCTTTCAGGGAAGAGCCTCCCACGCAATTTCTCAGCCCTTAACTAGCATCTTTGGAGTTCCTGTGCCATTTTGCAACTGTTTCCATTTTCTTGAGATTGCTCAGGGCCTGAAAGAGCCTAAAGAGCAAGTGAGTAGACCGGGCCATCCCAGGGCTATCACATGTGGCGGGCAGCCATTTTGAATGGCAGTTGGCCATTTTGTTTTGTGGAAGCATCCATTCCAGGGCCTCACAGCTAATACAGCTCACCTGGCCCTCATTTTAGGCAGCACTGCTATGGGGGAAGTTTCTGCACCCCTGGTGTCTGTCCTGTTTTTTATGATGGAAAGCGGAATGTCCCAATCAAACCTACCTGGTCTGGAAAAAGCCCAGAGTTCCCAAGGCCTGGGGAGGAAAAGAAAAAGACAAAGAGGCCACTCTGCAACGAGAGAAGCTGCAGCAAAGATCAGGGCCAAGGCCATGGCTCCCAGGAAGACCTCCAAATCAGAACTCAGAGCTGAACAGAGAAGGCATGCTGCTTTGGAAAAGCAGTTTGCTAAGACATTGGAGCAGATGAGAATCCAGATCCAATAGGCTTCTCAGTCAGGAGAAGCACAGGTTTGCCCAAAGATTACAGTCAGGGTTGGGGAGACTGAATCTGGTTCTGCTAGCCATCTTTTAAAATGGTCTCCAGAGAGGGTGGAGGAGGAAGTTTTACCCCAGGATCTAAGTTGGTCTGGGCCCGATGCTAGGCAGGCTGCCTGGGGCTCAGGTTCCTCTTACCCCCCTAGTCAAGTTATTCAAACAGGACCTAGGCCTGAGGCTACTTATACCTCCACTGCTGCAGGCCTGCGTCCAGGGGACCCTGCAGGGGACAGACATGATGATATCAGGGACATGGTCTCTGTGGCCATCAGGCAAGGCCTAGCTGAGGGATTTCAGCAATTCCTCCATCCTTTAGGGGGAGGTCAGTCCTTGGCCCCTGGCTATTCCCAAGAGGTCCCACCAGCCCATAGAGGATTCCCCAGACAGCACCAGTTCAGCTACCCATCTACCCAATCAGATTGGGCCGAGGATGAGAATAGGGATTATACCAACTCCTCTGAACGTAGTCGCTCCCCCATTTCAGAGGAAGAAGGAGAGGAGATCAGGGACCCTAATCTACCTGATGAAGAGGGGCTTAGATCTGATCAAACCCCTTCCACAGCAGTTTTTTAATCTTCCCTGTTCAAACCGCTTGATAAGGCCCTTATCGCAGCCCAGTTAAGTGCTGAGGAAGTGGCTCCAGAGTCCCAAATGGCTTCCAATAGCAATAGCACTTAGATTTATATACTGCTTTATAGTGCTTTACAGCCCTCTCAGAGCGGTTTACAGTCAGCATATTGCCCCCAACAATTTGGGTCCTCATTTTACCCACCTTGGAAGGATAGAAGGCTGAGTCAACCTTGAGCTGGTGGGATTCGATCTGCCAAATTGCAGTAGGAGTAGCTTGCAGTACTGCACTCTAACCACTGCGCCATGGAGGCTCCTTTAGTAGTACGGTGACTCCCTGTTCTCAAAACCTGTGATCCATGCAGAGGTTCTTCCATGCCCTCTGCTCTTCCTAGACTTGGTTAAGGAACAATGTGCCTCCCCTGGGGCAGGGCCTCAGCTGTCATTACATGACACGCGATTCTACAACGTGGACCCTTCTTTGGCCAAAGCGCTCCTGGTTCCAGCAGTGGATGCCCCACTGGTCGCCTTGTTTGCAACATCAGGCACCCCACTGAGTCAGAGGACATCCTCAAGGTGGAGGACAAGAAGTCGGAGCAAATGCTCAAGTGCATCCACCAAGCAGTGGCTTGGGTGGTCCGGGCCTTCACAGCAGCCACATTTTTCACAAGGGTATTGCTGCGATGGCTGCACCAACTGCAAGATCAGCTTCCTACTACTGATTTTAGGTCAAATCACCTAAACAAGATCATTGCAGCGGCAGAATTCACGGCAGACGCTAGGCTGAATTTGGCCAAATTTGCAACAAGGGTCATGGCCTCATTGGTAGCAGCTAGGAGGCTCCTTTGGCTGCGAAATTGGCAATCTGATTCCCGCCTTAAGTGGAAGCTGGCCTCAGCCCCATGCACTGGAGACAAATTGTTTGGCGAAGCCCTGGAGCCATATTTGGTGGAAACCCGGAACAAGAGGAAGGTTCTCTTGGTGGGAAAGAAATCCGAGTTCTGTCCCGCTCCTTACTACCAGCCTTCTTCCTTCCGTACCGAATCCTCAGCTTGTTTCTCCAGGGGCCAGAGGGCTTTTTCCCCTCATCAGGAGCAGCATCCTGATATGGCAGGTAGACAGCAGCAGACTTCGGGTAAACGGTTCTTTTGAGGAGGAGGAGATCGTTCTTTCCGACACTCAAAATGAATGCCCTTCTTCCCCACCTATTGGAGGTTGTTTAGCCTTCTTCGCCTTCAGATGGGTAGACATTGGACGCCTGGGTGCTCAGGACGGTGAGGTCAAGCCTCCAACTGGAGTTCCTCTCCCCACCTCCAAGATTCTTCATCTCCTGCCCGATATCTAGTGAGAGGTCGAGATGGTCCCTGATGGAATTGGCCATTCAACACCTCGTGGATAGCAGAGCCATTCAGCTGGTTCCGGTGGATCAACAAGGGCTTGGTTTCTACTCTTGTCTCTTTGTGATCCCTCAGGGGGGTGGCGAGCCAGCCGTGACGTCGAAGTTTTGAGCAGATTCATCCCTTATAGGTGTTTTAAGATGCAGATCTTGCATTCAATTCTAGAGAGCGTTCGGGAGGGCAATCTCCTCTTTTCAGTAGACCTTATGGAGGCTTATCTCCACATTCCTATCGGGCCTCATCACCGTCAGTTTCTTTGTTTCTGTTACCAGAGCAAGCATTTCCAGTAGCAGGCCTTCCCTTTCGGGCTTTCATCGGCTCCCAGGGTCTTCACCAAAATCTTGGTGGAGTTGGCGTCTTCACTCCGATCGATTCTGGTGAGGGTCCAATGTTATCTAGACAACATCCTGATCCAATCGACATTGCTGCAATCTGCCTCTCACAACCTCCACATCACACTGCAGTTCCTGCAAGATCACAGGTTTTCCATCAACCTCAAGAAGAGTCATCTCCATCCAACAACCAAGTTGCTTCATCTCAAGGGGATCATTGATACCTCACTCTGCGAGGTTTTTCTCTCCCCAGACCGTGGAGAGAGCCTCAACTAGTTCATCATTCAGATCCAACGGCAATGTACAATTCCCTTGTTCCACCTGTCCAAGTTCTTAGGGAAAATGATTTCCTGCATCGGGATTGTCCCGTGGGCCCATCTCCATGCCCGAACACTTCAATGGTTTCTGCTGCCCTTTTAATGGGCGAGAACCAGCCACTCTTCCACAAGGGTTCAGGTTCTTCCACAGGTCCTTCGCTTCCTCAGGTGGTGGCAATCCCCAGTTGTCTGAAAGGTCATCCATTCAAGGAACCAGACAGAGTTCTTCTCATCACAGATGTCAGCCTCCAGGGTTGGGGGGCCCTTCTAGCCAGTGAGATTGCCCAGGGGACCTGGTCTCAAGTGGACAGGACTTGACCCATAAATTGGTTAGAACTCAGGGCCATCTTCCTAGCCCTGAAGCATTTTCGAAACAGGGTGACGGGGTGGCATATGCTAGTGATGACCTACAATGTGGCCGTGAAAGCACATGTAAACAGGCAGGTGGGGACCAGGTCCAGAGCCCTTATGAGAGAAGCAGAATGCCTGGGGCAATGGGCGGAGATTCATTTTCTTTCCATCAGGGCAGATCACATTTCAAGGGTTGACAACACCTAGGCCGACTGGCTGAGTCAGTGCAGAGTACACCAGTCAGAGTGGAGTCTCCATCCATCCTTGTTCCTGAAGCTGTCCCACAGATTTGGAACCCTGGCAGTAGATCTCTTCTCAAAACACTCAGGTAAGCAGATTCTTCACCAGGTACCCGACCCAGGGAGCAGAGGGGACCAACGCATTTTGGAGCAGATGGCCACCAGGTCTCCTTTATGTCTTTCCCCCTCTTCCGATCATTCTGGCGGTCATTCAGAAGATGTTGAATGTTGGAAGATGTTGGCGGAGCTAATATTCCTGGCGACTCCAGGTTTGCCGACCTGGTGAATCTGTTTGTAGCCCAGCCATGGAAGATTACGGCCAACAAGATCTCCCTCCATCAAGGAGTCCTACTCCACCTGGACTCTCAGTGGTTTCGCTTAGCCATTTGGTGCTTGAGCTACAATCTCAGATGGATTCTAACCTGCCTGACAGGGTGATAGAGACTATTCAAACTTCCCATAAACCTTCCACTATCCGCATATACAATGCTACCTGGAAGGTCTTCTGTTATTGGTGTGCCAGGTCAGCCTGAGATCCCTGCATCTGTAGCAGATGTGTTAATTTTTTTCCAAGATGGGTTAGATCAGGGGTTAGCACCTAACACTCTGCGCCGTCAGGTGGTGGCTTTGTCATCTGTGTTGTTCAGGCAAAGCTATTCATCCTTATCCCACCATCAGTCCGCAGATTTTTGAAAGGAATTTCTAATCTCGCCCTTCAGTGGTTCATAGATGCCTCACTTGGGACCTTCTTAAAGTATTACAGGCCCTTACAGAACAGCCATTTGAACCCTTTAATTCAATGTCCCTTCAATTTTTGACCCTCAAGGTGGTTTTTCTAGTGGTCATTACATCGGCCAGGAAGGTGTCGGAACTAGTGGCACTCTCGGTTCGACAGGACCTGTATATTTTTCATGAGAACAGGGTGGTTCTCAGACTGGGCCCTACGTTTGTCGCCAAAGTGAACTCTTGGTTTCATTGGGCACAAGACATTGTGTTGCCAGATTTTTGCCCCAAGCCTCGCTATGACTTAGGGTGCAAATGGCATATGTTAGATGTACGGCAAGCTCTCTGGATATACATCAAACGTACTGCGGCCTTTAGGAAGTCTGAAGCTATATTCGTCTCTTTCCAGCTCTCATCTTTGGGGAGTAAGACTTCCTCATCTACCATTAGTAGATGAATTAGAAATTGTATCTCTAAAACCTACCAGTCTTGGTTCCTGCTGGTACCCAGGAACGTTACAGCCCACTCCACTTGGAGTGTGGCTACTTCCGCCACTTGGAACACTCAAGTGTCACTTGAAGAAATCTGCAAGGCGGCTACCTGCGCATCCCCATCACCGTTTATACGTCACTATTGACTGGACTCATTTTCCTCTGCTGAGGCAGTGTGTGGACAATGGGTCTTATAGAAGGTTGTCCCACAGTTGGAGTGAAGGGACCAGACAAGGGCCCTCCTGTGGACATGCAGGCTTTGGTATGTCCTATCCTGGACTCTTGTCATAGCGTGGATGAGAATGGGCATTGGTATAATTACCTGAGAACGCCCTTTCTATCTATGCTGCAAGAGAGCCCAGCCCCATCCTTTGGTGTCTGGTCCTGGTGGGGGGGAGGTGATTTCATCATATTTTCTCTTCCAGATGCACATTATGTCTGTCACGCTATCTTTGCCTAAACGCTGGGGAACCAGCTAGGGGCTGGCTTTTTATATGGTGGCAGACTCAGCTCGATGACATTAGAGGGAGGAGTCATACCCATCCCGGACTCTCTTGCAGCATAGATAGAAAGGGTGTTTTCAGGTAATTATACCAACGCCCATTTTCCATCAAATTATTACTTATATTCTGTTACATAAAAATTATATCTACTAATATTCCCCCTATTTCTTATTTCTACCTCTATTCTAGCTTCTAATCAGGTCATCATTGCTAATCCTAGACTTAATATACATGTTTATATTAAGACATAGTCCTTCATTATTTGGTTGTTCAAAGTCGCAATATGCCATTCAAGTACCAGTCTTCCTATTATTTAAACATACCTAATAATATTATCTTTCAACCTCCAATCTTTCCATCTAACTGTTTCTTCATATATTTCTACCTCTATTCAAATTTCTAATCAGGCCATCATTATATTAGAAAAAAAGGAGAAAAAATCCCTTTCTATCTGTCATGTCTCATCCATTTTACTACTTCAATTCTTATTCATTTTTTGGGCTGCCTCCCATACTCCTCTCTTGGATCTTTGTCTCTATCAATATCTATATCTTCATCATTCAGACTGAATATTTCTCCCATCTCTATTCTCCTAAGCTGCCATGTCTCCAGAGTATCCACCCAAACCCCTATCTCCCTTTCAGAAATATCTTCCAGGTTATTCGATTTCATTTTTAAAATCTCTTAAAGTACTTTTCCCTTGGTTTATTTCATTGGTGATTGTTGTCTTTATCATCTTTTCCTTCTCATCATCCTGCTGTTTGCTGGTTTGTCCATTCTATCTTTTCTTCCATTCTTTCTGCTATCTCCTCTCTTTCCTGGACTCTTTGATCTTCATTCATTATCAGTCGTAGCATATTTTCTATTTTCCCATATGTGCCTTGAATTAGGTCCTTTATCTGTGATTGTTTTCCATAGTACACCTAATGTTGTGAAACATCAACAGCATTTCTCTTGAAATCTCACTCATTTCCCCCGATGGAGCATCTTGTCTTAATTTAATAAGTGCCGCTCTTACTCAAGTCCAAAAACAATATATTCCAGTCCAATGTTACTCCTCAGAAAGTACAATAATCATAGTTCTTTACATCTCAGGATTATTCATCAATTCCATTTAAGTAGTCCAGGCAACTTCCGCAAATCAAAAGTCACTTTACTTAAGAGTCTACTTTATTCTCACAATAGAGTCTCCAGTAATCATAAAGTAAATAGTTATAGAATAGTAAGTGTCATCACAGTCTTCCAGATGAATGTTGTTTATTTCTCTTATTAATATTTTGTCTAAACTTGTAGGGGTCTAGTATATTCCATTCACTAGTAGATGGTGCCCTCATCTTAGATTTCAACGTTGTTTCAAGTCTTATAGATTTGATTAATCCAAATTTAGTTCAATTTATGGAAGCAAAGTTGGCTATTCAAGTAGATTCAAGTACTGTATTTTTCACAGTATAAGACGCTCCGAAGTATAAGATGCACCTAACTTTTGGAGAGGAAAACAAGAAAATAATCTGCCTCTCCCTTCCAGCAATTTGCCTCCTTGCAGCAAACAGCCTGGTCAGCTTCAGCACAGCTTGATTAGCACGAACAGCTGATTGTTGGTTGGATTAGCCTCCCAATGATCAGCTGTTTCAGGCTGCAGGAATTGCCACCGCTTATTGCTGCCTCCATGTGCCCCATTTTCGGCCTCCACATTTTTGGCCCGTTCTGGGCAGCAGGGATCGAAACGGACAGAAAATGGGGCACATGGAGGCCAAAAATGGGGTGTGTGGAGGGCAAAAATGGGATGTGGAGGCCAAAAATGGGGCGTGCAGAGGTGGCAATAGGCAATGGCAATCCCTGTACCCTGAAACAGCTGATCGTCGGGAACCTGGTCCTACTGACAGTCAGCTGCTTGTGCTAATCAGGCTGTGCTAAAACTGACCAGGCTGTTTGCTGCAAGGAGGCAAATTGCTAGGAGGCAGAGACCGAAGGGTGGGGTCAGTGGGTGGGCAGGGCTTTGACAACTTTTACTGTATAAAACTCAGACATTTCCACTCACTTTTTTGGGGGGGGGAATTCATCTTATTGTCAGAATTCCAGCAGTTACCCCAATGTCAGCACTGCCTGGGTGTAGCTGACTCTGAGACACATAATTCATTGTCACGCTTGACCCTGGTTCTCTCCCACCCCCTGGGTATATCATAATTCATATTCTCCAATGAGTCACATTGAGCCAAGAATCATCAATCATGTTCTCCAGCTTTTTGTGCCGCAGAAACTTCAGTCACTTAGTTACAATCACTGAAAAGCTATGTATGGAATGCACTCTTGATTTCTAAGCTGGTGCACTCTCTTTCAAACCTCTATCCCCCCTCCCTTTCTGTTGGCAACTTTAAAACTGCCATAGAAATTTTTTATGAGTTGACACTTATACTCCAAAAATATGGTAGATAATTCCAGCATTTTATAATGTATTTCCAAAACAATGTCTGCCCAATTTAAAAGTCCACAGTTTTAAAGTGTATTTAGCTTTTCTCCATAACTTTTTTCTTTCAAGTCTAGGATTTTTCTATGGTTGTTCGCCGCTTTGAGAAATAGTTCTAAGAGTCTCTTTTCCTGGATTTTCCTCTTTCTTTTTTTTCTTTAAAGTTAGGGTCTAAATAAAAAAGAAATCTTCTCACCCAGCTCCAATCACTGTTCATCTACACCGCTTCTGCACATTTCTTTGTTGCCTCAGCTGTCCCAGCTTAGTGGCAGCCATCATCATGGATGAGGGAAGAATTGCTGCACTCCACGACTTGCAGAGCGCCCCTCTTCACCACCCCTACACAGTGGCTTTAGGTCCTTTCTATTTTTAAAATACTCCGCTGTGTTCCAAGGAAATAGCTTATATGTTATACAAATTGGAGTAACAGTCATGAATCTTTGCATGTATACATGCATTATTCAATAATATAGTGTTGGCATCCTAAATTTTCAATATTCTTTTTCCTTTCTCAATAAGCAAATCATTTCCTTGGTTTATTTGCAAACTCAAAATTCTTCTCTTTTGCATAGTTCAATTTAATCTGTTTTTCTTATATTTAACATAGGTAATTGTTGTAAAATGTTGATCTGATGTACGAAAATTGAATTTGCCAGTATTTTTTTGTAAACCATCTTTTTCAAAATTTCATCCAAAATAGCCTGCAATTTTTTGGGGGACTTCTTTTTCAAATGCCATTATATTGAATAAAATAAGTAACCTCCCATAAAGGCTTTATTTGCATCTCAATCAATCCTTAAATCAATACCTTTATTTAAGTAGTTATAAAAAATAATTTCTTTTTACAGTCATCTGCTACTAATTACTTTTGTAGTATTCCTTCATTTTATATTTCTACCAAAAATTGTAGATTTTTTTCTTAAATATTACACTGAGTTATGAAGTTAGAAAAAATGTAGGTAAAATATCCACCTTACAAACATTATTTGCTAAGTTCTTAAGAATCCATATTATGTCATGTCTTGAACATCTGTGTTTTTCAGAAAAATAAGCATATTCTTTAGAAATACTATTCATCTGTCTCTAAAACTCTACCAAAGCGAGATTATTTATTAAATAATTTAAAAATAATTTTAACTTTTGTCCTTTCTTTTTACATTTTAGTTTTAACTAATTACTATTATTGTCTCTTTGCCAAAGTCAAATAGCAAAATACAGTGTTCCTTCAGTTTAATTGACCCCAGTGGATTTCATATGCAACAGATCAAACAATTTAGTGACTAATACAAACGAGGCAAATACTCCATTTGGATCAGTATAGGTAATGCAAATTTGTGAAAAATGATCACCCCTCTTCCCCAATCAATACATTTACCATTCTTTTAGGTGCTGTGTTGTTTAACTATGGGTTTATTGGATAACCTATGTATGCTTATACACGATATTTATTTGCTGCACAGAAGTAAGTTCAAATTCAAGGCTTTTAGATGAGTGTTTATAAGATCAGTCACAAGTATAAACATCTTAGAAATATGTTATTTTTCAGTTTTCAACTCTAAGCTGGGGCGTGGGGTGCATGTTCATTCCTTATTTAAATAAATAACATGAGCAAGATGTTGTGATTATATTTGGGTGTAAAATCTTACTATCAAGAAAGGTTGATCACACTCTGAGTTTGATTTAACTATTATAATAATGGTACACTTTGTGTAACATACATTCAGTTGATAAAATTCAACAATATATAAAATCATTCTGGGTTCCCAAAACACTATTCTGTTATTACTGATTTTCCTAGTTAATTGTGTTTTTCTTTTGCTTCCAAGGAGACTGACTTTATGTAATGGAAAACATCAAGAGGAAAGGAATTAATTTTACAAACTAATCAGTTACTTGGACATCTTGAGTTTTTGAGAAAGATCTAAGTGAACTTTTCTAGCAAAAACAAAATACATCAGCAACCTGTATAACTTGTACATTATTGGCTGAGGTAATGCAGAAAAACTCCTTGCTGTGAGGTATGAAGTAAGACACCTGATGTCATAATATAAGCCCTTAGCAATGCATGATATTTACTTGTTAAAGGTGGAGGAAGAATGTGGAGAAAGAAGATATATTGGTCAAATATTGACTGAGAACTTTACTGGGATTTCTTAATACATAATAAAAGATTCCCAGGTAAAATTTAAAATTAGGTTAGGATGGTTGTCTGCTTTTTCTCTGATATATGTATTGTTACCATGCTATCTAAACTCAATGTGATTAGAAATAAAACTTGTCACTGGTGCTAACTTATTTTAAAAATGCCATACAGCATAAGATTCAAAGTTGACAAGTGAACATAGAAATTCCTGAAGTCCAATTATCTACTTTTACAATAAAATAATGCATACAAGCAAAATGGTATGATATGTATAATGTTTTGAGAACTACAAAAGAGCCCCATATAGACAAATTAGGCGACCAGTATTTGTAATCAATTTCTACTAAAATAATGATAATAAGATTCTATTCAGGACATAGAGTTTTCTTATGTGTGCTAAACTATACATATATGAGGTGCAGAGCCTACAATTGCTGTTACTTGTATTGAATTGCGCAAGTATGTGGATATATTATTTTGGTTTGTTAAAACGTTATTCAATTGGTGAAATGAAAATATTTTACCAATCTAAGTTTTAAACAGATAACAAGTAACAAAAGGAAATGTTTTTAAATCATATTGCTAACTCACTGTTAAATAACACTACAGTTAATTTAATATTCACTAAGTAGCTTTTGTCACTTTGTCAATGAATATAGCTCTCATTAGCAATCACAATTGGGACCAGCCAATTGGGATCAGTAATTAGACAAAGCAGTCGCTAAGTCAAAGTGTGACTGTGCTTGTTATCTTATGTAAGCTTGTTTATAGACTAGTGAAGGCTGTAATTGTGAGGATTGAAAACATTATTTTTCAGCTCCAATTGATGACTACCTGTACAGGATTTTCACAAGTTACTAAAACTGACCAAATTGTAATAAATTTTCTTAATTTCCCTTTCCCTTAACTAGGTCATAAACAAAAAGATAAAAACTTCATTTATATTCAGTGTAGTTGAAATACTGTTGAACAGCTATGGAAGTAGAAAATGAACAGACAGACATCATCAATACAACAACAGGTAAGAAACTAAAAGAAAGCACAGTTAAAAAGCAGAAAGTATTATATTCACCTTTTGTACAAGTATCTATGAATATATTTTATTATACATTTAATATATATATATATATATATATATTCAGGAAAGGAAAAGCATAAAAAAGGGAGAAAGTAGGAAAAGTAAAAAAGGGATTCACAAGTACAAAGAAATTAAAGCTTTTCAACGTTTCATTAATTGTAACTAAACATATTTTAACATTTAAAAACATGAAAATTTCTTTTAAACTCTATGTAGATTCTAAATAATAGGAGCAATAGTCAATACAATAAGCCATAAAATGAAATTGTAAACTATAAAATAAAGCCCGTCCCTGCTACTAGAAATCCATATTAATACAAGAAATCCTATAAAACTGAATATTAACATTATATAAAAAGGACATTATATTTTGGATCTGATACAAATGCATGCATAAAATTGTAATCTAGGAATGGTCTCTAAATTGAATTAAATTTTTCTCCATATAATATTGACCAGACATTTTTCTGTAAGATTTTTTTGGTTTAACTTTTTCCCCCCACAATGGCATGCCAGCTGTGTACGAGAAGCTCACAAACATTTGGTTGTCTGTCTGTCTATCAATCATCTATAATATTGACTATTATATTTTTTTCCTGCAAGAGTGTGCCTTCTAGTTACTCTTAACTATCAACAATTGCCTAAACTAGTCCCTTGCATATATTTTGGGAAATGTTTTGACATGGTTTTCTTCCTAGACTGCGAGAAAGTAACTGGCCCAAAGTTACCCAGTTGGCTTTATTTCTAAGGCAGGATTCTAACTTTGTGGCTTAAAAACAATATGAAACTGGCCCTCATCCTTTACAGTAATATAGGTTTTAAAACAATATATATTGTATCTCATGTAACTTTTTAAGCAACATATGATAGGAAAATCTGTATCAATTTATGTAATCAATTAGATATCCCTGATTTTCAGAAATTTTGAATACTTACTGACAATTCCTCACCATATTTGAAATTCTTTCTGTACTAAAGGGTATAGAACAGTGGTTCCCAAACTTTTTCAGTCCACCACTCCCTTGGTACTACAAATTCATCCTCAGTGCCCTCCAACCGGGGTTGGAATTCAAATTTCTGTGGGCATGGCCTAATTTGAGGGTGTGGCTTGCTGGTCATGTGACTTGGTGGGCGTGGCTTGCTGGCCATATTATCGGATAGTGTGGTTTGGTGGTCATGTGACTGGGTGGGCGTGGCCAGGTGACTGGCAAACCAAATAAAAGTGGTCCTCACTTAATGGCCGGTTGTTTAGCAAGTGTTCTAATTTATGACTGGCCTCCCCAGAGCTACTTGACCTGTTTTTGGAGTTTTGACAGTCATGCACACACATACACACACACTCCCTTCCAACCCAGCTGGAGCAGGTCATTGGACTAGAATCGGCAAAGCATCTCTGATTATATTCTAATAGTGAATAGAATCTAATCAGAGATGCTTTGCCGATTCTTGTTGATTTTTATTTGTATTTCTTTATTTTATGTTGCTGAATTGCATTGATATGTGTGTCCCTTCTTGTGCACAACCCAGAAGCTTTTGTGATTCTTTGCAGCAAAAATTACCGACCTCTGGCTTTGCTCTACTTTTCAAATGTGCTGTCACTGCCACGATCTAGGTGCTGGCCCCGCAGGTCCACCCATTGAGCCTGCTGCATCGGAGGGACCTGCCAAAGCAAGTCCGAGCAGAGCAGTGCACCAAGTCAGTGGGGTGAGCCTGAGAAAGGGAAAGAGAGACAGAGAAAAGAAAGAGAGAGAAAGAAAAAAAGAAAAAAGGGAAAGAAAAAAAGGGACAGACAAAAAAAGGGGGAGATGGAAGGAAGGGACAGAAAGAAAAAGAAATAAAGAAGTGGGAGGGAGGAGAAAGATAATGAGATAGCTATTCTAGTCCTATCACCTGCTCCAGCAGGGTTAGAAGGGAATGTGTGTGTGTATTCTCCTTGTAATTTACCAGTACATTTTGGTTTTGCCTTCCTCAGAACTGGCACTGTAATATATTGGGGAAAAGTAATTTTTTAGTGTGTAGATCTCGTCCAATGGATCCTGTTTAAAGCCTCAACAAAATGTGAGAGCTACCTGATAGTCTTGACCATGTTTCGTCCATAAAACCTTTAATAGAAGCCAAAGATGTTTCAATGTGGAAAAGGGCCTCAGTCTAAACTAGGCCTCATTTCAATCTGATGCATCAGGTCTGTCTGTCTGTCTGTCTGTCTGTCTGTCTGTCTGTCTGTCTGTCTGTCTGTCTGTCTGTCTCCCCCTCCCTCCCTCCCTCCTTCCCTCCCTCCCTCCCAGACTGGCTTTGCTCTATTTTCCCGATGTGCCTGCGGGGCCGACACTTCGAACATGGATGGTTGGATGGATGGGTGGATGGATGGGTCGATAGATAGAGAGACAGGTAGGTAGGTAGATAGATAGATATATTGGTAGATAAATAGGTAGGCAGGCAGGCAGGCAAGCAGGCAGGAAGACAGACCTTTTGGACAGATGTATGGATAGGTAGGTAGATAGACAGAAAGACAGGTAGGTAGGCAGGAAGGCAGGCAGACAGATCTTTTGGATGGATGGATGGACGAACGGACAGACAGAATGCCACAGCGGCGACACTTTGGGAAAATGGTGGTGGCAGCTTTTCCGAACATGCTGCCGCATTCGAGGCGCCGGCTTCGGTGCGGTACAACAGTCAATGGGCCAGCAGGGCCGACACCTCAAACGCTCCCCTGCCGCCTCTTAGCGTCCCTTTGCCGGGCCCCTTAGAGACGCTAAGAGGCGGCAGGGGGGTGTTTGAGGCACCGGCTCTAGAGGTTCACCCATTGACTGTTGCACCGCTCCAGAGCCGGCGCCTCAAATGCCCGCCTGCCGCCTCTTAGCGCCCCTCTTCCGGGCCCTTGGGGATGCTAAAGAGGTGGCAGGGGAGTGGCACATCGAATGTGGCTGCGGCGGCATGTAACGTCCCACTGCAGCCACATTTGAGAAGCCGGTTCTGGAGCAGTGCAACAGCCGGTGCCTCGAATGCCCCTCCTGCTGCCTCTTAGCACCCATCTGCCAGCCCCCTTGGGGATGCTAAGAGGCAGCAGAGAGCCATTTGAGGTGCCATCTCCGGAGCGGTGCAACAGTCATTGGGTGAGCCTGCAGGGCCGGCGCTTCGAATGCCTTCCTGCCGCCTCTTAGCGTCCCCAAAGGGGCTGGCAGAGAGGCGCTAAGAGGCGTTGGGGTGTTCCAGGCGTCGGCTCCGGAGTAGTGCAACAGTCAACAGGTGAGCCTGCAGGGTTGGCACCTTGAATGCCCCCCTGCCGCCTCTTAGCACCCTCCTGCCAGCCCCCTTGCCTCTTAGTGCCCCCCTAAGGCATCCCACCGCCCCCCAGGGGGCGGTACCGCCCACTTTGGGAACCACTGGTGTAGAACTACTCTTAGAACATTTCAAATAAAATAACCTCCATACAGAACTACTTGGTTGAAAATTTGAGGCCAACTGATGGCTTCTTCATTTCAAAGAGATATTTTGATGAGCCTCCCTAGCATAATATATGATTTATACCTGAAAGTAGTAGATAATGCATGTGGTAAATGTGATAATGCACCTGAAATTTTTAGAATTTAAATATATCACGTATGAAATCCCACATTTTGAATTCAAAGCAATTGCTTCAAATTTGGAATAGGCTATTTCCAATATGCACACACTCTTAAGCATAATTGGCCACAAATTTTTTGAAGAACTCATCTAATAGATCCAGAGCAGTTGGGATCTATTGGACCATTCTAACTAGTCCTCTGTCGTTGAAACAGCTTCCATCCTTCTGAGATAAGTAAAATGAGGGCCCAGATTTTTGGAGGCAATATGCTGACTCTGTAAACTGCTTAGAGGGGGCTGTAAAGCACTGTGAAGTGGTATATCTGTTATTGCTATTGTGTGGATCAAGGGATCTGTGATCTATAGTTTGATGAGGAAGCAATTTGTCTGTTGCAAAATATTGATGTTAATGTCCTCCATGTTCAGGTCATGGTCCTTATCTACACAGAAGTATGGTCCAAGTATTTAATTTGTTTTAGCTGTAACATGAAATTAAAATCATCAAGAAAATCTAATTTTGCAACATAGATAATTTTAAATATACTGTACTGAATTATGTGCTCCATTATGACTATAATGTACTCCCAAGAACATTAGTATGTGTTTTCAAGTTTGTGGTTTTTTTCAAAGGAAGTTTATGCTAACAGCTTATTTGTGTGTGTGTGTTTCTTTTTTTAGAAGTGGATAATCTTAGTGATACTCCTTTTTCTGGTGATGAGGAAAATGTTGGACCTGATGAAATAAAAGTTGAAATCAATGGCAACTGGATCCCTGCAACATCTATTAATGAAGCTAAAATCAATGCCAGAGCAAAGAGAAGATTGAGAAAAAATTCCTCTAGAGACTCTGGAAGAGGTGACTCAGTGAGTGATACTGGTGAAGCTCTGAAAAGTGGAGTTGTTGTTCCAACAAGTCCAAAGGGAAAATATCTGGATAGGCGGTCTCGTTCTGGAAAGGGAAGGGGCCTACCAAAGAAAGGTGAGTGCTTTTTTTTTTTTTTAGCAAACAGCAATGGGAGGATGGTTTTTATTTTGCTTTTTTCTTTTGTTGCTTTTGCTTAATTTAAGCAATAAGATGAGCAGAAAAGAGGTTTGAAAATCTAGAACTCTTAAATTTAATATTTACCTTAGAATTATTTAGGAAAAAAAGTTAAGATTGCTAGTTTTAATATTGACAAATGTTGATACAATTAATTTAAAATAAATGATGCTTTTAAAACAAGTATATTTAATGTATTAAAGTTATGACATGTCATCTTATCCAAAACATTAAAGAAATGTCAGTTGGGCATGTAACTTTTGAAGCTTTCGTGTGTGTGTGTGTGTGTGTGTGTGAGAGAGAGAGAGAGAGAAATGGGTTAACTTGAAATATTAGAGTGAGGTAATAAGAAAATTGCTATATTCATCATTATAATCTGGTTTTTACATTTGGTCTTAAACTCACCCCACCCCTTTGGCCAGGTGGTGCAGGAGGCAAAGGTGTTTGGGGAACACCAGGGCAAGTATATGATTTGGAGGAAGTGGATATTAAAGATCCCAACTATGATGATGATCAGGTAAAAAAAATGCTTAGTTTGTTCCTTAATTGTTCAGAATAAGTCCATATAATCTGCTTCCCTATTATGTGCAATGATACTGTGACCACTAATTTATGCTTATGCAGAACTCTTCTGTGATTATTATAACTTGCTATGCAAGGGCTTCAGAATTGATTTTAAAGAGATTTTTGGAAAATGCAGGAGTAAGAATAAATTGTTTTTTTTACCTTCTGCTTTGACCATTATCACTTCCTTATCCCCAACTTTTAAAATGTGAAGTAGTTTTTGAGTCAGCTCTATTCCTGGTGACTTTATGGCAATATCCCTGGGGTCCCCCACTTACAACCATTTGTTTATTGACTACTAAAAATTATAACGGTGCTGGACAAAAGGACTTAAGACCCAGCCTGCAGTACCCTTAACATACATGGAAGTGCTGCAACTCCATTATTTTCCACCAATGGCCATGAGATTTTGGTTAACTAGATATACTAATGTGCAGAAATCTGACTAGATCCACTGATGTGCTGGGCATAACTGACTCAGGCTTCTCCCTCCCCCTGGCACTGCTTAGAAGTCTGGTCTTTTCCCTGCTCCATCACTCCTGGAAGGTTCAGTGTTGCACAGGCCTCCTCCTCCAGTGTTGCACAGGCTCCTCCCACCACTCTCTCACCACTCTTGAGAAGCCTCCATTAACTTCCCATGCCTGGAAGCCCACACCCGTGTAGGCCCAGCAGTACATGGGTCTCCCTCCCACTCCTGTTCTGAGCCAACCTTGAGAAAAATTGCTTCTCTAATCTTGAGGAAGATTGCCTTCACTATCTTTCTAGCTGAGCCTCATATTGGCTGGATACACCTCTCAGCACCTAAAGGAAAGGGAAGGTAAGTAGACCCATGTATTATGGGGAGGGAATGAGGCCAGGCATTTTGGGAGTGGAGGGCAGGGATGAAGCCAACATGTTGCTATGCCTAGCTGGCTGAGACTTTATGGGCTGAGTCATGTTTCTATATGCTGGTGGGCATCAGTTCTACAAAGATGTCCCTGACCTGCTCAGTCGCTTAATGATTATAGCAGGGAGAGCTGGGATTGTTTGTTGAGCAGGGCAGTTGTGGATGTCTTGCTTAACAAGTACAATGTCCTATGACTAAAATTATGGATTCATTTGTGGTCATAAGTTGAGGACTAACTATAGTTGTGGGCCAACATATGAAAATGATTTTGTTTTTTTGACTTCCCAGTTTAATTAATAGCCCTGATATTTGTAGGTTGTCTTATATTTATTATGTGTTTTTAGTAGGCTGTACACCGCCCCGAGTCCCTTTTTGGGAGAGGGAGCGGTATAAAAGTTCAATTAAATAAATAAATAAATAAATATATTCTGTTGAATATAATATTATAAAAAGTAATGTTCTGTTGAAGTGTTTGATTTTTGAGATCAACTAACCAAGGCTGTGTGTAATGCCAAATACATTTTAACAGTTTGTACAAATCCTTGACTCCAAAGTAATTACCGTAAGTACCTTTGTTTTAAAATTTGTACATGTAGTTGGAGAGATATTCAGTACAAAAAAAAGGCCTTTTTTCTGGCCCAAGAATTGTGATAATGTTCAGATATATTTGGTAGTCTACCTTCAAGATTTTAACTGTACGTTTTTTGTTAATTTGCTATAAGAGATTATGGTGGAAGAGAAGCAAAGTGGTGGCAAAAACCGCTAAGTAGTAGCAAAGGAAATATTCTTAATATCCAAATATGTTTGTTTAGTAAAGTATTTTGTCTTTGTTTGATATAGGATAACTGTGTCTATGAAACTGTAGTTCTACCTTTGGATGAAAAAGCATGTGAAAAAACACTAACTCCAATAATTCAAGAATATTTTGAACATGGTGATACTAATGAAGTAGCGGTATGTCTAATTACTTTTCAAAGGCAGATAATGAATCAGTGAAGTTTAAAATGTTTCTGAAGAATGGAGTCTCTTAATCACTTAAATTTTACTGCATAATTTTAGTATACGTAATAAATACTAGTATAAATAATATTTTTAAGAGTTTTGTCATGTTGTTTTTAATCATTTATCCTTTAGAATATAGCCATCCAGTTAAATATATTTGTTGTTACCAGTATTATTAGATTTGAAATTGTTTATACCTGAAGTTGCACTTAAGTTCAGGACAATTAGCTTACGTATTACTAGAGATGGATCAGTCAGTACCTTTCTGAGTATCCCAAAAATGTTCAGAACTCAAAAGTACCATGTTTTAGTTTAAATCACCTTCTGTTTGTTCCCATCTAAAAAATTCCACAAATTTTGAAGCAAAAGTATTTTCTGTCCATGAAATAAATTGAGTTACCAAAAGTTTTTCTCCACAAAATGGTCTTGTAAAAGAGGTAGCCTCATGAACTAATTTATTCCCTTGTGTTTATTCTGTAGAATATTTCAAATTATAACACTCAAAAATAAAGTGACAGTTTACTTTCTACTCTTATAGGAAATGCTGAAAGACCTTAATCTTGGTGAAATGAAATGTAGTGTTCCAGTGTTGGCTGTGTCATTGGCATTGGAGGGAAAGGCTAGTCACAGAGAAATGACTTCAAAACTTCTTGCTGACTTATGTGGAACAG
This sequence comes from Bungarus multicinctus, assembly GCA_023653725.1. NCBI lineage: Eukaryota > Metazoa > Chordata > Lepidosauria > Squamata > Elapidae > Bungarus > Bungarus multicinctus. The sequence continues at coordinate 55,632,817 of CM042844.1, forward strand.
TTATCTCCAAACATGATGTGGAAAAGTCATTTGACAGGCTTTTAAAAGACTTGCCAGAATTAGTACTGGACACTCCTAGAGCTCCACAGGTGGGTTTAATACATCTGTTTTTATCAGATGCTTCAATCCTAATCTGCATTGCTACTTGAAACAGAAGTATTTTAGATATAAATATGAACAGTAGAATCTTCTTCAACTAAATTTTTGGTTTATGAAATAGATGGATTGGCCAAATCTGCCCAGTTTCAGAATATAAAATCTAGTGTAAGAGCATGGATTGTATCTCAAATTGGTACTCTGTGATATAAATTATATTGAATGTTCATTTCATTCTTATATAGACTGCCTGCATATGTAACGTTTTGAATAATCTTGCTACTTATCTGTTTGTCTCAGAATGTTTGGATTGAAGATGTATTTATTAGCTTGAGTTTACCAAAGCTTTCTGACAATTTACATTCTAACCACTCAGAACCATATTTTAGTGTTGTAATATATATGCATACCATTTTTTAAAAAAATCATAAAAATTACTTGTAACAGAATGAAATGGAATTTGCTATATTTACTTGCAAACATTTCCTAAACAAAGTGCTAATGATACTTTTAAGTGAAAAAGTGCATGAGTTAATTTAAAATGAAAATGTTTTCATTTGGCAACTGTCTCTTGTCTTACACTGAATTCCTTGTACACCTGTTTCCTTCAGTTTGGAGGGAATTGGAGGGAAAATGTGATCTGGAGTTAAGAGATGGGAGTAAGAGTAAACATATCTTTTTTCCTCTAGCCTGAGCATTTCCAAATGTATGTTAAGCAACATTTTATATATACCTTTTATATATTTTATATACATCTTTATTAGCAATCATATGATGATTTCGATTAAGAACATTTTCATCATCTTCTTTAAGTCCTTATTGTCCCTAAATGGAGAGATGGAAGAGTGTTTCCATTTATTTGTGAATCTACTAACATATAGTTATTATTCATTTTGTGCCTCTGTTAAACTGCAACTTGTTTAACACTATAGTACATTGACTAAGTCACAGTTGATTAATTGCAGTGATTGAAGTGGTATGCAAGCATGCGCATAAAATAGATGATGGTTTACAAATTATAATAGCTGGGTTTGGAAAACCTGTTAAGCTCCAACCAAACAAAACCTCGTAATGGCTTAGTTAGATATTTTACCTAGTCTTAAATAAACTGAAAAGCAATTCACTTAAAATGTACTTATTTGCTTTTTTTTTTGAGAGGATAGGGCTGAAAATGGAGGTGTTACCTTGAGTGAGAGATGCAAGCTAACATGCTAGCTTTGCCTATGCTGCTGCATAGGTCCAGCAAAGAAAATCAGTCTCTGTTTATTCCCCCATTTTATGGGTATACTCTTGTTTGGTACAATATTGTACCTGTCTCAACTTTGGTCTGAAAAAATTGTTCCTTTTTCTTTGCAGCTGGTGGGTCAGTTTATTGCAAGATCAGTTGGAGATGGGATATTATGCAATACTTACATAGATGGTTACAAGGGTACTGTGGATTGTGTTCAGGCTCGGTAAGTGGTCTGCCTTTCGTATTTCAGTTATGCATTACATCCACTAGTTTTTAAATGCTTTATAAAGTTAATTACAAAGAAAAAAAATTAGATAGTGATTATTTTTGTGATTTTGCAACAAAGTAAGTATGCCAAACAGTGATAGCTAAAAGGACAAGATATAAGGAAAGACATGAACTTAATGGAAGAGATAATGATAATGGATTTTAAAATCCATAAATAAATCCATTTATTAGATTTGTTTGAAAATTACTGCAAAAATGTAGGGTAATACTATATATCAATATGAAATTGTCAAATGAGAACAGTAAATTCAAAGTACAAAATAAAGTTCTAGCTGGTTCAGACGTACACTATGTTAAATGTTTTTATTTTTATCATGATTAAAGAATATAAAGGTTTTTTTATTTTAATTCTCATTACTACAAAACCCAGACTAAATTGTTCAAACTTGTACCACATACTAGTCATGTTTGGCTTTAATCATGGTTTCTCAAAGAAGCCAAACTGATTGGTTTTCACTTAAAGAACTTGGAGTTTATGGTGGTTACGATGTTGAATGGTAGTGGAAAGATTCAGGTTCAAATCCTTACTTGAACTAAAATTCATTGGCTATGAACTTGGAACCAGCTATTGCTTTTAATAGTATCTAACAGGATTGTTGTTCTGAAAATAAAGTTTTGGAAAACTCATATGATGTCCATGTTTGAACTCTGAGAAGAAACAATGATATTTTGGAAGGCAAATTATACCTAATTTAAAAGCTGGAAAAAAATGCATTTCTTAATGACTCCTTGCCATGCTGTAGCAAAGTGTGATACTGATAAGATTGCTAAATTATGATTTAGTACTGTGTCTGACTGAATTTGTAATTTAAGATTTTCAGATAAAATTGTGATTATATTTATTTACAATTGCTTGCCCTGCATATTAAGAAACTCATTACAATCCATTTCTTTTATAGGGCTGCTCTGGATCGAGCTACTGTACTGCTGAGCATGAACAAAGGTGGAAAACGCATAGACAATGTATGGGGCTCAGGTGGTGGGCAGCAGTCTGTAAAACATCTTGTTAAAGAGGTAATTAACACCCAATGGCTTGTAATTGGTTCCATATTTAATCATGAATTCAAGATAATTCTGGCCTCAAGCAAAACATTTTTAAGCCCTTCATTCTTTTCTACTCCTTGCTTAAGTTGTTATCTGACCATTCAGATAAAGAAAGCAAGTGGATAAATGTCTCCTACAACTTCTCATTTGTCCACTAAATCTTTAGACAACATTACTTTTGTGCACTTCTTCCTGCTGCCTAAATCAAAGAAAGTATTAAAAAGCAATGAAGATAATAGTTAATTGTTCCACTTTTCTGTTTTCTTAGAGGTTGGAGCTTATACACAACTGTTGCAAAAGTGAAAATACAAGGGGAAAAGAACAGCAAGATGACATTTTAGGAAGTACAGTAGCTGCTGCTTCCTTTTTCTATATTTAGTCTCTCTGGGTGTCAGTAACTTAGTCCTGCTGCCCAAAGAGACAAGTCAGGCAGCGGTTGAAGCCTCATTTTTGTTGCATGGAAGATCTGTTGAAGCCTCATTTTTCTTCTAAGGGAAGATCTGTTGAATTTTTTTTTCTTTTTCTCTTATTAGTTTGCATTACCACAAAACCCATAGTAAACTGAACTTCAATTTTTGTTTGAAGTGTATTAACTGGCTATAAATATGTGGTAATTGTTATTAAGAAAATCAGTTACAGAATTGTTATAGACATTTTATATTCCTTTATTTTTCTTTGTTATATTTTGCTGTTTCTGCAGCTTTAAGAAGAAAAACAGTAAGCAGAGGAAGCAGCAATAGTTCTGTGCTGCTTGCTGTGAATTGGGTGGTAGGGAAAGAACACAGCATGTATTTGTGATGTTGCATGAAGTAATCTTATGGTGCAACCAATCAAGCATTAGCACAGTGTATTTGTGCCTTATTGGATCCTACATCTAAAGTCAGATCTGACAATAGAGAAAAAAAAATATACAGGTAGTCTCCCGTGAACAACAAGTTCCATTCTCAGTCTATCCTCAACTTTACATTATGTATAAGTCAAAACTCGTACTTAAGAACGGATAGATTCCGTTCCTTGAGCTGAGGAATCGTTGAAACTATGCAATGTGTTTATACACTGCTGAAAACAGGCTTTATATTAAAAATGTGTGGCATATACATACTGTATATTTAACGTTGACTATATTTGTTAATTGGATTTTATATATTTAATTATTGTACACCACTTAGTTCTTGTGAGATGGGCAACTATGCAAATTGATTGATAATTTAAATTTTATATTTGATATAATTATATGCATACATTTATATAAAGTATATTGATAACCTACATAAAAATTATAATTTAGACTAGAAAATGACCCTTGTATTTTGTACTTCTAGCACCTCAGCATAACGAGATTTTGAAAATAATAAAACACTGTAATAGGCATGGAATTTTTATGACTTCATATTAACTTTATTCCTATAAATGGTATATCAAAAATCATGACCTATAGAGAGTTTATCATATAAAAATACATTAAATGTTTGAATTGGTTGCTATTTTCTTCTAAACACTTACTTGTTCGTTAGATGCATGACTTTTGAACATTTCTAAGTACAATAATGTTTTCTTTAAATAATGTTCATAAATATATTAATAAAATAATATTAATAAAATGTGACTGTGGGGTCTGACGTGTGTGTGTGTATGTATTTATATATGTATATATTTATTTGCTTGCAAGTTGGGAATGAGAAATTCAAAGAAAATAGAAACCTGCAGCCGAAACATAATAAAAAATATATACTTGTTATAGATTGTGAAGATATGTATATAATAAACGTGTAAATATTACTGTGTGCTGTTCACATTTTTATGATTCTGGTTTTTTATTTTTTGCCTATGAAATGGAAATGTAGACTTACATCCTTATAGGTTTTTTAAAAAACTTAGTTTTCTTAGCCTAATATAGTGTTATCTTTTTAATTTAATAGATTGATATGCTGTTGAAGGAGTACCTTCTTTCAGGAGACGTTTCTGAAGCGGAACGTTGTCTTCAAGAGTTAGAAGTACCTCATTTTCACCATGAACTTGTATATGAAGTAAGGCAGAAATAAAACATAAAAATTGGCAGTAGTAATTTAAATGTTTAATAATCAAAAAATATAAACATATAGGAAAGATTATGACTAGGTAGTTTATAATTATACTATCTGTAATGGTTGTCAAGCTACTTCTTGTAAGCAACCTAGGGTACATAACAGCAAAAGCACTTAGACTTAGATACCGCTTCATAGTGCTTTACAGCCCTCTCTAAGCGGTTTATACAGTCAGCATATTGCCTCCAACAATTTGGGTCCTCATTTTGCCCACCTCGGAAGGATGGAAGGCTGAGTCAACCTTGAGCCTGGTGAGATTTGAACTGCCAAATGGCAGTCAGCAAAGGTAGCCTGCAGTACTGCACTCTAACCACTGTGCCATCACTGCTCATAAAATACTATTTTAAGAGCATATTTTGATAAACATACATTTTAAATAAGTTCCTTTCTGCAGTAATTGATCCTGTCCAAGCTCATTCAAATGTAATGAAAAATCTCAAACTCTAAGAATGCTGAATATTCTATAGTTAGCCTCTGATTATCGGCAAATAAGATGGAAATACCTACTACCTGAAATCATGGAGGGCAGTTGTCAATAATGTTGGCATATTCTAAGTGGACTGGTGAATATGACACACAGGAATCTTGCTTGAATTCTTTTATAAATTTTAAATGTTTATAAATATTTCATATATGTGCATATTTTATATTCTTGAAGCAATTTTTTTGCCAAAAATGAACTTGAATAATAAAGTGTGATTAGATAGAACCAACTTCTTCAATTCTAGCCTCTTTTTGACCCTGATGCGATAGCTAGGGCCTTCTCTATAGTTCAGCAATTTAAAAATAGCTATTTTTTTAATCATTGTAATTAAAAATTAAATGTATATTTACATTTTAGGCAGTTGTGATGGTTTTGGAATCAACTGGAGAAACAAACTTTAAAATGATGCTCAGTTTGTTGAAATCTCTCTGGAGATCTGCTGTCATCACTATGGACCAAATGAAAAGAGTAAATGTGCATTATACATTTCCAAGTATTATCCATTAATATTTTAATGCTTGATAGATTGCATCTATTTGTATTCACCAAGTCACATTAATAGCTCTGCTCTAAACTAAGATTATTTAAAACAAAATGTTTGTTCTGTTACGTAATTTGAAAGTATACATTAAAAAAATTAATGGAAACTGCTTTGCAGAAGATCAATGTTAGAACATCTTAAGTTTATTTTGATTGGGCAGAGATCTTTGCCATTATTTGCTACTTGACCTATTTATCTGAAAATGCTCTATTTTAGAGCTTTATTTATTTATTGAAATGAAAATTTAAAGGTAATATGAAGATTGACTCTTTATACAGAATCGGTCTGAAATAAATCCTAAATACTTCCACCTAATATTGATGTTGCAGGGTTATGAACGTGTTTATCATGAAATCCCAGACATTAATCTTGATGTTCCACATTCATATTCTGTACTTGAGCGATTTGTAGAGGAATGCTTTAGTGCTGGAATAATTTCAAAACCATTAAGGGATCTCTGTCCTTCCAGGTAAACATTTAAGTATATGTGTATTTGTCTGTATATTTATGTTCATATGTTTCAGAAATGATAAGTAAATTGCAAAAGGTTCTTATTCAGTTATTCATGTGAACGTCTCAGAAATTTGAATAACTCTTTTAAAGCTAGTATTTAAATATCTATAATATAGACTTGTCTGTATTTTGTTGGTAATGGGCAACTTTTGTGTCCAAAACTATGTTGCTTAAAACTGTCTATAAAACCATTTATAATTCTAACTAATGACATGTTGATGTCCTTATTAAGACTACTTAATGACATACTGCTGCTGAAACACCAGCAGCATACAAAATTATAAGCACCATACAAAACTTTTTATTACTGTTGCACTATTTGTTAATTACATATAGTTAAAAACCTGTATTTCCTACGAGATAGGCAGAGTCTTATTTTCCCATATTGAATTTTTTGTATTTTGCTTTTATTTGGATTAATACTTTATCTGCATTGTTAGGTTGCAGTTAGGCACAATGTGCAGATAGTTAAAGTCTCACTTATTCAAACCATTAAGGATACTAATTTTTTTACATTTGTGTTTACATTTATTCATTTTTGCAATACTAGATATATTACCAGATTCTCTTCCGAGCTCAGCCACATTTTTTGCCAAATATTTTTACATAATATTTGAAATATTCTGTAATTAAATTAAGGGTAAATTCAATTTTTATTTATTAAAACTATCTACTTTTTATTTGGGTATGAAGAAAAGTGCTTCTTCTGGAATCTGTTTAACCTTAATCATGCCAAAGTTTCTTCATAGCTTAATGCTGGCCTTAGCTATTTATTCCTTTTACCAATCTTAATCTTACAAGCATAAAACCTGATAATTGAAGTCTGTATGTAGCTGATGTACACTCGATCAGTTGTTTACTTAATGTATAATTTCCCCAGATTGCCAAGTAAAATAATAGTGGAGATGCTGAAATGATATCTGTATTTTTTTTAGGGGAAGAAAACGCTTTGTAAGTGAAGGAGATGGAGGACGTCTGAAGTCTGAGAGCTACTGAATACGTGAATGAACTCTTGCAGCTGTAGATGTTTAAAGGGAATATATGTATATATTCTATAGTAATAGTTGCTTAGCACAGTTCATTTATTTTTAAAAGATGCACTTGTTTAGGGCACTAATAATTTCTGACGGTTATATAAACTTGTGTTCATGCAAGAAATCTTCCAACTTGCATTTCTCTGACCTATAGTTGGACAGAAAAATAACCAGATTTCTATGGAAATTTGCAAAAACAAGGCAATCTTTTATTAAGTGCCATAAATTCAATCCAATCATTCCATGTTTTGCATTAATGCCTGCTTGCCGTTCCTTTCTTTTGAGGACAGCATTTTGTGATAAAATCACTGGTTTATTCAAAGCAATGGGTTATATTAAGCTGCTAGATCTCTATTCTGCTGCTACCAAGACAGAAAAAAAGTTACTTGTTTTAAAGGAGCTAAGGCATTTAGTATGATCAAAACATATTTTTCAGAAGACGATCTTGGTCTTTAGTTCAGCAAATGGTGGCTGGAACATCTATTCTTTTTCTATAAAACTGGAAAAAGGATAATTATAGAGTGTATTGTAAAATAAATTTTTGGAGCAAATTCTTAACTTCTAGAAGTACCTGTTGATTTACATTGAAAATTATATCTAAATCTCTCACCTTAGTCCTAAAAGGAGGTACATGTTCGTATATTACTTGATTTCATCAGTGAACTAAATTTGGGAATAAACAAGCACAATGCATGTATAATTACATTCTTCCTTTTTTTACATACCTTTAGTACGTTGTGAATATGTTGTAAACTAGGTTCCACTGAGACTTACAGTCATGATATCCTGATGTTCCTTTTTCATAAACATTGTTCATTAGGGGCAACTTTCCCTTTGCCAGATGCAATTTACTAATCTGAGCAGTTGTGGAGTCATAAAAAATATTCCAGTAATATGCCAGAAAGGTTGGAGTTGAATGTTTAGAGGTTTAAGACTGGATCTGGGAAGAGGAAGCCTCTAAGAAAGCATACTACTCCTTTTTCCAATAATAAATTTCAGTAGATTTGAGGTTTCTGCAATGTGTTTGCATTTTAGAAATACCTTTGCTATATTTAGACCTGAATGCTGAAAGCCAACTAGTTAAGTTAATTTAATTATAATAATTGTAAGTGGGGACTGATTAGTCTTTCTAAAGCATCCTCTTACTCTTTTTATGCTCAAAGAGTAGTGTATGTTTTTCCCGCTGCATAATTTATGTCTTGTGAGGACAATATTCTAAATGAATATTAAATACATCATAAGGCCTCTAATAACAATCATTACTCTTGAACTTTCTAAATTTGTTTATACTGAGTCATGATTTAAAAGCTGTATTCATGTAACACAAAGTCAAAATCAAGAAATCACTTTATAGCTCAGCATATATGAAACCTTGGTAGCAAAACCATTTATTCAGAAATTCCACTAATGTTATAACAAGATATGCAGCCTGTAAAGCAAGAAGCTGAAATATAACTTTGATACTGTTTTCCAGATATTTACAAATTATAACATGTAAACATTTATCTAAAATACATTTGATAAAAATACTTCATCTTGCTATCCATAAGTCATTGTATTGCTATATACACTAATATAGACCCAGTAGGAAAATCATGTAGATTTCTTATTGATCAAGAGTAGATGTTGAACACTGCTGTGCAGCTTGTTCCTGTTGTTGAATAATTTCCTGTGCTTCACGTTGCATTTTCTCAAGTTTTTCCAAAGTAACAGATTTTAATGGCAGCAGTTTAGGCTTGCACATCACCATGGTAGTCACATCTTCTACTGCTAACATGCCTAAAGCAATAAAAATTGATGTCCAATAATATCAAAGAATAAATTCAGTTACATTGAGATTAAACAGATTCAAATATTACAGTTCCTATTTGGATCTCATAAAATTATTGATGTGTATATCTGTGTATATGTAAATACTACAAAATAGCTGATTTTTCACACAAGACAATCACACTAAGAGATTTCAAATGTGATAACTTTCCAACTTCACACTCAAAATGGAATCACAGCATTTTAGCTGGCAAAATCTACTTCAGAAAGGGATAATTTAAAAGGCAGAAGTCCACAGAGCCGAAAAGATTTGACTGCTGCTGCTTTAAGGAAAAAGGGCAAAAATAAACTTGTTTTGTAATTGTTAAGTTGGAAAACAGAATTCATCCAATCTACCTTTTGACTATCTTTGGTCTAAACCAAGTTCTAGGAGGTGAATCTTGATATTTGAACAAAATCACTCATATCTTCAGTCTGAAATAAGCTTCCATCTATGCCATATAGACTACTTTAAAAGGAAATGGTATTATTTCCAAGAAGGAAGCCTGTGTATTTTTCATATAATATAGAATGGTAAATTACTAGTTATCTGTAATTACTTTGTGACTTTATTAAACTAATTTTTATAGCTTCTCAACTCACACAGAGGTGATTCCAGACAACTTACAACATTTAAAAATCCCCATATAAGCCCACCTCCTAATTTAAAGTAATAAGTGCAGAATTCTTACAAAGGACTCTGGAGAACATTAAGGTGGATTTTGCTGCTTTTTTTTTTTCATTTTTAGTAATAAATGCTGCTTACCTTGCTTGGGCAAAACCTCACGAAACTTTGATTCAGACATTCTGAAGGTGACAATTACGGTATAAATTTCTGATTACAAATAAGGAAATTCCTGTAAAGATAAATGATATTAGTTGCTCAACTTAGTACAGTTATTAAAAACTTAATTTCCATGATTCAAAACTTCATAAAAAACGCTCCAATTAATCAATCGGGCCTGGCATCTCATCTCATAAAAATTACACAATTCAAATGCCCAGAAATGAAGCTTCAAGCTTACAACAGCCAGAAACGCAAAACACTTTTCTGCCCTTTATGTGGTCAGCGGCTTGAGCCTGCATCTTGAAGGGCTCCACGGCTTCTTTTGGCCAGAAAAGAAGGAAAGCTCTGCTTCAAAGGCAGCAAAGTGTTGACATCCCTTCTCCTTCGTTCTCGTCTCCTTATCTCATTCCGCGATTATTGGTTCGCCTTACTTTCTTTTCCCTTCGGGCACCGGGCTCAGCCGTGGAAACCTTCCGGGAGTCGTTAACCGCCGACGACAATCTCTCCACTTCGTGAACACCCGGTGTCTCGCAGCGCTCTCCTGCTATCAACGGAATTCTGTTGATAGCAGTGCTATCAACGGAATTCCTTGCCTGTCACTGGAACGATAGAGTGGTAGCGCGCCGAACTCAGCCAGGGCGCTGCCATATTGGCTAGAAGCGGAAAAGACTTGGTTGTTCTTAGCAACAGATGAGCACTACCGATGACTAAAACGCCGAAGAGAAAAAGAGCTTTCACATCCGCGTCGCGAGAAGGCTGCATTTTATCCTGCTTTAGGATGATTAGAGCGCAGTTGGGAGTATGAGGTCGGGTCTAGCACCGCATTACTGATTGTATAAGCGTGGAGAAGCGGGAGCGGACTCAGAAAATACCTACCAAGGCCTAGTTAAGGAAGCTGGAGATGTTTATCTTAACAAAAGAGAAAGTTAAAGGCAACGTACGGTCGCCGTGCTTTGTATAGTTTGACTTCGATCAGTGTTCTTCAAACTTGGCCACTGTAAGATAAGTGGACTCAGCAGGCTGGCTGAGGAACTCTGAGAGTTGAAATCCATACATCTTAAAATTGGCAAGTTTAAAAAGCACCGATTTAGATTATCCTCCGATGCTATTAATTAGACTGTTCATTATTGTCGTTATCCTTTTGTTGCTTTTAATTCTGTGCTTGGAAATGGACTGATCGAATGATGTAAACATTTTTAAAAAGCCATTTAGTGACCATGTCTGTAAATAGATTTATATTTCATATTAATTAGGTTCAACATTTCAAAACTCTTTTTAGAATTAATATCTTTTATTTTCTCATAAGGAAGCAGGCTATTGCATACCTTTCAAGAAGCAAATAGTTTACTATGTTGTAGAAAAGTAGCTTGAATGAATTGTTACTTCAGTTCAGATGAAACAAAAGCAGGCAACTTTTTTTCTTCCTATCCACAGTGGTATTATAGGCTTCTTCATGAATTGAAGAATAAAAAATGATTGGGAATAGGGAAAAGCAAACACACAATCTTAAACAAAATATATGATATCATGGGAAAGATGGAACTGAGATGTCCATAACAGGTACTTATGTACTGTATCTGCATAGTTTCTAAATCTAATTTTGCCCCTTGAATCTGGATCTTTGCATAGGCCTACAGGCTAATTGTTTTGGACCACATTGTGGGAAAATTTAAAGCAAAGAATGCTTTCTCCCTTTGTAGTCATTGTTTTCCTGACATCTCTTACCAAAGTGTTGAAGGAAAAAATACATAGCTGTGAATTTATAGTGCTGTCCATCCTGCAATTATAACTCTGACTCTTGATTTTTTCTAGAGGTATAATGGGATAAAACTAAAGCTTTCAGGCATTTTACTGCATGAGTGCAGCAAAACATGATTACTTACTAACACTATTAAGCCAGTAATTCCTTTTGTATGAAAACCTATGCTATATGCATTTTGACTGTTATCTAGTCAATGAAGCCTTTCAGTCTTATTAATAGATATAATTAAGAGGTAATTATAAACCATTATGAATTAATCAGAAGAGGACCATAATGTAATAACTTGAGGATTTTTCCCCTGAAAACATGTAGAAACAGGTAAATTCAAGATATATAAACAGTTCATGTTCAAGATGGTAAAGTTAAAATAGTCTTCCTAATTCATACCTCTCTGCCATGATTCTGAATCTGTTCCATTTTCAAAAGTCTTAGTTTTGCTTAACAACCCTATCTCCTTTTTCATACACCTGTAAGTATAAGAATAAAAAATGCTAAGCTGCATATTTGCTTGGGATAAAGTATCTCTGAACTCAATAGACACACAAATTTATGCTATGGAAAATGTTTCTAGTGTTTGGAAATTGAGTTCTGAAGATCAGTTTATTTCTCATTTTTCCCTAGGGCAAAAAATTTAAAATAATAAAAAATAGTGTAAAAGAAGATGTTTATACAATTTTCATGAATAATATTTTATCTATTTAAAATTATTGGCAGCCCAACTCCAGTGAGCTATGAGTGAGGTACAAAACTAGATAAAAGACAATATTAAATGATACATTCCAGAGCAAAATATCAGAGAGAGCAACATTAACACAATAAATAAACAAACTAACAAAAAATGGGGGTCATAGAACATTTAATCTGGGCTGGGACCAAATCCAGGTTTTTAAAATAAATTAAAGAAAAGTTATATTAATTTGCATGAGTTTTCAATATTTGTATGAATCATAAAATTAAAAAATCCAAACCCAAACAGAGTCCACATGAATAATTTCATTGATAACCTCTGTATTCAATTGAATGCTGCATTATTAGTTCATCAGCCTAATTACAGCAATGCAGTCTTTCCAGATAAGGAGAAGCTATGGTAGTGATGGTGGCAGGGGAAACAGGCAACTGGGAAAAAACAGATGCTCCTCTTGGGTCTAGCTGGGGTGGAGCCTTGATGCCTGCCCATCCTTCATCTTACTTGGGGCAGAATCATGCTTTGTTCTTAGCTTTGGGTTATTGGTCTCAGTGACTGTGATGAACCCAATGAATGTCACAGTGATCCACATGTCTGCTAGTTACACAGTGTTCCACATGTCTTGCTCAACTATGTCCCCAGAGAGCATCAAGTTTCTGGTCATGACAGACAACCTTCTGCTGTAATTCTGGAAATTGCTCTCTTTCTATGTACAATGAGTGGGAGCTTTCCATTGTTTTGGGCCACAGATGATATTCTTCCCATCCTTCTCTCTTTGTCTCTGTCTAGACCATCTGTCTGCTTTGCTCTTGCTTCTCCCTTCACCCACAGAAATGGGTAGAGAGCATGCAACCTCACTAACCAAGAAAAATATAGTCCAGAGGGCTTATTTTTTATTGTTATTTGCCACCAAAATGTCATAAGCTGCATGTAGCATGCGAGTTTAACACCCCATGTTAGGGTAACAATACATATGTTATTATTTTCATTTTTTGCTTCTACATATCTTTGCAAAAGGAAACAACAAAGAAAGGTCAGCTGACAACTATATACCTTAGAAGAATCCATAGTACAGGTAGTCCTTCACTTAGTCCTCGACTTAGTACTGTAAGTCCTTCACTTAGTGATTGAAACAAGGCACTAGAAAAACTGACTTATGACCATTTCTCACACTTATGACCATTGCATCATCCCCATGGTCACATGATTTAGATTCAGATGCTTGACAATTAACTCGCATTTATGATGGTTGCAGTGTCCTGAGACCATGTGATCATCTTTTGCAATCTTCTGACAAGCAAAGTCAATGGGGAAACCAGATTCACTTAACAACTGTGTTACTAATTTAACAACTGCAGTGATTCGTTTACAAATATGGCAAGAAAAGTTGTAAAATGGAACAAAATTCATTTAACAAATTTCTTACTTAGCAACATAAATTTTGGGCTCAATTGTGGTCATAAGTTGAGGATTCCCTGTACATAATGTCTTATAAAATGCATGTTGTTTTGTAGCATTGGAATGCCATAAGTGTCATGTGCAGCACAATCCAAATGGTTCTACTTATGATAGATCCAAGTCTGACTAGTGTTTTCTAACAGCTATGTAATAGCTACAAGAAGAGGCAGGCCACAGTTTGAAACTGATAGCAGATTTATCTGTTCTATAGATCCTGGTATATATTTATTTTAAATATGTACTCTATGTGGATCCCAGTTAAAATAAAAAAATAGCATATAAACATCTACACTTTCTATAATTACAACTAATACTTTATATAGTTTTTAACCGGACATGTTCATATACTTTAATCATTCTACCTTACGGTATATAATGGGTATGATATAGAAATATATTAAATTCAACATTCAATATAGAATGATTAAAGGAGTAGGAGAAAGCAGTTGCTTGTAACTTTCATACATTCTAGCATACCAGAGAATTCTAACCATATCTACTAAAATCTAGATAATGGAGAGGGAGTGGGGAGACCTTTTTCAACTACAGATACAATCACCCTATAATTCAGTAAGTCCCCTATGTACAGTGCTGCAATAAATTTGTTTAGGTCAAACCTAAATTTTGCCCAAGAAGCCTAGAAATTAGTAATAAGCTTCTTAAATAATGAAAGTACTCATTTTTTTGTCTTTGGTTAAATGAACCCAACTAAAGGGAGTTCTTTGAAAAGGAATTAACTTTCTGCCAAGCCTTACAATATGCCTGAATCCTGATTAACTGCCTGCAGAATTAAGAATACTCTGATACAGGAAGCTTGCCCAAGAATCCAGCTTGGGTTCTGTCTTACGTTAAAAGTATCCTTCAAATGATACAGACAGATCCAAAGTGAAATTTAGCATTCTATTAAAACTTGCAGCAAATGCTTACATAATCATCTGCAGCACCATTTCTATCTTAGTATTGATAAATGTTTTTGGTTTTACAATATCACAAAATATGTTGCTGTTTCAGTTTGTTTTCATTTTTATACAAAAATTTACACCCTACTGTCCTATGTAAATTATGGTTTTGGACTATATATAGTGGCACAGTGGCTAGAATAGGCGTTGGTTCTTACCTGATACGCCGGTTCTCTCCGAGCTGCGAAGGAGCATCCATTTGATTGGGTTGGTTCAGTCTTCGTCCTGATAGGCTGAGCTTAAACTTTGGAACGCTCCTCCTCCTCCACGAGACTCCTCCCAGCGTTCCCCAGTTTTAGTGAAGATCGCAGTGAAAAGGCAGATGTCGCTTCCGAGAAACTATTGCATCAGCTTGGTCGTATAGCAGGACTCCCACAGACGGAAGGAATAAACACAGTTAGCAATAACACATAGGGTGGGGATGGATGCTCCTTCGCAGCTCGGAGAGAACCGGCGTATCAGGTAAGAACCAACGCCTATTCTCCTACGAGCTGCTCGGAGCATCCATTTGATTGGGACATACCAAAGCTTGGCCTGGACTACGGGCGGGATGCTGACTGGACCTGGAGTCTGTTGCTGTCCTGCACACACCCTGTAGTACCCTCCTACCAAAAGACGCATCAGCAGATGCAAAGACATCGACCTTATAATGTCTGATAAAGGGGGAAGGAGACGCCCAGGTGGCGGCCCGACAAATGTCAGAGATAGGAGCTTGGGTGGCCCAAGCCGCCGTGGTGGCAGCACTGCGAGTGGAGTGCGCCGTGATGCCCCTGGGAACTGCTAGGGCCTGGGCCTGATAAGCTTTAGCAATAGTGGCCTGCAACCAACGACCTATGGTGGTGGAAGAGGCCCTAGTACCTTGACTATGAGGCAGAAATACAACAAACAAGGCCTCTGTCCTCCTAAAGGATGCCGTGCGATGGATATAGACCTTCAAGGCACTCCGGACATCCAACTTATGCCACTGATGTTCCAACTCTCGGGAAGGATGAGGACAGAAATTGGGCAAGACCAACTCCTGTGCCCTGTGAAAAGCCGAATTAATCTTTGGGATAAACGTGGGGTCCGGCCGGAGGACAACCCTATCTGCATGAAAAACACAGAGGTCTGACCTGATAGATAGGGATGCCAACTCGGAAATGCGCCGAGCTGAAGTAATGGCCACCAAGAAAGCAACCTTATATGTAAGAAATAGGAGTGATGTGGAACGAATCGGTTCGAAAGGAGGTTTGGTAAGGGCCAGAAGGACCTTGTTCAAATCCCAAGTAGGATAACGATGAACCATGGGCGGTCGCAAATTAGTAGCACCCTTAAGAAAGGCGCGAATAAGGGTGATGAGAAAGAGATGGGAAATTCTCATAGTCAATCACGGAAGACAGGGCAGAAACTTGTCTTCTCAAGGTATTTGGTGAAAGCCCCCTATCGAGACCAGCTTGTAGGAATTCCAAAATTTGAGCAATTGAAGGAGATCGCAGATCAATATGAAATTGGGAACACCAGCTGGTAAATATGGACCAAGTTGCATTATAAATGCGATTTGTTGAGGGGCGCCTTGCAGCCTGGATGGTTGAAATAACCTTGTTGGATAATTGCTTGCTGATTAAACGCGACCGCTCAACCTCCAGACGGTCAAGTGGAACCACTGAGGGTTCGGATGTTGAAGAGGACCCTGGGTTAGCACAATCCTGTCCAGAAGAATCCTCCATGGTTTGAACACCGACAGACAACAGAGATCGGCGAACCAAGGGCGTCTGGGCCAGTATGGAGCCACCAAAAGCAGATCTGCTCGTTCCTCTAGCATCTTCCGTATGACCTGAGGGATCAAAGGAAGAGGGGAAAAGGCGTACAAGAGGCCCGGGGGCCACGGGCAGCGAAGGGCGTTGAAATCCTCCGCCCCTTGAGAGGGGAATCGGGACACGAACCGTGGCAGGTGGGCATTGAGAGGGGAGGCGAAAAGATCGACCTCCGGAAGGCCAAACCTCGTGACTGCCTCTTGAAAGAGCGACGGATGAAGACGCCACTCCGTGGGGTCGACTGTGTCCCGGCTGAGCCAATCTGCCTGGGTGTTGCAGATGCCCGAGATGTGTTCTGCCCTGATAGAAAGTAAATTTGCCTCCGCCCAACGACAGAGACGTTCCGTCTCCTGCATGAGAGGTTGAGACTGAGTGCCCCCTTGCTTGTTTAGGTGCGCCTTGGCTGCTGTATTGTCTGTGAGAACTAAGATATGTTGGTTGCGTACCTGCGGCAGCAGAGCCCGAAGAGCCAGATGAATTGCCCGAAGTTCCAGCCAATTGATATTGTGGGACTGTTCCCTTGCTGACCAGCGACCTTGAACTGTGGATGAGTGAAGGTGAGCACCCCAGCCCAGCAGGCTGGCGTCGGTGGTGACAATGAGTCTGCGGGGCTCCTTGAAGAGACAACCCTTGTTGGTTGTGGGCCGGGACCACCAAAGAAGTGATGTAAGAACTTTGGTTGGAACCTTGACTTTGTGACCGGAATTGCTGAGACCGGAACGTTGAAACGGGAGAAGGAACCACTGAAGGGACCTGGAATGAAGACGAGCCCAAGGAATAATAAAAATACATGAGATCATTTTCCCAAGAAGGGTAGAAAGATCAGCTAAAGAAACAGTATGTCGTGACCTGATCAGCTGCACTAGTTGTTGAATACTTTTATGTCTTTCGTCAGAAAGGTAAACCTTGCATGCCCGTGTATCAATGATGGCACCTAAGTGTAACAATCTTGTAGAAGGAATTAACTGGCTTTTGTCTCGATTAATAGCAAATCCATGTGCTTGCAAAATGCGGAGAGTCGTCTGAGTATCTCGGACAGCTTGGGTAGAAGAGCTGGACAAAATTAAAATGTCATCTAGATAACAGTGCAACCTGATGGGAAGGGCGCGAATATGGGCAGCTAGAGCAGCGAGGACCTTAGTGAAAACCCGAGGAGCAGAGGCTAGACCGAAGGGAAGAGCCCAATATTCGAAATGTTGACCGTTATAGCAGAATCTTAAAAACTTACGATGTGATGGCCTGATCGGAATATGCAAATAAGCTTCCGTGAGATCTACTGAGGTGAGAAAATCTCCCTCTCTGATGCTAGCAAGGATGGAATGTAAAGTGTGCATCTTGAATTTGCGATAGACTAAAATTTATTGAGTCGTTTGAGGTCCAAGATAGCTCTCCACCCACCGGAACTTTTCTTAACTAAAAAGAGTAGAGAATAAAAACCACGCCCTTTTTGGTCTGCGGGAACCGGTTGAATGGCCCGTATGTGTAGAAGATGCAGTATGGCTGCTTCCATGAGGCTATGTTTAACCAAATTTTTGGAAACGGGATACCCTGAAAAAATCAGATGGGGCGGACTGGAATTCTAAAGCCAGGCCAAACCTCACAGTATCTCGGATCTAGGCGTCCGAAGTAGAAGCGTCCCATCTATCCGCATAAAACCTGAGATGGCCCCCTATGGGAAAGGACTCCTCAAGGCTAACGTGGATGCCTGAAGGATCTATTGCCGGAAGAACGGAATGATCGCCTGGATTGGCCGCCTCTCCGGTACCGATCCCCAGGGTCAAACCTGTCTGAGGAGAATCCCGGGCGAGGAAACTGGGATCTAGACGGTCGAGACAGAAAGGAACTCTGGGAGTAAGGCCGAAAGGAACTCCTCCGAAAGGACTGGGGATACCTTGGGTCAGACTTCCTAAAAAGAGAAGGAAGAATCTTTTTCATGTTCCGGGTCTCAATGAGAAGCGGATCTAGAGAGGGGCCAAACAGCTTGTCGCTGTTGAGAGGAGCAGAAGCAAGCTTAAATTTGTGCTTGATGTCCGCCTGCCAAGGCTTAAGCCAAAGGAGGCGTCTGGCTGAAAGATGAGATGCAATGGCTCTGGTAGAAAATTTTACGGCATGAAAGGTCGCATCGGCTGAAAATTCAGTAGCCGCCGTGAGCTTAGCAATGTCCTGATGGGCCCTTAGATTAGATGCAGGGACATGCTCACGAAGTTGCTTCAGCCATCTGAGTGAAGTCCTATTGAAAAATGAGGCCGCTGTGGCAGCTCTGATAGCCCAAGCATCAGAGTGATGGGCTTTGCGTAGCGCTACCTCGGCTCTCTTATCCTCAGGCTTTAAAACCTCAAGCGGCTCGCTGGGAAGAGAAGTAGGAGAGGTGAGACCCACAATGGGTTCATCGACCTCCGGGATATTTAACAAATTGAGGTATTCTGGGGCCATATTAAAGAGTCTCCTATCGTAACTAGTAGGAGCCGGACATGGAACAGGGGAACGAAACTGTTTTTGAACTAGTTCCATGAACATTGGAGGAACAGGGATCACTTCAGCCTGAACAGTAGGCTGATGAAAAAATAAATCCTGGGGACCCTCCTCTACAGGACCCATGGGGGGAGCTGATGTGTCGATGCCAGCCGTGTTAGTTGCCTTAAATAGGAGGGATTTAAATAGGTGAGGCTGAAACAGGCCAGTAAAAGCCGGTTGGTCCGGGGAAAGACCCTCATCCTCGGACATCCCCCCCTCTAAAAGATCCTGTTCGGATAAGGAGTGCTCCGCCTCATGAAAGGATTCTAGGTCACTATGTTCCAAATCCTGCATTTGAAACAGCTCCTCAGCCTCCATGTCCAGATCCCCTCTCTGAGTGTCCTGCATCGGAATATCCTCAAAAGGTATTACCTGATCAGCAGTTAATTCCGGCCTGACTATAGGCTGGGGTGGTTGAGACTCCAGGTCACCAGGGGCAGGCTGAGGTCGTGTCATAACAGCATGTTGTAAACCGGCAGAAATCCCTTGCCTGATTGCCATCTCCATCCAAGATCGCATTTGAGATGGAATCTCTTCAGGCAAGGAAGATTCCTGCCGAAGGCCTGCAGCAGTGGGGGTGAAGGTGGCCTCAGGAGGACCCCTAGAGGCTGGCCGGTCGGATAACTGAGTCTGGTGTCCCACAGAACCACGACTGTGCCTGGAGGAGAGGGAAGCATCTAGTGGAGGGGAACAAACATGAGAAGAGGGCCTAGGAGTAGAAGGAGAAAGGTGCTGAGAAGGCCTCTGAACCTCACGAGCACACTTATCTATTTGTTTCTCTAAGGCCCTATGGCGTCTTCTGGCATCACGCTCAGAAGCTTTAGAAATACCCCCCACATTTTTGCATTTGGATTTTGACTTGCCATGCGAAGCAGAAGGCTGAGAACCGCTACCCCCTGCCATGATAATTCAGTATAATACAATCTGCTGATATCTATGTAAATGAGGTGGTTGGCACGCCCAGGGACCGTACCCAGTAGGGAGGGAGCCCTGATATTAATATATATATTCCCCTTGATGAAATAATTGGATTTATAAATTTGCAAAAGTGGAAGAAAAAGAAGGGATCACCAATCAGCCAGATTAAGAACGCCAGTGGGGCCTACTCAGAAAACAAAAGGCCCAGAACAGCAATAACTGCATAGGCTGACTCAGGCCTAGGGTGCTTGCTGTATGCTGCTAGGGAGACTGTGAGGCTTAGCCAACAAGTTTCAGAACACACAAGAATAATAAGGCCTTCTGTCTTATAGGATATCCTAAGAGAGCACAATTTAATCCCCACAGTCAACAAATAGGGCACAGGGAAAGGCCATGAGGCTCTGAGGCCTTTGGAAAAACAAAATGGCGGCCGCCCGAATTTTGGCGCGCGCGCGATCCCTAGCAGCAAGGGTCCAGCTAATGGAGGACCCTAAGAGAAATCCACAGGAAGCAAGTTAAAAGAGGGAGGGAAACGATCGCACTCCACTCCCTCTGAGACAAATGGCGTTCGGGGAATGCAGAGAAAAAGCAGCTTGGCTTGCTGCAAACAAACAGAGCAAGGCAAAATCGGCAGGCGGGGGGGCGGCGGCGGGGGGGCTGGAAAGCAACGTTCCAGGGGATCCCCTTTTACTAAGGGGGGGGGGAGCTGAAACTTCTACCCCCCTCAAATAATTATTTGAGCCCTGATCACCCAAAAGGGAGAACAGAGGGACTGTGCTCTCAGTGCCCAATTAAATATAAATAGAACAGAAGTAAATCGAAATGCAAAAAAACAGAATAATAAAAGAACCCAAGACAGGGAAAGGACACTAAAGAATAAAGGAGGGATTGGAAAAATACAGAAATCACCTGCTTCGACCAGAACAAGCTCTTAAAACAACCTATTCAGACGAGGGCTGAGCTAAAACTGGGGAACGCTGGGAGGAGTCTCGTGGAGGAGGAGGAGCGTTCCAAAGTTTAAGCTCAGCCTATCAGGACGAAGACTGAACCAACCCAATCAAATGGATGCTCCGAGCAGCTCGTAGGAGAATGCAGTATTGCAAGCTAATTCTGCTGACTGCCGACTGCCAGCAGTTGGGCAGTTCGAATCTCGCCGGCTTAAGGTGGATTCAGCCTTCCATCCTTCTGAACTCAGTATAATGACCCAGATTGTTGACTGCAATATGCTGACTCTGTAAACTGCTTAGAGACGGCTGTAAAGCACCATGAAGAGGTATATAAATCTAAATGCTATTGCTATATTCAAAATAAAAATCAAGTTAATCATTATGTTAATAATCCATCAGATATTCTTCCATCAGTATCAGATTAATAGTAATGCCCTAAAGCACGGCTGTCAAACCTGCAGCGTCACATTGCCATCACGTCATATCACAATGGTTTTTTCCCTTCGCGGAACTGGGGTAGCCATGACCTATGCATGACGCATCCAGCCCAATTTAATACCCGTGCCCTAAGGCATTTGACCTGGGGCAAAAAATCCAAAAATTCAAATTCATATACTCAGGAGAATAAATATAATAAATTAATCAACTCTCCTTTATTATCACTTTTTTGTCTGTTTCCTCAGACAAGTTATTTGATAAGGCCAATGATAGAAATCTGACTTTTTTCCTTCCTAGCAGTGCCTATTCAGTTCATAATAATTCCATTTTACTTTTGAAGTTGCCCACAAAGTCATTTGTGGCAGTCTAAGGCAACTTGGAAAAGGAAGAGGTCAAACATTTATTTCCTGTCTTTGTTCAGTTGGTGCTAAACTCAGGATACACAAGAGAATATAAGATTAACCAACAGTGCCAACACCCACTTGCTATAAAATTTAAGCATTCTTAAAAGTCATTTCAACACTATTTCTATACTTTAAAAACTATAAATGTTTTATTTATGGCAATGAAAACATAATGCTTTAGCTATGTCACAGGAACTTCTGTAGGTGCCTCTAAATTTTATTGCCATTTTCCCAGTAAGTCATCCCAAAAAGTTTTTTGCTAGTTCTTAACAAAGATTCTTAGATATATTAGACAATGGCATTTTTCCAGATTTTTTTCAGTTTTAGATCCTGGTATACATCTTAAACTCCCCATATTTCCAGCCAACATGTTGCCTGCAAATTATTAGAGTTCAGTTACTGTTTATTTGATGCATACCAGACTATATGGAGCTCCAGTAATAGTGGACAATTTCTTTGTTAAATTACTACAACATTACATTACACAGAGTTTCTGAGTAGGCAACAACACTAAAAATCCTTCTACTAGTCTGTACAGTAGAGGCAATGCCAAACTAAGGAGCAAACTTTTCTTTTTCCACATCCAGGATGGAAATCAAAAGGATTGATTGAAAAAAAATGGTGAAATCTGTTCCAGTTTCAACAGTCAACATTTGTGGGGGGTCCTTGGTGCTCGTTTGAAATTGGTTGTTTTTTTTGCAGATGTTTCATTACCCAAACTCAATAACTTCATCAGTGCTAGTCTGATGACGTTATCTAGTTTGGGTAATGAAATGTCTGAACTAAGCACCAAGGACCCTCCATTTCAACCCTGAGTTACAGATAACCTTTTATTGGTGCTAATCATATGTTGCATTTGTGGTGTAAGGAACGCAGTGACTCACATGGTTAGAACGCTGGGTGGACAAACAGGAAGCCCGCATTTGATACCTGAGTGATACTATGTGATGGGGTGAGCTCCCATCGTTCACGCCAGCTCCTGCCCAATTAGCAATTCAAAACTATGCAAACATGAGTAGATCAACAGGTACGAATTTGGTAGGCACATTAACGGGGACATGAAAGGAGCCACCAACTGGGTGTCCCCTGGACAACAGAGATGTTACCAGCTAATTCTTTCAACCTGGAAGCACCTTAGTGCTTCTGACATGAATGGGACAGGGATCACCTATGGCAATCAGGCAAGTTATTAAAACGTAAGTACATTTTCAGTGCTATTTTCATTATAATTCTAAACTCTTTTATAACTAATAATACAAGTGCATTTAAATGCATTTCTATAATATATTAATTTTACATATTAAATATTAGTATTTACCTAATCACAAACTGAAATATCTTTAAAGTGAATTTTAGAGGTCTACTGAGTAAATGAGGCCATACATATATCTTTCCAATGTTGCAATATCAATCTAGCTATAATAAAGGCATGGAGAGAATCCATTTATGTTACCCAGTTGTCAAATTCCATGTACTAGGTATGCAATTCAAGAAAATATTTACTGAAAATTTTAGCTTTTGTTGCACAATCCTGTTTTTATAGTTTTCCCCAAAACTTAGCTAAGTATAGGACATAGCTTCAGATTTGGAAAACCAAATCCTCCCTCATTAATCTGGAATTGCGTTTCTGTAAAGTTATTCTCAGAGTTGAAGAACCCCATAAAATGTTCTAAACAAGTAATATATTTTCTGAATATATTAAAATATTAAACCAACAATTATTAAAAAAACAACAGAACGAAAATAAGACTTATTAATAATTAGTATTAAGAGGAGAAAATCTGACAAGCTTAATATGCAAATGCCTGGGTGAATAGCACATTTTAAGTTGTTTTCTTAAAAAAGAGAGAACTTTGGGGAGTCAAAGTTTTTTAAAGAGAGAATTACATAATAGGAGCACTGTGAGTTGTATGAACCAGAGAAATATATGAGAAAGTAAAAGCCTTCCTGATTTTAGTGAACAAGTTGAGTGGTATTGAAGAAAGAGATGTTTTAAGGAATTGGGTCCAAAGCCAACAGCATTAATACTTAATGATATTTTACATTTGATGATAGCTGATAAAAGATTTTTCTTGCCATGCAAATACACATAATGCAGGCACATATAAGCATACACAAACCCACACACACACACACACTCTACACCCAGATCTGCTGAAGAACTGTCACTACATTAAGAACTCCTGGAACAATATTGTGGCAATGTATAATAAAATTGTTCTTCCCTGGATGTTAATTGCTTATTTGCTTATCATAGAAAATCAAGGTTTTTTTCCAAATGTAAGGAAAAATGGAATTGTTAAAAAAAGATATATTTTCAGATATCTATTTATGCAAATTATTTATTCAAATGAATTTGAGGTAGCTTATTTACATATCTGAATAATAAAAATACATTTCTTTAAAGGATAGGAGGTATTTCGATCCATCCATCCATCCATTCTCAAACATCAAGAATTCCCAGAATTAGAATCCCTTCTGGCTTTATTCAAAGCTCTAATTTGTAAAAAAATCTGACTCTAAATAATTTGATGTACTCTGCAGGCAGAAAAACATAGTTGTTACATTCCTTATGTATTCCACATACCTATATAATAAGAATCTTGATTAAGTTCCCATGGATCTCTATCTATATAGCCTGACCTCTTGTGGCCTCAGATACAATAGTTATCTATGTATCATCACACAGAATAATAATCCAAGTTTTTAAAACAAGCAAGTAATCACAAAATAGTATATAATAAGTTATCATGTTGTTTTCACACTTTCTTTTCATTAAGAATTTCCTCCCTTTTAATTTAAAAAATAAAGCACAAGAATGTTAATAATTATGCAACTCTATGCAAATTTAGGTAGATTTAAGTTTGCATGATTTTTAGAAGTGCATTTATAACCGCAGTTTAGCAGTCTTTGCTAATATTTCTTCTACTGCTTTTATTTATTAAGATTTATATCTTGCACAGATCCAGAAATTTCAAATAATAAGTCCTAAAATTACCAAACATTTCTGTACATTTGCTCATTAAAAAACCAAGAGATTATTTAAACTTGTTTATTCTCAACTCAGTATTGACCATTCACTAAATGTTTAATTCTCACGTTTTAGTTCTCTACTGCTTTTGTTGCATCCAACAACCAATGTACAACTCCATACTTGCACAAAACGTTTCACAATCCAAGATCAGAAGAAATCTTATTTTGATCATAGATCACCAAATATATTCCAAGATTCAGAAAATCGAAGTACAACACATTTCCTTTGCTGTTTCGTTTATTTCTTAAAGAATCTTGAAGGAGTACACGGTGGTGGTTATTATTCTTATAGTCCTATACTAAGAAACTCTGTGCATATAAAACATTCATATAACAAAAGCTTATGAATATGACAAGATAAATGCAAACAGATAAATACCCTGATAAAAATAGTGGTTGTGGCCTTCCTAAATGCTGTGGCAATTAATTGCATGTAAAGATAAATGTTTAATAGAAATATTTAATAGGTAGTCCTTGACTTACAACAGTTTGCTTAGTGATTGCTCAAAGCTGCAACAGCAGTGGAAAAAGTGATGTATGACTGTTTTTCAGTTACAACCTTTGCAGCATTCCCACGACCATGTGATCAAAATTCAGATGTTTGGCAACTGGTTCCATGTTTATGACAGTTGCTGTGTCCCAAGGTCATGTGATCACCTTTTGTGACCTTGCAAACAAAGTCAATGCGGAATCCAGATTCATTTAACCTGGTTATTAACTTAGCAACTGCAGTGATTCACTTAACAACTCTGGCAAGAAAGGTTGTCAAATGGGACAAAACTCACTTAACAAATGTCTCACTTAGCAACAGAAATGCTGGGTTCAATTGTGAGCCTAAGTTGAGGACTACTTGTACTCGATTGGGAGAGCTTATAATCTCTGCGTATTTAGGAAGCCTGATGTGACCTGAATTTGACATTGTCACCCACTTCTTTTGCAGATGCTGCTTCAAGGCAAAACCAAATTCTTTGTGGTTTACTGGTCAAGCTACAGAAAATATGTTGAGACTTTGGAAAAAGTTCAGAAGAGCAACTAAGATGATCAAAGGTCTGGAGACTAAATCATATGAAGAATGGTTGCAGGATTTGGGTTTGGCTAGTCCAGAGAAAAGAAGGACTAGGGATGACATGATAGCAGTGTTCCAATATTTCGGGGCTGCCACAAAGAAGAGGGAATCAACCTATTCTCCAAATCACCAGAGGGAAGAACAAGAAACACTGGATGGAAACTAATCGGAGAGAAGTAACCTGGATTTAAGGAGAAATTTTCTAAAATTGAGCACAATTAACGAGTGGAACAGCTTGCCTCTAGAGGTTGTGAGTGCTCCATCACGAGGTTTTTAAGAGACTTGGCAGCCAATTGCCTGAAATGGATTTCCTGCTTGGACAGGGGGCTGGACTAGAAGATCTCCATGATCCCTTCCAGCTCTATTCTATTCCAAAGAATGGATTGGAAGGAAGAGCCCACAACCTCTCTCTTCCAATCGACTTATTTAGGAAGCCCGATCCGAGTTGAATTCGGCCACTTCTTCTACGGGCACTGCATCGAGGTAAAAACGAATCCGGCATCTGGGCAAATGGATGCTGTTCGTTCCCCCTAACAATGGCGCTCGGGAGCCCCGTCTCGACTCCCTGGTCCTTCCAAACTGGGCGGAGAACACAGTGGGAGGGAGGGTGCCCTGATCCGGCCTTTTGTGGCGCGAGCCGAGGGCGTTTATCCTTTTGCGTTTGGCACGACCATCTTCGCGGCGTTGTGCGACAAATGTTCCCTTTTAGGGGGATCCAAGGGAGAAAATTTGCAGTCTTTTGGCGTTAGGTTGATCTTCAGGTTAGAATCCAGAAATATTTTATCATTACTTTCCACTTTTGCCACGTCTAGTGAAAAAGTTTCTTTGACGCACACATTTACCACCTTTCTCTTTTGACGTTTGCCCTCCGTATTCTCCGCTGTTGTACTCGTCCGTTGTCACAACTACCGTAAGCCTTTTCCGCCCTTAACCAATATGGCGGCGCCCAGCTTTAAAATCCGGGTCGCGGCTTCTCTAGCTGGCCTCTTCTCTATGGTTCCGTGGAGGTCTGTGGGCAGGGAGTCCCGTGACGAGTAGCTTGGTACGCGATGACGGTGGCCGGCAGGAAAAACCTTGGTTAAGGAGGGGTTGGGCAGTGAGAAAGAGGCCTGCGGTAGGAACGGGTGCTGAAGGGAGTAGCTCTCCGGCTGCGGCTGGAATGTGAGGCGAGAGAGACAGGCAGGGAGGAAACGCTGGAGAGAAAGCAGTCGGAAGGGGTAAGGTTGTTGGAAGAACTGGGATGTATGAAGGGAGGCGGGCGGGAGACTGACTGAGGGAAGGGGAGGCGAGTCTGGCGGATTAACAGCTTGGGGAGGACGGGAGGCGAGCGTGGGAGACGCCGCCAAGCGATTGCAGGAGACGGAGAGGGAGGTTTGGGCCCAGGCGCGGAGCGGAGGAATGTCTGGGGCGACCCAGTGGAACCCGAGCCAGCGCGGCTGCGAAGGTCGGGCGAGAGAACTAAAGGAAAGCCGCGGGTGAGGGCGAGCCAGCGATTCCTGGGTGCTGGAAGGGTCTCCGAGGCTGGGCCTGGAGCGAAAGGAAACAATGGGCTCGGCCGTCGGGCGGACTAGGAAGGTGTTTAGACGGACGCGACTCCCGTCTTAGGTGCCAAAAGCAAAAAGCAAAAGCGGGGTGATCTTCGGGCTGAAAAGGGGAAAGCGCAAGCGAGGCAGACGGTGTTGAAAGGCGGGGTAGGGTGGGGGAGCAAAAGGACGGCGGGGCCCTTCTGCTTTCGGAGGGGGGGAGGCTCTCTGCACCTGTGCCCCGAGATGGAGCTCAAGTCGATGGGTCGGGCCCGCGGAAAGAAGTGGCAGTTGTTCAGGGGCCAACCCGGGACTGAAATTCAGGTTGTGGGGCCGATGGTGTCGATGGAAAGGGCTGGCGAGGCGAGGTGATGGTCGTGGAGGAGGAATGTGGTGGGGTGGTGGTTTTTTTTTGTTGTTGTTGTCCCCCCGCGTGCGACCTGCCGTTTTGTGTTCCTGCCTGCTGCAAGTCTGTAGGTGGAGAAGCCTCTGATCCAGGCTGCGCGTTAAGAGGCGGTGGCTGCTGACAACCGAAGGCAGGGGCTGGGCTTCAGAGGCACAGGGCAGAACAAGTAGTAGCAACAACAACAATGGAGGAGGTGGCTACGGGAAGAAGCAGGAAATCCCAAACGCAGGTTGCCCACATCGTTGAGAGCGGAATTATTTGCCTTTAAACGACACGTATAGTGTGAGGTGCCTTGGTCAGGTTTCTCCATTCCCATCTCTTCAGTTGTGTTGGGCTATTAACTCTCAGGCCCAGCTGCCACCATGCAGATTGGAGGCCTCGGTCATTGTAATTCCAGGCTTGACATTAAGGATAGACAAGATTGGAGCTCAGTGGCAATTTAGGATTTAAGAAAAGACATTGCCACCAAGCACCCATACTGATCCCGACAAGTTAAAGAGCATGAGGATGATCTGTATTGGCAAAGGGCATATATGAACGTAGGGACTGAAGGAGAGAAAATTGGAGAGGATGCTAGTGAATAGCTGATAAGTTCCAGGAGTAAGCATAGAGACCTTTTGAGCAGAGTATCAGATTGAGGAAGGATAACATAAAATGGTATGTTTATTCTTCAATTGTGGTAAAGCACAGTTTATGGTAGTGTTATTTACTATTTTTTGCAAGCAGCCGAAAGGCTTACTTTTATTTTCCCTCTAACGTCGGATGTGCTATCTTATTTGTAGGAAGCTGTATAAATCTTTATATTGCAGTTCTTCATCAGCTTAATTTTCAGTTGTCCTAGAAAGCATGTTAATTGTACTGGATTTCTATAGCATTTGTTGGTTTATTATTTCAGGTGGCTTTGCTGATGAGTGCACTGTTTCATAATACATCCACCTATATTATATATAGAAACGCATACTGAAGGAAACTGTAAGTGATAGTTTGTATCTCATCTTACAGAATGCTGAAAAAAAATAAATTATTTTAGGGTTTTTGAATGGCAGTTGTGTAAAGAGAACAGTTTTTAACACCAACTCTTATCCTTTCAGAGATTTATAATTCTTTTTTAATTTTAGTGTAGTTCTTTAATCAGTTTTGCTTGGGATTCTTAATAGTTTTTGAGCTTTTAAATTTTGAAATGTATGCAGTTATAAATTAATAATTTGATATAATTAAGCATATATAATATTACACATATTGCAATCTATGAATGCGTGCTGTATATATATTTAAAAATTATTTGTATGTAAAGTTCAAGTTCAAAAGTTCAGTATCCTGTAAATTTCAAAATGTAACTTGAAAGGGACTTTGAAATAATCATTTTTATTCAGTATTTACACACATAATAGTGTTTTGCAGAAAATAGTAATTACAATATATTTTAAATGCACCTCATGACCTGCTTTATGAAAAATATTAATTAAAGATAACTTGGGGACTTCCAAAGTTCACAATTAGTTCTTTATAATTTTCAATAGGAAAAAATGTTCTTTGTGTTTTGCCTTAATTTTAATCTATATTACAATTTAATATTAGATATACAACATATTTAGCTCTATCTTAAATATAAATACTTCAATGTTACCTAGATTTCTACTGATTTTTGTCAAGGGCTCATAAAATATGTTTGTGATTGTATTTTAATGAATTTTGAAAATGTGTTAACTGCACAACTAAATGTGTTGCTATATCTTGAAAAATAAACATGCAACAAAATAGCTAATATATGTACTATATGTTAGAAGAATTAGTTGGGGGGAGGGAAAGATTGTAACCTTATATTTTGTTCCTATTCTACTCCCTTTAGTTATTTTGGCAAGTTTTTTTGGACATGATTGCCATTACCATTTTTTTCCTAGGGTTGAGAGAATTGACCGGTTCAAGGTCACCCAGCTGATTTGGAGCCTAATAAACAACTAGAATTCACTATCTTCTGGCTTTTAATTGGATGTTTTAACCATTACATTAACATGCAAATTGGTTTTAAAAATATATTGATATTCTCTTGATTTAACAAGAGAAATGAACATGTGGCGATCATCTATAAACTATAGTTTGCAAAGCGACAGCTTTGGGGTAAGAATCTGCATTGAGTATTTTGTGATAAACTAAAAACATAGAAGGAATTTTCAAATTACAAGAATAATATGTACCGATATTTCTAAAAGTTTATAAACAGATAATTATTTTTCTCATATATGAGTCAAAATCAGAAGTAAAGTTTGTTAATATGTTAACATACATGTAGAATTGCACTTTGTTATAATTTTTTGATGTTGTAAATGTAGAATAATTCAATCTTAAATTGATTCTGTAACATTGCAAGTGATCCTTCACATAAGCATATAATTTGTGAAACTGGAAAAATTCTTTTTGTGATTATACATAATGTGAGTGCAGCTTTGTTTCAGAATTCTTTTTCTCTGTATGTAATTAATTTGATGGCTTATATCAGATAAGGTAATTGCCAACAGTTAAGCTATACACTGTAATTTTCAACATCCTAAAAAAAGCTTTTGGAGCAAATTGCCCCAATGGATAATGTTGTGAAAAAATTATAATATCATAAATATGGTTTTAGTGTTCTCTCTTAAAATCTAAAATGAAATAAAAGGATCAACAGCTGTTTTTTTAAAGGGAAAATTGCAGATATTTTAGCTATATTTCTACATCGAGCCTAATCGTAAAATATTAATAACAAACAGGCTCCTCTTGAACACTTCATGAATATTAGATGGATGAGGAGTAAACTTTTGATTTGGAAAATGGCTAAATATGTCATCCATAAGTACAACAGTACTACTGCCTTGCTTCACAAACTTCAATACGTAACATGGTTCTTGAAGCTGTATTTAAATAAGCTAAATGCAGTAGTGTTATTTTGCAATTTACAAAAATCATTTAGCACTTGTATTTAGAGTACACTTTTTCTGGCAATATATAATATAGTTATTGCACTTGCATTTTATTATTGAAGTCTTTTTTTCTCATGTTATCAGATTATTCTACTGTGTGAGGGACTACTTAAAATGACAAACATAACAGATTGTTACTTAGAAATGCCTGAAGTCATATAAATGTACATGTTAATTCTGATGTATTTTCAAATGGTTCACCAGAGCTGTATTCTTGCAATGAAATTGCTAGGATGTGCAACTTGGACATTTTTATTTGAGATGTGCTTTTGGTGTAGGTGGTTTGAATACTCTGAGGAGGCTTCAAGTGGAATTGTAAGATGGCCTGCCAGACAGAGAGCACTAAATAATTTCCCTACAATGTGCTGGTGTCAGCAGATAATTTTACTGCTGGCACTTACAGGGTTTTCATTTGTCAGTTATGATTCTATCATAATAAACTACGTATTAGGAAGAAATGATGCCTTTTAAAAAGATTCATAGACATTTTGAACTGTCTTTATATTTGTGCCATCGTAACATATTAAACCTTTGAGCAAGTTGCCTTTTGTGCTTGTACTTACTGCTATATTTTTTAGAGATTTATTAACTTGGGAAGTAACTTTATCATTTTATCCTCCAGCAGAGTGGTGCAGCAATAGAATACAAAGGTACCTACCTCATAATAAACTCATTATTTAGTTATAGACTAGGAAGCCAAGACGACTCAACTCCAAGTCTAGGTTTGAGTTTGAGAACTAGGAGCAGCTGGTGTTACCAAGCCCTACCTCCCAAGTTCTTGTTGGACACCACCAAAGGCTAAAAGGTTTAGCTGTGACTTTTTAATGCTTTTATATAGTTCATAGCAGTTTGAGTATTCTTGCTAACATACAGCACCATCAAGGCTTTATTTTATAATATTCTAGTCTGCCTTTGCTCCATAATTTTAGGCAATGTATATTAGCTGACATTTATCAGCTATCAATCTATCTATATCAATCTATATTAGCTGACATTTTGCTCATATGTGCATCCTGTCTTTACAATAAAACAGCAATAAGCAGGTTCTTGAATTTAGGGTGAAGTGTGTTAAGAGAGGAGACTTATTGCCACCTGGTGTAAATTCTTAACATTTTCCCCAAAACCAATCAAGGTACAGTTTAAATACAATCTCTAATCCAAAATCATTTAATGAGTTTCCTTGTGAGTCTTGGTTTTCATGATCACTTTTCAGTATCAATTTGTTTGTGGGGCTGCACATAGTAGCAATCCATAAGGACACTTGTGGGGAAATTGCTTGTGAATAAAATGATTAGTCCACATCTGTCTACTAGCCAAAATGTCTTCAAGAATAATGCTTGAACATCAAAGATGTGTCTAGGAGATTTTGCCATTTACACTGAGAATATTGTGATACTGACTTCATGTTCCATTGGTAACAAAGAGGCTGAACCATCTTTGGAGTATTTCACACATAAGACAAGACAAACTTTTGTCCTATGAGTAAAGATGGTCCGAAGGTAGAAAAGTTCAAACAGTGGTAAGATCATTCCTGATTAAACTTAAATCAGGATTAATTTGATGCCAATGAAGGCATCAGTAATTTTATAATTGGAGTTAGATAGCTGTTCCCTACGAAACATATGGAATCCGGTAAAATCTTAAATGCGTTGAGGAATTTTCCAATAACTAAAGCTGTTGAAGTCATTGTCCATAAAATACAGATAGTCTTCTACTTATGACAACAAAATTTTAATAGAGGCATTATGCAACTAGATTTGTTTTTACAATGGTTGTAAATCAAGACACTTTATTTGTAAATCACATGGTGGTTAAACCTATTCTTATGAACGGAAATTGCTTCTTCCATTGAAGGTGATCTGTGGGAATGTGTGTTTGATAGCTTTAACTCATGAAAACCAAGCCAAAACTTCTTAAAACTTGAGATTAGGAGCCATGCCCAGCCTGCCCCTTTGAAAATAATAATTAAAAAGTTTGTTTTTGGAACCTAGGGTGCTTTGCTCAGCTTTGGAAGAACTGTACTCTTCACAGAGCCTTGGGAAAGTGAGGGAAGCTTTGTTTTTCTTTTCTTCACTACAAAGCCAGCTCCAGTGCTTTAGCACTACTTAGGAGCATGGGAAAAGAGGTGTTATAAGGCATTGTAGCTGAGAGACTGGCTTTAGCATTTTTTTCCTTCTTTATAAAGGGCACAAGATTGGGAAACTTTGTGGGAGGAGGAGGTCAGGTGACACTTCCAAGTGTTTCGGGCTTTGTGGAAGAGGTGATTATGATTACTTCTCACTGTTGTAGTTTCTCAGGAATTTGGAACTTCTCAAAAGGCAGCTGCCTTATGCTACTCTGTGGTAAACCTAAACCTAACCCATTTGAAGTTATTATGCTGAAAACACAACTTTATGCCTCATTTATACCACTTATATTCTTTGCAGTGTTTCTTAGTCACATAATCGTCATTAACAGTTAGAACATGTTGCCCCATGCCTGAATTGTATTTTTTTCCTCCCCCCCCCCCCACTTTGTAGAAAAGATTGATTGGAGAGAAAGGGATTATAAGAAAGAAAGCTGTAGGGTCCTTAGTGTTTTCTAAGCTTTCTCTTGATTTAACAAGATAAATGGACATGTGGTGATCATCTATAAACAGCTTCAGAGTAAGAATCTGGGAACTGATTCCAGTGCAGTGACAATGTTACATAGTTTGATAATGAAATGTCTGCAAGAAAAGCACCAAGCTCAGAGAGCACCAAGGATGCCACAGTTTAACCCTGAGCTATAAATATTCTCTTCTATCTGTTGGAAGAATTATCCTTCTGGGTTCAGTTCCAAGTGGGGAAAAAGACACTGGAAACATGGAGGCTGTTTGGAAAGATGGTTTAATGGTGGACAGGATCACATGCCTTGGAGCTCCTGAGTGAAAAGGATGATCACATGCTTCAAGATGTTGGGTGAAGAAAAGAAGGGCAGAGATGCTGAGAGTCCCTTAGTTATATAACCTCTGTTTATTTATTTATTTATTTTAACATTTATATACCGCCCTTCTCCCAAGGGACTCAGGGTGGTGTACAGCCGAATCTACCCCAATCAATACAAAAGTTAAAATATGATTAAATAATAGGCTGTTAAAATAAAAAACAACTTTCCCCCTAAGCATACTAAAACCCAAATTAAGATCCAAATTAAAAGGAGACAATTAAAAACTCATGTCAGCCCAGGCCAGCCTGCTCAAAGAGCCAGGTTTTTAACGCACGCCTGAAGGCCCTCAGGTCCGTGTTGGTGCGTATCTCAGGTGGCACCTTAGTGTTTCCTGTTCCTATGCAAGAAATGTATCCCATTGGCTGTCAGACTCCCAGGGGTGGGGGTCTTAGCTAACTTTGTAGGCTTTGTCTAGACCACATGGCTTCACCTGAGTGCTGGCTGATGCAATCTTCCCAGGCCAGGTGGTGAAATGGGCAGAGGCCTTTATTGTGTAGAATACTCTGGCCTAGGCCTTAATGGCCCACCCCTTAACAAAGGTCAGGGTGAGCTTCTGCATCTGAGGTGAGTTTCTGCTTCAGCGTTTCTACTCTTTTTAGGGGAAATATTCTGCCTTTTTAATATTTCCTATGGTATTTCATTTTTCTAGGAGAGGGATGGGTGCTAACTTCCTACGTATCAGAGAGTAAGGTGCTTGATCTTCCACACTGAGAGATTGTGCTGGCAACCTAAGGATTGGGAGCCATTGGTGAGCTATGCAAACAGCTTACCATATTCACTTGATATCTCTTTCTATTATCTGTTTTGTGGGGAAGGGAAGAGAAAAAGGCAATTTCTGTAGACAATCTCTCCTTTGCCTGATCCTTTGTGACCTATTCAGTGGCAGGAAGACCATGCTGAACATGATCCTTTTCTATTGTTGGTGTGATCACATTGCTCTTGATATAATTTCTTGAAATCTCTTTCTCTCAGTTCTCTCTGCGGTGCAGGGTGGGGGTAGGGGGAAAAGCAAGCAAATTCTGTAGGCAAGTCTATTTGACTACTTTGCTGCCTGTTCAGTGGCAGGGAAGCCATGTTGACAGCCCTAGGACATTTGGAGTACCGCTAAAAGACCTTGCCTAGCCTTTTTGGAGGCACTAAATAAATGGGCATTTTAAGATGTGGCTTTTGTCCACACAATCTTGCAGAGTTCCTAAAAAATATCTAGGTTCTGTTGAAATAATACTGCTGAAAGTACATATTCTGAAGCATTTTTCTAGTCAGTAAGATTCTTAGTTGGGCAAGGAAGATAATGTTTAAGAAAGTGGTTGACACTATAAGATCCATGCAGTTAAAATAAATTCCTGCAAAGGAATTCCAGTGTACAAAGTTTTTCTGAGCCTTGCTTTCTCCATTTAGGAAGAATACAGCATTTTTTTAAAAAAATCATTTCCATTAATTATTGCTGCCAGAAAGAATCTGCCACCACTCTGAAAAACATGATTGCCAAGAGCCTCCAATGCCTCCAGGCCTCACTCATGCTGCCTATTCCAAGGCTCCTTTACTCTGGTAGCTGCCAAACAGATGATTGTCTTGGTAGATACACCTTTGCACCTCACAATTACTTTTAATTTATCAATGTCCTTTTCCCAGGTGGTCCTTTCCCCTTACAAGTTTTACAGAGCTGAGTTAACCTTTTTGTGTGAGGTCCAAAAGGTATTTCATAATAATTCAGCCATAGTAAAAGTGAAATTCTTTTAAAACTAAAGCTAGTAGTGTTCTTTCTGCAGTCCATAATGATTTTCAAGTAATTCATTTAGGCAAAACTCTTAAGTGATACCAAAGTTACTTTACAATCTAATTATAAATGTTTATCACTTGTGTCAGTAATTTGTGTATCTAAAGCTATAATAAGTTTAGTGGAAATACTGTTTATATTGAAAGAGAAATAGTATATTTTCTTTCAAAATTTGTAAAAGATGCTTAGAATTTCTGGAAAAGGGTATTTATGTCTAATAGTATGGGGAGCACTGCAAAATAATGCATTTGTTTATAAACAATTTATCACTGATTACATGCCATGAAGTATTCCTGCTGTTACAGAAACTGTTTCAAGTTAGACTAATCTGTACTGAAGAATGCAACGTTAATGTTGGATTTCTACCAGATTACAGTTGTAATTGTTTATGACACTTTTTTCATGAAAATATATGGTCTGAGAACAATTAAAAGCAACTTTAAAATGTTATTTTTAAAAAAGTTTTTCAAAATACAGAATTTAATTGCAGATCCCATGTAATAAAAAAATAAATTGATACATGGAGAGCTATAACTTATCTTCAGTTTATAAAGACACTTCCCCTTACTGTTGATTATAGTAATTAAAAAAAGAGGAAGCAGAGATTCATCTACATCCCAACATCATATTAGTAGATTCTGCAAAATGGACAGCACCCAAACAGTATAATGCAATATATTGTCCAATATATTGAGCCAACAGTTTTTGTATGAAAAAAATACTTGAAGCCTAAGGATAACCATTTTTCTTAATGAAATAAATTGGATGTTAGGCAGTGATATGTTACTTAAGCACTCTTTAGCAAGCTAAAGAGTTCTCTGTTATTCAAAGAGAAACTTGGATGGTTTTCATTTTCAAACTCTGGTTTTCATGACAAGATTAATGCAAGTAAACCATACCCCAATTAAAAGAATATTCTAAGGATCTCAGAAAATTGGCTATGAAATTTGAGTTTGCCAAGTTTCAGTTTGCAGATCTCTTAATGTGTTGTTCTTCTGATGGAAACATAAAATGTAGCTCTAAATCTCTATATGAAATACTGGTGGATCATTGCCTTCAATTAAGGGCACAGCCCATTTGATCCCTTCTTTCAGCATGCTAGAACAAATAACCCCTGGAGCAATCTAGGAAATTCTGCTAGTTGACCCAGCACAAGCAATTAACACTGAGCTGTGAAAGTCAGAAAGTGATCCTGGACTCCATCAGATTTCTCTGGCAAACTTCCATGAAAGCAAAGTAGTATTGGTTTGATTTCAGGTTTTTGACCTATTCCTGGCTGAAGCAAATCTTGTTCCAAATGCTGTGCTACTGTAGTTGTATAAGATTGTTCAGGCTTGTTATTTGTATATTCACTTGCTGTTGGTATTGCAATAATATTTTAGCAAATTCCTCTGCTGGCAGTGTGGTGCCTCAAGTATTTGATGCCATCTCCATAACCAAAATAAGATTTGATGCCTCTCTGTTTAGAGTCTAGGATGGCTTTCAAGATTAATATCAATTCTTCAGGGTAGGTCAACTCAGGAAATACTTAATAATAGAATCTTGAAAGTTTGACAGAGTTTCCTTTCACTTCTCTTATACCAAGCAGCATCAAGTTTCTTTCTCCCCTCTATTTCTTCCAAAAGCTAAGTTGAGATTTACTTTTAACAATTCTTACATTCTTTGTTCAAGGTTGTCTCTGTACTTTACCTGTCAGGTTGGCAGGTAAATGTTTTCTCTGGCTGTTAAAATATTTTGTACTATATTCAACCCCATCAAAGGCTTTCTGCAGTGTGTAAACATGTCTCTAGGGTGCCTGTTCCTCTTCAAGTCTTCACTGAGCCTTTGGATCTTTCGTAGCTCTGCATGTGTCTCTCTCATACCAACAAAACAGTGTATTACTGCACTGTTCAGTTTAGTTTTATTAGCCCACAGAGCTAAACAGTTGATTTAAATAGTTCCAGCTTTTGGAGACCAGTGGTTTTAATAAGAATTAAAAGCATTGAGCTTCAAATGTTTAATTCAATCTTGCCAACCGTTACCTCAGTGCAATTCTCCTATCTCCTTACCTGTCGTCAATTCAACATCCATAACCATTCTTGTCTTCGATCAGAAACTTTCCTATGAAAACTAAACTATCTGCACTTTTCTTTTTTTTTAGCAAAGCTAACATATAGAGTTTGTTGCATTTTGGCATGGAGGTTTGCATATATGATGAGCCAACAGAGATATGATGATTACAGACATATCATATTGTGGTTTTGCCCAGTTGGCTGCTCTCTTATCAATTATAACTATTGTTTTATTGTATAGTGGTAAAGGTTTCCCTCGTGCAGTCATGTCCAACCCATGGGGTGAGTGCTCATCTTTGTTTCTTAACTGAGAGAGAGACAGGACTGTCTGAAGACTTTTCTGTGGTCAAGTGGCAGCATGACTATACCCTAAGGCTGTTACCTTCCCATCAAAGTGGTATCTATATATCTACTTTTGCATATTTTCAAACTGCTAGTGGGCGGGAGCTGGGGAAGTATAACAGGAGCTCACCCCATTGCAGGGCACTCAGGTCTTGAACCAGACTGTCACCTTTCCAGCTGATAAGCTCAGCGTCTTTAATCAGTCAAGCTATTCTTGTTTTATTGTATAACTTCCTGAAATCTGAATTTGGCAGATAGCATGAAGGTATTTCCATCAAACATGGAGTATTTCATCAGTTGTAGTGTACACGTGGATAGTCAATACATTTCATACCTATAGTATCTGAGATTGACTTCGTATTATGTTATTAAAGTCAATCTGAGATTGACTTTTCATTAGTATTTAAAGACTGCTATTACTTAGCATCTCCTGCAGTCTTTTTCTGAGCATCATACAAGGTTTGGTTCTTTCTCTTTAAATCCCTGGGTTGTTTTGGACTGATTCCCGAAGGAATATGTTCTTGTGTTTACTTAGGAATTTTTGGGAGAGGTGTCTCTCCTATCAAGGATGTGGTTAAGTGTTGATTGATAAAATTTGCTTTTCAATAGTGATATTCCACCTGAAGGATTCTGTTCCCAAATGGGCTCATCTATTCATTGTCTTTTTAATACTAAGTGAAGACAGAACTGGTATGTCATTTTAGAAATCCTCTTCCACTCACAGTTCTTGGCTGAAAGAGATGGCAATAAGAAGACCTTCACGCATATATTTATCTCATGTTCTAATTGTGCCCTTTCTCCATTGTGGTGGAGATAGCATCCAGGATTGGTTTATCACTCATCGCTTGCTGATTGGACTGAGTCTGTCAGATCTTTGAGGACACTTCCCCTGCTGCTAGGGACATCCCAGAAATTGACTCAGTCAGCTAGCTGGACTACATGTTATTTTTGCTCCTTAAAGAATTCAAATTCAACATCAAATTAATTGGAAAATTAGGATAAAAACAACAATCCTGAATATGACAGTTGTCAAAGGTAGCTCGGTAAGGGCTTCAGCCCAGCCCGTTGGACAGCGAGTCAGCTGAGGGCCTCCCTACAACTAGTAAGGGTATTTCAGCAGGAGGCGTGTAGAAATACCATCCACACTTTCTCCCCACGTTTGGCTTGGGAGAGCTCTCAGCAGCTTAAAATGGCTGCCGCAGACGCTTTTTTACCACGGCAGTGTTTAATGGGAGCAGAAGACAGCAGCGAAGGAAAATAGTTGGAGTGGCATTCTGATTAGTGTAGAGCTAGGGAAGCCGCAGTAGTAATTTTGTGAAGACTCCGGTTTACAGCGTCAGGGAGGAAAATGGGGGATTTGCCACAGAATGCTAGCTGCGCAATCAGGAGAGTGGAGTAGACGGCTTACAGGCCATCACGCTCTCTCAGCCCAGCAGCCCCAGATCAGTTGTCATCCTCTAATAGCCCCAAGCCAAGGGATAGGGCTGCGGCGGCTCGAAAGAGCTCCAAGGCAGCTGAGCGGGATGAGCTCCACAGAGATAAAGCTCTGGATAAGTTGTGGGCTAAGGGACAAGAAGCATCCCAAAATAATTCAGAAATGGTGCCCAGCACAGTTTCCCGCCTAATTGAGGAGCGACCGTTACTGAGAGGAGATAGGCATCTGCAAACTGACAGGAGAGTAGTAACAGGAATGGCCACGGGGGAGCTGAAGAGCAGGATTTGATGCAGAATCCCTTGAAGGCTCTGAAATTAGGAGTTTCTTTTCAGTGTGACCAGCAACAGGGCAATTTCCAGTTACAGCCCAGAAAACCAGACTAGCCCCTGAGGCCACATTTACTCCTATGTCAGCTGGTCTATTCCAGCCGGCCATATTCAAATCACTCCTCTTCAAGGCTAAGAATGCCACAGGGCAAGGCATGGTTCCTGAACCACAGGAGCCTACAGATCCTTTGGAAGACCCCAATGACCCATTGTTTTCTGAGAAGACCATTACAGCAGATGTCATCCCTGTGCCAAAGATGTTCACCACAGTCATCCAAAGGCAGTGGTCATCCCTTGGGTCGGGTCCAAGCCCTTCCTCCCTGGACAGAAAGATGTTCAACATGGGAGCTGACCTCTCCAAAGCCCTGGAAGTGCCCGCTGTGGATGCCCCAGTGGCGGCCCTGCAACCCAACACATATTCCTCAGGAGCCTGAGGACTTGCTGAAGGCAGAGGTTGAGGGCTGAGCAAACGTTGCAGAAAACGCACCTGTCATCAGCTTGGGCAGTGAAGGCCTCCATGGCCACCTCCTTTTTTAACGGGGCATCTTTAATCTGGCTTCAAGAGCTACAAGTGAGAATTCCACTGGATGATGTCAGTTCACACCAGCACATAAACAAACTAGCAGCAGTAGAATTTTCAGTTGATGCTACCCTTAGTGCAGACAGATTTGCCTTTAAGGCAATAGGGGGGAACTGTAGCCTCTCGCTG
The DNA here is from genome assembly GCA_023653725.1 of Bungarus multicinctus. Lineage (NCBI taxonomy): Eukaryota > Metazoa > Chordata > Lepidosauria > Squamata > Elapidae > Bungarus > Bungarus multicinctus. The sequence goes on from CM042844.1 coordinate 55,673,198, forward strand.
CCTGCTCTGGCTCATGCAATGGCAGGCTGATATGAGACATAAGTGGAAGCTGGCCAGTGCACCCTTTAAGGGGGAGAAATTGTTTGGAGAAGCCCTGGACAAGGTGCTGGTGGACTCCAAAGACAAGGGGAAGATCTTACCCTCCAGATCCAGAAGGGGTGAATTCAGATCAACACCCTATTTCAGATGTCCCTTCTATAGGACTTCCGAAACTGGGGGTGGTGGTGCTTCTCTAGATCCCAGAGGCTTTTCAACCGCAGGCAAGAAACAGCCCATAGAAATTGCCCCTTTAACAACAAGTGGCCCTTTCGAGTGGCTGGGGGTCGTCCCGACCCCCCAGATAAATTTGATGTCAATCCTCCCATTGGGGGATGTCTGGCCTTGTTTGCCAGGCTTTGGGAGGAAGTAACCACAGACACCTGGGTCCTGGAGACAGTCTGCTTGGGCCTTTCTCTAGAGTTCCTCTCTATACCCCCGAGGTTTTTTATTCATTGCCGTGTCTCTAAAAACTGAGAGAGAAAGGTCCTATGGAAACAGCTATTTAGCACCTGCTGGAGATCCATGCTATTCAGCCGGTGCCTGAGGACAGAAGGACATGGGATTTTATTCTATCTTGTTTGTAATCCCAAAAGCCTTGGGGGTTATGGAGGGCAATTCTAGAACTGAAGCATCTTAACCGCCAGGTAAAATACAGGCGGTTTAAGATGCATGCTCTCCAGTCTATTCTGGAGGGAATCAGGGAGGAGGATTTCCTTACCTCTATAGATTTAACAGAAGCCTACCTTCATGTCCCCATTCTTCCGGCTCATAGACAATTCCTCAGGTTCTGCTATAATGGGAAGCATTTTCAATACAGGGCCTTACCCCTTGGTCTTTCATCAGCCCCCAGGACATTTACAAAGCTGTTGGCAGCATTGGAAGCCCATCTTAGGGCCATCCCAGTCAGAATCCAGTGTTACCTGGATGACATACTGGTCCAGTCATCCTCCCCATCTCGAGCATCAGAGGATTTGGAAATCACCATTCAGGTGCTCCAGGAGCATGGCTTTTCTGTCAATAAAGCCAAGAGTCACTTCATTCCTACCAATAGTCTGCTCCAACTGGGAGCTGTAATAGATACCATTTTCTGCAAGGTGTCCTTATCCCAGGAATGTCAGGATAGTATCAGGGAGTTAATTGGGCAAGTAAAATCTAGACATAGGGTATCCCTGGCGATGCTTTTTAAGCTCCTGGGGAAAATGATAATTTGTGCCCTGGGCTTTAATATTGTGCCCTGGGCTAGATTGCATGCCAGGGCACTTCAATGGTTTCTTCTCCCTTATCAAAAGACAGGTAGGAGTTATTCCCTTTCACAGGTCAAATAAACTCCGCAGTTCCTTAGATCCTTGCAATGGTGGTCATCTGAGGCCCTTTACCTGGGGCTCTTATTCACGGATCCTGACAGGTTGGTACTGACCACAGATGCCAGTCTTTATGGCTGGGGAGCCCATATCCAATCCAGGGTGGCAGCCGGGGCCTCACCTTTTCCGTTCATCAGACACTATAAGCTTTTGCTTCTACAGAGGCAGCATTTGGACGGAGAGTTCTTCAAAAGGTCCACCCTGTCTAGGGGATTTGAACTGCACTAGGCCCACCCATAGGACAGCCAGCTTTGGTATGTCCAAATTCTGGATGCTATGTCGACCACAACGAAGAAGGTCGTTGGTTCTTACCTGATACAACCTTTCTCTTTGGGTGGAGATAGAATTCAGTCCCACCCTGATGTAGGTCCGTTCTGAATCTAATGGAACATGTTGTTATAGGAGAACACGTCAGCTGGTCACTATTCCTTCACCAATTTCTGGGATGTCCCTAGCAACGGGGAGTGTCTTCAAAGATCTGACAGACTCAGTCCAATCAGCAAGCGGTGACTGATAACCCAATCCTGGAAGCTATCTTCACCTAAAGAGAAAAGTCATATCAGGTAAGAACCAACGACCCTTCCCAGACTGTAAGTCCGTTCTCATAGTCACTCATGCAATGACCACACTGTAAGTGAACTTGTAATGTTATCTATGGAGGGCTGTCCCTGAAGACCATTCCAAATCTACAGCATTGTGAATATAGGTAGCAACCACTGTTTGAAATTACAGTGGCAATGAATGAGTGGTGGTTATAACTAGACTTTGACTTAGACTCTGGCCATCTTAGCATCCCTATGGTCATGTGATCTTGATTTGTGTGCTTGGCAACCAGCCTGCACATTACAATGGCTGAAGCATCATGTGTTTTATGGGAAGTCAGTAGGGAAGGTCGCAAGTTGCTCAGATAAATCTTCTCATCTGTGTATCCACCCACAATCTTGCTGCATTCACACTGCTTCTCCCCATTATTTGGGGACCTTTTCCCACACAGCAGTAGCCACCCTAAGCCCCATTGCTTTCATGACACATCACCCCCAGCCACCCATGCAACCTTTTTCTCCTTCATCCATTAACAGTCACTCCTCTATCCATTAACAGTCACTTACCTGCCTGCTGGGCCACTTGTAAGCCATCTGGACTTCCAACTTACTGCTGGCTTCTCCACTCATTGGTTGTTGGAAGCCAGCAGGAAGTTGCAAGTAGATGCTTGCTTAACGGCACGGTTTTCGCAATGAGAACGGCAGGGATTGCCATTTCTAAGTAATGCAGTCACATGATATTGCACTTTATGACCACATCACTTAGCAACAGAAGTTCTGATTCCAATGGTCTTTGTAAGTTTATGACTGCCTGTAATTATAGATGCATCTTAGTTCACATTTTACTATGAGCTGTTCTGATTACTAATGAGCTTCAGGGTGTTCATTTCAGGTGTTGGTTATTGCCCACAAAGCTTTTCATGGGAAAGGAACTGGCTATCTATGGGTCCATCTCTCCCATTATTTCTGCCTCCCTTGTAAAAAGGGCATCTGATGAGACTTAGGAAATTTTGCTGCCACAGTCCCTGCCCTTTGGAATAACATCCTCCTCATGGTTTGGCTCTCCTAAATTCTGCAAGTATTCAGACAATCTTTAAAAATTGGAATTTCTTCCAGGCTTTGGGATAGTTTGGTTTATACCTCCATGATGTACAACGTCTATTTTGTATTAGGTTAATGGGGTAAATAATGCCATTATGTTTACTCTGGGGAAGGGCAATTTTATATATTAGTCAAAGCTGGAAACTAGTGCCCTTAGTATTTTGGTTATCATAAAATTTGAGAATGGCCAGTATTCAGGATTATAAGGTTTGTAGACCCAAATATTGAAGCATCAAATTATCTAAATACGAAATAGGATGGGTTTTCTTGACATAGGTGCCAATTTCAGCAGAAACCAGAATCCTTTGAAAGTGGTCTTACATGAATCTAAAAACCATGTGTCTAAATGCCTATAGTAGAAGAAAAACGGAATTATGCTTTGTAATCTGTAAAGTAAATTGATTTTGGCCGCTGACAGATTTCACGGTCAGGTCTCAGCTTTTGTTCTCATTCTTTACTAACAGACATTAACTTCTAAGATTTCAAGTTAATGTCTAGCTCTTGTTTATGTGAAAAATTTCTGTATTTAGTTTGGAATCCACTACCCACAAATGTTAGGCTCCAATCGTCTGAAATTTTAACTGGGAATGAGTTTCAGTAGAATTTTTCAGGTAAACAATTATACATCAAGTTGAAAGATTCTTGTAAGTAATAATATGTTTTTTTCAAAATATATATTTACTTAATAATCTCTCCCAAGTGTTCTGCAAGTATCTCTTCTGATTCTGCAGTCTCCTTAAGCGGTATCTTTAAAGGATATTTTTGATACTATTTAGGAAGACTGAACTAGCAACATGGGAACAAAGGACCTGGGAACAAACAGAACAATTTGTAAATAAAGGCCAGATGGAGTGTGAAAATGGAAAGTAAGCAGTCGGTTATAAAAAATTGGGAAAAGCAAAATTTTACTTTATGAGCATTCACATGTATGGCACTAGATTTTTAGTTCACATTGGAAGCTGCTCTTCAGCCTGTTGAGACCAATTGTATGTAATGAAGAGGCATGTTATTAGCATCGTACTTAGCATTGTAATGGATAAGTTCCATTATGGCATATTTTGAGGACTACCTGTATACTGAAATCCATAAAACAACAGAAACTATTTTTGAAAAGATAGTCTCTTTGCTGGAAAATGAATTGGGGAAGTAGCTTTTAACAGGGCATCTATTATTAATTTGCCACTTAAGTCACCTCCCCATGTTCTGTCATACGTAAATCTATATAGTTTTAGCTATCTTATTTTTTTGGATGAAAGCCATAATTATATATTTTTAGTTTTTACTGGATTCAGTCCAATAGTATCATTACTTTAGTTCAAATTTTTTATCACATGTATATTTGTCTGACTAAGCAAGTATCAAATCCAATGTTTTGATGCTATTTATGCAGGCTATCATAGAAGCATTGCATAACAGACAATGACTTCATTCCACCTTAGGTAATTGTGTTAGCTACAGTTGTTCTTCAATAGTACTTGTGTGACTACTATTGGTACATGTAGCTTTTGAAGACAACTCTCCGATTCTTTTTTTCTGGTAATATTATTTTTGGGTAAAAACTGTGGTTGTATAGATGCAAACATGAAATAACGATGATAGCATAGTCTTCCCAAAGTGGATGAAAATAATACTATAATCCAGTTTATAAAAGTAACTATTTTATTTCATATCTATAAACGTTAATAATAAGAATTCTTTTAAAATGTATAGATTGTCAATTTTTTCATTACATTGAATTCGTTCAGAAGATGTTCTATGACCTTTTTAGTTGAAATATCTGCCAAAATACTTGTGTGTTCCTGGCATATAGATGGTACAGAATTTTTTTTCTACGTATATCAAAATCTGAAATTAGCACTAATGAATAACACTGTGTGAATAATACAAGCTTATTTTATGAAGATACTTCATAATTGAGCAATCCAAATGTCTGCCCTTTACGTAAGACTAGAATGATAGAATGTGGCAGACTAGTTTTGTATAAAGTGTATTGAATTGTTTATAAAGATTATGCCCTCTTTATTTGTTTAGGTAGCAGTTTGGGATAGTAATATTTCTTTCTTGTTTGTTTCTGCTTCTGGCAAGCTTCCATTCTGTTTTGACTTATTAATCAGTGTGCTAAGTGTACTTTCATAACTGATTTCCATTTTTCAGATTTTTTATTATAAATTGTTTAAATTGACAGTTCTCCAGCATGCCTATTGGAGAATCCACGCATATGGGTTGAATCTTTCTGCTCAGAGACTGAATCATCAATCTTTGACATGTTGGGCCAGGAAGTCTCCAGTCACGACTCAGTCTTGGCCCAATAGAGACGTGGCAAAAGTTGGCTCCAGTTTTTTTGAAACGCAGCATTTTTCTATTGTGTGGATTCTCCAAAAGGTTTGGAAAAACAGAAGACAGGCAGCAATTGGATTTATTCGGCCCGTTATTGCGCAGTTTCCCCTGAACCATCAATAATGGCCCAACAGCCCAGGCATAGAGGGGACAGCTCTTTCACCAATTCCCAACTCTTGGGGGTGCGCTGAAGAGCCACAGCTGCTGAAACCAATTGTGCGCTGATTGTGCGCCCAGGCTCACCTGGGTAACTCTGGAGTGGGCGTTTCAAGCATAGTGCCCCACAGCTGATCACTGGGGCCAGTGGCCGCCATTTTGATTGTGATTGCATGGCAAGCTGTGCAGGCTACTCCAGGAGACTGGTCTTGCTGCCACTGCCACAATCCGGGGAGAAGACCTGGGCTAAAGACTGCTCCTGGATTGGAAGAATTGGAGGATTGAGCCATTAGCCTCTTCTCCCAGGGCAGTCTCTGGGCTCAAGCTACATAATGGCTGATCGTTGAGCAGATAGTGTGGAGCCCAAATGCTCTAAGAAATCCTCCAGGAAGGCTAGATCTGCAAACAAGGATGCAACAGACAAAATAAGGGCAAAAGCCATTTATTCCAAGAAACCTATCGAGGCAGAAGAAAGGGATGTAAGCAGAAGATAAAAAGCCCTTGAAAAGCAGTTTTCCAGAGCTGAGAAGCAAGCTGTGGAGAGTATTCTCCCTCCCCCCAGCCAGATGCTAGCATTTCCACCCTCAGCAGCCATTGCTGAAAACCTTGCCTGCATTGCAAACAGCATGGTCATCAGAGGGAGATACAGCTTTATCTCTCCTGAGCAGGGGGAATTTAAACAGAATCATTTCCCTTTACTTGTATGGTCCCTGATCCTGCAGAATCACATATGAAGGAGGGAACTAAGGTCCCAGAGGCCATTTTTACTCCTACTGCAGCAGCACTTCACTCAGCAGACAAATTAGGTCCAGAATTGTCTGAGGAAATTAAGGCTCTCATATCCCAGGCCATTTCACATGGGATGGCCTCTACCTTGCAGAGGAGGAGCCATCCCCCTTCCTTGGGGTGTGAGCCTCCATTGCAAACCATGCAATACCAAGTTACTATGGAGACACTTAGGCACCAGAGAGCAGAATCTCCAGCCCGCTCTTATCAGGATAATATCTTAAATGTGCTAGAGGAAGAAGAACAAAGAGAACAAAGTTTCTCAGAGGATGAGGGCTTAATTCCTGACCCTCCCTCCTTCACTGGGCTATTCAGCCCAGCACTCTTCAAATCTCTATTACGCAAGGCTAGGACCACCGCACAGATAGGCAAAGAGCCTTGTTCTTCAGCAGTGCCAACTGACAATCAGGGCCCGAACAATAAGGTGTTCTCTGAACCCACTCCCATGCAGCAGGACATGCCTTGCCCCAAGCTGTTCCTAGATGTTGTCCAGAGACAATGGTTGCAGCCAGGCACCTTTTCCACTCCAGGGGGTAACAACAATTTTTTTTAATATGGCTCCTCTCCTTACAGAAACACTTCAGTTGCCCTCACTAGATGAGCCCTTGGCCTCCTTGATCTCTCCCTCTGCTGTATCTGAGGACATAGAGGAGGCCCTCAAAACCGAGGATAGGAAGGCAGAAGTGAACTTCTGTAGGACACTCCAGGCTAACGGGCTGTCAAAGTAGCAGTGGCCATATCTTTCTTCACCAGAACGTCCCTTCTCTGGCTTCAACAATTACAGGCCAGAGTTCTCTTGGAGCAAATTTGGATGCACCACTATCAGTACAGGGCTCTATCATTTGGCCTATCATCAGCCCCCAGAACTTTCACAAAGGTGCTGGCAGCACTGGCCACGCACCTCAGAACAATCTCGGTGCAGGTCCAGTGCTACTTGGACAATATTCTCATTCAGTCCAGTTCCAGCCAATAGATACAGGCTGATGTAGGGACCACAACTGGTGTTCTGTAGGACACAGGTTCTCCATCAACTTTCAGAAAAGTCAGCTAATTCCATCCATCTGCCTGCTACATCTGGGCACAGAAATAGACACAAGCCTGTGTGAGGTTTACTTGTCCCAGGAACGCCAGGATAGCATCAAGACCTTGATCAACCAGATCAGAGCAGAACGAGTGGTTCCCTTGATGGTATTTTCTCAACTCCTGGGAAAAATACTATCATGTATAGCGATAGTTACCTGCGCACGCTTACATGCCAGAACCCTCCAGTGGTTTCTCTTGCCATTCCAGAGGGTAGGGACCAGCACCTCCAATATCAGGGTTTGGGTTATGCTAGATACCCTCAGGTCCCTCAAATGGTGGGTTCCCCCAGCAATAAGCAAGGGAACCATATTCAAGGAACACGACTGTATGACAATAATTTCAGATGCCAGCCTATTCGGGTGGGGAGTCTGTGTACAGTCTCAACTAGCACAAGGAAAATGCTCCCCAGCGGACCTAAACACAATATAAACTGGCTGGAACTCAGAGCCGTTCACTTAGCTCTAAGGCAATTCCAGAGCACTGTCTCGGACCAGCATGTATTGATCCTGATGGATAACGTGGTGGCCAAAGCACATATCAACCAATAAGGAGGAACCCACTCCAGGTCCGTCATGAGCGAAGCAGAACAACTGGGAATATGGGCAGAAGCTCATTTATTGTTCATCAAAGAAGAGTGCATATCAAAGGCAACAAACATACAGGCAGATTACCTGAGCAGGACCAACGTGGACAACTCTAAATGGCGTCTCCATCCAGACCTTTTCAATGAAATGTCCCAGAAATTTGGATGGCCAGTACTGGACCTGTTTGCCACTCCGGCAAACACCCAACTTCCCAATTCTTCTCCAGATTCCCGACTCCTGAGACAGAAGAGGTCAAGGCCCTTTGCAGTCAATGGCCCAAGGGCCTAGTTTATGCCTTTCCTCCTCTTCCCCTCATTCTGGGAGTGATAAGGAAAGTACTGCTAGAACAGGCAGAAATTCTGCTCATCGCTCCCCACTGGCCCAGACAGTCATGGTGTACAGAATAAGCTTGTCAGTGTCCCATCCTTGGAGAATTCCTCAGGACAGGATCTCCCTCAGCCAGAGGGTCTTGGAACACCTGGAGCCTCAGTGGCTCCAACTGACTGCCTGGCACTTGAAAGGAGGATCCTGAGGAAGGACAACTTCTCATGAAAAGTGATATGGACAATCCAAGCTTCCAGGAGACTTTCCACTAATACAATCTATGCTACCTGGAAAGCATTCTGTAAGTGGTGTGCCAGAAAAAGGTGGATCCATGGTGGTTTTGATTCCGCAGATCCTGGACTTTTTTGCAGGATGGGCTTGACAAAGGTTTCTCACCTAGCACACTATGTAGACAAGTGGCTACCATATCCATGGTGCTGAATTACAGAGATGTGGACTCCCTAGCCCACCATCCGATGGTCCGCATCTTCATCAGGGGGGCTGTCAACCTCAAACTACCTGTAATTCACAGGTACACCACCTGGAACCTGTCCAAAGTCCTGCAAGCCCTCAGTTTGGCACCATTTGAACCACTGCAGTCTGTCAGTCTGCACTACCTGACATTGAAAGTCACCTTAGTGACCATCACCTCGGCCAGACGCATATTGGAACTGGCAGCTCTTTTGTTCAGAGAAGACATTTGCACCTTCTACTCAAACAGGGTAGTTCTACGTCTGGACCCCTCCTTCGTCCCTAAAAACAATTCCACTTTCATAGGGCTCAGGAAATTATCCTACCGGACTTCTGCCCTGCTCCATCTCATGATCTGGAGCACACTGTGGACGTACGGAGGGCACTCCGCAGATACATGAAGCGAACTTCATCGTATTGCAGAACTGAAGCCCTATTTGTCTTATTTCAACCATCTTCCATGGGTATCAAGGTCTTATCATCGACTATAGGCCATTGGATAAGGGCTAGTATAGTCAAGGCCTACGAAACTCAGGCTCTTCCTGTACCCAGATAAATAACGGCAAGAAGTGCAGCTACCACAGCTGTGTGCACGACGCAAGCCTCATTTGAGGACATCTGCAGGGCAGCAATGTGGTCTCCCCCGTCTGTCTTCATAAGGCACTACAAACTGGACACATACGCCTCCGCAGAGCTGGCCTTCGGCAGAAGAGTGCTACAATGAGTACATACTTTCTCTGTGGGAGCCCCAACCCTCTGGAACTGTCTCCCCTCGGAGACACAGGCCATGTCAGACATCCTGACCTTCCGGCGCGCAGTTAAGACCTTGCTGTTCAAGCAGGCCGGTCTAGCCAATTGAATCATTCGGGTTAAATTTCAAATTTTGGATAATTTTTCTGATGGGTGTTGTTCTTAACCATTTTAGATTTTTTATTTATTTTATTTCTGTTACTTGTACTGTTTCGTTGTTGAATGTACACCGCCTCGAGTCCCTTTTTGGGAGAGGGAGCGGTATAGAAGCATGAACAAATAAATAAATAATACAGACGGGATTACAGGATCAGACTGTTTCCCACCCATAGGGACAGCCATCATGTTTGGTATGTCCCATATGTGTGGATTCTCCCATAGGTATGCTGGAGAACAAGCGTTGGTGTATGTGAATGTAGTTTTTCAGCATGCCTTTGGAGAATCCACTCTCACCTTTGCGACCGTCTGGTCCAGTGTCCAGGTGGGAGGACGAGCCAACACCACAAGAAAGGTCATCAGGTGGCTGCGCCTTTGTCATGACTGGAGACTTCCTGGCCTGACAGGAAGAGGCGTGGCAAAGATTGATGACTCAGATTCTGGGCAGAAAAGCAGATTCAACCCATATGTGTGGATTCTCCAAAGGCATGCTGAGAAACTGCGTTCAGGTAAGCCAATGCCTGATTTCTTATATTTTGACCTATATTCATTATTGTACGAGCAATAAACCTTACTTTCTTTTTCATCCAATCCTAGTTTATGCTGTTTTAGTGGTCATAAAAAACAGTGGCTTTCAATATCATCAACCATGGTATCTTTCTGGAGTGGCTTCAGAGGTCGGGAGTGGGGCGCTCTGTGCTATCCTGGTGCATTTCCTTTCTCTGTGGCTTCTCTCAGTTGGTATTAATAGAAGGCGAGAGGTCCGGCTCTCGCCCACTACTTTGCGGGGTTCTGCATGTCTCGGTACTTTTTCCTCTCCTTATTCAACATCTACATGAAGCAATTGGTGACATGATCTATCACCATGCACTGAGATATCAATATGCTGATGATACTCACCTGTATATCTCAGCCTGTGATGAGTTAAGTGATGCCATGACCTCCCTCTTGCCTGGAGGTTCTTAGGAGCTGGATGGGAAGCAATGAGTTGAAACTGAACCCTTGCAAGACCAAGTGGCTTTGGATTTGGAGTTCTTTGGTCCATGGAGAATTGCCACCTTTGGTCTTGTGAGAGTGAGACTGCCCCAAACAGACCCAATAACTGGAAGAGAGGGAATCCATTCTACTGGTGGACATTGTTCCGTCTGCAGAATGAGACCATTAAATGGAATCCATTATTATGTATGTGAAAAACTAACATAGCCTTGATAATACTTGATTAAATTTAAGTCAAAGTATTTTTATATCTTAATATTGGCAGAATTTCTAGACTTCTTTATTATTCTCTATTTTATGAAATGTTTTATGAATATTCGCTTTCTCCTGATAGAGTTTATATATTCATACCTCCCCTTTATTCAGTTTCACATAATATATTGCTATAGAAAAACTATGTTCTATTATAAACAAGAATTGCATGTTTTATTGAGAATCACCATCTTTATATCACTATTTTGTAGGTTTGACCTATATATATAAAAGCAAAATACCACTCATGCATATCACAAAATCTCCAGAACTGGAAAGCCTACAAACTTGAAATTTCGCATGTGTGTTCCTCTTGGCTTCTAGGTGCTCACTAAGAAAGTATTTTTTGAAATGATCATCAGAGCATTAGTATTTCGTATATTATTATTAACACACTCTGATGCTAAGGAGTTCTACTCCCCTTCCCCACTGAAAAGAAATCTGTTCCAAATGCAAAAACACAGGCAGAGCAGAGGAGTTTCAGTTTTAGTTTCTCCTTCCCTCCCTCTGTAAAACTCCATAATATTCTGGTACTGTTCATTTCTAAGAATACAAAAGAGCTGAACACTTTTTCACAAAAATGTGTGAAGGTACTGTTTGTGCTGTTCTGTTTTGTAATCTTTCCCTCCTCCTCTTTCCCAGTTAACACACTTTGATCTTTTGTGACATCCAGCCAGACCAGTCTTTTTTAGTTTCTGTATGATGTAGAACTTTTCTTCGGTTGTTTGACAAGAACATTTACTGTTTAATCAGAGATACTGCAAAATAATTATGGTTAAGAAAATTGAAGGCTAACTAAACTTCTTAGATGTGATTGCCAATGAAGAGAAGGCACCACATACTATTTTAAGTCTCTTCTGTTAGTCTCTTCTATTCTTTGTTTAATCAGTGACTTAACATACTTGGCTAATTTGTGCATCCATGTGTTATATAAACCAAACTAATGACAATTTTAGTCAGTGTTTTGCAAATCCAAGTATTTAGTAAACCATGATGTGATGAGTTAATGAAGACATATGGAGGAATCTATTGAAGGAATCTCATTCAGAACAACTCCTATTTTTATTTTCTCAGAAATAATTGGACATAGAGTTACAAGCACAGATTTATTTTGCCATGATGATTCTGTGGTGTTTCCCTTTTCGAAACTGGTTAGTTAGAATGTAATTGAAAATATGTAAAAATGCTCCTTTAAGTTCAATGTATGACATGGAGGTCTGATGGGAACATAGGAAAGAGTGCAAAGGTTTCCATGGTGATAAGCATCTTTGCTCACTTAGTGGGTTAAAATGCCTATGTATCAGGCTGTTAGTTTCTTGAATTCTGAATGGATAACTTAGCTTCAAAAAAGGCTCTAAGTGCAAAAGATTTTGTTCGAAAAATACTAGTTCTTTAGAATTTTTGATAAGAAACGGAATTGAAATGAAAGTGATGTGAAAGGAAGATATGAAATGCAAAATGAGGGGGATCATTGCCAAACATCAGTTTATATTTATCATAGATAAATATATTTATGATATTGGTTGAAGTTACGGAATTTTAAGGATTACGAAGAACTTGCATACAGATATAGGTAGTTCCTCCACTTACATTAAACCACAATTGGATTGAAACAACCACAGTCTTGATTGTTGAATTGAAGCAGCAAGTTAAATGAGATACCATGTGACCGCTTTGCTCAAAAGTTGCAATCCTGGCTGTTCCAGTTGCAGTCATTCAGCAGGCTAATAGAGAAAGTTCCTGGACCCTCTCCCCACTTACTGGAGAGAACGATCACAAGAACCCTGATGTTAGTTAGTATTTTTGCCAGATTTGAGGTCTCCTTCAGGATGTGGAATGTTTTGCCCTCCCTGCATGGAGGGGAGGGGACATTTCTTGATATACTGGAGAAATGGACATCAAATTCACTACCCCCTTTACTTGCAACTTTCCCTTCTGGCTTTCACTATTAACTTTCTGAAGACTCTGGCAGAGAAAATTGCAAATGGTGATCACATGATCCTAGGGTATTGGCAACCGGTCGTAAATGCAAACAGATTGCCAAGTGTCCAAAATGCCCAGTCATATGACAGGGGTACCCTCAATGTGACATTTTATGGTGGCTAGTAAAGCACCCATTCCGAGGCCATAGCAATTACAAATGGTCATTAAATGACTGGCCATAAGTCAAAGACTACTTGTAGGTTTGACATACAGTTCTGCTCATAAGTTTGCCAGAATTTATGATTTCTTTGCCATTTTTCAGAGAATATGAATGATAACACAAAAATGTTTCTTTCACTCATAGTTAGTGGTTGGCTGAAGCCATTTATTATCAACCAACTGTGTTTACTCTTTTTAAATCATAATGACAACAGAAAGTATCCAAATGACCCTTATTAAAAGTTTACATACCCTGGTGATTTTGGCCTGATAACATGCACACAGGTTGGCACAAAGGGGTTTGAATGGCTATTAAAGGTAACCTTCCTCACCTGTGATATGTTTGCTTGTAATTAGTGTGTGTGTATAAAAGGTCAATGAGTTCCTGGACTCCTGACAGACCCTTGCATCTTTTATTCATCCAGTGCTGCACTGACGTTTCTGGCTTCTGAGTCACGGGAAAAGCAAAAGAATTGTCAAAGGATCTGCAGGAAAAGGTAGTCGAACTGTATAAATAGGAAAGGGATATAAAAGATATCCAAGGAATTGAGAATGTCAATCAGCAGTGTTCAAACACTAATCAAGAAGTGGAAAATGAGGGGTTCTGTTGAAACCAAACCACAGTCAGGTAGACCAACTAAAATTCAGCAACAACTGCCAAGAAAACTGTTTGTGGTGCAAAGAAAAACCCACAAATAACTTAAGGTGAAATACAGGACTCTCTGAAAACATATGCTATGCCTGTTTCAAAATGCACAATAAGGAGGCACTGGAAGAATGATGGGCTGCATGGTCGAGTCACCAGAAAAAAGCCATTACTATGCAAATGCCACAAAGTATCCCGCTTACAATACACCAAACAGCACAGAGACAAGCCTCAAACCTTCTGGCGCAAAGTCATTTGGAGTGATGAGACCAAAATTGAGCTTTTTGACCACAACCATAAACGTTACATTTGGAGAGGAGTCAACAAGGCCTGTGATGAAAATTATGCCATTCCTACTGTGAAACAAGGAGGTGGATCGCTGATGTTTTGGGGATGTGTGAGCTACAAAGGCATAGGAAATTTGGTCAGAATTGATGGCAAGATGAATGCAGTATGTTATCAAAAGATACTGGAGGAAAATTTGCATTCATCAGCCCAGAAGCTGCGCATGGGACGTACATTCCAACACGACAATGATCCTAAACACAAGGCCGAGTCAGCCTGTCATTGGTTACAGCAGAATAAAGTGAAGGTTCTGGAGTGGCCATCTCAGTCTCCTGACTTCAATATCGTTGAGCCACTCTGGAGAAACCTCAAACGTGCAGTTCATGCAAGACAGCCCAAGAATTTACAGTAACTGGAGGCTCTTTGCCAGGAAGAATTGGTAACTTTACCATTTGAGAAGATAAAAAGCCTCATCCACACGTACCACAAGACTTCAAGCTGTCATTGATGTTAAAGGGGGCAATACACTGTATTAAGAACTGGGGTATGTAAACTTTTGATCAGGATCATTTGGGTAGTTTCTGTTGTCATTTTTTTTTTAAATTTTTTAATTACATTTATATGCTGCCCTTCTCCGGAGATTCAGGGCGGCTTACAGTCTATGGAGCACCATGCTAGGTGCTCGGCAATATGATTTATGATAAATTATGATTTAAAAAGAGTAAACATGATTGATAATAAATGGCTTCAGCCAACCACTAACCATGAGTGAAAGAAAGGTTTTTGTGTTATCATTCCTATTCTCTGAAAAATGGCCAAGAAATCATAAATTCTGCCAGAGTATGTAAACTTATGAGCACAATGTAAATGTTAAATACTAAAGCCTGAATTTAGGGGGAAAAAATATCATCAGATTTTTATGTCACTCATCTCGCAATTCAAAGCAACTCTCAGAATATGAAAGCAATAGCAGTTGCAGTAGCACTTAGACTTATATACTACTCCACAGTGCTTTACAGCATTATCTAAGCGGTTTACAAATGTCAGCATATTGCGTCCAACAGTCTTAATCCTCATTTTACTGACCTTGAAAGGATGGGAAGACTGAATCAACCTGAATCGTATTATTTTTATAACATAAGTCTAAATCACACCTTTTACTTTCAGCTTCATTGCAAACAAATTGTATTTGATGGAGAGGGGCATTACTCTCATTCTTGATGGCTTTTCCTCCTAGCTTCTAATTCAGTGTCATTGTTCGGTCTATATTATTTAGAGACAGCAATAATTGCCCTAGGAACTTACATTATGTGGAAGAAATATATGAAATGAACTTGGCTTGAGACAGTTATTTAGTAATTTGTGCTGGTAAGGCTATGGAGTAGCACGTTGTGGTGTGCTTTAGTTGAAAAACCTGTGATATAATATACATTTATGCAAGTCATGAAATTGCAAGGGCTGAGCAATTCAGAGAAGATATGAATCTTAATCTCTTTTTGTACTTAATGGAAATTATGTCGACATAGTGAAAATATTGCTTTTGAAGTATGCTTGGGTGTTTTTCTATGAAAATATACAAATCATAGATAAATGTCTAAGTACAAAGAATGAAAATATGGTAATAATCAAATACACCTACTTATGAGCAAATACAAAGATACAAATCTGTTTAATTGCAAATGAGTTTTTGCTGTTAAGTTAGTGATTGCAATCACTGACTTGTTTAATTTTGTTTTAGTTTCTGAGTAGTATTAAGAAGATCTGGAAATTTAATATCTTCCTTCAGTAAACTTGGTGCTTCTTTTCAATTAGTGTGGGAGACAGTAGAGTGAGGGAATTAGGATTCATTTAACTTTATGAGTTTTAATAATGTAGTCAATGAGCATGAGTTCTGTAACCCTTTTCTATATTACAGGAGTTAGTTTTCTGTGTCTGAACAAGGTATCTGTTAAAAGCCAAATGATTCTTTAATAAAATAATTCTTTTTTTTTTTTTACTTTTTAGTAAATTAAGATGTTGACTTCATATGGAGATGTGGCCGGGCATGATGGGAGCAATTGGATCCATATCATCAACTAGTTATTAGTTACATGAGTGAGAGGGATATTGCAAGAGTTAATAAGGAAGATCTCTCTCTGCAACAGATGTTCTTCAAATTGGTTTTGGCACATTCATGTTTGGCTATCTTGATAAATGCAGTTCAGGATTTCATAGCTTCCAAAGGCTTTTCTTGGACTATTTTGGATCCCATCCTTGAGGCACATCATAATTTTGATCTGAGTTCTTTCCTATTATGTATAGGGACCCCACTGGATCGACCACTATTTGAGTTCTGGATTTCTCTATAGGGTGAGGACCAAATAAGGAAACTGGTTGATCTTGTTGAATTATAGGCTGTTCTATGGGGAATATTTTCTTCAAACTGGCTGACCACCTGGGTCTTGATAAGAAATTACAACATCTTCCAGGTGCTTATTACTGTGCTGCTCAATGTTCCTAGTCCATGTTAGAACATGTAGCACTTCGAGTTACTCATAGCAGTTGCAGACACTGAAATATGGCAAGCCATTTGAGTGTTTGTGGAGCAAGTCTAGAGAAAATTCCTCACAGAAAAATTGAGACATCATCATTACACCTTTACTCTTGTAATCAGGAGAAAAACCAATATATTTCTTCCTTGTCATCCAGGAAATTTAGGAAAGTGGACAAATATCTTATAGTTTAGGACAATTATCTGAAATCATTTGAGCTCCACTGAGAGCAGTTTACATGTTTCTTTGCAGATGAAGTCTCTCAAATTTGTACAAACTTTGATGTTGCTTTCAACAAAACCATTTCCTACTATTTGTCTCGATCAGTTTCATTATTTACTGTATGCGAAAGTGGAAAATGTTCTTTGTGCTGTTACTTATATTTACTTTAAAAGAAGCTGTTTGAGGATCTAAGATTATTGGACTTGGCAAGTTTATAAAGCTATTGGGCTTTAATCAGTATTTTGTATTTATTTATGTTAATAGCTTAGATAGTGACCATGTAATTATTTAGCTTGACACTTTCTACGCAAATTAGATTTGGATTTGACACCTTCTTAATTGGAAAGAAATACAATGTGATATTGTTACTTCTGACTGTCTTGGGACTTTTGATACCATTGATCATAGTACTTGATCAATGAGAGTCTTTCTGCACATCCAGAAAGTGACAACAGGTTCTGCTATTTGGACAAGAAATTCATTTTTTAAAGAGTATAATTTTTATTAAGAATTTTAATTACAATAGTAAAAACTAGGACAAACTAAAAAATACAGAAAGAAATAGAAAGAAAAGAAAGAATAGAAAACGCAGAAGAACAAAGATTAGAAAGAATATAATAAAAAGAAAATATATAAAGATGTGATTTCCAGGTTTCATCATAAGTATAAAAAAATTTAGTAACTCTTCATTCCCTATACAATTAAACAGATATTCTTCCCATATCTCATACCTTATCTCTAGCAAATCCGTAAAACATATATTTTAAATAAACCAGCCTCATATTCCTTCCTTTATATTTCACTCTTGCTTTTTAATTCAATAAAATATTGTAGGATTTTATGTCTCTTCAATTCATCACACAGATATCTTGAAGACTCTTTTTTAAATCCAGTAAGAAAACATTTTCCAGATCATTTGTTTATCAAATACAAATGGTTTATCATTTGTATTTCCCTTTTTAGTTTTTAAACTTTGTCACTTTTGGATAAGTTACTTACTGTTATCCTTTTCAAAACCATTTCTTGGCCTGACATTTGTAATTCCACATTTTTCATCTTGTCAGATAAAATTTGTTCCGCATCTATCATTCCTTCATTAAAACCTTTTAAACAATCTAGCCATAGAAGCAGACATTATTGCTGACAAAGTTGATATTGTACTTGTGGCTCAATTCCCTATGGTTGATGTACTAGAACTTACTGAAAACCCATCAAGGAGAATTCAAGATTAAATCAAAAGAACAACCAATAGCAGAAGGATATCGTTGTCAATGATTTCCCATTTAGGGTTATCAGAAAGATCCAAAATGGACAAAAAATGATATGAGAAGCAAAATAAGATAGAATTGAACCAAAATTGTGCGCTGATGATAAATATAGAATTGCTAAAATGTATAATTATAGTTCAAATTTAAAACAGGAGGAACAGGTAAAATGTTAAAGTGGACTAAGAATTTTGGTTATACATAGTTAAAAGGGTTGAAATTTACATTGTTACGAACTTAAAGAATATTTTTATAAAAAGATGTATGATGCCAGAAATTGTCTAGAATGTATAAAGGCACTTCAAATATATGTTGCGAGCAACATGAAGAGACGTTCCAACATGCTTGGTCCACATGTAAAAAAACTAAAACGTTTTGGACTTAAATATGTACATTGATACAGAGTATTTTAAGGATTAATAATTAATTGATGCCAAAACTTTCCTTTTTATTAATTATGGATAAAAATTTAATAATGGAAGATTATTTCAGTATATGATTATTGTGGCAAGATTATTACATTCACGAAGGAAAGATTTGGCACTACCTATGATGGAGGAATGGTTGGTAAAATTGACTGATCTTGCTGAAATTATAAATTATACAAAGAAAAAAGTCATGATGTACAGTTGAAACTCAAAAAATTAGAATATTGTGCAAAAGTTCATTTATTTCAGTAATGCAACTTAAAAGGTGAAACTAATATATGAGATAGACTCATTGCATGGAAAGCAAGATAGTTCAAGCCATGATTTGCCATAATTGTGATGATTACAGCTTACAGCTCATGAAAACCCAAAATTTACAATCAGAAAATTAGAATATTGTGAAAAGGTTCAATATTCTAGGCTCAAAACGTCCCACTCTAATCAGCTAATTAAGTCTAACACCTGCAAAGGGTTCCTGAGCCTTTAAATGGTCTCTCAGTCTGGTTCAGTAGAAATCACATCGTGGGAAAGACTGCTGACCTGACAGTTGTACAGAAAACCACATTGATACCCTCCATAAGGAGGGAAAGGTAATTGCAAAGGTAATTGCAAATGAAGTTGGATGTTCCCAATGTGTTGTATCAAAGCATCAAGAGCCACCACACACAGACGGATCCTGGACATGGGCTTCAAATGTCATATTCCTCTTGTCAAGCTGCTCCTGAACAACAAACAACGTCAGAAGTGGGCTAAAGAAAAACAGAACTGGTCTGTTGCTCAGTGGTCCAAAGTCCTCTTTTCTGATGAGAGCAACTTTTGCACCTCATTTGGAAACCAAGGACCCAGAGTCTGGAGTAAGAATGGAGAGGTACACACTGCAAGATGCTTGAAGTCCAGTGTGAAGTTTCCACAGTCTGTGTTGATATGTGGAGCCATGTCATCTGCTGGTGTTGGTCCACTGTGCTTTATTAAGTCCAGGATCAAAGCAACTGTCTACCAGGAGATTTTGGAGCACTTCTTGCTTCCTTCCACAGACGAGCTTTATGGGGATGCTGACTTCATTTTCCAGCAGGACTTGGCACCTGCCCACACTGCCAAAAGCACCAAAACCTGGTTCAATGACCGTGGGATTACTGTGCTTGATTGGCCAGCAAACTCTCCTGACCTGAACCACATAGCAAATCTATGGGGCATTGCCAAGAGAAAGATGAGAGACATGAGACTGAACAATGCAAAAGAGCTGAAGGCCGCTATTCAAGCATGCTGGTCTTCCATAACACCTCAGAAGTGCCACAGGCTGTTAGCTTCCATGCCACGCTGCATTGAGGCAGTAATTGCTACAAAAGGGGCCCAAACCAAATACTGAGTACATATTCATGCTTATACTTTCCAGAGGTCCGATATTGTTCTATGTACAATCCTTGTTTTATTGATTGCATGTAATATTCTAATTTTCTGAGATTGTAGATTTGGGGTTTTCATTAGCTGTAAGCCATAATCATCACAATTATGACAAATCACAGCTTGAACTATCTTGCTTTGCATGTAATGAGTCTATCTCATATATTAGTTTCACCTTTTAAGTTGCATTAGTGAAATAAATGAACTTTTGCACGATATTCTAATTTTTCGAGTTTCACCTGTAACTTTAGAGAGAGAAGTTAAAATAAAATTGTACTTACAACTGCAGTGAAGAATATCAGAAACCACTTCTTTATGTCTTTACAACTTTGTTTCTTTATTTCCTTTTTTACTTAGCACATTGATTGGAGGATCCACACTTGGGGTGACACATGCCTTTCTGCCCAGTTTACGACTCAGTCTTGCCCGATGGAAACATGGTTTAGATTGGCTGAGAAAACTTTGAGCAGAAAGGCATCGGATTCTGCAATCGACAAGGAGAATCAGTGGTCAGGTTTGAAACCACAGCACTGTCAAGCACTACTGCGGTTCCCGGTTATTCGGCTTGCCGAAATAGCAGCCATTCAGCCTTAACAACTGGCTAATGGATGCCTTTGACAGGGAGTTCCCTCCTCCCTCCCTTTCTTCAAATGGTTGGTTGCCAATGGCCTGAAGAAACTGAGCTGCTCATCTGACATGCTGCAGCCGCCTTACAGCTGGCTTTCAGATTCCAGCCTATGAAGACTAGCGGTTTTAGTGGCTTGCATTTAAAAACCTGGTTGGCTTACCGGGTAACTTTGGAACACCACCTTCGGCCATAGCGCTGACCAGATTACCCTGGCTTAGAAGATCCAGCGCTAATGAAGCTGCGTGTATGTGTGTGAGGCTGCCCCAGCTCCCTAGTCTTGCCACCACCACTCCAAACCCCATAGCCATCCGTTTTGACATGGATTGAGTTCCAGTGTAGAGTGTCGTTGCAACGCTCTTCTAGAAAGAGCAGGGCAGGATTTTTGGAGCACAGAGGGCTATCAAAATGGCTGATCATTCCTTGCCAGCGGACAGTATGGAGCAGCAAAGTGCCTCCACATCAATCTCTCTTAAAAAGCATGGCTCCAGAAAGGCTAGGTCAGCCATTAAGGAGCTGACAAGATTTAAGGCCAAGGCCATTTATTCTAGGAAGTCAGCTAAGGCAGAAGAAAGGAATGCCAACAAAAGACAGAAGGCTTTAGCTGAAAGGAAGGCTGAACAGGAAAGGGCTGTCATTTCTCCTCAGAAACTGCCATTTCCCGCCCTCAACAATGTCAACAGTTGTAGTTCCTATGACTTGGTCACCAGATGGTGATAGGGAACAATTGCCTTTTTCTCTACCAACAGAGGAACATGATGCAGAACAATTTCCCTTTTCTTGCTTGGCAACTGAGTTTACAGAACCTCAGTTTAGACCTAGATCCCATGTCCCAGAAGCCACCTTTACACCCACTATGGCGGGGCTCCATCCAGTAGTCCTTCATATCTTGGGCAATTTTGCATGGAGTTGCTACGGCCTTGCAGAGCAGAGGCCTCTAACATCAGAACCTCCCCCCCCCGATGATCCAGTCTTACCAGTTCCCATCTGAGGATAGGAGGTCACAGGTCCGTATCACTAGCTCATTCTTTCCGCAGCAGGGCATCAATATTAGAGGATGACGACCACAGAGAGCAGGGCTTATCTGAGGATGAGGATGTCTCCCCTGATCCTCCTCCCTTCACTGGACTATTCCGTCCAGTGCTGATTAAGTCTCTCCTCTAGGACAATGACTAGGACAATGGCCCAAATAGGAGTGGGACCCAGTGTTCCAGTGCTGTCTGAGCTTGGTTGTTTTTTTGCAAGAAAACAATGAAGCTCAAAGGGCACCAAGGGCACCTTATTTCAACCATGAGCTACAAATACTGTTGTTTTTGTTACAATAACAAGGATAGCCAAAACTTCTTGGATTTTCCCAAGAAATTATTTATTTTTTATAGTTAATTCCAAAATCTTATAGTAAAAATCAGTACTCCACATTTATCTGGATCCTTAATAAAAATATTGAGCTCTTTGTTTCTTTAATTTCTTAGGTTTGTAATTAATTTTTCCTTTGTTCAAAGTCGAAGATAAACTCACCCAATGAAAGCTGCTCAAACTTGTCATTTTGGAGGTCTCTAATAGCTTTAGAATACTTGATAGGCAATTTCCAAAAGAGAAAGTGATTTTGGAGAAGAGATCCTGAAAGTTTCAATTTGTTTTTCATGCTAATTATTATTTATTGACTTTAAGCTAGTTGTCATTAGTATGCTAATGATTGCAATTCTTTCCCTTTCTTTAAATACTTCATTGTTATAGACTCAAACTACTTATAAGATTGCCCGGTCCTATGCAGAGTATTTTCTGTGTAGGATTTATTTATTAAGTCACATTTATAAGCTAACAAATTCAAATAACTTTGAGCAATGAATAATTTAAAAATATTAAATTGATGATAAAAACAAATGTGATAACTGAGCCTGTCCAGTTTTTAATGTGAACTTTTATTGGCTGCCCCTCCCCTCCAAAGTGGTTCTGTTTTGTTCAAATTTCAAAAGGTGATAATGATTAAAGTTTGTGAACCCTTTGTATTTCTCTCATCAGTATATTTTGCTGATAGACAGATGGATGACAGATTTCTGACCCCTTTACATAATTAATTTCCAACATGCTGTTAATTTCTAGAGAATAAAAATAGAGAGAACTAAGTGTGATTGAAGAAAACTGATTCTGTGCCATTGAGCAGCTGTATTCATTGAGTGCTCATTAATGGACCAAACTGCTGAGAAATCTCAGTGCTATACTATTCTATCTTAAAGCCTCTACTGTTAAACATTGTTATAAATGCTTTTGATTTCATTTTAGAAAAAAAATTCAGGAGATCCAAAGCTGGATGGAATCAACATATCTGTAATTTGTGTAGAGAAACACATGGAGAAATATGCAGATATGCATAATAAGAGAGTCTGACTTGGTGACAGTAAATAAGAAAATGATCTTAAGAATCTTAAAAGAAATTGCAGGAAACTAGTTTTCAGCTAAACACTGGAGAGAGATATCCTTAGGATAAGAGCTGTTTGAACAAGTGAAAGGACAGGAGGCAGTATGCAATCAAGACCTGGATGGACACCTGTCAACAACGTTTTGATTACACCTTTCATTGCTTAACCATTAATGGTTGAGAAAGGTTAGATTATTTCCTATATCCTTTCAGAGTTCTTTTGATTGCAGAATGATACTAAAATTTAATGTATATTATATTAAAATTATATTAAAAGAAAGATTAAAGGGTTGGTTTCCCAATGACCCTACCTTTAAAATATGTGAAGAATCTAAGTTCACTGAGATACAGAAATGCAGACAAATAGGTTTTGGTAAGAGTTGGAAACAAAAATGGTTTCATATGCATGCTTGTTTTAATTTAGGTGAATACATATGTTTATTTCACAATGATGCCCCTGAAATTAAGAATCATTGTTAAATTGTTATTTCATCTCTTCTTTAAAAAAAAAAACTCCTCTTTTAGTTCCCTATTCCTGCACCCCTCTCCTCTGAAATTGGTGTGCAAGTCTGTCTTAGCCCAACTCATCTCACAGGCTTGTGGGAAAATAGAAGGAAGGTGTGTTGAATATATTTGCCTCCTTGAGTTATGATTAAAGATAAGAAAGGGATACAAATAAATAAACAATTTTTCTTTGGTTCTGTAATGACAGAATTTAAACTCCTTGTCATTTAGTTCTTAAGACCTGTGGCTCTTCTGAAGTCTGCTTATATGATTTCCACAGATGCCAGTCATCATTTTATGAACACCAGATACAGGGTAATCCTCGACTTACAACAATGTATTTAGTGATCATTCAAAGTTACAATAAAACTGAAAAAGTGACTTATAACTATTTTTCACACTTATCATGACCATTGCAGCATCCCCATGCTCATGTGATTTACATTTGGATGCTTCATAACGGTTCATATTTATGACGGTTGCAGTGACCCAGGGTCATGTGATCATCTTTTGCAACCTTCTGACCAGCAAAGTCAATGGAGAAATCAGATTCGTTTAATAACCGTGTTACTAATTTGACAACTGCAGTGATTCACTTAACAAATGTGACAAGAAAAAGTCGTAAAATGGAGTAAAATTAACTTAACAAATTTCTTACTTAGCAGCATAAATTTTGGGCTCAATTGTGGTCGTAAGTTGAGGACTACCTATAGAGAATGACAAGGAAAATAAGGAAAATTCTATTTCAAAAGGAATATACTGAAGCTGATTAGGCATTTTTAAATCTGGCATTATAATACTCAATATTCAACATTTAAAAGTATAATTATTGTAACTTCCTGTTTACAGTATTAACAGTGCCCCTTCTTACATATTTTCGTTTTTTGGATTGGTTTATTCAAAACAATTCAGTTTGCAGATTTTTATCCAGGGAAACAAATATAAGATTATAGCTGAATTTGAATCATTTTCACTCTCACCATTTCATTTAGTAATAAATTTCATTACAATAATAAAAAGCCTGAAAACACATGCTTGCTTCAATTATATTCAAATTGTACTGTGTTCTGTATTATTGTAAGGAAGAACTATTTAGTTATAAACAACTGACTAGGCATCTCTCTTTTTCTTTACAAATACCTCTTATAAAGTTATGATTCTTCTCGTGGTCTTTGCATCTTTACGTAGCAAAATTATGTAGTCAGGAATTCAAATATTGCACTTTGTATGTTGCAATCTGATTTTTTAAGTGAATTTAAATTCTAAATAACAGTAATTGGGAAAGTGCATGTCTGTTTATAGCTAATATTATGTGTCTTTTAAATGTCTGTCACTGATTGTTTTTATTATAAAGGGATTTTAACTGTGTTTGTTACTTTATATAATAGCTTTAGATCAGCTTCATTTTGGAGCAATTTATATATTGTTCTGTGTTTTTTAAACACATTTTTCAATTTGATAACAGTACCAGAAATTATGTAGACACTTATACATTAAAATTCCCTCTATAAAAATACTGGAAACATACCTCTGACTTCATACGACAATAATAATGTTTTCCAAGTCTTATAAGTTCTTCAATTCTACACAGTGTGTAACATAACTAACTCTACAGTTTGTATGTGTCATACATGGAGCAATACTAGCATGCAGTTCACAAGTTGGATATTTTCAAATAATACTTAATTGTTACTATATGCTAAATCTCTTTTTTTCTCTTGACATTTGTCCACTTCTTGTTGTGGAATATATTAACATTTTAACACTTCTATTTATTCATCATGACTGATTGCTGTGCAAAATGGACATTTAGGAAGAATACAAATTTTATAATTTTGTTTTGCTTTTATTATTTTGACTTCTATAAACAACATTTGTCCTGCAATTTAATTAATGTTATTTTTTCCTCAAAAATGATAGTTATGTTGGTTTATTGTAGCAAAAATTGAATAGTGTGTATAAAAATCAATGCTATATTACAGATTATAATCTAAAAATTTCCTACTAAGAAAATCCTACAGGATTTTTACTAATTTATTTTTCTACATAAGCTCTCTTCTTTTTTTAAAAAGGATTCTTTATATATATTTAAATGAGCACAACTGTTAATTATGTATCAGTCTAAATACTTGGCTGTATGCTAATAGAAGGATATTGGGTTCCCCCCCCCAGTTTTTAATTGAAGGGTCTTTCTTGTTTCTTGAAATAAAATAAATCTGTTTTCAAATTCTTTAGCAGTTATGGATAGAATTTGTGGAGTGATGAAAGTATGAAATTTTACATTGCTGAGGGGGCAGATCTGACATGCATTAAAAGCATTTTTTCACTGAAGCAGACAAATGGTAGCCAGTCAGCTAGAAAGGCAGTTAATGTGATTGATTACAGCACAGTCCTATGCATGTCCATGCAGCTAAGATATAAATCTGAATTTGCTGAGCTTCACAATAAGGTGCTGACTTGTGTGATTTTGTGGAAATCTAAAGACAGAAACATTCCATTTCACTTTTGACATCCATGATAATGGATTATTATTGGTTTGTTGCACTAGACTAAATGGCTACTGCTCAAGAAATGATATTTCATTAGCTTTTTTCTAACGAGTCATGACTTACTGAAACATGCTTCATGATATATTATCATAGTAACTTTATAAAACTACTGTCTTCACTCTTTCCTTTCCTAGGAAGGGTTCACAAAGAAGTGAGATGCCAACCACAAGAACACCCTGAAAGAAGTGGCGTATTTGGGTCTTTTATCAGAATTCAGGCTGGGATGGAAAGAGCTTTGGTTGCACAGTGGATAACATTTGTAGAACTTGGATGAGAGAAGTGTACCTGTCCTGTTTTTTTTAGACACTAAAAGATACTAAAATATGGCCTTTAGAAGCTTTGCTCATGGTAATCTTTTAGACCAACTTGGGGAGTTGGAGATTGAAGACACTTTCTGCAGCGATTTTTCTTCTTCCTCAATGGAAAGTTCGCATCAATGGGAGTAGGAGAGAAGAAGTTGGCTTGGAGGCTGCTTCCTTGTTGGATGCAAAGGAGGCAGTCTTCTTTTCCTCCTGTTTAATATATACATGAAGCCACTGAGAATGATTACCTGGCAGCTCAGGGTTTGGTTCCATCAATTTACTATTTGATAATGTATGAATCTGGGCCAAACTGGTGGCATAGCAGCCTTGCCTTTGTGCTTGGATGCTGAGAGTGTGGATTGGAGAGAACAGGATAAACTTCAATTGTAGAAAGAAAGAATGTTAGAATTTAGAGTTTTGATATCTTCGGATAGGTAAGCATTATTCCTGAAACAGGAAGTCCACGACTCCAGGGTCTTCTTGAAACATTTGGCCCTATGGGCAGAGGGGCCTTTTGTCTTTATCTCAACTAGAGTGTCAGTTGCAACTCCATCTAGGATGAGACAATGCTACAATGACTCATACCTTTATTTATCATCAGCCACCTGGCTTATTGCAACACAATCCACATGGTGATGCCTTCAAAGATCACTTGGAATCCTAATTTGCAAGTGTTTCATGTAACATTTTGCTAGAAAAGAAAGCAAAAGTTCACTGTGGTGTTCATTCCTTATTTTGTAGGCTTAATGTAGATATCTGGGTGTTAACTAGTTAACTAAAGAATATTGTGCTGGATAAAGTATTTGATCTAGCTTGCCTTTTTATATTTATCTTTATATTTATTTATTATTGGAATAAAGAGAAAAATGAAATAATTTTGCTGTATCAAACAATCTAGAAATGTATGTTATAGAAGAGACTCTCTTTGTGTGAGTTGGTTTTTCATATTGCTGATCATATTCTTGAATGTGTGTCTGCTTTAAAAAGCTCAAATTGGTGCAACTTGGTTTCTAGTCAACCTTTTCATCTACTCCCTTCCATCAACAAATATGTCACTAGTGCTAGCATTTTTGTAATGTGGGTGTTATCAGATGGTAGATAAGACCATCACTCATAGCAATTTATGGCTTTCAAGATTTAACAGATTATGCAAAATTGTAATGCAGCACAGATTACCATGACAACTGTGATAAAGAACTCAAAATGGTACGTGCTGAGAAACCACATGGGATGGTGTACAAACTGTTTCCAATTGCTGGAAACGAGGTAATACAGAATAAAAGGATTGTGCTCTGAATACTTCACAGATTAGTTTCTAAGCCTACAGTGGATATAAATTTTTTAGGACCCAGACTAAATAGTTCTTTCTGTGACATATTCACAGAAAACATAACTGTTTGTATTAAGTTTAAGTTTGGAATTGCAAATTCAGAAACAGAATTTGGACTATCGTATTTTGTGGGGAATGTATTAATTTAGTGATCTGACCAGCTTATTGAAGATGAAAAATAACTTGTTATATTTTAAGAAAAAAGGAAAAATCGTGCATATTAAAAACACAGAATGTACTATGAGTGTGTTACATTGTAATGCCTAAATATGTATGTTAGTAATATGGTTTTCTAGAAATGCTACCGTGTTTCTCCAACAATACGGCCTCCACCAATAGGAAGACCCAACATGTTTTCTAGGCATGAAATGAAATTAAGCCCCTCCCCCCAAATTTAGGCCTAGTTTAAAACATGCTGGGGGGGGAGGCTGGGGGTTAAAACATGCTGGGGGGAGGGCGGGGGAGAAACTTGCCTTTAACAGTGCCCTGCGTGGCGCTGCCGCTGTTCTCGCGCCATCAGGAAGTGTAGAAGCGTTTCTGCTGCTTCTTGGGCGGGGGAGCTGCCTCCATGGCTTCCACAGTTCCTGCCGGCTCGAGAACAGCAGCAGCGCTGGTGGGAACGTGGAAACGTTTCTGCCACTGCTCGGGTGTGTGCGGAAGCCTCCTCTTCCACACACACCTGAGCAGCAGCAGCGCTGGCGGGAATGTGGAAGTCACACAGGAGGCTTCCGCACACACCCGAGCAGCGGCAGAAATGCTTCCACGTTCCCGCCGGCACTGCTGCTATTGTCGTGCTGGCGGGAACACCGCTGCCACCTACCTGCTGATGGGGGGGGGGGGGGGGAGAGAAATTCATCCCCGAAAAGACGGCCTAGCCGTTTTTTCGGAGCTCAAAAAAAAATAAGGCCCTGCCTTATTTTGTGAGAAACACGGTAGTTTGTATCTTTTTATTTGTGTCTTTATATTTTAAAAAATAAACTAAAAACTAAGTTGAATTACAATTCTGATGGGTGTTTCTCATACTGTAAGGCAAGGGTCCTCAAACTTGGCAAGTGTAAGACTTGTGGATTTAATTCCCAGAATTCCTGAGCTAACATGACTGGAGGAGAAATTCTGGGAGTTGAATTCCATAAATCTTAAAGCTATCAAGTTTGAAGACCCCTGGATTAGGGGAACAAGACTATATATGTGATTGAGGAATAAGACTATGTGATTAGAGGAACAAGAGATTATTGACCAAGAACAGAGAAATAGAAATTCAAGGGTTAAGTGGATTAAGGGTATAGAACAGGGGTCCTCAAACTTGGCGACTTTTAAGACTTGTGGACTTCAACACCCAGAATTCCCTAGCCAGCCTGGCTTGCTGGGGAATTCTGAAAGTTGAAGTCCACAAGTCTTAAAGTCACCAAGTTTGGAGATCCCTGCTGTAAGGAGAAGGATGATATGCTTTACAGTTTCATGTATCCCTACAAAATTTTGAGATGAATACAATATTATGGTATCTGAAGCAATTCTATGGTAACTCACAAAAAAACCTCTTTCGGAGATGATCACATAGATCATCTGCTTTTCTAACTTTTGTTATCCATTGCTTGGGTGTAGACCTTACTAAATAGTATATCCTATTTAACATATACATAATAACCCACATCCTTGCTTGTGATTTGAAATAACAGAAAATAATTATTGTTCTTTTTCCATGTCTCTTTCAGATACATTACTTGCTTGAAATTGTATTTGAGTTAACATATTTTCAACAAGAAATGCACCATTTAATATTTAAATGCTTTGCTAAGTGGATTAAACTTTTAATTTTTCTGTAGTATCTAGATTTCATAAAAGAAACTATAAAATTTATAGCCTCATAAAATACATTTAGTGTGTATATTGTATTCTTCATCTGACAGTAACTCATTCATTTAGGTTGGTGGATCCTTTCTCTCATTTCGTTTTAATATTTATTAAAAGAGGTCTGAGTATGTGCACCTCAAGTACTTAGATTTCTTTAAAAATAATTTTGGACTGTATAGTTTTTGGAGAAGTTATCTTGCAAATAATTCATTTGTAATTCCATAATCTTAAAAAAAGGCTATGATATTCCCATTCCGATTTCTTTTCTTTTGAAAGGAAAAATATTATTTCTGATCTAATAACAGAATTATCATTATGCAATGGAAGATTATCCAGTTTCTGTTTGATGATTATATGCAACCCACATAGATTTTTTCCATGATGATCTGCCCATAACTTAGTCCTTCATCTCTTTCAAATGTGCACTCATTGCTAATAGACTAAAATTAGCCTGATTGTCTCTTGTTCTATTTTGTTCCATCTTTTTCAGCATTAAGATCCTTTCCAGAAAGTTAGAGCTTTGCATATGTGTCCTAACTGGATTAATTTGACTCTGGGTTTAGCAAATTAGTTAATATTCTCAAGTTCCATTTTGTAGATACATTTCCAGAAGAAGTTGTTAATGAACAAGAAGAAAAAAATTTGCAGGATCAATTAAAAAGTCAGATTCTGTTTTTAGCAGTGTCTATCTGCTATCCTGGAAATATCCCAGGAGTCTTGCAAGGTTCATAGGTCCAGGCTAGGTTTATCAGTGCAGACTTGTTTTATGGAATATTCTCCATCTTGCAAGTATGAAATGTCACATTCTGCAGGCATTTTGAAAATAAGCCAAATGTAATTTCCAGAAGGCATTCAGCAGCTGATTTCTGTCGATTTTTCATTAGTTATATATATGATTTTTAGTACTTTGTTCTTTTAATTTATTGCACATTGTCCAGACTCTGTCTAGATTGTGGAAGATAGATAAATAAATGTATTGCAATATTAGCATCTTTTTGGAGGAAGTACAAAAGTTTTTTTGCTAAGAGTTAACAACAAATTAATGAAATATAATCCAAGTTTTTAATGATATTTATGGTACCTTTTAAACCGGAATTCACAGTAAAAGTTTTCTGTGTCTTTAAGTTTGAATACTAGAAATTGTGACTGAACATTATAAAATCTCTCTGCTTGGTTTTGGAAGAGTCCATCTGTCTCAATATATCTAGAAATGGAGATAACTCCTGCTGTTCCTTGATTTATGACTACAACTGAGTCCAAAATCTATGTTGCTAAGTGAGGCATAGGTTAAGTGAGATTTGCCCCGTTTTATGACTTTTCTTGCCACAGTTATTAAGTGAATCAATGCAACGGTTAAATTAGTAACCCAGTTGTTAAGTGAATCTGGCTTCCCCATTGATTTTGCTCATCAGAAGGTTGTAAAAGTTGATCACATGACTCTGGGACTTTGCAAGTGTCATAAATATGAACCAATTGTCAAGTGTCTGAATTTTGATCACATGACCATGGGATGCTCCAATGGTCATAAGTGTAAAAAACTGTCATAAGTCACTTTTTTCACTGCTGTTGTAACTTTGAATGGTCACTAAATGAAATGTAAGTTGAGGACTACCTGTACTCATGTAGGTGCTCCAACCTTCTATAGCAGAGTCTCTCAATCTTGGTACCTTTAAAATACATATTTCCCCATCACTTAATGGGAAATCTGGGAATTGAAATATTCAGATTTTAAAATTGAGAAACAATGTTCTACACTACAGAATGTAGGAAAACTTTGTGGACAGTGAGACAAAAAGCTAGAAAGGAAGAATTGGATAAAACTAACTTTTTTTGGGTAGAACTGGATAAAACCCAAGTGGGATCAGGGAATGCTAAATTGTCAAGAGCATATTTAACAATAACGTCTTCTTTTTTAGTTTTATATATTTTCCTATGCTGGTTTTTTGGCAAGAATTATTGTGGGCCCCCGAATCTGCACTACTCTTCCAGATTTTCAACTTACTTTTAAAGTGATTGTTCTATAGCTACATTCCAGAATATCAGAGCATTCTATCAAATAAGACCAGTTTAGAGCAAGGCGGAGGAGCCTCATTGAAATATTTTGTCAGCTGATTATTCATGTTACGATCTTTGATTTTCATGCAAATAGAATAGAAATTCTAATTTATATTAATGTACTTTTGGGAAATATATCTTTTATTCCTTATAATCAATTAAAGCAGAATTGTTATGATCTGTGATTTTGTATCCATTTTTTGCAGAGCATATCAGCATGTGGTTTTGAGAACATCTATGCATTAATGTCTCTTTTCTCTCATTATGTTACAGAACTTCTAATGAAGATTTTTTGACTATCTAAGCACCAGTAGTCGAGTTTTCTGATATTGAAGCTGTCTGGATCCAACATGTAGCAGATAACTACTATGCCGCCACATTTGTTAGTTCTAGACCACATTCTTGTCTTTTAAATCTCCTTGTATATTAACAGTGAATGAATCATCTTAATTCCTTTTTTGGATTTTGTTAATTAAAATTCAAGTTGGATTTCAAGTGGTATTAATTAAACTGAGGAACAATGAGTAGTAGTCTTGGAAAAGAAAAAGATTGTAAGGAGAAGGATCCCAAAGTGTCTTCAGCAAAAGAAAGAGAGAAAGAGGCCAAGGCCTCTGGTGGATTTGGGAAAGAAAGTAAAGACAGAGAAACTAAGACCAAAGGGAAGGAAGCCAAAGATGGGAAGAAGGACTCCAGTAGTGCACAGCCAGGCGTGGCTTTTTCAGTAGATAACACAATAAAACGGCCCAACCCAGCTCCAGGTGCCCGTAAAAAATCCAGTAATGCTGAGGTGATCAAAGAGCTAAACAAATGTCGGGAAGAAAATTCAGTACGTTTGGACTTGGCTAAGAGGTCTATACATTTGCTCCCATCATCTATCAAAGAGTTAACACAGTTGACGGAACTCTATTTATATGGAAATAAGTTACAGTCACTACCTGCTGAGGTAGGCTGTCTTGTGAATCTGGAAACTTTGGCCTTAAGTGAAAATTCACTCACTAGCCTTCCGGACTCTCTTGGTAACTTGAAACAGCTTCGTATGGTTGATCTACGGCATAACAAATTGAGAGAGATTCCTCCTGTTGTGTATAGGCTAACTTCCCTTACTACACTTTATCTGCGCTTTAATCGTATCACTTCAGTGGAAAAAGATATCAAGAACTTGTCCAATCTCACCATGCTAAGCATACGGGAGAACAAAATCAAACAACTCCCTGCAGAAATTGGTAAGACTTCTTAAAATCCTATATGAAATGCTTAGCTCTTGTTTACATTGGTATTATTGTATGTCTGCTATTAATGAGATAGTGATTTAAACATATTAATATTAAGCCTTGGTGGCACAGTGATTGGAATGCAGTATTGCAGGCTAACTCTGCCCACAGTCGAGTTTGTTCTGATGGGGCTCGAAGTTGAGTCAGCCTTCCCTCCTTCTGAGATTGGTAAAATTTACCACATACTCAACATTCTATTTATAATGATTGGTAATTTTTAACCACTGTCTCATAGATTTATTTCACTTGAAATAATACATAAAAATGTAAATGTTTCTCCTGTCCAGTTGTATATGATTCTAGGGGGCAGTGCTCATCTCTGTTTCTTGGCCAAAGGAGCCAGCATTGTCAGTAGACATTTCTGGGGTCATATGCCAGCATGATTATACGTTGATGTGCACGGAACATGGTTATTTTTTCACCAAAGTGGTACCTATTTATTTACTTGCTCTCAAACTTCTAAGTGGGCAGATGTTGGGGAATTAACAGAAGCTCACCCCATTATGCTGCGATCAAGTCTTGAACCCAGGCTGTCAGCTTTCTAGTTGACAAGCTCAGTATCTTTAACCACTGAGCCATTGCGTCCCCCTATGATATATATCATTTTTTAATTTTTTGAAGCTTAATGTTTACTTCAGGATTGAACAACATGAATTAAAACTCCTGGATACTTTTGGGATTTGTCTCATTGCCATGTATGAGGTTCTTTTTAAAAATAATTATTTCTTTAGCTCAGAAGTCAGCAATGCTATGCCCATAAACACAGATCTGTTCTTAGACATACCTTCAGCCCTCAGGTTACCTAACTTGCTCTGTTTATAATTTTTTTAAAAAAAATCCTTGCAATGGATTGGTTTCAAAGTGCAACTATAATTTCTAGTCATACTATCTTAAGTTTGCACAATGTGTTTGGGAATAGAGTGGAACTTGTCAATGCTTTAGAAGCACCAGGGAAAAAAATTGTGTTGGAGGCAAGGTACAGTTTGGGAAAAGACTGCAGTGAACTAAGGAAATCTAGGTAGGAGGGGAAGAGAAATATTTGACAGAGTGGAATATTTGGCTGAGAAAGAAAAAAAATCATTCTTAAAAACTGTAACATACACTTACTATACCAGCCAACTGTATATGACAGTGGTGGATAACCTTTTTGGGCTCCTGTGCCCAAAATTGTGCGTGCGCTTGCACTCGCGTGCCAGCACCCAGAAAGCAATGCACACACACCTACCCCCTAGGCATGCATGCATAATATCCACCCACCCACCCCCGTTGCCTCTTTACCTGCACTTTGCTTCACAGCTGATTTTCGGAAAAAACAGGAAGTGACGAAAAAGAGCTAGTTTTTGGCCTGCAGAAGCCTTCCTCTAGCCTTTGGGAGGCCAAAAAAGTCCTCATACCAAATCAGCTGTGAGGTGTGTGCATTCCCAATGAGGTAAGTTTGCCTGCACCTTGCGTGCCTGCACAAATGGCTCTGCGTGCCACCTGTGTAGGTTCGCCATCATGGGTATATGAGATAAGTTGCAAATCTTGAGATTGCTTGATTCTTTTTGCTGTTGCCATTGGGAAAATAAAATTCATGCTATCTAGCTAATTCTACTATCTAACATATTTGATAGCATAGTTTTTATCTTCTCTGTATAGTTTGGAGAATAGTTTAAAATAAAAAAATCCTGACAATAGGTTAACAATAAAATTTGTTGGTTCTTTTAAGAAAACATGGAGAAAATTTTCCTCTTTTAAGATTTGGTGCTTTCCATATCCATGTATGAAATTTTCTATTACATTGAAGCGGCAAAAATGAAGAGTGGGATAGAAAAATGGTAAATGATAGTAATAGGCTAAGTATGAAAATATAAGAAAGAAATATGGTTGTATGTTTGACCAAGTTCAAGGCATTGTTATAACTTGAAATATTGGTTCAGGTTTAGCTTGTGTGGTTTTCTTATAAGGCTAGTGCAGATACGTTGTAATAAATTTTTGCTAGATGCATTTTTCCTGAAATTGATTTTTTTATTATAAAAATGTAATATATTATTATGGTCCTCTGTTGTATTTTTTAATATTATCCTGTATATGTCTAGACATCTTCAAAGGATTCTGAACTTGCATACTGTAATTTCTCAATTCAAAGTTTTATAGCAAAACAATCTAATTTTATATGTCTGAATTGTTAGCTTGTAGAAGGGACAACAAAAGTTGACATGCTAATTCGCCTATACATTTCCCAAATGATAGGGAGATTGTTTCCACCCCCCAACATGTCAAGGGAAATTATATTTCAGTCCAGACTCATGGATTCCAATGATGTATGTGCTGCCTCCTGAGCTGACAGCATAGAAATAATAAAGTGTCACTGGG
Organism: Bungarus multicinctus; assembly: GCA_023653725.1. NCBI lineage: Eukaryota > Metazoa > Chordata > Lepidosauria > Squamata > Elapidae > Bungarus > Bungarus multicinctus. The sequence goes on from CM042844.1 coordinate 55,708,317, forward strand.
TCTTGCTCTTTATTACCAGGAACAGCAAATTAAGCAAATGAATATAATACCTGGTACCTCATACATTTTAACAAAGAATACTTCATTAAAAACTTTGGGACTGTAAAAGTATTTCTGCTAAGGTCTAAGCCATAATGTATTATGGAAAAATGGTTTCTGTTTTTTTCCAGTCATTGCTGTGAAACTAATGCACAGCTTAATTCCACATGCTTTTCTATCTACTTCAAGTTTGTGTTCACCTCTTTTGCTTCTGAAAACAGTCTGTATTTCCCCTATATGATTTAGTGCAGGCTTTATTATGATATAGGGAGCATTAAAATGTCAATTTGCTTAAAATGTAAAAATTAAGAAAAACAGACCAAATTAACAGTCAAGCCAAGACTATTGGCTATTTTACATATTGTTTATGAAATTTTGAATTATTTTTCGTCACATACACTGCTGCAGGAAGAAATTCTGTCTGAGAAGTGGATTTGCATGGGGTGAATGTGAGAAAATGGGCACCAAGAGAAAAAGAGGAAGAGGAAGTAAATCGAGGCAAAATAAGAGCTAGTGACATGGAGAAGATTTCAGGTTCCAGAGTTCACTTTCCATTACCTTTTTACCTCAGCCTTTATTCAGCTTTGATTCCTGGGTGGATAACTCATTAGACTTAGTGTTCACTTTGTAACAGATGGTGCGTGATCTGAAAATGTGGAACAGTATAATTAGTCCCTTGCGATAGGTGTCAAATTGCACATTATTTTCATTTTTGACTTGGCTTATCCTGGGCATCTCATGGATTCCAGCTAGTTGGTGGATTGTCCTGCTAGGTATAATTCTTACTGGTTTTCTACAGAACAATTTAAAAAGGGATAAATTATCAGATATTGGCAAGTGATTATTAGTTTTCTTGTTTGATAGCTGACACAAGATTTCCGTCTGTTTATTTTATTGATATAGCAGAATATAAATATTTTATTGATATAGCAGAATATAAATTGGTCTGTGTAATTTCTACTTATGTAACTTGCTTGGACTTTTGGTTGGATATCTTTTTTAAGAATACTTTTTGGGAATTATCTGAATTCTTCAAGCATTTCTGCAAAAGAAAAGAACACTGGAAGATGCCTCCTTTTCAAATACTATTATCCAATTGTTCGTTTTAAAATCTGAAATTATAAAAATTACATAATAAAAATAAAATATAATACTTAACATAAGGCAGGTATTGTTGGTTTTGTTAGGCCATTAATATGAATTACTTCATTTTTTAAAATTATAAATTGAAAACTGGAACATGTTGAATATGGCAGCATTTCTCTAACCCAATATTTCTCTTTACTACAAATAATTTTATAGAAATGTTAATTTTATTTATTTGTATACAGTTTCCTCATTATTGCAAGAATTTATGAAACTATGGAGATATATCTTGGAACTCCAGGACACAATAACATGTCTTTTCTTACAAAATTTCTGTGTAGTACAGAATTTTAAAACTCAGTTAAAAGTGTTTGGGTTCAAACAACAACATGCTGCATTGGATTTTTTAAAATAAATTATTCTAATAATTCCTAATTTATTTAATTCTAATAAAAATGAACAATCAAAATATACAATGGAATGGGATATTAAAACATTCAAGAATGTTAAAAAATAATATTACTTGATGTGTGTGTCTTTATATTGTTTGTGTTTTTTTTAATCTTAGCTATAATCCTTTGTAATCCATTAGATGAAATGTCAATATTAAACACTTAAAGTTTATTTATTTAAACATTGAAAAAACTTGTATCCCATTTTACTACAAAATCTCAAACAATGTGACTTTGTTCATTGTCAGGTGAGTTGTGTAACCTCATAACGCTAGATGTAGCCCACAATCAGCTTGAACATCTTCCAAAGGAGATTGGCAATTGCACACAGATCACTAAACTTGATCTACAGCACAATGAACTTTTGGACCTTCCAGACACTATAGGTAAGTAAAAATATCAGTAATTCATTTATTAAATTTATATTCAGCCTTTATTTTTTACAATTCAAGGCATACTTCTCTCTTTTCCTATTTTTCCAACAACAACAGCCATCCTTTGAGTTGGGTTAGGCTAAGTGAGCGACTGAAAATCACATAGTGGATTTCCATGCCTTGAGATAGAGTAGCACTCACTGTTGTCTAGTTTCTACCTAACTACACCAAATTGGCTCTTTTCTAGGCTTAAAATTTATATAAACAAACTAACAATTCATATATGCCTATAATTATGTAAATAAGCAATTTTATCATAGGTGTCCTGTTGATCATTTGCAATAAGTTCATTTAAAATTTGATTATGTAGACATACGTGGATTTGTAAGATCCATTAAAAATATTGCAGTAATTCATGTAGGAAAATCTATAAATTATATGGTAAGACATAGTGATTGCGAAATAGAATTGGAAAGTACTCTCAACTTCAATTCCTAATTTCTGAATTTTTTTCTGTACTTAAAATATTTTTATTTCATTTTCACATGAGGTTGATAGAGTTTGTTTGTTTTGAGAAAATAGTCATATGCACATTTATATAAAATATTACCAAATAATTCATTTCTTGCTGACGGTGTGGAACAGAGAATTTATATCTTGGTATTTTCAAACTAGTGAATACGAAACTATACATTGCTTTGGTTTGAAGTTTGGTTGGCCATAGATGTTTTTAGCAGCTATGTACAGAATAGTGAACTGTGATCTCAGAAGTCATGCAGAGTTAGTCTCAGTATTCAAAGTTCCTGGGAATTAGGGCTTTTGGCTGAAGAAAGATCTGGAAAAACCTTCCAAAAGAGATTGAAGGCAAAAGTGTTGCCTTATATGTCAAGAAAACATGTAGTTCAGTCATCAGAGTTGAGCTTGATTCCAAATTATACTTATCTTGAATTTTTAAGTTAAAAAAAAGCATGACAAAAGAGCTCTTTATTTCAGAACAAATCCAGGCCAAATAGGAAAGAGATATCTCTTAAACCACTTGAGCAAAATCTTGCTTTGGCTTCATTGTTATTTTAGTACCTAGTCGCTTTCTGGAGTACTAATGTACTAGGTAGTCAAACACAATTTTGAAGGAGCAATTCCTTGTCCTCGGTAGTAGCTTAGCTTGTTTGTTATGACTATTCTGCCAATATCAGGATTTTCTGGTTTCTATCCCCCCCCCCCACTATATCCTAAAACAATAAAGAGGATAGATAGGTCACAAGCATTTTCCCTTTAAATAATACTTGCCTGAGTTTTTCTAGAAAATAACTACTAGATAATGGACATATCCCTCAGCCTGAGAGTGATACAAAAACATATTTTCAGCAACATGCTGAGATTTAGAAACCAGCTGACAAAGATTTGCATTTCTTTTTCAGCAACAAACATTCATAGTCATAGTAAGAATGCTTCAGGCTTTGATTCTCAAAGTATCCATAATATGACAAACAAGACCAGATTTGACAGATTGTTGCTGAATCTGTAAAAGTAAAAGCGGCTGGTTTTTTGTGTTTGAAGCACTATTTAATGTGAAAAATTGTTATGATTTTATAGAAAGATAGATAGGCAACATGTAAAGGTAGCCCTCGACTTACAACAGTTTATTTAGTGATTTTCAAAGTTACAATGACACTGAAAAATGTGACTTATGACCATTTTTCACATTTACAACCTTTTTAGCCACCCCATGATCATGTGATCAAAATTCAGACGCTTGGGAACTGGTTCATATTTATGCAGTGTTCCAAAGGGATGTGATCATCTGTTGCGATGTTCTGACAAGCAAATCAATGGTAAAGCCAGGTTTACTTAAGACTGGGTTATTTATTTAACAACTGCAGTGATTCACTTAACAACTGTGGCAAGAAAGGTGTCAAAGGGGGCAAAACTCACTTAACAAATGTCTCGGTTAACAACAGAATGTTGGGCTCAATTGTGGCTGTAAGTCAAGGACTACCTGTATTGCTTGCTATATTTTAAAGAACGATAAGCCACTTTGCAGCCTCAGTGAAGCTACCACAGAAAGTATGTAGTAAACATAAGGCGTTGAGAAGTAAATAGCCTGAAAAATCAGTTTTTCAATATAGAAGGATCGTTTTGTTGGTTAGAATTGCTAAATTCAGATATACCCAAAGTTAGGATTAAGGTATATAAGTTAGGATGATATTACTCAGTTTTTAAAGTCTGATGTTTTGTTTTGCTTTGTTTTAGATACCTTTTTTATATTTTATTATTTCCCCCCTTTCATTCTTAACAAGAATCTATAATAAATATATAGGTACGGTATACATACCAATGTGTTATAAATATGATAATAGTTGATACAGTTAATATGGCAATGGTAATAAAATTACTTGATATTTTATGTAAATGATTTTGAAATTGTATTTGTTACTTGTATTTTTAAAAATGTATTTTCTGTTACATGTGTCTTTTCTTTGAGGTAGAACCTCTCCTTGGTGATGGCTTCTTTGTAATTATGTTAAGACTTTAATGAAAGAAAGATTAGTTTTCATGAGTAGAAAAGCATATGCTTCCAGGAAAGTGAGAAATGTCCAACTCAAAGAGTAACTTTACTTATATATTATTATTTTTTTAAACAGCCTAAAAACTGATGCTCTCTGGTTGGTTTACAATAAAACACACTAAAATGCAATCTGAATGAAATCATAAAAATTAAGTCAAATAAAAACACAAAAAACATAACTGAGAAGGTTTCTTGGACATATCTCCTGAAGAATGGGGCCTCACAGAATGACTGTCCATTGGCTCAGTTTGAAAAGAATATACTACATGGAGTAGATGATCTTGAAGATGTCCAAGAACTAAGCTTTCTAGTTGCTCTCATTTTTCACCATTTATATATAACTTTCAAATATATACTTCATTTCTCTTTCAAACATTTTTCTTTCTCACAAGTCATACATTTCTCACAAATAGCAGTGACTACAAAAATCTGATCTATATATCCATAGAATAAGGCTTCTATGAATTTTCCAAATTGTTGCTTGTTGTTAGGTCTCATAGATTTTTGGTGAGAATTCTATCAAATACCTTCCTTAGCATATACAAGACTAATTCATCTGTAAGTTTTCCACTGTGGTATTATCTTTTCCTTTGTATAAGAGAACAGTAACTATATTCTTCCCATTCCAGGCATAGGAGAAGGCTTAACAATCTTGTTAAACAAGAATCACAACCACTATAAACAAACCACATTCATATTTTAACATTTTGCCAGGTATCCATCCCATCTATAGCTGCAACTATAGCATTTTTCAGTGTTTTAGCAGCATTTCTAACTTTCTTTATGTAAAGGATAGTAACTTTGATTTCATTTATTTTGTTTCCACTCTGCAAATCATCCTTTTATGCAAATCTCTACAATACTCTTTCCAGCATTTCCTCATGTCGGTGACCCCAAAGTCATCTCATAATTTTTATTTGTAAAAATTATATTCTATAAATTCTATTGGAGCCTTTTCATTTGGCTGTTTTCCTACACTTCTGAAACTTTTTAAACTCCCATCAAACTGATATTGCTGTGCCTTTTAAAATCGATCCTTGTTCTTAGACTACATTCTTTGCACTTATCTTTTTCTCTGTATATCCACCCAGCATACAATATCTTTTGTCATATTTTGCAACACTTGTTTTCTTACATGAAATTATCTATTCCTGTGGCTGTTCTTTTTCACTCTTGTCTCTTTTTGTGCGAATCTATCTTTCATTTAGAAATTAACATCATCCTTGTATTTCTCACTGAATTTTCTCATCAAGAGTGTGTTTATCAGTCCATTAGATCTGCACATTGTTGGTTATATCCTCCTTTTTCTTAAATTCTCAAACTAAAATATAACTGCATTTCTTTTAATACAGATTATTAATTCAGTTCATTCAATCATGCATGCATGTATGCATTCATTTTACCATTTACTTCTCTTACATTCCAAATACATTTTCCATATATCATTGTTGCCATCATTGTTTGGTGACTTGAATCATTAAGAGTTAGTAAAATAAGAAGGAAAACCTTCTATATCAGCTTTAATTTTTAATTTTATTTACTACCCATACTCTATGCAGCATTCCCTGTTAACTGAAAGGGTAAGATAAATTAGTTCAGGCATAAACAATACAATAAAATGTTGATTTAGCAGGCTTTCTCATTCAATGGACCAAATTATGGCATTTGTATAATTATTATTTGTATAATGATATAATCATTATGCAAATAATTAAAAGGACACCATTTGAATATTGTATTTAACTGGTGTAAGTTGCTGCAATATATACTTTCATATTTAGTGAACATTTATGAACAACAAACCATTCTGTTAAAATGAAATTCCACTGTGTATGTATGTATGTATGTATGTATATATATATATATATATATATATATATGTGTGTGTGTGTGTGTGGTTTAATTCATTTGTAGTACTAGACTTTTATCTTTGATCTTGGCGGACAATCCAGTCATATATAGGCAAAATAGGCAAGATCTAGGTGCCATGAGCATCTTTTTACTAAGATTACTAAGATCTTTTTACTAAGATTCTGGGTGGTTTCTCCTTTCTCCAGGGTGGGGCGGGTGAATTTACTGATACATATTCTATTGTCTAATTCTGAAATTACCTTGAAGGACAGATCTGTGCTTTTATCTGCAGACACATTTTAAAGTTAGAATTGTGCTATGAGCTGGCAGGTCTAATTTTTTTCTCCTACTTTTAGCTATGCTTCCAGAATTTACACTTTTTTTAGACAGTGTGCTAAATGTACTTGCATTTGTACATTTTTGAAAACTGATTAATATCTTGAGTTTTTATTACCTGACTCACACGAGTGAAACTAAGGGTTTTGTACATAAAATAGTTTACCTTGACAGTGTTTCCCCAGTACTCATTATTGCACTAAATAATATCTATACACTCAGAAATAAGTTTATGTGTATGTAAAAAATTTCAGACAACAGAAATCTTTCATTCATTATCTTTTGGCATGAAGTTCATATGCAAAGTTTTTTGTCTCACTGCTTTTGAAAGATATTAATGTCACCTCTCATCTCATAAGGAAATGCTTATCTTAGTAATCTAAAAATGTGTAAATTGCTCTTAAGTATTGTGGTGATGACAGCCAGTAATGATTAAAAAGAAACAAAGCATTTAGATGTATGCATTTAAAGTATTGCTGGGAAACTGACAATGAAAGCAAAACACAGTGGTGGAAAATTATGTTGAATAATTGAATATTGTTGAAATACTGATGAATGTATTAGAGTTGTATTTTATATGTTGGTAAATAATCCTAATGCTCAAGATGTTCATATATTTGTGTGAAAAAAGTATGCCTTTTTCAATAAACAGTAATAAAGCAAAAGAGGGACTTACGCTTTCCCAAGAATAAATACAGCTAGTACGAGTTTCTAAACATAAGATTCTTAAACATTTTGTTTTGTTTTCAGGAAATCTATCTACTTTGAAAAGCCTTGGTCTGAGATATAACCGTCTCTCAGCAATACCCAGGACTCTAGCACAGTGCAGTAAACTTGATGAGTTAAATTTGGAAAATAACATTATTTCTACTTTGCCAGAGGTAAGACACTTGAAGAGTCCCTGTAGGAGTCCCTGTAATAAAAATAAATTATTCAATTTGAGTAAAGTAAAATAATAAAAGCTTCTTCATCATAAATTTTATAATACTTAAAATACTTAAAACGTCTTTTAAGTAATACTTTTTATAATACTTAAAATACTTAAAACGTCTTGAGGACAGAATTTGCTTATTTTATTAAATGTGGAAACCACCTGAATCTATTCTGGCTTCATAATATTAGTTTAATCTTGAAAAGTAAACAGGAGGGATGTGAGAGAAAGAAGATTATGATTTATTTAACATTGCCAAAAAACAAACTGAATGATTGAGTTCTAAAGATTTATACTGCTTAAGGTTGCTGTTAGGAAGATAGGTAGTTTCTAAATGTGATAAATAAAACTAAATCAAATTTACAAAAATTTTAAAATTTAGTAGCCATTATAATCATATTCATGAGTTGACCTGGACTTCATGCAGATTTCTTGACAATGTACAATTGCATTAAAAACATTTAAAAAGGCAGTATTAAATGCTTGTTAAAATAAACCAAGATAATCAGCAAATACTTCCAAATTATAACCAAGATTTGGAATATTATTATTTCAAATAAGATTTTGGAATATTATTATTTCAAATAATATGGCTTTATTCTGGATATTGGAAATGTACTCCTCATCTTCACGTCAAACCACTTTTCATATTAAAATTTAAAATACAAATACATGAATAAAAGTAATTAAATATAAAACAAGAATTCACTAGATTATTCTGCAAATGCAATAGGAGCTCTGTGTTGCAAACATACGATTCTTTCAGTGGAACTGGAAATTGTTCAGTTTATGGGTGTTCAATTGTATAAAATAAGAAAGTACAAAAATGTGAATTTACTTATTTGCATTCTGTTTCCACAAAAAACAACATGGAAGAAGAAATCTGATATGACAATTGTAAAGTTACTTATACATTTGTATAACAAATATGGATTAATATTTCAGTTTAAAGTGATATATAATGTTGATGTGTATGATTGAAATTGGCATTGAATAAGAAATGATCTAGAAATAAGGCACTGAAATCCATCAAATGTTATATAAATTATTAATACTAAAACTGATTTGGGAATGAATAAATATTGCTTGTAGACTTTGCTAATGGGATAAAGTTGCTTAGTAATTAATCTCCCCTCCCAAGAACATTATAGAAGTTACTTAAGTGTAATTAAACATACAAAAGAAACTGACTGGAAGTCAGATTACGTTATAAATGGGCTCCCAGTCCAAAACACCCTTAACGAATAGAATTTTGCATCTTTAAGTGCTGATCTGTATATAATTTATAACTGTTGCTGAAAAGAGCCACTTATTAGCATAATAGTGTAATCCATTAAAGCATATCACTTTGGCTGCAGAAGAAAGAAAATGCATTTCAAAAGAAAACTGCAGAATTGCAAAACACACTAAGTTTTTAATGATGAAATGCCCGCCGAGTAAACATGTCTTAAAATATTAGCTGGAAAAATATTATCTGATTGTCCAACTGTATTCACAAATTGTTTATATTGGGATTCTTTTAACAATAATACATTCAACTTTTAATTCTTAAAATACTGGTGCATTTCAAAATCTATTATGATAGCCTTGAACCTTGAACTAGTTTTTGGAAACATTCAAGATCTCCTGAAAAGTCAGCTATGCAAAGTCTACGGATTAATATTTTCTCCTTAAAAATGACACATAAATGATTAGTGTTTCATATGCTTAATATCTCTGCTTCCTTTAAAGTTGTACATTTGAACATTCAGGCAAAGATAATATCTTTTTCTTGGCTAAAGGCTTAGCCTCAGTAGCCTCAGATATCTTAGAATTGGAACAACAAGAATTCCCCGACAATATGGTAATTCAAAAGAGTGGCAAGTTTGTCTGTCACCTCTCCCCTTATTATATGGAACTTTGTAGCTATTCCTTAAATTGCTTCTGGAGAATGACTTATTTTTTATTTTATGTCAGAAATGCAAACATTACAGCTATTAAAGATACTATCAAAAGCAGAAAGCATCACTCTTAAAGACATTTTTTTTTAATAGACTATGATAGCTAGGCTGCATAGAAAAGAAAAATATCTATTGAACTTACAAGGAGATTAGAGTACATAAAATATATAATTTGCTTTGTTCACTTTGCTCTCTCAGGGTCTCTTATCCAGTCTTGTGAATCTGACTAGTCTAACTCTGGCAAGGAACTGTTTTCAATCTTACCCTGTTGGTGGCCCTTCACAGTTCTCTACTATCTACGCTCTCAATATGGAACATAACCGCATTAACAAAATTCCTTTTGGAATTTTTTCTAGAGCAAAAGTATTAAGTAAGCTGAACATGAAGGTGAGACATTGTTTCAGGAATACAAATTTTCTAGTGTAAAATATAATATTGTATGAAAATGCAGCCAAAGGGAATTGCGGCAGATACCAAGGATATCTGATATTGTAAGATACCTGTCCTAGAATTGTTCATGAAACTAGTATCAACAGTATAAAGGCTTTCTTATGTAGCAACTTAAGTGATAAATGATGTTGAAATTAGGGAGCTGCAAACATAGAGGAGTATTTTCCATAAAAGTACAAAACAAATAAATTAAAATATTAAAGTGTTATTTAGGTTACTTATTAGTTAAATCTAGCTAAAGTTGTTGCAACTTTATTTAATTTAAATTGTTGATGGTTTAAAATAGAAAAGCTAAAACAGACAACCGTTTTAGTTGTTGCAGTTGTATGGGTGATAAGACTACAATTACACTAATCTGGTTCTTTTTTCAGAATCAGTAGGACATTCAATTAACATTGATATTCCTGACGGCCTTCTTTTTTGGAGATGCAGAATGCATCCTGTCCTTGGCTAAATTGCATTGTGAATGTTTCTTTAAAAAATAATTCCAAGCCCTTGTAATTATTATTTCTTTGTGAGAATATAGTGACATTTATGTTCTATATGTGTTTAAATGAATATTATTGACAATTTATTATTCTTAATTTAGAAAAAAAACCCTAAACTTACTTTATGTTAAATTACAGGACAATCAGCTGACATCACTTCCACTGGATTTTGGGACATGGACCAGCATGGTGGAACTCAATTTAGCTACAAATCAACTCAACAAAATTCCTGAGGATGTATCTGGACTTGTTTCTCTTGAGGTGGTAAACATTAGAATATAGAAGATTCTAAGAAACCTGACCAATCTTGATACATTTATTGATAATTGATGAAACTAAAAAACATACTCTGAAACAACCTAATTTAAACAAACTTCATACCAGATTTGTCTCACATCAGTACTTACACATTATGACTTAGTTTTATTTGAGGATAGAGAAGACATAGCTATTAAATTATCTTAATCAGAAAGTTTTTATTTCCCTGTATGGTGAATATATAATAATATACAGATAGTCCTCAATGTATGTTTGTAACTGAGCCCAGAATTACGTTTGTAAATCATGGGGGTCATTAAGCTTAATTTTATGACATTTTTTGCTGAGGTCATTCAATGATCATAGTGTTCTTTAAGCAATTTCACTGTACCCAGTCAGCATTTTTTTTTTGCTGGAAACTGAAAATAAATATCAAATTTCTATAAATGGTCATTAGGCAATGGATGTAAGTCGAGAACTACCTGTTCAGTTGGGTATGGGTTTTTGTTTTTTTTTGATAAAACTAAAATGCATGTGTTGTATGACTTTGTATATGAATTCTAACAAAGAATTTAAGCTTGAGTGTGTGAGTATGGGAAGTCGTTTATGGAGGGAATATTTTTATCTATTCTCTCCTTATTTCCCATTCAACTCATAAAAGATATACATTCCTTGTAATTGGCATGTATAGTTACCCTATATAAACACTTGCCTTCCTTTCTCATCTTTACATGTCTTTGCCCTGCCCTTTCTCTATTCCTGTCCATTTCTGTAGTATAAAAGTATATATATATAAATTCTTTACTACATGCACAAATAATTTAAATGCTTTTGTGATTAAATTATTCATGAAAAACCATTCTTATAAAAGTAAAAATATGTTGATAGGAATGTGAAAATGTAAACTTTTCCACAGATCTTTTACAGTTTCCAGAAAAATATTTTCTTCATTCTTGCCCAATAAAGAATATTTATTTACTTCACAAGTCATATTTGCTGGAGCCAATATGGCATTAAAGTTTAATAGTGAACAGTCTTTAGCTCTTTTTATTTAAAAAAATATTTAGCTAATTCTGCCATTAATGTATAGCTACCAGCTCATTAAATGTTCTGTTAATTTTATTTTAGGTTCTTGTTTTGTCAAATAATCTCCTAAGAAACCTCCCACATGGCATTGGAAATTTGAGGAAACTGAGAGAATTGGATCTAGAGGAAAATAAGCTGGAATCGTTGCCAAATGAAATAGCATACCTTAGGGATCTGCAGGTAAAATAATTACATGGTATAGAATATTTTGTCCAATTCAAAGTATATATAAATGCCATCCTGATTGATTGATTGACTGTCTTTGTGTCATTTTTTTTTAGCCTGGTGTCTTTGGCCACTATAGCATACTGGATTTCATGTCATTTTAAAAAAAAACTGCCATGTTATAAATTGGTTGCCATTTGGATGCTGAACACTCTCTGTTATGTTATATGGGAATGCCTACTAATACATAAGGAAGAGAAATTAAGAAAGATGCTCAATTTCTCTGTAGCTATAAGAATGTATTAAATGCATTTACTGTATAAATGTTAAAATTTTATTTTAAAAAATACTCAGAATGGCATAAAATGTAACCCTAGCCCCATGATGGCGAACCTGTGGCACGCAGAGCCATTTGTGCTGGCATGCGAGCTGCAGGCAAACCTAATTCACTGAACATGTGAGCTGATTTTCAGCCTGTTTGAGGCCTTTTTCGGCCTCCCAAAGGCTCGCAGAAGGCCAGGTTTCTACAAGCTTTGTAGGCTGAAATCTAGCCCCGTTTTGTCACTTCTGGTATTTTCGGAAAAACAGGAAGTGATGAAACGGGGCTAGATTTCAGCCTACAAACTTGTAGAAGCCTGAAAAAGCCTTCCTCAAGCTTTTGGGAAGCTGAAAAAGGTCTCAAACCAGCTGAAAATCAGCTGTGAGGCACAGTGTTGGTAAAGGGGCAGTGAGGGGGTGGGATGGGATTGCACGCACATGTGCAGGGGGTGTGGGGGGCACGCATTGTCTTCTGGGTGGTGGCACTCGAGCACGAGCATGCAAGCACAAACACAATTTTTGGCACAGGAGCCCAAAAAGGTTAGCCACCACTATCCTACCCTCTTTACCCTTAGGAAAGAAGTTAAAGCCTTCCTCTTCAGTCAGAACTTTTAGCAAGTTTTTCTAATTTCTTTTACTTTCATTTTTACTGCTTTTGTAAACTTAGTTCCTTTGAGTGCCCTTTACTTGAAAAAGTGAGAATTTATACTGAGTAATAAATACAGAGAATGGTAAAAAATGAGAAATATTTTTTTAAATGTTTGTAGTACACATGGACAATGGCTTTACAGAATATTTGACAGTTCTGGTTTGTATGTCAATAATATTTTTGAGTAGTGCAGCCCCAGTCTAGCCATTATTCGTTGTCAGTTGGAGAAAAAGGCTGTTGTTCTAATGATAAGATACAGTGGGGCAAAAAAGTATTTAGTCAGCCACCAATTGTGCAAGTTTTCCCACTTAAAAAGATGAGAGAGGCCTGTAATTGTCATCATAGGTATACCTCACCTATGAGAGACAAAATGTGAAAACAAATCCAGACAATCACATTGTCTGATTTGGAAAGAATTTATTTGCAAATTATGGTGGAAAATAAGTATTTGGTCACCTACAAACAAGCAGGATTGCTGGCTCTCACAGACCTGTAACTTCTTCTTTAAGAGGCTCCTCTTTCCTTCACTCATTACCTGTATTAATGGCACCTGTTTGAACTTGTTATCAGTATAAAAGACACCTGTCCACAACCTCAAACAGTCACACTCCAAATTCCACTATGGTGAAGACCAAAGAGCTGTCGAAGGAGACCAGAAACAAAATTGTAGACCTGTACCAGGCTGGGAAGACTGAATCTGCAATAGGCAAGCAGCTTGGTGTGAAGAAATCAACTGTGGGAGCAATAATTAGAAAATGGAAGACATACAAGACCACTGATAATCTCCCTCGATCTGGGGCTCCACGCAAGATCTCACCCCATGGGGTCAAAATGATCACAAGAACGGTGAGCAAAAATCCCAGAACTATATGGGGGGACCTAGTGAATGACCTGCAGGGAGCTGGGACCAACGTAACAAAGACTACCATCAGTAACACACTACGCCGCCAGGGACTCAAATCCTGCAGTGCCAGACGTGTCCCTCTGCTTAAGCCAGTACATGTCCAGGACCATCTGAAGTTTGCTAGAGAGCATTTGGATGATCCAGAAGAGGATTGGGAGAATGTCATATGGTCAGATGAAACCAAAGTAGAACTGTTTGGTAGAAACACAACTCGTCGTGTTTGGAGGAGAGAGAATGCTGAGTTGCAACCAAAAAACACCATACCTACTGTGAAGCATGGGGGTGGCAACATCATGCTTTGGGGCTGTTTCTCTGCAAAGGGAACAAGACGACTGATCCGTGTACAGGAAAGAATGAGTGAGGCCATGTATCGTGAGATTTTGAGTGCAAATCTCCTTCCATCAGCAAGGGCATTGAAGATGAAATGTGGCTGGGTCTTTCAGCATGCCAATGATCCCAAACACACTGCCCGGGCAATGAAGAAGTGGCTTCGTAAGAAGCATTTCAAGGTCCTGGAGTGGCCTAGCCAGCCTCCAGATCTCAACTCCATAGAAAACCTTTGGAGGGAGTTGAAAGTCCATGTTGCCCAGCGACAGCCCCCAAAAAATCACTCTAGAGGAGATCTGCATGGAGGAATGGGCAACATACCAGCAACAGTGTGTGACAACCTTGTGAAGACTTACAGAAAAAGGTTTGACCTCTGTCATTGCCAACAAAGGATATATAACAAAGTATTGAGATGAACTTTTGATAATGATCAAATACTTATTTTCCACCATAATTTGCAAATAAATTCTTTCCAAATCAGACAATGTGATTGTCTGGATTTGTTTTCAAATTTTGTCTCTCATAGGTGAGGTATACCTATGATGACAATTACAGGCCTCTCATCTTTTTCAGTGGGAGAACTTGCACAATTGGTGGCTGACTAAATACTCTTTTGCCCCACTCTACCTGTTAATTCTTTGGTGGGAGATATTAATTTTATGATTACATTATATATTCCTTAAACAGAGACTGATCCTAACGAATAATCAATTGAGCACTCTTCCCAGAGGAATTGGTCACCTTATCAATCTGACACATCTTGGGCTGGGAGAAAACTTTCTTACACAACTTCCTGAGGAAATTGGTAAGATATGATCCATGAATTCATGGGCCAATATTGATAAGGTACTTCTGATATGGTGTTTCTCAATCTCAGCAACTTTAAGTGTGGACTTCAGCTGTCAGAATTCCCATTAAAACTGGGCTATAGTTAGGGAATCCTGAGAAATGAAATCTTTGGTTGCTGACACTGAGAAATATTGCTGTAATGTACCAATGAGATATTCAATGTAAGTCAGCATCTAGCAGTATTTATTATATTTAAGTTATTTTCCACTCAAAAGATCAATCTTAGGAATGTAAGAACCACAAAGGTAATATGTAAAAGTTCTACTATGTCTGCCAAGCTAGGTTTTTTTCACTTTGCATATGACTAGAACAGTTTTGCTTGCATAATTTGTAGCAGTCTTCAGGAAAAAAAGGCCAGTGATATTGCAGGACCTTTATCTTCATCATGCATCATTGATTGACACAGAGTCCCTGAAAAAAATTTGAGCTTCCCACACAGAATGGGAAATAATCCTGATATTTAAGATTTGTTTAATATCAATTCTGATATTTAGCACGGTATAATATACTCAAGTTTCTCAAATGTAGGCATGATTTTGTTTCATTGCAATGTTTTGAAAATGTAAGTTGGAATTTGCAAGTCTGTTTGAAAATTTTTGTCATAAGACATTTGTCTTAATGTGGTCTCTTAAAATAAACTTTTGTAGTTGGGATGTCGGTAAGGACAAAAAGATAGCTGAAAGTGACCTTAGGTTATTGAAGAAATGTAATAAGGGTTTTATCCAGTAGTATGCTGGTAAATGTTTAAAAGCCAACTTTGCAGGTCCATGGCATTGTTGCCAATGTTGCCACTAACTGTGAAACAACTGATCAGCATACTAGGTGTTATAGTTTACATCTGCTGTCAAGTGTTTTGCAAATTCCCCCAAAATGTAACAGTCTGCTCTCATGAACCAGTATAAGCCAGCTCCAGCACACCATTGGCTTCTAGATTCATATTTATTTTTCTTTTCATGCCAACATTAAAAACTGCTGTTATTGCAAACTTAGAAATATGCTTTGAATTCAGTGACCTGTTTAGATGTAAAGGATGATATATTTTCTGTTCTTGGTAACGGACAGAAGAACAAGTTATCCAGTAGTAATTTCTATGTCACTTATTATTTTATGACATATATTTGGTTTTAAAAATGCTCATTATTTTGCAGGTACACTGGAGAATCTGGAAGAACTGTATCTAAATGACAACCCACACCTAAACAGCCTTCCTTTTGAACTGGCTCTTTGCAGCAAGCTATCTATAATGAGCATTGAGAACTGTCCACTCAGTACCCTTCCAGCTCAGATTGTTGCAGGTGGACCTTCCTTTATCATCCAGTTTCTCAAAATGCAAGGACCATATCGAGCCATGGTCTGACTGATATCTTCCCCAATGATGTACAAAATATAAATGGCTTTTGTGGTGTCATTATGTATATAGTACCTAGGCTACATGATGCCCAGTGTGGATAAAAGATGGATTGTCCCATACACTCTACTAAATGCAAAGTGCACTGTTAGTATTGTGTATGTGTGTATATATAATATAATATATAGATTGTATATTATATTATAAACATAAATAATATAAAACAGGCAAATTTCAGACCACAAATATGTGTTCCTGCTCTTAGAGGAAACATAGCCATTTAGATTTTTTTTCATTATAAATGCTTGTTAAAGTTTTCTTTAGTGAATTTGATGGTTATCTGGATAATGTGGGGTACCAGTTCACTGAAAACAATGTCAATTAACTGCTGATCAATTTAAGGGAAAATATTTTTAAACCAAGCCTTTTCCTGTTGGATAAAAAGCAATTTAGTCACACAAATTATTTTCTCATTCGTTGTGAATCACATTTTGTGACAAAAAAAATTGGAATTATTTGTATTTTCCTTTATTCTGGAAAGTCCTTTAACTTATTTTAAGTTTTAAAACAAATGGTTTGTATGTTTACAGTCAGGGTATGTCACTGGATTGGGGTGGGTGGGATGGGATTTACTCTGTTTTATTGAATCTAGAAGTTGTATTCTTCTATTGAGGGCTTTTTATTGACTGATTCGTATTATTGCAAAAATATAAGCAACTAGTTAGTGAAAAAAAATAAGTCCAACAGAAGCTTGAGTTCCTTTGAATTTATCAGTTATAAGCATATCATACTGAAGAAGCAATTATTTTATGGTTGCCTCATTTAGCATAAGCAACACTTTTCATTTAAAGAAGTGACAAATTTGTAGAAAAGTATCATGTTCTGTTAAGATTTAGTATTGCGTCAATGATGGATCTGAAACGCAACAGATAATTGTAAGGGTTTTTCCTGGTCTTTGTGCAATTAATGAATGTGTCTTTTTTTGAAACCCTGCAGTATACGTAAAATTTATGGTTGGTTGACAATGTTACTCTGGTTTTATATCTTGCCTTGCCTTGTACATCCTCCCATTATTATGGAGTGTTTGCATCAAAGCACAATATCTTCATGCTGTGCTGTTTTGCTGCTGAACTAAATGCACTTTTCCCTGTAAAGATGGGACACTTGCTTCAAAATAATCAGTTCAGTACCATGATTTATTCTTTTAACCTCATCCTATCAATCTCAGTATTAAAGACTGGTCTGTTTGGAAAAAAAAAACTTTTTCATTTGTATTTAGAATGTGATTACTCAATAGAAAACCATTAAGTGATTGAATAGAAAACATGTGGTTTATTTGTCTTTTTCAGGGCTATACAAAGGGCTAATGATGCTGCAGTGATTTTTGCTACTGCACTTGATTGCTACTGCCATTTCGAATTGGATGCTCACATAGCAATTACATTTGAGATAAATTTGTTTTCAGTGTCAGTTCATTATGATGGATTTGCTTAAGGGATCTTAGAATTAAAAAGGGGGTATTCTTAGATTACACATCCTAGATGTCAGAATTTTTTCATTTGTGGAAAAAGGTTTTGTATATTTTATTTTGATATTGACATCTATTTGATAGACACAATCCAGAGATCATTAGATATACTTACTTATCCTGTTGAAATTAACACGATTCACTGAAGGTTTCACTCATAAACACCAATAAACTCTTGGGTAAATATTTATCAAGATTGTTTTGTAAGAGCCATTGATTTTAGTGGTTGTGGATGTTCTTTTAGATTGAGTCAGCATAACTTACTGCCTTCAAATGTGACATGAATTTTAGCGTTCATTAATTTTATTTCTGGCAAGGCAGAAATCCTTAAAGGCAGGTGAAGATATAAAATCTTAAAATGGCTATTTTAGATGTCAGTGGATTTACAAAATATTATTGGGTTGGATCCAGACTGAACACATATCTAATTGGGCTGATAGAAGCAGGCGTAAAAGGAACTCATCAAGGAAATTGCTGAATTTGACAAGCCTTTGGGATTGTTTGCTAAAAAAGAAGATAATTGATAACAGTATGTTTTGTAAGAGTGTCCCTCTTTGTCTCTCAGATATTGGGAAACTCCATGGAGAAACCATAGGTCAACAAGAAACTAATGTGGAGAAACGAATCCAATCTTATCAGTTCTATTAACCAGTATAGCTGAATTCATGCCATCGATTTTCCACCACTTACTTTAAATATATGAATATCTAATTAACCTAGATACTTGTTGATAATGGTGTATAGTTGCAGCTGACTACAAGCAATCTGTCTGAATCCTGAAGTGTTAAAATACAAAGATGCTTATAGTGGTGGTTGAAAGATTAAAATCTACTTTTTGCTGAATCTGTAAACTTGTTCCATTTATTTAGTATGTGTATATTTAATATGTTGCCCACATGCACTTCTATTTTAGGTGGAATTAATCTTCCAATCAATTATTTCTTCTACTTTTTAAAGTCAGAGTTTGGCCATGTGTTAAAAAATTGTTCTAGGAAAGATTGAAAATATCCCAGTAAATTTTTACAGAGTTAACAGTAGAATAGTATACTCATAGTAGGCAGGATTCACCTACCACTATGTGGAATTGTGTCAGATTAAATTTATAGTTTAATCTGTAAATATATTGATGTAATTGTTCACTTTGAAAGGATTACTTGACTATTTTTCTTTAAAAAATTCACTTGCATGTTAGAAAGTCCTTTTACTTATTTGCTAATTTTTTTTAAAGACTGAAAACAGCTTAAAAAGCAATGAAATTGAAAAATCTGCTTCAGGTTTGATTTATAGTATGATTTATTAATATAAATCATATGTTAGAATATATTGTAAAATATATTCTGATAGTTGGAACAGAAATAATAATATTCCCAATTCCTGCTTAGATTTAGCTTTTGTAAATGAGAATAAATTTACAAGAAAATATAATTATTGGCTAAACAGCATTATATACATTGTAGAAAAAATAATTTTTACTTTAAAATTTGAATTTATGATTTCTGAAAAATATGTGGCTTGTTGTATTGTGCTCATCAGATTTTGAGAGGAAATTTTATGATTATTTGATTTTTACTGAAACATTTAAGGATATATCTGTAGAGAATTTTACTTTCTCTTGTTTATTATATATGTAACCCTCAACTTACAACCACAGCAGGGACTTGAAAATGTGTTGTTAGCAGCTCATGACTGCACCCAATTTTCTGATCTTTTTGCTATAGTTGTTAAGCAAATTATCTGTGTTCATTAAGCAAGATATCATATGACCACTACTTGCAACCTTCATCCAGCTATCCCATTGATTTTGATTGTCATGAAGCAGATAGAAAGCTCACAAATGGTGATCACATGATTGCAGGATTCTATGACTGGTAAATGTGTGACAGCACCTGAATCATCATATAACATAGAAATGCTGCAATGGTCATAAGTGTGACAAGTAGTCATGGATCACTTCTTCCCTGTGGAAAAATGGTTGTTAAGCAAAGACTACCTGTAGATTTTCTAATAATACTCATCCATCTTTTGGTAAAACATTAAGATGTATTCAATCAAGTCTCTGAAAGATTCTGATTATAGACAATCCATATCTTCCAATAATGAAGATTTTTGGTTTAGTAAAACCATCTCAATTAAGAAACAGTAATTCTCCATTGAGCTGCTCCGAGCATCCGTAGGTTGGGGAAGTGCTTAGTCTCCTTCACGATAGGCTGAGCTTGATTAATAGGATGCTGGCTCCTCCCCATGTCTGCTGGCCAACGTCCCCAGTTTTTTGCTCAGCCTCGTGACGGTAGGCAGCTTCCTTGATTGGAGCAGGACGACTGAGGTGAATTTGACACTTGTTAGAGGAGTTTTTTCTCCCAAATTGGCCATAAATTAACATCCTGAGCCTAGCCAGCTGCGATCTTCAAACTGCAACCAGAGCGATCGCGGGGTGTTTCCGACGCCTTTTAAAGATCGCGCTGATAACGCAGCTCTCCGAGGCTCAACTGCTTGCATTCCTTACAGCTGTGTTTTTCCCTGACTGTTACTGATCCCTTTGACTAGCCATTTCAACAGAACTGGACAGTGATCTGCCTTAATTCTTCCCCACAGACAAGGGGTGGGAGCGCTGAAGCCATCCCCCCCACCATTTGGCATCGCAGAAGCGCGCTTCTGCAGCCGTTAAATTTGGCGCCAATTGGCTCTGCGCCAAAAACATTGGGGACAGTCCGCCATTGTTGGCGCGCGTTTCCCCCGCTATTGGCCTCCCTGACTGTCAAGAGAGGCCTCTCCACTTGGTCCTGCAGACCTTAACCCAAAGTTGTCTGCAGCCTTTTTTTTCTCTTCTCTCGCTCCAGCTGAGGGAATTGCTCTCTTTGCATTGTGTTCAGGCACCCTTTTTCAGGTTGCCTCTTGTAAATTGGATTGCCAAGGCTCAGGCCTGTGGGATTCCCAAGCTCAACACAACCCTTGACAAGTGGAGTTGTTTTTCCAATTTGGCTGTATATAGTTTTTCATAAATTTATTTAAAAAAAATTTTTTTTTAAAATAAAAACAATAATACAGGGGAGAGATTATTATTCAGGTCACCTGTCACCGTGTGGCTGCAGGGACCTGATCTCTGCTCAGTTCCCCAAACAAATTTTTGCTGAAATGGCAGGCAAAGGGGGAGCCAATCTTAGGACCAAAGATAAGTCCCAAAATCCCGGCAAACCTTCCAGAGCTATGGACAAAGACGCCTCCAGGCGCCAAAAAGCATTAGAGAGGCAGATTGCCAGACACATTAGAAAAAGAGAGGAAGCCTCTCTACCACGCAATTCATCCCCTCGGGCTCAGACCCAGGATACTCAGGCACCGCTAGACTTGTCTTTGCCATCTCGCCCATCTAGCTTCACCAGACCCGGTACCTCTAACCAGCCCAGGAGTGTCCCAGAAGCTACGTTCACGCCCACAGCAGCTGGCTTAAGACAACAAGAGGTTCTCCCAGAAGAGGTACCTTAAGCGCTGAGGTCCTGGATGGAACTGGCGATTAGTAGGGGCATTGCAGCCGGCCTTCATCAATATGACAAGACCAGACAGGTAACGCTGTCAGACGGTGACAAGCAATCACTCCGCTCCTTAGATAGGTCGGAATATCACTACCCACAGGTTCTTTCTCCAACGGGGCCTTCCTTAGTATTTCAGGTGCCTCCTCCTGCTGAGGGTTGTGACGATCTTAATGTGGACCCTCTGGACTCAATTTCCATGCAAGGCAGTAACCTTCCATTGGACGCTGAGGACCCAGAAGGGGGTATGTCAGATGATGAAGAGGTCCATCCCGACCAGCCTGTCTTCACGGGACTCTTCCACCCCCAACTCTTTAAATCCCTGCTTTACAAGGCAAGAGCCACAGCCCGCCTTGACAAGCCTCCTCCTACCCAGCTCCACGAACCTCAAGAGCAGGTTGATGACCTCATCTTCTCACAACCTTCCACTGTGGTTGAGGTTATCTCTGTCCCCAAAATGTTTTCCGACTTACTCCAAAAACAATGGTCCTCTGCCTCAACACATCCTCTGCCTACAAATTTTGACAAAATTTTTTTCAATCTAGACCTAGAATTTTCCGACCATCTCACCACTCCAGCGGTGGATGACCCCATCATTTCCTTGGCTTCCCCTTTCTCTGTTCCCACGGAATCAGAGGATGCCCTCAGAGCTGAGGACAAAAAAATTGAACTCACACTCAGGAGGGCGCAGCTCTCCGATGCCTGAGCGATAAGGGCGGCTACCGCTGCTTCTTTTTTCACCAGAACTTCCCTCAGATGGCTTCGCCACCTGAAGGACACTATTCCCAGCTCCAATCTCAGAGCCCATCAGGATGTTGCCAAGTTGATGGCGGCCGCAAAGTTCTCTGCTGATGCCGCCTTCAACTCGGTAAAATTCTCGGCTCGTGCCATGGCCTCCCAAACGGCAGCCCGCCGGTTGTTATGGCTCAAGAATTGGCAGGCGGATTCCAAAAATAAGTGGAAGCTAGCTTCTGCCCCAATTTCCGGAAATAAACAGTTTGGCGCTGCTTTGGATCCCTTGTTGATCGAAACAAGGAATAAGAAGAAGATTCTCCCCTCCCTTCTCCGCCGCCCTGACCCAAGACCTTTTCAGCCCTTTCGGAGGAGTTCCTTTCGTCCCGTCTACAGGGGATTGTACACCAATAGGTTTCAAAGGGCTTCGGACTTCAGAGAGATCCGACAGCCAGAGGGGCCCGACTTCGGGGATAGATCCCACCGCGGAGTACAGGGGAGGAGATCCTACAGGGGGCCTGGAGGAAAAGGGTTTAGGCGTCCAAGATAGCTGCGGTCAATCCCTTCCCATTGGCGGTCGATTGAGAGGGTTTGCAGACAGCTGGGACTCCATTACATCGGATGCCTGGGTCCGTGATACGGTTAGATTTGGCCTGGCACTGGAATTCTCCACTACCCCCCCAAATTTTTTTATGAGATGCCCTATCTCCAGAGATCCTATTAAAAGGAACCTTATGGAGACGGCAATTACTCATCTTCTTGAAATCAGAGCCATCCAACCTGTTCCTCCAGATCAGCAAGGCCAGGGTTTTTACTCCCTTCTTTTTGTCGTTCCCAAGACTTCGGGGGGATGGAGGGCCATATTAGACCTAAAGCGATTGAACCGTTCCTTGGTTTATCGCAAATTTAAAATGAACACGTTGCAGTCCATTCTTGGAGTAAAGGAAGGAGATTTTTTATCTTCCATAGACTTGACAGAAGCGTACCTACACATTCCAATTCGGCCTTCTCATTTCAAATTTCTCAGGTTTTATTACAATAACAGGCATTTTGAGTACGTAGCCTTACCCTTTGGTTTATCATCCGCCCCGAGGGCTTTTACAAAGGTCTTGGCCATTCACTTACGAAGTCTCTCCGTCCGGCTACACTGCTATTTGGATGATATTTTACTGTTATCCTCTTCCGTGGATCAGGCTGAATGGGATTTGCAACTAACTCTCCAGGTTCTCCAGCGGCAAGGTTTTTCAATCAATTGGGCAAAGAGCCATTTGGCTCCCTCTACACGATTACCCCACTTGGGAGCCATAATTGACACAGTTCAGGGACGAGTTTTCCTCTCTCCAGAGAGACTAGAAAGCATCCGCTCCTTAGCCCACAATGTCAGAACTCAGATACGAGTTCCCCTTGCTGATTTGTCCAAACTATTAGGAAAAATGATCTCCTCCATTTCTATCATTCATTGGGCTCGGTTCCATACCAGATCGCTACAATGGTTTTTACTTCCTTACCAAAGATCAGGGCGAAGCAATTCCAGGCTCAAGGTGCTGGTCCCAACAAGTGTTCGTCTCTCTCTTTATTGATGGACCGTTCCGACTATCAACAAAGGCTTCCTTCTGAAAGACCCGCAGAGACTCACCATCACTACAGATGCCAGTCTGTCCGGCTGGGGCACCCACTTCCAGAACGTATCGACCCAAGGGCTCTGGTCAGTATCCGACCAACTACACAACATCAATTGGTTAGAGCTCAGAGCGGTTCATTTGGCGCTTCGCAACCTTCTCCCCCACGTGCGCATGGCTCATATTCTCATTCTCACGGACAATGTCACAACCAAGGCCCACATCAACAGGCAAGGGGGCACACGTTCGAGACTGCTCATGCAAGAATCAGAGAGGTTGTTCCGTTGGGCGGAAAGGAATTTGAGCTCCATCGTAGTGAAACACATTTCCGGGACGGCAAACACGACAGCCGACTGGCTGAGCAGGGCCATGGTCGACCAATCAGAGTGGCGCCTGCATCCAGATCTCTTCCAGGAGATAGTTTGCAGGTTCGGTCTCCCGCTGGTGGATCTCTTTGCCTCTCCCCAAAATACACAGCTCGCCAGGTTCATTTCGAAGTATCCAACTCAGGGGGCGGAGAACTTCGACGCCCTCCGTTGCCGATGGCCCCAGGGCCTTCTTTATGCATTTCCACCAATTCCTCTGATACCCAAAGTAATCCGCAAGCTGTTAGAGGAGAGATTGGAGTTGATCTTGCTGGCTCCGCACTGGCCCAGGAGAACGTGGTTCGCGGACCTCAAGAACCTGTCCGTAGCCGATCCTTGGAGAATCCCACCTTGGAAGGTTCATCTTACACAGGGACCGGTCCAGCATCCTGAACCTCAATGGTTACAACTAACTGCCTGGAGGTTGAGCGGCGTCATCTAACTCAAGAAGATTTTTCTGACCGAGTGATTGCCACCATTCAAGCGGCCAGACGTCCGTCCACAAATCACATATAAAATGCTACATCGACCATTTTCCATAAACGGTACACCAAACTCAGGATAGATCCGTGCTCGGCATCCCCAGCGCAGGTTTTGGAATTCCTGCAGGACGGCCTAGATAGGGGGCTGTCCGCAAACACCTTGAAGAGACAAGTGGCGGCCATTGCTTCAGTAGTGAGGTGGGCCGGTCTTTCTTCTATCTCTCATCACCCAAGGATAGAGTTTCCTGAAGGGCGCAATGAATCTCCGCCCTCCCACGATCCACCGCTATCCCACCTGGGATCCCAATAAGGTACTCTCTGCTCTCACTGGCAGCCCATTTGAACCCCTCAGAATGACGAGCCTCTGTCATCTCACCTACAAGGTGGTATTTTTAGTAGCAGTCACATCAGCCCGACGCATCTCGGAAATAGCAGCATTGTCAGTCCGCAAGGACCTTTGTATTTTCCATGCGGACAGAGTGGTGCTTCGACCTGATCCGACGTTCACTCCTAAAGTAAACTTGACCTTTCATAGAGCGCAGGAGCTAATTCTCCCGAATTTCTGTCCCAACCCTTCTCGGGGCCTGGAGTACCAATGGCACCGCTTAGACGTCCGCAGGGCCATCCGCATCTACATTCACCGGACGGCTTCCTTCCGAAAGACGGAGGCCTTGTTTGTATCCTTTCAACCCTCCACTCAAGGCCAAAAGGTCTCACCATCGACTATTGGCAGATGGCTGAGAGCCACGATCGCCAGGGCGTATGAATCCAGCTCATTACAGGTGCCGAAAGGTATCACCGCACATTCCACTAGGAGTGTGGCTACTTCGACAGCGTGGGCCACACAGGCTCCTATTACTGAAATTTGTAGGGCAGCTACATGGGCTTCTCCCTCGCCCTTTATTCAGCATTACAAAATTGATACATTTGCCTCCGCTGAGGCCTCCTTTGGTAGGAGGGTATTGCAACAAGTCCATTCTGACAGAGTTCCAAATCAGACGGACTCCCTCCTGTAGGACAGTCAAGCTTTGGTATGTCCCAACCTATGGATGCTCGGAGCAGCTCAATGGAGAAAGGGCGTTGGTACTTACCTGATACACCCGTTCTCGGTGAGCTGCGACGAGCATCCGTCCCCTCCCAATGTCCGTCTGTTTGTTCCTGCTCCAACCAATGATAATAGTTGTGATTGAATTATCATTTAAAGTAGCCTGACTTCCTGTGGGAGGGTTTCACCTCCTCGGCTTCGTTAAAAAAACTGGGGACGTTGGCCAGCAGACAGAGGGAGGAGCCAGCATCCTATTAATCAAGCTCAGCCTATCATGAAGGAGACTAAGCACTTCCCCAACTTACGGATGCTCGTTGCAGCTCACTGAGAACGGGCGTTATCAGGTAAGTACCAACGCCCTTTTTCTTTTTCCACAAAGTACAATTTGAAACTGAACCTGAATTTAAAGCTTACATCTCCTATGAATGCAAATTGTGGCTTGCCTTTGTTTTTGTGGTTTGCCCATTTTTCTGGTTATTGGAAAGAAGTTAGCAAAAAAACCACCAATTGGACTCATATAAAATAGCAACTATGTTTTGTCTCTGTTCAACAATCCCTAATCTTAGTATTTATAAATACAGCCATACATTTATTCAGAATGTCTAAAGTAAATTTCTTAATATATCTGGAAAAATATCAGTCCTATTTCAACAGTTGCTATCAAATTTTAATATTGCAGAAGGAGGAGGTTATTCAATATATGACAAATGATCATATCAAAAATCTTTAAATATATTAAATCTAAATTTTGTTTTGACTTCAATTTTGGAGTAATGTCTTCCACATGTTGTTCAAAAATCAAGTACAGCTGTTAGATTAAAAAAAAAGGTTCCACACTTTTGGAACAAAATGAAGTCTCCCCTAATTGTATGTAATTGCATAATTGTCAATATCATTGGATGTACAGTACTTTTTTGGATGAGTCTTAAGTTGGTGTGCTATAGTTACTAACAGGATTTTAATGGCAAATAGAACAGAAAGGAAACCTCAATTTCATTTGCACTATTGCATAGCCTATTACAATTATAAATATGGTTTATTTTCTTCATGATCCTTTGAGAAATAAAATTCAGTTCTACCTAGGAATAAATTAGAACATTGAAATACTAATTGGCACTACTAATAGGCTACGTTCAGGAAAAAGTTAAAGAAAAAGAATTAAACTGTATCATTGTCTTAAAAGGCTTTTCCTAAACTTCCTTCATGGCTATTTAAACATTTGGTTATTAATTTTATCTTTGCAAATCTGATATTGTATGATTATGAATGAATTTTTGCTAGCAAAACAGGATTTTCTCCACTGCTGTCACCAATCTCCACCAGAACTTTCTTCCCATTGCTCTTCTGGAGTGCATCCCCAATCAGGGCATTTTAACCTTGAGGTAATGAATCACTTTCCCCTAATTCTGGAGGACAGCCATCAAGCAGAAACACAGCACTGAATTCCACCACTGGGTTTGGAAGAGAATTTTGCACCCTAAAATAGTTTGCCAGACATTTCTAAGAAGACAGATCTACTTAAAATCAAGACAAGCAAAATTTAAAATGGAATGATTCACTTGGGAAATTTTTGAAATTGAACCTTGGAATGGTTTTATATTCTTTATATATCGGGGAAGGGGGAAATGTTTTCCTGATTATTCAAAATCCTGAATGCAAAAGACCATTTATAAAGCCTATGTTGCACTAACTTTGTATCTTTAATCAGCATGTCAGAACTTGCTTTTAGTTAGGTATACACTTGGCAGTAAAGTACACCAAATTAAAAGGCACACGTAGGACAATTGCTAATGATAATATTTGCAAGAAAAATCTGATGGTTTTTTTTATTCAAATAAAGAGCTGAAAATTTCATTTATTGTTTCAATGTTGCAGTCTTAATGATACATAATTCTGCCTGATTCTATGAGTCCACATAATTTGTGAATTGATAATAAAAGTGTAAAACAGCCTACAAAAATGTACTTTCTGAATTAGTGTAATGTTGATTGTTATGCCTATAAAATATTGCCTTGCTTTTTTAAATAAGTCATTCTATATCAATGTATCCATTATAAATAGTATGCTTATAAAGGAGCCATTGCTGAGTCTTTTGGACATTTTCTACCAATCAAATCTAATTTTGTCTAAAAACTACAGCATTGCAGTTTATTGATATTTTGCATTTAGAGTCATTTTTTTCAGAATTCTTTGTAACCTGCAAACCTTTTCTTCTTGTCTGAAATAAGCAAAAGAGATACAAAGCTGAATTTTTATAAAGGAAATTTTACTTCTTGTTTTCTCTCTCTCCCCCCTCCACAAAAAGTATGCTGGTGGATTGAAAGCATGGAAAGAATGGATTGCAATATTTGTTAGATGGAATCATACTTTTGATATTTGGTGCATACTGCATTTTATATTTTAGATGCTGCAAATATGGGGCATCTTTTCCTGGAGGTAACCAAACATTTAATAAAAAAACATTTATTTTTTTCTAAATGCATTATAGATTACAAGCATTCCAAGCTACTTGAGTGAAAGTTACATTTTGGAGGTTTTATTTTGTAATAGAAAATAATTGATATGATCTTAAGTGCTTAACCTTCAAGGTTAAATAACATGATAGAATGGGTGTCAAACTCAAGGCTCACAGGTGTTTAAATCTGGTCCACAGGGCCAATCTGGAAATAGCAAAGGACTGGCCCGCAATGCCTCTGGCAGCCAAAATGGGTGGGGTAGGCGCACACAGTCCCGTGTCCTGTTTTCAGCATGGATGGCCTGCAGCACTCTGCCAGCCAAAATGGAAGGCGGGGACCTGTTTTGGCTGGCAGGGTGTTGCAGGAACCCGTCCAGGTGGAAAATGGGGCATGGAGGCCCTCACATGGTTGTCCCACACCCTATTTTGTTGGCAGGGTGCTGCAGGTGTCCACCCATCTTCCTCCCTTCAGACGGCCTGTGGACAACTACAAAAGCCCTTGAAGAAATTCAGTTTGACACCCCTGTGATAGAAGATGGTTCAACAATTTATTTGAACAAAATTCCCAATAAGCCCTTCTTCACCGCTTTTCTTGCAACACTTTCCAAGAATTTGAAAAAATATTTGCTTTTTAGATATATCTTCATATATTTTTCACAATCATTTGCAAATGCAGACTAATTTTTTAACTTTTATAGCTGTTGAAGTGTAAAATAAACCAAGAATACCTGTCGTTAATTATGACATTTTTGTCTCTATACTATTCCAGTTCTGGATGGTACCTTCTTGCCTGATGGCAATTTAATTCTTTAATTTTTTCTTCTGTTATTGATACATAGTAAAGATAACACAGGACTACTGTGGGGATTTATTAAAGTATGGTGAAGTCTGGTAAAAAAAATGCTAAATGCAAAGGAATTATGGTTAGAAAATAATATAGAATTATAATTTGGGATAAAAAATGAGAAATCAGCTTATTTTTTCATGATTAAATTAGTTATAAAGTATATTACTTCGGTCAGCATGTTGCTTTTAATGTGATAATTGAAGAAGCTAATAGAAACCTAAATTTAGCTTCTTGTTTCCAAGAATTTTTGTCAAGGATTGAAGCTTTTAGCACTGTAGTTCAACATTTCTTTTCTTTTATACTGTTACAGCTTATACTTAGATAAATAACTTAATATGAAATATTCTGCATGCTGCTGCAAATTTGGTTTGGAGTGAAAGAATTAATGCTAATGTTCCAAACTCTGGAGGTTTTGTTTGTGAATGATAACATATCTTGTACCTGATATCCTGGTGAGTATTATAGACCTTGAATAATTTGTGGCAAAGTTTAATATACATTCCTTCAAAGTCTAGCTGTTAGATAAAAATAATGTAGGAACAAGGAACTTATTGTTCCTACTATGGAGGATTGATTTGCAAGTTTAGCCCCAAGGAGAGTTGTTTCAGACATGAACAAAAAAAATCTAAATTAATTTCATTTCTAAGTTTCAAATATACTGCATTTGAAAAGAAGTCTGCATGTAAGTGTTTTTATCACCATTGGCAGGGAATAAATATAATTTGGTGGTGGCTCCCTTGAATATCATACATTCTCCTTATATTTTTATGGTGTTCTTTGGGATCTCAATCTACAAGTAGCTTACCTGTATGTGCAAATTTCATCACTGTTATGAATTTATTTAGAAATTATGCTGTGGCATACATTCATTTATGGTCTTTGATATCATTTAATAGCTACTGTGCTGAGCCTAATGTCACTAGGAGAAAGTTATTGGTATTTATTGGTATTTAATATGTTAATGAATGTGAGAAATGCTACCTTAACCCTCAGCTAATCAAAAACATAGCTATGACTTTATGATTTGGTCGATGCTGAATATATTAAAGCAATAGTAAACATAACACATGAACTTATGGTATGGATAAAGTTGAAAGATTCTGGCATGTCAAACATGAGGAACTGTCTTTCTCTGCTCACACAAGTCTACCCCATTTGATCTGGCAGAGAAGGCATGCTGTGGGTACCTTCAGTTAGGGACCTACATTTAGTTGGTCCCAGAAGATGTGCCTTCTCTGTTATGGTACCTGCCTTATGGAATATTCTTCCTGCCCAAAAGTTAGATTTGATTCCCCCATTCCTTTTGATATTCTGAAGACTATTTAGACCTGGTGATGTGAGCAGCCATGGGGCTGCCATAGAATTAGAGACCTATCTAGATAACTCCATTGTTGAAGGGACCATTTTATGTCTTTCTATGAGTTGTATTTCCATGTTTCAGGATATTTATTATTTTGTATTGTTTTATATTCTTGTTTTTTATTTATTCTGTGGTATCCAGAGTTATCTAGGGTGAGATGAGTTGCTATATTAATAAAGCAATATATCATGGGTAATTAATATTCATCACCTATCTATCCACCTGCCAACCTTGTATTTTATAATTTAAATGTCACATGTTGGAAAGTAAAAGGACAAATAGTTTTTAAAATCTGAAGTTTTCTCATTCTCTCTCTCACCTATATAATAAGGAGGAATGAATATGCAGCAAACAAGAGATGGAAAAAAACTAGGTTCAGTTTTAAGTTGTACCATGACTGCAAAGAAACATGTTATTTCAATAGAAAGAATAGGACAGTACAGACTCAGAAATATCTTGTTTTATTTGCAACTATATTTCTTCCCTTTCATCTATCTTTTACCTCTTTATCCAAACAAATCCAATTTTTCACAGTGGCTAATAGGCTTCCTGAAAATACTCTGAGAAACGTTTAATCATTTGTTTCCTCATCTGTTTTCTACTTCTATGCTGTCATATCAAAATAAACCTCTTTGCTACTGATTGCTCTCTATCAAGACAAGTCAATCCATCAAGACAACTGGAAATGAATTTCTGCTGTAAGGGTAGTACTCAACAATTCCTTAGTGACCATTTGAAGTTACAATGGAATTGAAAAAAGTGACTTATGACCATTTTTCACACTTATGACCATTGCTATACTAAGCAGGCATTGTATTTGGGTATAGCAGTGCAAAATAGCAATAGCATTTAGAATTATATACCACTTAACAGTGCTTTACAGTCTTCTCTAAGTGATTTACAGAGTCAGCATATTGCCTCCAACAATCTGGATCCTCATTTTATCGATCTTGGAAGGATGAAAGTCGGTGACAATCAAGCTGCCAAATTGCTGGCAGTCAGCGGAAGTAGCCTGCAGTACTGCATTCTAACCACTGTGCCACCATGCTAACTCTGGCATTCTTTGAATGAATAGTATATGAGGAAATGTCATTTAAAAAATGTTCTATTCCATATCTCATAACTATTTTAACATTTTCTCCATAATTTTTTTTCCTCCCATAGTTTTCCTAACTTTGTTTTAATTATCCCATATCTAAATTCAATTATATATCTTTTTCTAAGTTTCAATGTCTTTCTAATCATTATATTTATACTTTAGTCTGTCCTGTTTCAGTTTCATATTATCTTTTCTCATTAAACAAATTTTCCCCTGTAGTTACTAATTGGAGTATGACACCTTTATGTCTTTTAATTTTATCCATTCAACTCTTATTTAAGCTTCAATTTATGGCTTTAGAATTATAACATTCAATATAGTACATAACTTCCAATGGAATTCTGCTTGGTACATTCTTAAAATACACACTGTGTTCTTTAGAAATATATATATATATATATATATATATATATGTGTGTGTGTAAGGTTTTTAAGCTGATAATTTTTAAATAATAAATAAGGGAGACTAGTATAGATCTATTTCGAGCTAGTTAGCTCTCTTCAGCTAGCCATACCCTTACTGGGATTCGAACCAGGGAAGTATTACATGTGAGGCAGTTGTAATTGCCACTACACCACTGGTTCTCTCCTTATCAGCTCAGGCAGGGGAATAAGTATATACTTTGTATTACAACACCCTGTTAAGCCCCAATTAAGGGAGAAAGCATACTGCTTTCTTTTCTGTCTTTCGGCTCATCACCAGAGACCATACCAACAGAAAGCTATTTGTTTCGTTGCCTTTTGTTTACATGTGTGTAAGGTTTTTAAGCTGATAATTTTTTTTTTTTTTTTTTAAATAATAAATAAGGGAGACTAGTATAGATCTATTTCGAGCTAGTTAGCTCTCTTCAGCTAGCCATACCCTTACTGGGATTCGAACCAGGGAAGTATTACATGTGAGGCAGTTGTAATTGCCACTACACCACTGGTTCTCTCCTTATCAGCTCAGGCAGGGGAATAAGTATATACTTTGTATTACAACACCCTGTTAAGCCCCAATTAAGGGAGAAAGCATACTGCTTTCTTTTCTGTCTTTCGGCTCATCACCAGAGACCATACCAACAGAAAGCTATTTGTTTCGTTGCCTTTTGTTTACATGTGTGTAAGGTTTTTAAGCTGATAATTTTTAAATAATAAATAAGGGAGACTAGTATAGATCTATTTCGAGCTAGTTAGCTCTCTTCAGCTAGCCATACCCTTACTGGGATTCGAACCAGGGAAGTATTACATGTGAGGCAGTTGTAATTGCCACTACACCACTGGTTCTCTCCTTATCAGCTCAGGCAGGGGAATAAGTATATACTTTGTATTACAACACCCTGTTAAGCCCCAATTAAGGGAGAAAGCATACTGCTTTCTTTTCTGTCTTTCGGCTCATCACCAGAGACCATACCAACAGAAAGCTATTTGTTTCGTTGCCTTTTGTTTACATGTGTGTAAGGTTTTTAAGCTGATAATTTTTAAATAATAAATAAGGGAGACTAGTATAGATCTATTTCGAGCTAGTTAGCTCTCTTCAGCTAGCCATACCCTTACTGGGATTCGAACCAGGGAAGTATTACATGTGAGGCAGTTGTAATTGCCACTACACCACTGGTTCTCTCCTTATCAGCTCAGGCAGGGGAATAAGTATATACTTTGTATTACAACACCCTGTTAAGCCCCAATTAAGGGAGAAAGCATACTGCTTTCTTTTCTGTCTTTCGGCTCATCACCAGAGACCATACCAACAGAAAGCTATTTGTTTCGTTGCCTTTTGTTTACATGTGTGTAAGGTTTTTAAGCTGATAATTTTTAAATAATAAATAAGGGAGACTAGTATAGATCTATTTCGAGCTAGTTAGCTCTCTTCAGCTAGCCATACCCTTACTGGGATTCGAACCAGGGAAGTATTACATGTGAGGCAGTTGTAATTGCCACTACACCACTGGTTCTCTCCTTATCAGCTCAGGCAGGGGAATAAGTATATACTTTGTGTTACGACACCCTGTTAAGCCCCAATTAAGGGAGAAAGCATACTGCTTTTCTTTTCTGTCTTTCGGCTCATCACCAGAGACCATACCGACAGAAAGCTATTTGTTTCGTTGTCTTTTTGTTTTACATGTGTGTAAGGTTTTTAAGCTGATAATTAAATAATAAATAAGGGAGACTAGGATAGACCTTACACACATGTAAACAAAAGGCAACGAAACAAATAGCTTTCTGTTGGTATGGTCTCTGGTGATGAGCCGAAAGACAGAAAAGAAAGCAGTATGCTTTCTCCCTTAATTGGGGCTTAACAGGGTGTTGTAATACAAAGTATATACTTATTCCCCTGCCTGAGCTGATAAGGAGAGAACCAGTGGTGTAGTGGCAATTACAACTGCCTCACATGTAATACTTCCCTGGTTCGAATCCCAGTAAGGGTATGGCTAGCTGAAGAGAGCTAACTAGCTCGAAATAGATCTATACTAGTCTCCCTTATTTATTATTTAAAAAAATTATCAGCTTAAAAACCTTACACACATGTAAACAAAAGGCAACGAAACAAATAGCTTTCTGTTGGTATGGTCTCTGGTGATGAGCCGAAAGACAGAAAAGAAAGCAGTATGCTTTCTCCCTTAATTGGGGCTTAACAGGGTGTTGTAATACAAAGTATATACTTATTCCCCTGCCTGAGCTGATAAGGAGAGAACCAGTGGTGTAGTGGCAATTACAACTGCCTCACATGTAATACTTCCCTGGTTCGAATCCCAGTAAGGGTATGGCTAGCTGAAGAGAGCTAACTAGCTCGAAATAGATCTATACTAGTCTCCCTTATTTATTATTTAAAAAAATTATCAGCTTAAAAACCTTACACACATGTAAACAAAAGGCAACGAAACAAATAGCTTTCTGTTGGTATGGTCTCTGGTGATGAGCCGAAAGACAGAAAAGAAAGCAGTATGCTTTCTCCCTTAATTGGGGCTTAACAGGGTGTTGTAATACAAAGTATATACTTATTCCCCTGCCTGAGCTGATAAGGAGAGAACCAGTGGTGTAGTGGCAATTACAACTGCCTCACATGTAATACTTCCCTGGTTCGAATCCCAGTAAGGGTATGGCTAGCTGAAGAGAGCTAACTAGCTCGAAATAGATCTATACTAGTCTCCCTTATTTATTATTTAAAAAAATTATCAGCTTAAAAACCTTACACACATGTAAACAAAAGGCAACGAAACAAATAGCTTTCTGTTGGTATGGTCTCTGGTGATGAGCCGAAAGACAGAAAAGAAAGCAGTATGCTTTCTCCCTTAATTGGGGCTTAACAGGGTGTTGTAATACAAAGTATATACTTATTCCCCTGCCTGAGCTGATAAGGAGAGAACCAGTGGTGTAGTGGCAATTACAACTGCCTCACATGTAATACTTCCCTGGTTCGAATCCCAGTAAGGGTATGGCTAGCTGAAGAGAGCTAACTAGCTTGAAATAGATCTATACTAGTCTCCCTTATTTATTATTTAAAAAAAAAAAAAAAAATTATCAGCTTAAAAACCTTACACACATGTAAACAAAAGGCAACGAAACAAATAGCTTTCTGTTGGTATGGTCTCTGGTGATGAGCCGAAAGACAGAAAAGAAAGCAGTATGCTTTCTCCCTTAATTGGGGCTTAACAGGGTGTTGTAATACAAAGTATATATATATATATATATATATGTGGATCTTTGGTTCTTCGGGTTTTCTCCCGCGTAGAGTTGGAAATATCTAGGCGACGTTTCGATGAAGTCTCATTCATCATCTTCAGGCTTGTGTCTTCGGCCTTGTGCTTCTCAGAGTGATGTGAGCTTGCAGCTGCTTCTTCCTTTTAACTACTAGTGGGGGTGTGACTTGATTGGATGGGGGCTTATATATATATAATATATATAATATATATATATATATTATTTATATACTTCCTTGGTAACACTTATAAATTTTCCATAATTCTTTTTTCCCGTATTTCTCTTCACTTATATTTTTATAAATCATTAATAATAATAATTAACATGTTCCCATCCTTTCCTGATTTCATTAGGGTTTCATTTATTTATTAACAAACATTCCATTGCATTACAATAAGTATTTTATCCATCATTTTAATCATACATTGTTTCATATTTTCTAAAAAATATTTCTATTTCTAATATAACAATACTATCTTAAGTACCTTTGCAGAGATCCCTTTTTCAATTAAATTTTCACCCATTTTCTCTAAATAGGCTTATACTTTCAATCCTTATACATTTTCCCTGTTTCTCTGTATCTTGTTTCTGTCTTTTATAACTTCTTTTCCTTTCCTTCTTCCCCCTCCCCTTTTTGCCGCCTTGTCTCTCTACTTTTAATTCTCTCTTCTGTAATCCTCTCCTGTTGCTTCCTAGTATTGTAATTATTTTTCAAACTATTCTTTTTTTGGTTGTCTTTTCAAATCTTTTTGGTTGTCTTTCCACTCTCTTTCCCCCCTTTCCTTTCTTTTCCCCATATAAAATTACTTGATCATTAAAAATGGCTTCTTCTTTGTCCCGATCTTCTTGTTCTACAAGTGTTTCTTGTTGTTTCTCATAGTTCCAGATCTTCATTTCTAAGAATTGAAATACGAAGCCAAAAGAACTTCTTCCTTCTTTTGCATCTTCTTTGTATTTTTTAAGTTCCATTTTCAGTTCTTCCAAAAGTGAAGCCATTTTAATCCCTTTTAAACAATCACCCAATTAATTTTAGTCATTTAAATCCAATAATCAAAAATCCAAAAATCACCAAGTAATCCAAATAATCCAAAACTTTCTTCTTGCTTCTTTTTTCCACTTTCTCTTCCTGGGGTTCTATTATTTTATTACAAAGTTTCAGTTAGAATGTATCTTTAGGAATCTTGTTAAAGTTTCACTGTAAGTTCCTTTTAGTTCCAGGCAGTCTCCTCCATTTTTCCAGATTCTGCCCTTTTGTTTTTGTTCTTATTCTTTCCTTTTCTCTCCCTTTCTTCTTTTAAAATTTTTTGAATATCCAAAAGTCTTATTATCACTTTGACATTTTATTTTCAGCTTAAATGCCTGATGTCAAAGTGGATTTTTGTCAATTTCTTACTTAGATCTCTTAGCTGTCAGTATAAGGAAGGGAAAAAAAAAAAGCCAAATTCTTCCCCTTCCCCCTCTCCTTTGCTGCTTTGAAATCTTCTTTAGGAACAATGTTATTTTTTATAGTTCAAATTCCAGGGTACCTTATGTTGTTGCTTTATCTTCCTCCTGCACATTCTTTTCCGGTCGAATTCTTCTTTGAGGTGGCCATTTCTGACCACCGCTACAACTGCCTTTGGTAAAGGGAGTAATGGCCAGCTGGGTAGGAGAGATGCGGCTCTCCTCGACCCTGCTGGCAGTCTCGCACCTGTTCACCACCTCTACAGGGTGGCTTAGCCCCGAAACCAGCTGGCTCGGGGCGCTCCAGCGGCAAGCACAGATTGAAACTGTGCACGATCGCAGATTTCGGTCTGTCGCAGAAGAAGCTCAAACCGGAAGTCCCAAGATCAATTGAGTAATTATTGTGACTCTTGTTCTCCTTGGAAGGACAACTTCCAAGGCTTGAGGTATGCTAGTGCAGACATGTTTAATCCAAATCAACAAACAGTATAAGATGACTTGGTATTTCAGGATGTTTCAGCTTTGATAAACTTTTATCAAGATACTCTAGAAGAGACAATGTGCACTTTTTTATTTCAGCATACTTCTTTCCATCTGCTTTCTTGTTCGTTGTTACTGAAGAGTTTATAATAAAGATAACACAAACTGAAATCAGAAAGAGTATAAAAGAAATAAAACAGAAAAAGAATAAAGATTTAAATATTCCTGATTGAATGAATGATTGATTTCTGATCTTCCTTGTAAATACAGGCAGATTTAAAATTTCCCCACTCCCTATAAGATTATGTATATTCACTTCTCTTACATTTTGCTTCTGAGTTAATGATGGAAGAAAAATGCTATTTCAGAATCCAGTTGTCTTTTTGTGTTCAGAGTGATCTTCCTATTGATTTGTGCCTTTGTGAAGCAATAAACATTTTAAGGGACTAATAGCTTCAGCCAAGCCCTAAGCAGTGATTCAGCTAAGCTCTTTATGAGAGAAAATGGTGTGGTAAAGCTAAAATTATTCTTTCCTACATAAGTGTGAACACTTTCTATATTCAGTCTCCAGAATGGGGAATACAATTGTTATTAATAGGGAAGGTCGTTCAGGGTCATTTCGCCTCTAATTAGCAGAGATTGGTATTGTTCATATAGGAAGACCTAATGCAAATGCTACATTCAATTGGATTCTACCAAGAGTGAACATTATGCAGTACCTCATCACCTAAAAATGAAAATTCTTACATGTATTATAATATAATAAAAAATAATATAGTATTTTAATAACAGAATAACAGAACAGAATAACAATGTTATTGGAAGGGACCGTGGAGATCTTCTAGTCCAACTCCCTGCTCATGAGTTCCCTATACTATTTTAGGCAAATGGTTGTCCAATCTCTTCTTAAAAACTTCCAGTGTTGGAGCATTTACCACTTCTGGAGGCAGGCTGTTCCACTGATTAATTGTTCTAATTGTCAGAAGATTTCTCCTTAGTTCTAGGTTGCTTCTCTCCTTGATTAGTTTTCATCCACTGCCTTCAGGTGCTTTGAAGAATAGTGTTTCTAGGTTCTTTATTTTTGAAAGAAGGGGAAGGCAAACAAGTTTTCTGTTTGTCAACTTGTATGAGAGTAATGATTAATCATGGTACCTACTTAGGTACTGATGTAATATGGATATTGGGAGCAGACCTAGGGTAGGGTAATCTATGCATATACCTTTTTTGATTTAAAATTTGCTCATGAAAGGAAGCAGTATCAATTTTGCATTTTTATTTCACAAATTTTAGGATCCCAAATCAATGGTGGGACATAGTTTATGCCCAATTACCCCAGATTCAGTTCTTGATATCCATTGTTACAACTGGAAAAAAACTGAAGATTTACTGTCAGTGACCATGTACTGTTTGTATCATTTATCAAATAGCTTAGAAGCCCAGAAGAATTCTTGTATCTAAAGATGATACTAGATATTGATGTATTGCAGCAAAGTTTTAAATTAAAACAATTATTTAAATATGAAGGCAAATGGGAAAGTGTCACTATAATATTCAGGACTACCATATTTCCTTTCCTGCTGTGGATAGTTCTGATGAATCAATGAATTCTACCTTAAACCTCACTTAATCCATCCTGCTTGCTGGTTTCTCTCAGCATTGCTTACTCAGACTGAGGCAATAATGCACTTGCCATCAGCCCACTTCAAAGTTATAATGTACCAACTATGTGTTAACCTTCATGAATATATTTATGCCTTCAAGTCAGTTTTGATTCCTGATAACTGCACAGAAAAGTCCCTGTAGTTTTCTTGTCAAACTCTTTTCAGAAGTGGCTGTCGTCTTAAGTGAGAGAAAGTGGCTAGCTGAAAGTTATCCAGCTGGCTTTGTGCCTAAAGCAGGACTAGAACTTATATCTCCCTAATTTCTGGCCCCCTGCCTTCAACCATTACAACTTTTTGTACATAAATGGGAGTTGTAGCTGTAAAGCCATCATGAAGTCTCTGAAAGCCACAATTATAACAATATGAGAAGCAAATATAAAGTAGACTTTAGGCTCTGACCCAAATCTATTTAAAATATTTTCCTATGAGATCTAAAGAGAAGAAAGATTCAAAAACAAGATTTTAATGATATCTCAGCTCTATTTTGCAGAGTGAAGCTATATCTACAGATCCATGTGTACAAATGGGAAAATAACAATCAAGGTTCCAGAATGGAAGGTAGAATTGTTCTAATTTCTTTAATTTTATTACTAGGTGATGACGTCAATAATAACTAAGTACTTTGAAACTAGTTGCAACATGCTGTTGTATCATCCATTTGATTTCTGAAATGGCTTCACAATGCATCAGATCTCTTTTAATCATAAAATTGCAGATGCTAATGTGAGAAAATGTAAATAATACTACATTGCAAAATGTCAAGGTTGGAAACATCAGAATATTAGAAAAGGTGACTCATGACTAAACTACAACTATATATATTAACTACATAACTGCCTAGCTGTTTGTTGTTTTTTTAATTTTATGTCAAAAGATTCATTTATCCTGAATTTCTCATGCCATTTTAAATAAACCCTTTTAGCTACCATAAGCATTAAAAAAGAGAGAGTGTTCATGCCTGTTAAAAATCAAAGACACAAATGAAATGTTCATTATACACACACACACACACACACACACACACACACATACATATAGGGGTGGGATTCAAAATTTTTAACAACCGATTCTGTGGGCGTGGCTTAGTTGGTGGGCATGGCTTGGTGGTCATATGACTGGCCGGGCATGGCTAACTCAACACCACCCACATCGAGGCACGCTTCTCCTTGCCTGGCCTTTCGTGACTATGGGGATGCTGCAACAGTTTTAAGTGTGAAAAATGATCATAAGTCACTTTTTTCAGTGCTATTGTAACTTTGAATGGTCACTCCACACAAGCAAAGTATCAGCAAAGGAGGGGAAAAAAACTCCAGAGAAGTTCCTGAGACATGAAGTCTAGTCCTCCCAAGAATGTAATAAGGGTTAACAGAGAGGCAGTTTCTGTAAGCAACACCAGAATGTTTCCTTCCTGCCTTACAGGATTAGGCCAATAATCGGTTCTCCGGACTGCTTAGAATGTTAACAACCAGTTCTAGCGAATGGGTGCGAACTGGTAGAATCCCACCCCTGTATGTATATATGTGTGTGTGTATATATTTGATACACAAACACACCAGTATAAAATAATTGTATGAAGCTAATGAGTAAATTTAAAGTCTCTCCCTGGACTTGGTATTTTTGATCAAATATTATTATAAATACTATTATAATGCATAATTATAATAGAATAGTGTTTCTCAATCCCAGTGACTTTAAGATGTATGGATTTTCAATCCTATTCCTACAATTCTTTCTCCAGATAGGCATAAGCTGGCTGGTATGATGACCCAGGGCAAGGCACAGAAGCAACATAGCCAGAGAACAGTTTAACTCCCCTTTATTGCTCCAACTTTCCCTCAAACATCCCCATCAGGTGAAATTCGCCCACCTCAGGAGAGGTGGTAAGGACAATTTGAATCGGTAAAAAATTACCCCATTGGCCTTGGTTGCTCTGACTATTATACAAAGCCACACCCACAGCCATGCCCACAGAACCAGTAGGGGAAAAATTTGAATTTCACCCCTGGTCCCCATGTTTACTGCATGTCCTGGAGCAAAGCTCCCACACATACCTCTGACTGCTTCTGGTTGCGAGTAGTCCAGCAAGCAAAGTTAACAAGGCAGCCATCAAGGCAAGAAGTATGGTTGTTCCTCTGGAGCCAAAAAGACCATGCCTTTTTCCACTGTCAGCCCCAGCTTTGGCTCGTCCTGCTCCATGAACTCAGGCTCCAATAGTACCATGACAGCTGGAGAATCCTGGGAGCTGAAGATCACACTGAGGTTGAGAAATCCAGTACTAGAGAGATCTATAGTTATATAATTGTACCATTATTTATGCTTTCTTTTTCAGGCTTTAGCTTAGCATTTACTTTGCATCTGCAGTCTGGTCCAGAAAACTCTGGATGTAAAGAATATTTGTCTATGTTCTGTTTTATTTATTTAAATTTATTATAGCTGCCCGAATCCAATGGAGTCTGGCTGGTGAATGTGTGTTGCACTGGGATGTGTATTTGAATAAGCAAGCTTTCCTCCATGGCAGCTGTTTTGTTTATGAGCCATGGTGTGCTAGGAAAAGTCTGATTTTAGCTACCAACACCAAACATCAGCGAGCCCTATTTTATCTTGTATCAAAGAGCTCTGAACATTTGTCCTCAGTGTTACAATCTGGGTACGCATGCAGAAGCATCAGTTTTATTTGTTTGGTTCAATTTACATAACACATAAACACGAAGTAAAACAAGTCTTATTTTATCTCTATATGTATCTATTCATTCAAGTTGAACTCCATATGATTCTCAGAGACTAACTACAATGGGATAACATTTAAAAAAAATCAGCACAAGTACAAAAGTAACTATAAAGTAATCATGATATGACAATGCAAACAACAGAGCAAACATAGTCAGGTTCTTAAGGTGGCTTGGAATATCATTAGGGTGGGAGCCTTATACATTTTGGGGGCACTTCATTCTAGAGAGCAGGTATTGGGAAAGAAAGGAGGTTCCTGTGTCCCAAAATAAGACACTGTTTAAGATGATTTGGAGTATAATCACTTTACTGGATGGGCAGAAATCCCAGAAATAGTTGGTCCTATGCCATCTAGGGATTTATAATTAGCACCTTGAATTGCACCAGAAAGCACAGTGTCAATGACTGAAGTTCATGAAGCAAAGGTGTTCTGTGGCATGCCAAGACAAGCTCATCATTTATTTATTTATTTATTTGTTTAAACTTCTATACCGCCCCCTCTCCCAAAAAAGGGACTCGGGGCGGTGTACAGCCTACTAAAACATACAAGATATACAATAAATACAATTAAAAATAAATTAAATAATTTAATCCGGCTGTCTAATTCAGATTCAATTTAAAAGTTAAAAACTAAAAACCCCAATTAAAATTTAATTAAAAACCTGAAACACAGTTACTGGGCCAGGCCGGCCTGATTAAAAAATAAAGTTTTCACCGCGCGCCGGAAGGTCAGGATATCCGTCATAGACCGTATCTCCGGGGGAAGATCATTCCATAGGGAGGGAGCCCCCACAGAGAAAGCCCGAACTCTCGGGGCCGTCAGCCGACAACGGCCAGACGGCGGTACCCCAAGCAGGGCAACCCTGTGGGAGCGTACTGGGCGGCGGGAGGTTGACGATGGCAGTAGGCGGTCCCGTAAGTACCCAGGTCCCGAGCCATGGAGCGCTTTAAATACCATCAGTACCACCTTGAATCGAATCCGGTAGGCCACAGGAAGCCAGTGCAGCCTGCGAAGCAGCGGTGTAACGTGGGAGCTCCGAGGGGCACCCACAATCACTCGCGCGGCTGCATTCTGGACCAGCTGTAACCTCCGGAGACTCTTCAAGGGGAGCCCCATGTAGAGAGCATTGCAATAATCCAGGCGGGAAGTGACGAGGGCGGACGTGACTGTGCGAAGTGCGCCCAGATCCAGAAAGGGCCGCAACTGGTAAATCAGACGTATCTGATAAAAAGCCCCCCTGGCGACGGCTGCAATATGCTCTTCCAAAGACAGCCGTACATCCAGGAGGACACCCAGATTGCGCGCCCTTTCCACGGGGGTCAAAACCTCTCCCCCCACGGCCAGCGAAGGAACCAGCCGGCTGTATCTGGGCGCAGGAAACCACAGCCACTCGGTTTTAGTCGGGTTGAGCCGGAGCCTGTTACGACCCATCCAACTCCGCACGGCCTCCAGGCACCGGGACATTACTTCGACAGCTTCGTTGGGGTGGCCCGGGGTGGAGATGTACAGCTGAGTATCATCAGCGTACTGATGGAACTCCACCCCGAAGCCACGGATGATCTCACCCAGCGGCTTCACATAAATGTTGAACAGCAGGGGCGAGAGCACCGACCCCTGAGGAACCCCACATAGTAGGGGCCTCGGGGCCGACCTCTGCCCCCCTGTAAACACAAATTGCGAACGGTCGGAGAGGAAGGAGGTGAACCACCGTAACACGGTGCCCCCCACTCCCAACCCCTCCAACCGCCGCAATAAGATACTGTGGTCGACAGTATCAAAAGCCGCTGAGAGATCTAATAGGACCAGGACAGAGGAACAACCCCTGTCCCGAGCCCTCCAGAGATCATCAACCAACGCGACCAAAGCCGTCTCCGTGCTGTGCCCGGGCCTGAAACCCGATTGGAGGGGGTCAAGATAACTCGCTTCATCCAGGCACTGCGGGAGCTGACGTGCCACCACACTCTCAACAACCTTCGCAACAAAACGAAGGTTGGAGACGGGACGATAATTAGATAACAGTGCTGGGTCCAGGGACAGTTTCTTGAGGAGGGGCCGCACCACCGCCTCTTTCAAGGCAGCAGGTAGCAGCCCCTCTCTCAAGGAAGCGTTTATAATACCCTGGAACCAGCCTCGTGTCACCTCCCGAGTGGCCAAAACCAGCCAGGAGGGACACGGGTCCAACAAACAGGTGGTGGCATTAAGCCCCCCCAGTATCCTGTCCACATCCTCTAAAGTAACAGGGTCGAACTCAACCCAACCAACTCCACCGATATCCACCCCCACCCCCCCACCCGGAGATGGCCAGTCGGAGTCCAGTTCGCTCCGGATCTGAGCGATTTTGTCCTGCAGAAACCTAGAAAACTCCTCAGCCCGTCCCTGTAAGGGGTCCTCCCGCGCTCCCACCTCCAGGAGGGAGCGGGTCACCCTAAACAGGGCGGCTGGGCGGTTTTCCGCGGACGCGATAAGGGTGGAGAGGTAAGACCTCCTCGCCATCCTTATTGCCACTAGATACGTCTTAATATAAGAACGCAGTAGTGTTCGGTCAGACCCAGAGCGGCTGGACCTCCAACTGCTCTCTAGGCGTCTTTTCCGGCGCTTCATTTCCCTTAGCTCCTCAGAAAACCAGGGAGCCAGATGGGATCGGCACCGGGTCAGAGGCCGCAAGGGCACGACTCGGTCAAGGGCCCCAGCAGCCACCCTATCCC
Source organism: Bungarus multicinctus (assembly GCA_023653725.1). Taxonomy (NCBI): domain Eukaryota; kingdom Metazoa; phylum Chordata; class Lepidosauria; order Squamata; family Elapidae; genus Bungarus; species Bungarus multicinctus. The sequence continues at coordinate 55,752,488 of CM042844.1, forward strand.
AGGTGGCGACCAAGCCCTCAACCGAGTCGTGTGAATGAGCTTCGGGAAATGGCCCAAGCTCCGTCAGGAACCTATCAGGGTCCATCAGGCGCCTGGGGCGGTACCATTTTAATGGCCCCGCCTCCCTGCGGTCAGGGGGCGCGGAACGGAAGTCGAGCTTCAGGAGCGAGTGATCAGTCCATGACAGGGGTTCCACAACTATATCCCCTATACCCAAATCACTCTGCCACTGATCAGAGACAAAAACCAAATCCAAGGTGTGACCTCCCACGTGAGTAGGGTCCCGAATTAACTGGGTCAGGCCCATGGCCGTCATGGAGGCCATGAACTCCTGGGCAATCCCCGAGGTACCGCCGGCAGATGGCAGGTTGAAATCCCCCATGACCATAAGCCTGGGGGTCCCAACCGCCACGCCAGCTATAACCTCAAGGAGCTCAAGCAGGGCCGCTGCCGCATAGCAGGGAGCCAGGTATGCGACCAGCAAGCCCACCTGAACCGTGGAACCGAACTTCACGAAAAGGAGCTCACACCCGGTCGTCTGAGATACAGTGGCTTCCCTCGGACACAGATCTTCCTTAATAACTACCGCGACCCCCCCTCCCCTCCCCTGGGCCCTCGGCCGATGAAAGACCCGGCTGGGCACATCTCCACCAGAGGGACTCCCCCCTCTTGGCCCAGCCAGGTCTCGGTAACTCCCACCAGGTCCGCGCCCCCCTCACAGATCAAATCATGGATGAGGGGGGCTTTATTAACGACGGACCTGGCGTTACACAACATCAGCCGAAGGCCCAGGGCCCGATTGCTCAAACCCCCTGGGGAACGGGAGATGACAAGGGGGTCGGAGCGCGCCACAGCAAGTAAACAGCGGGGGCGCGCTCCCAACACAGAATGTGGCCCCCTACAACCGCCAAATCTGCCCCTCCCGCTCACCGTATCAATCGATTTAATTCCACCCTCCCCAATGACCCCCCCCATCCTTAATACAGTCCTGTCCGGATTATGACTCTCCCGGCCACGCTCAATCCCCGGCCTGGTCCCAGCCTCCGGCGAGTTGTCCCCCAACACCCGCCCGGACCTACCTAACCCCCTTAAAAACCTAACTAAAAATTTAATCAAACACCCCCCCCCCCACGTTTCTTAAAAGCCCACCATCTCTCCGGATTCCATAATCCGTCCTTGAGATGGGCCCTCGAGAGAGTAGAGGGCCATTCCCGAGACAGGGGGACATGTCTCAGGGCCCATAGATCACTCATAGAATAAGATGTCCCGGGCTGGGTCTTCTCTTTTCGTTGGCCAATTCCAAGTCCAAGCCGCCCCTGCCGCCTCCAAACGGGTGAAAATCGTGAGGGCAATCCTCCATCCTCGGCTCCAGCTATAGGGGCAGCTCTCCGGCCCCAGCTCCGGCAACAGCCACAGTCCACCAGTCGTCCCGGCTCCAACTGTGGCGGCCATTTTCCGGCCTCAACTCCAGCCGCCCGGACCACGGGGATGACTCTAACTTCAGCTGGGGCCCTTACAATGGCCCCAGCCCCAGCTCCAGCGGCAGTCCTCCAGCCGCCACAGCGACAGTCCTCCGGCCGCCCCGGCAGCTGTCCCTCAAGTCCAGTTCCAGCCGCCCGAAACGCAGCGGCAAATCTAATTTCAGCTGGGGCCTTTACAACGGGGGCTGCCCGTCCCCCCCCGGGTCCCCACACCACCCCTGCCACAGGCGGGGAGGACCCAAAGGGGGGGGAACTCCAAGCCCCCTCCAGATCACCAAACGTCATCTCCTGAGGCGCCAGCCGACAGCCACTGGGCGCAGCGCCAGACCTGCCAAGCCATAGCCCGGACACTGCCCCCCCCCCACGGGTCCTCTCACCACCCCTGCCACAGGTGGGAGGGACCCGGGGGAGGGGAAACCCAACGGGCCGCCAAACGCCAGGTCATCAGGCGCCAGGCTCGAGCTGATGAAATTGTTAGAATTGCTGGAGGCCAACATAGAGGTGGAACATAGGCCACCAAACGCTGAGCCGCCAAACGCCAAGCCGCCAGGTGGCAAACGCAGTCCACTGGGCACAGCGCCAGCCGCCAAACGCCGAGCGGTCCGGCGGCGAATACAATCCGCTGGACGCAGCGCCGGACCCGTCACAAGTACATGATCATGCTTGTGCCATGACATTCTGGACCAATTGAAGCTTCCTAATAGCTTTCAATCTACACATAGAACACATTTCAGTAGTCCAGCCATGAGATGTGAGCAACTGTCTGAACAACTGACTGGTCCTGGAAAGGGTGCAACTGGCACATCAAGTGGAGCTCTGCAAAGGTCTTCTTAGTCATGGCTGCCATCTACTTGTACGGCTACTATAGCAATGCTATTTAAGTAGAGCATCATGATTGAGGTTTTTCTGTGTTTTGCATATCTGTGTGACCATTTTCTCTCTGTTAAACTGACATAATATTAATTAATACCGAAATGGCAGGACTTGAGAGCAGATATTCTACAGCATATGAATACACATATAATAATACGATATTATTATTTTTAATATAAGTTTTATTTGGGTTTTCACAAATAAGACAACTTTTTTTGAGAATAGCGTGATCCCTGGTTATCACTTCTTCATACAGACACATTCATCTTTGTGCTCTATTCCATGTCTCATTACTATTTTAACATTTTCTCCATAATTTTCCCCCTCCCTTAGTTTTTTCAACTTTATTTTTAATTATCTCTTATCTAAATTCAATTATATATCTTTTTAAAGTATCAATATTTTTCTAATCATTATACTTTTGTCTGTCCTGTTTCAATTTTATATTATCTTTTCTCATTAAACAAAATTTCCCCTGTAGTTACTAATTGGAGTATGACACCTTTATATCTTTCAATTTTATCCATTTAACTCTTATTTAAGCTTCAATTTATGGCTTTAGAATTATAACATTCAATATAATACATAATTTCCAATCCAATTTTGCTTGGTACATATATACATACACATATACATACATACATACATACATACATACATACATACATATAATAGTAGTAAATAAAACACTCATTCCATTCCAATACAATTCTATCATTGATATTAATTACAATCTTAATTTCTTTAACATTTCTTTTTAGTTAAATATCATACTTCCTTGAGAACACTTATAAACTTTCCATAATTCTTTTTTTCCATATCTCTCTTCACTTATATTTTTATAATCATTAATAATTAACATGTTCCCATCCTTTCCTAATTTCATTCTCTCATTCTCTTTATTTCATTTATTTATTAATAAATATTCCATTCCATTACAATAAGTGTTTTATCCATCATTTTAATCATATTTTATTTCATATTTTCTAAAATTATTTCTATTTCTAATATATCAATACTATCTTATGTACCTTTGCAGAGATCCCTTTTTCAATTAAATTTTCACCCAGTGTCTCTAAATAGGCATATATTTTCAATCCTTGTACATTTTCCCTGTTTCTCTATATCTTGTTTCTGTCTTTTATGTCTTTTCCTTTCCCTCTTCCCCCTCTTCTTCTCCCTCCCCTTTTTGCCCCTTGTCTCTACTTCTAATTCTGTCTTCTGTAATCCTCTCTTCTGTTGCTTCCTAGTATTGTAATTATTTTTCAAACTATTCTTTTTTTTGGTTGTCTTTTCAAATCTTAATCTTTCCACTCTCTTTCTCCCCTTTCCTTTCTTTTCCCCAGATAAAATTACTTGATCATTAAATATGGCTTCTTCTTTGTCCCGACCTTCTTGTTCTACAAGTGTTTCTTGTTGTTTCTCATAGTTCCAGATCTCCATTTCTAAGAATTGAAATACGAAGCCAAAAAAACCTCTTCCTTCTTGTGCTTCTTTTTTGTATTTTTAAGTTCCATTTTCAGTTCTTCCAAAAGTGAAGCCATTTTAATCCCTTTTAAACAACCACCCAATTAATTTTAATCATTTAAATCCAATAGTCAAAACTCCAAAAATCACCAAGAAATCAAAGTAATTGAAAGCTGTTTCTTCTTCTTTTTTCATTTTCTCTTCCTGGGGATCTGTTATTTTGTTACAAAGTTTCAGTTAGAATGTATCTTTAGAAATCTTGTTAAAAGTTTCACTGTAAGTTCCTTTTAATTCCAGGCAGTCTCCTCCATTTTTCCAGATCCTACCCTTTTGTTCTTTGTTCTTATTCTTTCCTTTCTCTGCCTTTCTTCTTTTAAAATTTTTTGAGAATCCAAAAGTCTTATTATCACTTTGACATTTTACTTTCAGCTTAAATACTTATTATTCTCAAAGTGGATTTTTGTCAATTTCTTACTTAAATCTCTTAGCTGTCAGTATAAGGAAGGGAAGAAAAAAAAGCCAGGTCCTTTCCCTTCCCTGTCTCCTTCGCTGCTTCAAAGTCTTCTTTGTGAACAATGTTCTTTTTTTATATTTCAAGTTCCAGGGTACCTTACATTATTGCTTTTCAGTTCGATCCGGTCAACCAAAACTTTCTCTTCTTATCTTCCTCCTGCACATTCTTTTCCAGTCGAGTTCTTCTTTGAGGTGGCCATTTCTAGCTACCACAACAACCGCCTTCGGGAAAGGGAGTAAAGAACAGCTGGGGATGGGAGATGTGGCTCTCGTCAACCCTGCTGGCAGTCTCCCCCTTCTTCACCACTTCTACGGGGTGGCTTAACCCTGAAACCAGCCGGCTCGGGGCACTCCAGTGGTGAGCACAGACAGAAACCACGCACGATTGTGGATTTCTGACTGTCTCCAAAGAAACTCAAACAGGAAGTCCAGTAATACAATATTATTATGTATTTCTTTAAGGAATTTCAACCCTGCCTGCAATTTTTGCTTTAGGCAACTAATATGGACATTTTTCTGCTTCTTACTAACTTACTTTACTTATTATAGTTCTCAATTAAAGCTTTCAGACTGCCTAGCAAGACATGTGTGATTCTCCAGATTAACATATAAAGTCCAATTATGCATGCAGCTGGAGGACTTGCTAAAGGCTTTGTCCCTGTATACAAGTGAATGAAAGTTTATTTTCTTTGCTCCACATGACCAGGTGTGACAACAAAAGGATGAGACTGGCTCTCTCTGTTTTTCACTGCATACACTCAAAGGCTTTTGGGAACTGGAATATCTCTATAGGAAGGGCCACATTTTAGAAAAACACAATTAAAAGATTAACATTTCACAATACCTATCATACAAATATTATTTTCTGAGGTTTAAGGATTTTGCTCACTGTCAGAACTGCAGTAGCTTGTAGGGGTTATTAACATGTGCTATTGTTTTTTATTCTACTTAAGATTTAATTACACTTAAGTGGAGACTTATATTTTGTTTAAAGGCAACTTCATGTCCTGGGAATTATCCCTTTGGTCATAGTAATTGATGGAGCAGAAAGAAGCCTCATTTAAAGAATGAATTAAGCCATGAAAATGAAAAGAATGATACGTATAAGCATCACTTTTCAGATTAAAAGAGGTGTGTGTGTGTGTGTGTGTATACTCTCTCTCTCTCTCTCTCTCCTATAATTCTGTTAGTATGTCTGGGGATGGGCAAGTGGGCAGGATAAATTGCTTCTTCCTTTGTAATGATAAGGGTATAAGCTTCAAATTTCATTTAGATCATGCTTGCATTGTACCAGCAAATCTATTACAGGCTGTCTTGTTGACTGTATTGAATGAGATAGCACTCCTGTTCATTGTGTTTGTAATTAAAGCATGCCACAGCTATCAATAGTCATTTAAGAAATATCTTCATGAAAGAAGCAACTGCATGGCAGTGTTTATTATTTTACTGCTGGTTCCTGCTCCGACTTTACAACACTATATATACAGATGTGGAAACAAGACTGACAAGCGTTGGTAACAGAAATGAAAGAAGGGTGCGGCTTTCAATTAAAAGATTTCATTTTGAAATGTTTTGGGTTTGGGTTAAGGAGAATCTTCATGTTGCAGCATATTCTCTGATATCTTAGGTCAAAGAAAAGTTTTTGAGTTTCTTATTTTTTAAAGCCTTGGGAAAATTGCTGCTGGAAGATCAAAGTTTAAATCTGCATGCTTATAAAATAGGAATGTGTTGGTGTCTGTATGCATGCAAAATGTGTAATAGATTTAGACACTGCATTGAGGCTTCATGGATCTCTGATACTCAGATGCCTTTAAAATCAGTGGCACTGAGAGCATCATCAAAAGACATGGGAGCAATACTTAGTCCCAGTTCTCTATGTATAAAAACATGTAAATCAGAAGCAGGGAAGTATCAGTAGATGAAAGGGCAAAATACTGAGTGTTCCTCTCAAGTATATTTTTTCCTCTAAATTCGTTATTCTGATAGATTTGATTCTCATCTCAGACATTTTTATGAGAAAAAGATAGGAAAATAGAGTATTTAAAAATGACAGAAAAAAGTATTTTGAGAATAAAGTGGATGAGAAGGATTTCCATTTAACAATCACCTTTTGAATATTCACATTTATAACACAAGTGGAAAAAGCCTGTAATCTATAATTCTAGTCTTATCTGTTCAAAATCACACAAGTTTTGGGGTACTTATTAGCTCTCAGATGTTGAGAACTTTTATGTATTAAGTTCTGAAGCCCACATTTTGTAATTCAAATTCAAAAATGCTTTGATACTTAAATCCCATTTAAGTATTTTGGAATTCAAATGCTTTGATACTTAAATCACAAGCTCAAAGTGAGAATGTAAACAAATTGCCATGTGAAACTATTGAAAAAGAAATGCTGTTGATTAGACTTCACTAGACAATTTTTTAAATTAGAGATACTGTGAGTCAAATTATTTCATTCAATTTTATTTTTAATCTATAACATTCACAACATCTCTTAAACTAATGTAAAAATGAATACCTATATTTGTGAGCAAATGTTTTCTTTTACTTTTTCTTTGAAGTAAGGCCATGTAACCCTCTTACAATATTCTAACTGATCTGGATTTTAAAAATTATTCACTGCCTAAAAAAGTAATAACAAGGAAAGTTCAGTGTGATTTATAGTCTTTTGTTGGCTCAGCTCAATATCCAAATTGAATACAATTTTCTAAGACTATTTAAAAAAATAACACTAAAACACAAAATTAAAAAACAAAATTTCTGAAATAAGAGATGATTGTGGGATTATTAAAAGGCATGATAGTCAAAACTGTACAATGTCCTCCATTTCATTTGGCATCTATTATGAACACACTGGAGACAGAGGCAAAGAATGGCACTGGATAATATGAACTGACCTCAGAAGGAACAGTTGGAGGAATGCACCAAGCCCTATGAGTGCATGGAAAAGGATGATAATTTTTCTTTGGGCTGGGCTCCCACTGAAAGTAAGTCTCTCTAAGTAATAATTGGTGAATAATTATTTATTGGTTAAGGTGGGGGTCTTCAAACTTGACAGCCTTAAGACGTATGGACTTCAACTACCAGAATTACTCCTTCAGTCATGTTAGTTCAGGAATTCTGAGAGTTGAAGTCCACAAATCTTAAACTTGCCAAGTTTGAAGACCCTTGGGTTAAGGCATAAGGCTAGAAAGCAGGAGAAAGTGAGTTTAATTCTGCTCTTGACCATGAAAGCCAGCTGGGTGACTTTGGACCCGTTATTCTCTCTCAGTCCAATTCAACTCACAGAGTTGTTGTGGGGAAAAGAAGAACAGTAAGATGTTGGATGTATTCAGCACTTTGAGTAATTTGGAAGAATAATTATGGTAGGATATAAACAAACGAACAAATTATGCTTTCCCTTTGTAGGAGACATTTAAATACTTTAATCAAAAGAAGCAGTGAAGCATAATCTTTGAAAGAACATTATTTGTCTTGAACAAGGTTCTTCTAGAAAAGTTGTGTGCAAGTTCCAACTGGATTGGATGAGCAATTCAAAGTCATGGTGTAGTGTCCCCTCTGCAGCCAATCAGTTGCAGATTTTTGTGATTTTAAAAAAGAGGTAAAATAAGTGGCATGAAAAACACAACAAAAGAATTCCACATGGGAGAGCATGGGCAAATTCTCTTGGCCATAAAATTCCATAAATATGTCAGGGATCTTTCTTGTTTAGAACTGGGCTGAAACCATCATTTCCTCAGTGCACTCCAATAAATGTTTGCAGACCTTTAAACCATTAAGGTGATTAAGAAACCATTAAGGCTGAAAGTCCTTTATTAATTCTCTATCAGGAACTATTTTATGGATACAGATTGCATTTACTTTTATATGTTCAGATCAAAGTACTTAAGCTTCCATTCTAGCTCAAGATTCTTTATTGCTTGAAATACTTTATCGTCTAAGGTTTTCAAATGGAGCTGTATATTTCAAAAATAATGCAGTTTTGCTCTTATCACATTAAACTTGCTGATTGCTGTCAGCCTGCTTTTAAGAAACAAAAAGAACTACTGACTGTAAATTATTACTTCCATGTGATAAAGCTGTCAGTAACCCTTAGTTGCAGATGGATGTAACAGGATCTCTATATTGTCACCAAAAAACAAGCAGCAAGATCAGAATTTCTTTTTCCAAAAGATGGCAAACTGAACTGCAGTAACTTGACAGAATCACTAGGTGTCGTTGTGTACTTATTCTCATCATTTTTCCTTCCAATTCAGGTTTTTTTAAAAAAATTTCTTCAGATTTGACACTGGATAACTACGGGTGAAAAAGTTCTTTAGCAAAAAATGCTGAAGCACAGATTGATAGCAGATTATGGATATTGAACAATCTATACCATAGAGCCTTCAGTTTAGTCAATCTGATGTAAGAAAGTCTCTTGCTTATGGTATAGATGGTAAATTGGGACAGTAGTAATTTCTAATTCTGTATTTTTTTCCTGGGAAAATGTTTCCATTTAATTAAATAAGACTTACAATATACCTGAATGTAAGCAACCTCAAATAAGCAGAAAACTACAGCAGGCAACTAGGGAAGCAAATAATTCTTAATTAAGGAATCATAAAAGAGGCAATCACACCTCAACCACAACTAGCAGGGCAAGTACTGAACATAAAGAGCCAGCAAACCCCCATCTCCTTTATATGTTTCATATTATCCCCCCTGGTTATGAAATGTCTGCAACACAACAACCAAGCCTAAAGAATTCAAGAACCCAAGAAAAATGGACATTTAGAGCAGTGGTAGCACAGTGATTAAAATGCAAAGTTGCAGGCTAACTCATTGCTCACTCCAGGAGTTCTATTCTGAGCAGCTCAAGGTTGGCTGAGTCCCCCATCCTTACAAGGTGGGTAAAATGAGGGCTCAGATTGTTGGGGGCAATATATTGACTCTGTAAAACTACTCAAAGAGGGCTGTAAAGTGCAATGAAGTGGAATATAAGTGTAAATGCTATTGCTATATTTCTGGATATGTTCATGACAGAATTGGATCTTGTTGAGGTCCAGAATTGGATCTTGTTATTGATGATGATGATTGGAATTGGCTGAAGGACTTCTAGCTTTGTGATTTCTATAATTGTTATATTATAGACAACAGAAGAATTACTTTAGTAAAACCTCCAAGATATTTGGCAAAGTACAGATGAAGGAAAAAAAGGGAAAGAAAATATAAAGATACTACTCAATGCAGCAAGATTCTTCTGAACAGAGATTTCTGGGATTCAAGTTTCATAGGAGGCTATGTCTAGGAAGTCCTTGGTGCTCTCTGAGTTTGACAGCACCAAGGACTTTACAGTTTAATCCTGAACTAGATATGTTTTCTTCCACTGTTATGTCTTTAAGGAAAGAAAAATGCTATTTTTAAAAGAAGGTGGTCAGGAATTGAGTGAAGGTGAGAATGGTTTGTAATGAAGTCTAAACTGGAACTTGGAAAGTCTGTCTAGGATGATTCTCCCTGAAATTATGACATATTATATTTTAGAACTAAAGTGAAGAGCTTTACACTATTTGTAAATATGTGGAAATAAGGAATTAAAATGTCATAACTTTCAAATAATCTAGAGACAAAGCCCTGCATTATGTATTCATCCTTTGAGTTTTTATCACTTAAAATTGTAAAAACTGTGCATTAGACAAATTATTGCTATCTTCATGTCCTTTATGAAGTGTTGTAATTAATATTCAATTGTTACCATAAATAGTGCACTGTGCACACTAAGAAAACAATTTGGAAGAATTGTTTTGGAATTTGCATGAGTGCAGCATGTTTCTGCTCTTCATTAAAGCAGAATGGTTTCTTTTTATTGGACTTCCACGAAGCTTGAAAAAACTTGTTGCTGCCGCTAGAAAACTCTCTTAATGATTTGATTCATTATAGTGGCAGCATTGTTTTGCAGGCTTATGTGAGATAGAAAACACTGTATCTGAAATGTTTTCACTGTACACAGCTCGTGATTAGTCATTTTTTATTATTATCAAAATAAACCTAATACCATCTGTATGCTAGGTGGCTATAAAAATGTCACAGTACTACTCCAAAGGTCTCTGCTTATTTAGTTCTAAAAGAGAGTCAAGTGGAATCAGGAGAAGATACAAGGTGCTATTTGATCTGGTTTACTTCATCATTTAGATGGGGAGAACTGAAGCTAATGACTTCTCATTTATAAAACCAACTAATGGGATAGAATTGAAATGGAGCTGAATGCTTTTCAGTTTCTGGTACTTGAAATACAAGAGTGAAAGCTACACTATTGTTTAAATTGGGCTGTTTTTCTATCTTAACATTGTTAATAAAGTTTTGCATTCCAAATGAAAGAGCATTATGATTATGATTATGAATGTTTTCAATGTCTACTCTAACTTTATATCCATATGACAAAGTGGCTATCACTTTAAAAGACAATTCAAACTAAATGAAAACCAAATGTAAAATCATTATTAATACCACTCAAAAGCCAAGGTTGAAAAGAAAATCCTTGAGTTTGTAAATACAGCTTCTGAGTGACTGAGTCTCATAGCTTGGAAAATGATGTTAAATATGTTCACAGGGATATGAATGTTTTGCTTCCAATGTATTGGCTGTTATCCACAGATGATTTGCTAAATCCATTAAGCACATGATTTAGAAAATGAAACCTGCTTTAACTGTGACTTCTGATTTTAGTGCTGCTTCTTGTGGTTGCAACTGATAGTGTAGAAAGACGTTTGAGCATATCTGTTCTGACTGCGACAGAAAATAAACAAGTAATACCAATGGACAGATAAATGTGATGGCAGCATTCACTGTGGAGCTTAAAAGCAGTGGCAAAAGGTAAGGTAATCATTGTTGGTAAGTGCATAATGCTTTGATGATGAAAATATGCACCACCTTGAATAACTAAGAATTTTTCAATGATTTATATGGGAAAAGACATGAGTACATTTTGATGGTTACCATTGGTAGATCGTAGTTACTCAAAAGAACAGTTTAAACATTTGAAACCCAAATTCCTCTAGCTTTCTATTTGAGAGAATGATTGTTTGACAAGATGGAACATTTCATCCTAATGCAAACAATCCTGGCAAACAAAGATCTTTTTCAGAAATATCAACAAGCCAGTTACTGAACTTGCTTTAACTTCTTTGAATATTGCAAGATCAAGCAAATAAGTAAAATATCTTGCTTGCCATTCCCTTCTTCCTTTTCCTCTTTCATACAAAGTTACAAAAATTAGATTTGTTCTTTTATTTATCCCACCTCCAAGATTTTAGTCACAAATGACCATATTTAGTTTTCAAGCAGATGCATTAGAAACCTAACTTGTTTTTAATTTCAAGATTGTGTGCACAGGACGATTCATGGACAGTCTGGCACAACTTTCCATCCATACATGTCCCCTTTCCTATTCTGTATTGCATGTGTGATTAGAATAGAACAGAATTCTTTATTGGTCAAGTGTGATTGGACACATAGGGAATTTGTTTTGGTGCAAATGCTCTCAGTATACATAAAAGAAAAGATACAGTGCCAATATTTGAAATAGACATTATAAAACCAGTTCAGCTTTCCCAATAATGACATGTCTGGAGACCAATCCTGTTGACTTAAGGGAACAGGGACAATAATGATAACATCTATAACATTAAAACATCTGGACGGTAACAGATTGGGGAAAGTGAATCTATTTTTGAATGGGTTCAATATTCTACTACCCCATGTTTTTGTGATAGTGATGTATCACATAAAAATAATTTGGATCAATTTTTTAAAAAGAATATATTGATGTTTTTAATTTTATTTCAATTTGAAGGAATTATAACATTCTAAAGCCAACAATATCTACATGCTACATATTACAATGTACATGCGTATAGGTACTGAAGATACTTGAAGCAAAGTTTCAAAGCATGAAGAGCTGGGATATTGAACAAAGCATGTATTACAATCTGTCTCTAGTTTTAGATAATGATAAAGCAGAATTCCTTGCTCAAAAAAAAATGTTGCCTTTGCAGTCATCAGCCTTAACTTCTCTCTCTCCCTCCTTCCCTCTCTCTCTCCCTCTCTCAGGGATTTTGATGAAAATAAGATCTTTTGAGCAACCTTATATACCACCATGGCTCAAAAGCATATTTCTAGAAGTAAGAATTAGCACTCAGACTGAAAACCAATGAAGTTTTATATGAAATCATACTTATTGTTGTGTTTGGATTCAATAATTGGAATCTAAACTTAGTAATGTTTAAGAGCAAGGCCAACATTAACAATGGGATAACACACAAAAACAAGTCTGTGCTGCTTTATTTTGCTCATACAAAAGAAGGTGCGTGGAGACAAAGTAAACTCCATCTCTGACACACATGGAGAGGTTTCGCTGATCTCCAAGTATGCAAACCTCTTCTCCCATCTTCTACAAAAAATAATCAAAATGCCAAAAAGGGTTTTGTTATCTGAAGCAGAGCAACAAATGTTTTGAAAATCATGATGTATACATTTCATAGTTGGACTTTCTGTTTTTCAAAGATCAACTGTTTTTCAGACATTTCAGTCAAAATGTACCCAAGTAAGTTTCCTATTGCTAAGAAACCAACAAATAACCCTTTGCTGTTCTGTGAAGAGTATGGGAGTGCAATTCTATGAAATTTTTCAGCATATACTGTAGCATCTGGTAGAGGCTGAAGTTAGCCAATGGGAAAGATGTAAATGATTAGGCAATAATGAGATTTTCAAGTTGTATTATCATTCTGAAACACTACCATCGGCAATAGATGAAAATATTTTAGAGACAATCTTTTTTTTCTGAAGATCAAAGGCAGTATCTGAGGCTTTGAGAAAATAATATAAAAATGGAAAGGACAAAGACATTAACAAAGAATTTTAAAGTAGTACTAAAATGTAAAGACCAAACAAACTACTGACATCTGAGAGGGATTGCACTGACTTAAATCGCTGAAGGTCATAAAATAGCCATTGAGCCTGGCCTACGGACTCTTTCCCTGAAATGCAACAAACCTGGAACTGCACAGTAGCAAAGTAATTTGCCTTTGTCTGATAGGTAGAAAGTGTAAAAAAAGGGAACATTATATAAATCAAAGTCTTCGTTTTCTCTGAAGCCTATTATACACTTTGTCTTTGAAAAGCCGGTTTTGGTTAAACCCAGCAGTTCTAATATTAGACAATTGTTCAAGCTCATTGCACTTTGCAACCTCAACTGTGCAATAAACAGAGAACCCCACCGAGTTTACTGAAGCTTGCTCCTAGAAAACTGCCTGGGAATAGAATCTGTATTGTAAACACAGATGCTCTCATGTATGCATACGTGTGGAGATGCTTAGATATCTGTATCTGGACATATTAAGCTTATTGGACATGAAGATTTTACTATGGCTTCTCATAGGACTACACAGGAATTTCTAGACTCTAACGTAAAGTAATATTGTTACGTTACTACACTATTGACTTGAATGTACATTAAATTAGCTATATGCAAATACTTTCCTTGAAGATACTGCATCAAATTTGTTGACACAGTTTGCCTAATGATAGTACTATTACCACTTAAATGTATTTTAAGTAAAATAACAATGGATATTAAATGCAAATTTATGACGTTATAACATGATAATCAATACCTTATCACATAAAAGGCATCAAAATTAGAAGCTGAGCCACAATGCACAAACAGTTGGCTATTAACTATGTTAGCTGGAATTTCTCTAGCTTGCAGTCGCAATATGTACAGTAAAGGGCTCCAGTTTCAAAAGGTGTTCTAAAATGTTGATGGAAAATCTTTTCCAAAAAAATAAAAGAATATATGACAAGGCATCTTTGAAATTCAGTAATGTAAATGGCCACATATCATAACATCAAAAAATGAATGAGTATTGAAGAAATGAGGATTGAATTAAAAAATGAGTAACCGCATTGGAAGAAGTACATTGAGATGCTTTGGTTCATAGACAGAAAATGAATAATGATTTAATCACAAACATATGAAGGAAGAATGAATGGAGCTAATCAAAAGAGGAGGCCAAGAAACTTGTGACTGGATGAAACTGGGATCTATAAAAATAAAAAAGTTTAAAGAACAAAAGAAAAACTATGAGATTTATGTTTGATGCCTAGGATGATCCCATTAATTATACCATTAATTTGTTATATCCAAACATGAAACATACATAAATCTAAGAGCAAAAGGCCAAAGGCAAATGCAAAAAAAAAAAAAAAGACTCAATGCTCCCTGTCTATTATAACAACTGAGGACAGGGAGGTGGGAGTTACACAAACTGTGGGGGACATCCCCTGGTATCCTTCATCTGTGCAATCTCTACCCTGGTCAGTCTTTCATTGGGCAGTCACATATCGGGTAAAGACTCAGAATTTTCTAAGACAACATAACAATAGCAATAGCACTTAGACTTATATATCACTATATATGCTTTACAGCACTTTCTGAGCAGTTTACAATGTCAGCATATTGTCCTCAACAATCTGGGTTTTCATTTCACTTGACCTCAGAAGGATGAAAGGCTGAGTCACCTTCAGCCAGTCAGGACTGAACATCCAACATCTGGACATGGTATAAGTGCAGAATTATATAGGGGTACAGGCAATCCTCGATTCACAACCACAATTGAGCCTAAAATTTCTGCTGCTAAGGAGACAGTTGTTTAGCGAATTTTGCCCCATTTTATTATCTCTCTTTTTACAGTTATTAAGTGAATCACGGCAGTTGTCCAATTAGTAACACACTGTTAAGTGAATCCAGATTTTTCGTTGACTTTATCTATAAGAAGGTTGCAAAAGGTGTCTGAATTCTGATCACATGACCATGAGGATGCTGCAATGGTTGGGAGTGTAAAAAAATGATCTTAAGCCCCTTTTTTTCAGCATCATTGTAACTTCGGTCACTAAATGAAATAAATTTAGTTTACATCAGTGCAATTTATTATACAGACAATCCTTGACGTACAAATCGAGGATTACCTGTATAATAAATTGCACTGATGTAAACTAAAAAAATTTCCTCTTAAATATGGTCTTAAATGTTTTTTGCTCATTATTACTTATTGAGTTTTTTGTGTGTTTTATCTAAAGATGCTTACTTTCAAAACTGAATGATGGATATGTATGTATGCTTGAGAATAATCATGGTATGACAAACATGGTAGTTCTGAAAGGTATTGAATCCCTTGACTTAACAAAGATTATAATCCAATGAAAATTAAGCAGGCTCACATTTTATAAAATTCAGCAAGTTATCATTGAATAAATTATTTTAGCTTTTCCAAGGTAGCTGTATAACTATAACTGTACTCTGAGATATATATATATCTCAGAAATGAACTGTGGAATCATTGATGCTCTCCAAGCTCAATTGTTTGCTAGTATGTTTCATTAATTGAGTAGGGTTAGAGTTAAGGTTATTGAATGTGGGATTTGTTCCTTGTTTACGTATAATAGCTTGCCCTGCCAGTGTTGATGGGGGTATAGTTTTTACTTGGTAGTTATTTGACTATGAACTACTTAATATTGTCTTCTGCTTGGTTGGTTGTCTGTGTTAATCCCTTGATGTTGTTTTCTGGAAAGGATGTTCTGGGCTTTTTTCTCTCATTTCTTAACTGTTTTGTTCTCTCTTTTGAATGGTGTGTAAATATGGCTTATTTCTATGTGCCTATTGATGACTGATTTATCTAAATGCCAAGCATTCATGAGAATTAAAGATAAACATTCTGGAAATGTTAAATTATGGTCCATCTCCTTGGTACTGGCTGCAAGGAATCAGAACATTTTGTCGAAGGAAATACTGAGTGGTATACTGTACAATGCAAGCAACCTTTTGAGGGAGTATACTTACTGTGCATTATCCAGGTGCGGTACAATCCATAGCTGATGATTGATGGAATTACTGGCAAAATGCTTCATAGCACAACCTTGCACATCTCCTCAGGCCAGTCCAAATGTATACTGCACAGTGATGCATCAGGAAACATATATGTATTACTAGATAAATCAGCCAGTTCAGCGATTGAAGGAAAACATGCAAATACTGAAATTAATAATGTTCAACACATGCATATATTTAACCTAAAGTGCTTAGAACCTCTTTCTTCGACCTAAAAGTTTGTGATTTGCAAAGAAAGAAAACACCTTATCCTTAAAGAGTTAAAATATATGAAAATAACTAAAATAAAATTGTAGTGTCGGGGGGTGGGGGGGGGTCGGAGAAGATGGCGATAGATGCGATACAGCATATGCCCGATTAGCGGGCAACGCGTGCGTACAGTGCTCAAACACGGCTAACAAATTATGTTCGGGGGTCCAACGGCAGCGAAGAAGCGGTGCCCGCTCAACTGCTTGCGCGGACCGCTCCCCGCCCTCCCGCTTCGGTACTAACCGGGCTTTGACTTCCACGTCTGGAAGCCGGTCGAATAGAGAGGAAAAGGCTTTGTGTAAATACCGGGAAGGAGGGTCAGAGAAGTTGCGTGAGTGCAGCTCGAGCCCTTCAAGCGAGGCGGCGGAACGGAGGGAGGTGTGCCGCGTTAGGTGGAGGTGCGAGCGAGCCGTATGAGAAGTTGACGGGTGGGCGTGTGCACCACGCAGGACTTGTCCCCGGGGGAAGCAGCAGGAGGAAGCCAACGGGAAGGGGGGAGGGAAGCGGAACCTGAGGCAACCGCCTTGAAAGGCTCCTCTCCGTCGGAGGAGCGGCTGCGAGACAGAGGCGGGGAAGAGCGCCGGGGGCTGTTCCCCACGTGGCGCTGACGCTCAGCCACTGAACCGCCGAGCCGATCGGGGGCTATAAAGTGAACCGGGAGCCCAGAAGGGCTGAGCTTCGGCAAGAGAGCGAGCGCTGCCTTCCTGGAGGAGGAGACTTTGCATCCCGTTTCCAACCCTGAGCCCCAAACGTTCTCCGTTTTTGCGGTAGTTTGTATCTGTATAGTGCGCGGCGGGGATCCTCAGCTGCTTCCTGGCGTCTCTTCGCGCGGCTTAAGAGCGAGAACGGCGCCCTTCGTCGCCCCCATGCAGGAGCTGCTCCGCCGGGAGAAGCCAGGCTCCCTCTCCGCCACCTGCCTCCCGCGGAGGTCCCGTCCTCTCCTTTCCTCTCGCGGGGTGAAGGTAAGAAGCAACTTTTGACTCCCGCTCCGCCTGCCGCGAATGGCCTCTTGAGGAGCCTCACCCTCGCCCCCCTCCCGTCTCGGCTGGACTTTGTAGGGAAATCTGAGGGAGTGGGGGAAGGAAGGAAGAGAGAGAGAGAGCCCCGGTCGCCCTGCCGGTCTGCGATGACTGAAACGGAGGCGGGGTGCAGTTATGGAAGCTGAGCCCAGCCGCTTCTCTTGCTCCTGATTGGGATCGGTGACTTTCTGGCGCCTGCAGAAAGGACCAGCCCCGCTGGAGACAGGTGGAGGCACCCTCCTCCTCTTCGCAGGGTGTGCCTGTCTTAAATGACGTTCATGAAGCTGGGTTAATGTTGAAGCTGAAGAGCCCGTACCCAGAGCAAGGGGGATTCGCTTCCCTGGCCCACGTGCCCTCTCTCCAGCTGGAGCACATGGATGGCAATGGGAGCTTGAATGGAAGTGGGGGCGGGCAGAAAGAGGGCCTTCATTACCCCTTGCCCACTACCTTAGCCCTCATCTTCCTGGCCACCCTGCTCATGATTTTCACCATCTTTGGCAACGTATTAGTCATCATTGCTGTCTTCACCAGCCGGATGCTGAAGGCCCCTCAGAATCTCTTTTTGGTTTCCTTGGCCTCAGCAGACATCCTGGTGGCCACCTTGGTCATTCCCTTTTCTCTTGCCAATGAACTGATGCCACAGTGGTATTTTGGCAAGGTGTGGTGTGAGATCTACTTGGCTTTGGATGTACTTTTCTGCACCTCTTCCATTGTGCATCTCTGTGCCATCAGCTTGGATCGCTACTGGTCCATTACCCAGGCCATTGAGTACAACCTCAAGCGCACACCACGCCGCATCAAAAGCATCATCTTCCTGGTTTGGGTCATCTCAGCGGTCATCTCTTTCCCGCCGCTTATCTCCAATATGAAGCAGGGTGAACCCGAGAAGCAGCTCCACGAACAAACAGAATTGAAACCTGAGAACAAGTTGCTCAGCTGCAGTATCAGTAAGGAGACCTGGTACATCATCTGTTCCAGCATTGGTTCCTTCTTTGCTCCTTGCCTTATCATGATCCTGGTCTATATCCGAATCTACCAGATTGCGAAAAGGAGGTCTCGAGTGCCTCTCAACAAGCAAGGGGAGACTGGTGAGAGGAGACAAAATGGCCTGGATAACAAAGACGATATGCCTGCGATAACCAAGCTCAATGGGGGGAAGACAGCATTGGCAGGAGGAAGCCAGGAAGCAGAAGTCAATGGTATAGACCTGGAAGACACGTCTTCTTCAGAGCACAACGACACTCCTCAGCCTAGGAAAGCAGAAAGGCTCCCCAGAAGTAAGGGCAAAACCAAACTCTGCCAGATTAAGCCTGGGGACCATTTGCCTAATCAAGTCGAAGAGGATAGGAATGCCAAAGCTTCACGATGGAGGGGTAGACAGAACCGAGAAAAGCGCTTCACCTTCGTACTAGCAGTAGTGATTGGAGTTTTTGTTGTCTGCTGGTTTCCTTTCTTCTTCACTTACACATTGACTGCTGTTTGTAAGAGCTGCGAGGTTCCTGATACCCTCTTCAAGTTCTTCTTCTGGTTTGGTTATTGCAATAGTTCCCTGAATCCTGTCATCTATACTATCTTCAACCATGACTTTAGGAGGTCGTTTAAAAAAATTCTTTGCAGAATAGACCGGAAAAGAATTGGGTGAAGCGGGGATCTGTTTGAAAAGCAAGCCTTAGGTTCAGCTCTGGCAGGATATTGCAAGTGGGTGGCACCTTGTCTGATTACTAAGCATTGACTCTTCAAAGGCTTCAGGTGAGATAAAACAATTAAAATATTAGTGCACAACCAGAACCCAACAGGATATCTGCCCAGGGATGGATCAAAAGTCTTATTAGTGTGTTCTTTCTATGTATTTCAGCACATTGAACAAATGAGGCTGGGAAAGGAAAATGTAAGTCATATCTTTCAGAAGCACTTTCTATTTTCCATCTAAGGTCCCTGACGTTGTTATGATATTGCATCTTTGAGATTTGTGCATCTTTAACTTTTATAGGAAAATTAGCTTTAAACTGTTTTATTTCTTGAGGACATGCATTCTCTATGAAAAGCAAAAGAAAGATACACATTTGAGTGGACCCCTGCTGCCATCTCATCGATTTCAAATATTATAGTATTATAATATTCCAAAATTTCCAATATGGTTCTGGATGTTGGGATATAACAACTGGTAATATAAGCTTTGACACAATGGCCAGTGTTTTATTGTATTCACTATCTGTATTTGTTTTTTTTTTAAATCATGTTTGTCTTGTCTTTTTAAAATGCAGTATTGTTAAAAAGCTGTATCTCTTATTCTGTACCAATTGAGAGAATCAAATATGAAGGATTTCACACTTAGAAAAGGAACTGTCAAAAAGCTGAGCTTTTTAAGACCTCAGAAGTATAAGATAAAGTATTCTTTCTTTGTGATCCTTTCATTGAGATATGTTCAGTACAACTTACTTCTTTCTCTAGTTGTAAATAGATACCATAGATGAAATTCTCTGTTTACTTTACAGTGCTCTTTGATTCACATTGATTTTTTTACATTTTCATTTGTGCTAGCTCTCCTGTACAAAAACATATTTTCATGTACTTCATTTTTTCCTTTTTACCTAATATGAACCTATACAAATCATTTTTTCCAACTGCAAAATTGGATTATAGAACTCTTTTGATTAGTCACATAGTGAATGTTATTATACATAAGTATAAAGGAGAAAGAAAATGAATAGAATAATAGTAGCATGTAAAAAATCATGTTGGCATAGGATAAAATATCGTTAACTATCTTGTTTGTTTTCCCAGAAATGCCTATTGCAAGTTAATTTTCTCAGCTCATCAAACAGAGTATTATTAAAAGGGAAGTGAAAAACATAAGAATTTTATTTTCAATATTATGACAACATATTCAGTTAAATTTACAATCTGATTAAGTACTTTGTAGCTGATGATACTGGAAAAACTCTTCCTTTTAAAGCTTTAAAGTCGATACATTCTTGTTTTATGTGCAAATTTTTATATGGATGACAAGGCCTTCTTTAAAAAATGCCAACCTTACTCTATGGAACATTATGGATATCTAGTCTTCAGACTTGTATGCCTTCACTTTGGATATAAGGATACATATCCAATCTCTTAAGTAAAAAAATGAATCTGACGCTCCTAGTCAGTCTAAAACTAGAATGCTAATAGAGAAGGGAAAAGAAAATAAGTTATTAGCAACAAATATATTACTTGTCTAAAAGCTCATTTTTTAAAAAAAATGTTGAAGAATTAATTACAAATGTTTGCATAAAGTGTTTTTAACCCAGACTTTAAAATTTCTTTTTTAAAAGACTCATTTTCCAGTGCAAGGAAATTCATACTATTTATATGGAGCTGTTTCTAAAATGTGTATTAGTATCCAAGGGCTCAAACTAAGGGGTGTGATGGGGACATGGGGATAAATACACCAGCATACGGTCAAAATTAATGCTGCCATTATAAGTCTGTTGCAAAGGTATTGCAATTTAGCAGGATAGAGGCCAGACTTTGTATATGAATCAGGCTGCTGGGTCAATATACAGTTTTCCTTGCATTCAGTTTAAAATGGGAAAGTCTCCTGTTGCAGTAAAACAAGATAATAGTGCAAAGCCTAGGTGACTTCCCCTATTTGTTATAATTGACATTTGAATTTTGGAATTTTAATACCCACTTCTTACCAGAAAAAATAGGACACATAGATAAGGAGATTTTTTTTCTTTTTTGATGGAGGCAATCTGTCTGCATTGTGTTGTATCTTGTATGTCCCCAATTTCATGTTTTCCTGCTATATTTGGGCTAAAATTTCCAGAGTTGTTCATGAAGGCTGAGAATTCCAGAGGAGATAAGCCAACACACTTGGAGACCCCAATTTGGGGAAGGTTGATGCATTTCTAATGTCTTGAAGGAGCTGAATAGAAACATCACAAACCGTTTAGCTGGCTTTTCCAGCCTTACAGATGTTTTGTAACAAGGAATTTAACTGCTAAATTACTTTACACAGTAATCAGGAGCAGAGATCCAAATTTAAATAGGAAATTGAAAACCATCTTTTCAGTTAGTTTCCAAATAATACTTTTGCAATGGTCTATCCATAATAGATAGGGAAATCTTTTGAAATGGCTTCCTTATGATATAAAAAGAATAGCTTAAAATAGGCCAAAGGGAAAGGCTAGAATCAATGGTTTAAAACTACAAGGAACTAGGTTCAGATTAGATTAGGCCAGTCAAACTCTAAGCCTACAGGCCAGATGCATCACATGCAGGCCATACTCATCAAGATGTGCAAAAGCAAAAAAAAAAGCATCACGATACATCAAGATGTGTCACGTGATGTGATCGAGTTTGACACCCATGGATTAGATGTCAGGTAAACATCTTCACTATATCAACTGTAGGTGAATGGCGTAAGATGCACGGAAAGAGATAGAATGTAGCAGATAAACAGGATGGCCTTGAAGGACAAAAGAAAGATCTTCAAATAAATTAAACCTCTTCCCAGGTCAAGAAAGTACTTTGAGAAAGTGTGTCAGACAGTGGTCCCCTCTGGCTGATTTTCATCAAGATGAAAAAGGAAGGTAGCACATTCAGACTTACAAAATAAGCTACTTTATTGGACAAGTTGTTCCAATAAAGTAGCTTAGATCTTGGTGGTGTCCGTTTCTTAGTCCAGTCTATCTGATAGAGTCGACACCTCTGCCGAAAGTCTTCAAACAAACTAGATGGTGTTCTCTCAGAGATGTTCTAGAGGGGGTCTCCAAACTTGGCAACTTAGCTGGTTGAGGAATTCTGAGACTTGAAGTCCACAAGTCGGCAGCAGAGTGTTGAATTAGATGTAACTTTTTTAGATGTAACTTTTTGAACTGTTACAATTTTATGATAATAAGTAAATACAGAGAAAATTAAATATACTCAAGACTTATTTAGCTGGCTGTGTTAATGAAATTCCTTGATCACACACTGAGCTTTTAGGCAGAAAAATGGCTTCTGTACTGCCAGCAGTGGGTGACCTCAGTTAGATGAATGGGATTGGCTGTCTCCAGAAACACATCAGAAAAAAACCTAGAGAGCCTTCTTATCATCTGAATAATGATTTAAGGTGTAATAAACTATAACATTTAGCCATTTGGTCTGAAATAGCAAAAGGGAAAAGTTAATTGGCCTTGTAAAAGATCTTGGCTTGAGAATGTGGGTTGCCTATTTTTAGGGTTCTGGTATTAAATGTACTGTATGAACAAGTAAACAAATGCCTTACACTGGAAAAAATAAAGTGATTTCTGGAGTATCTTTCTAAATCAAAGTTGTATCTGGTATAACAATCCCTGAATACCATGCCATTTGACCTTTTTTAAGAAAATGTAATATGTAAACAGAAATAGCCATAATGGATTTATAAATAAATGAATAAAATTGACACCTCTAAAGCATGGTAGATCTTTGTCATCTCTGTTTTCGGTTTCAAGACTTAATCAGCAAATGGGAACTGACCTTTTCAAGCACATATTGCCATGGTCCCTTGTATTTAATCATTGTTACACCACATGTTAAACAGAACAATAGCCTGCTTTATTATGCTCCAAGAAGCTTTTGATATGATTGTGCTTTCTTATAGCAGAGCAAACCCATTCATGTACCTTTTTAAGGCCAAGAATTAGGGCAAAATCATGTTTGAGGTTTTTATATTTCCAGTTCCCTTTCTTTTTATCTCATGAAATACTTTTCTAAATGGGAGTGTACAAACTGGAAGAACTGCTGACTAATTAGGTCAAGTGCAAACAGAGATTATTGGAGTAAAACAATGCTTGTGTCCAGCTAAATGCCTGATAGTGTTTAGAAAAGATAGAACTGCAGAACAGATCTGTTATTTCAGTTAGACACCCCCAACTCCATTTGGGTTGTAAGATTTATCCCAGAAATATTTTATCTGCATGAAAAATGGATAACAAAATTATAGGCAGTAATTTTTACAATCTCTACTATGTGATGTCTGTTCCTTGTAGTCCCTAGATGCCACTGTGTTACTGGTACTAAACTAATACTTGATTTCTTAATAAGACTTTAAATTTAATTCATTAACTGCAAGGAAATGATATTTCTGTGAAGGGAGCTAGGAAATGTATATCCTTAAATCATAATTCCCAATTTACTCATTTATTTAAAACATTTTTACTGTGCTATTCAGCTGAAAAAGGTTTCCAGAACAGCTTATAAAGGTCATTAAGAAAGAAAAAAGTATCCTGATCTAAAAGTCATGCAAAAATAAAAGGCCTTGAGTAAAAAAGAGGGAAAAGCTATTTCCACTTTTATAGATAGCAGTTTTATAATTTACAAAAGACATAAAATGATCAACTGGAATAAAAAGTTCAGTGAAAAGAGGAGTAAAAATCTATAAAAAGGAACTTCTGAATTTATGTCTCTTCTGTTTATAACTCGCAAGTTTTTGTCCCTTCTCAAGTGATCCAAGCTGAGGTTCATTCTCTACTCAAGCAAGACACCAGAGTCCTTTAATCTGCAAATATTTATTAGAGGTTTGCAAAGCCAGATCAAGCTCACGTGGGCATGTTCAGCATCATTCCATGCGCGAAACAAAGAAAACAGGATATAGTTATAATCAAGGGATAAGGAACTACAGGATTATAAAACAGGATTGGTTAGAAATATCAAATTTATCAAAAGATTAACATGGACTCACTATGCTGCCCCTATTAAATATCACATCCGAACTTCCCTAACTCTGCAGTTTAACTAATGTGCTTCTTGAACCCTAACTACAAGGCTCAACTACACTATTACATAGCAGAAGCCATGTTGGCTGTACTTAAAACTCTGGCTATATTCAGGAGCCCTGTGCTAAAACATCTATAATGCTCAAATTGCTTAAATGCTTCCAAGCTGCTCTTTCAGTTGAGCTGAATGGCGCCTCTTCCATCACTGAAAACTTAAGAGTTGCTTCTGGTAAATCAGTGCAAAACCACACACACAGTTGTGGTATAATTACCGTAAAGCTCTGCCAGTGAATCTCAGCAAGGGGATTCAGAAGATATTTCTGCCACTCAGAAAATAAAACCTACTTGCCAAATTACTGTACCCAAGAAGAAAGTCAGCAGCTGCAATGTACATGTTCTCCACTCCTTGTAAAGTCATCAAAGATTTATGCACTGAGCACCATGCTCTAGATTCAGCAAACTCCATCCAGCCAAAATCATTGGAATAATTTTGTAACCAAGGCTGCAGGCTAGCCTTTGGTTTTGAAGCAGGTATAGCCATTGGGGCAGGAACATGGGCTTAGATTTGCACTGCTACTATAAATGATAAAGTTTGCAGAATTATAAAAGTCCACTGAAAGCAATGAGACCCATTTTGAAGAAGAAAGACTAGCTCACCTCCATGTTCCTTTATCTCTTTAGGAAAGGTTGGAGAGTCTTAGGGGTACAATTCAGCACCTCAATATTCTGGAGGCCATCTGGTGAGGTAATTGTATTCCTAAAATGCGTGTGGGGTTAAACAAATTTTTGGGGTCTTTATTTTGGAATCTTTTCCAAAGTTTTGTATATGGTAATCCAGTACTATTCCCACTGATAAAAGCCCTCCAAACCTCTCAAAATGAATGAAATTAGCTTGAATAACTGATTTTTGGCTAACTGAGAAGTAAAGGCCTCCTAAAAGCCTGTGCCTCATTTCCTCTTGCTGAAATCTGACTGCCAAAATTTGTTAGTCCAATGTCAGGGCACTACTAAATGAATTAAAATGTTGGGGGTATGATTAAATCAGGTAGCTTTGAAGCAAAAGATTGCTACAAGGAAATGAAAACAATTATGTTAATAAGTCACTCCAAACAGCTGTAGTCAGAAAATTGTTTCAGCAATCATCAGATTAAAACAAAATCTGTTTTGGGAAAGGGAGAAATGTAACAAATTTAAACATGTAAGGTGCCATATGCTACATAAAATAAACACATAAGGAAAGGATAAATGGGAGAATAAACAAATCCTTTATTCCAATCCTACTTGAATCTGCAGGTTTCACAACTCAAAAGATCCTCTCTCTTGTTTTTGAGGAAGGATGAAACAGATAGCAAACAAAAGCATACTTTACTATAACCGAGACCCAATGTGTTTTGAAGGGACATCTCTTTGTCAGGGAAATAGTATAGGCAGATTGCAAAGGATGGAAATACTGAAATTAGATTTCAGGCTCAATAATAGTAAAAAAAATTCTCCCACCATTTTATTTCTGATGTAACTTGTCTTGCCTCTCTCTACTTTGTCTCACCAACTTCTGCTGACAAAAACTTCAAGTAGGAACACCTAACAATCTATTTTTATGTAGTTGTAGTATGCCATTTAGAAATAAAAGGGATGAAGCCAGTATGCTATACTGATATCTGAAACCACCAGAAGTCAGTATATTTGAAGCAATTTTGTCCTAAATTGCCAGACATTAGTCTGACTGCAGATTTCAACAGTTTAGTGATTTCGGACAATCACCTTATGTGCTGACTTACGTTATAATGAGAGACAACCTCATGCTTTAAACTTAAAGTTTAGGGGCTGGTATGTCTGCTATGATATGTACATTTTCACTTACCAACATAAAACACAGTGAAGAATCTGGCAGTGGCTTTGCTCATGGCAACTGGCACTTGAAAGAATGAGTTGTGTCCTAACAATAATCCACTGTTTTTCTTTATTCATCTTTTGGAAAGTTCAAAGTCCCTGCAGATAATTTCTTTATTACAGTCAGAAATATGGCAGGATTCTCAGTTACTGTTTCATTTAGTTTTCTACCTAACATCCATATACTTAATACTTTCCTAGATTAAAGTAGAAATTTTCCTTCCTTCCTTCCTTCCTTCCTTCCTTCCTTCCTTCCTTCCTTCCTTCCTTCCTTCCTTCCTTCCTTCCTTCCTTCCTTCCCTTCTCTCCCTCCCTAAGATAAACACCAGACTGTAGGCAAATGATAGGGGAAAAACTAGCTTCTTCCTTAATTGCACTTGTTCTTAACATGAAATTGAATATCAGCAGTATGTAGGCTAACCAAACGTGTCATTGAAACTTCATGGGTTTGCTCACTTATAGTGTTCCCTTCATGTAGCTTTCAGTTACCATTTGCACAAACACTACAGTTGCATGTGAGTTTAAGGATTTTTGGATTTTATCTGATTCTCCTTGGTACAGTTTGTTTATTCTTAATCATATGCTACTTGGATCCAGGACTGTGAAAAGCTGTTAAGCATTGATAGTATTTTTTTAATCACTGCACAGAACAAAAAAGATATTTTAGCAACCAATACTCATTTTAAGAGCCAGCTTATGGTAATGGTTAAGGCATAAGGCTAGAAACCAGTAGATCCTGAATTCTAATCCTGCCTTAGGCATAAAGCCAATTGGGTGACTTTGGGTTGGTCACTTTCAGCCCTAAGAAGAAGGAAAGAGCAAACCACTTCTAAAAACTTGGTATGAAGCTCTTATTGGTGGAGTTCAAAGTGGTATTAAAAGGGACAAATATGTGTAACCTATAAGCTCATTAACTTGTGCAATAAGAATTTCCCTCTGTGTCATAAGCCACCAGGTTTTATTTGATTCTAAACTGATCTAGGTTAGGGTTCTAGAAACAAGCAAACTAGAATTTTCTGCACATCTTTGCACCTATCACAGAACTTTGCACCCATCACTGAAGAGAGAAGAAAATAAGTTTCTCCTTGTTAGGAGGGTGTGAACAATTTCTACATGTTGAAATATTTATATGTTTCTCCTAAAACATCTGATAGATTGGTCCCTGCTGGGAAGCAGATCACAGCATTCACCTTTTCTTTTTTAATATATATTTCAGTACATAAACACTTTCATACCATCCAGTAGCTGTCATCCTTTTATCAGCTAAATGGAAATTGATGACTAGATTTCTAATGTTATAGAAGGAGTATACAACAACATTAACACTGTTGTTTATTTATATAATTTTTATGGTCACTCTTTTCATTTCCACAATTCTATGCGGAGAAGAATAATTTAAAGTCATAACAAGAACACTTCAAATTTAGAAAAATAGTATAGAAGAGCAAGCAGAACTGGGAAGTGGAATTAAGTCATCAGCCTAGAGTCCCTCAAAAAGTCCAACTCTTGAATTACCCAAAATTGTTGGGAGCAATATGCTGACTCTGTAAATCGCTTAGAGAGGTCTGTAAAGCACTATGAAGCAGTATACAAGTCTAAGTGCTATTACTATTACTATATTGAAACCTATACTCAAGAATCTAGTCTACTAAAGTTCAATACTAAATTAGAATGTTTATGGGGGCATAGTGACTCTAGGCTGATTACTCATTTAACTCCACCCCCAGCTCTACTTGCTCTTCTCCTACATAACATTAATAAATGTAGCCAAGATCTTTTATTCATCAAATATAGAAACCGCTCATTTCCCACACAGAGGTACTCTGGGCGGCGTACAAGTAAAATATATCCAAATGTAATATAGCCAAACTCATCTATCATCCTAGCTCTATTCTTGAGAGAATAGATAAATTTTAAAGCTTTTCAGATTTCTAACAGGATGGGACCTTCCACATCTCAGGAGAATGATGTTCCATAGAACAGGTGCTATGAAAAATAATAGTATCTTCCTGAAGAGAGAAAGTAATCAATTCTCCACCTGGCTTTAGCCCCACAAAGTAGATCAGAGAGGTCTTTTCAATGTTATGTAGGTCAGCATGTCTTTTCTTATAAACTATAGTTACAGAATCTTACAAATCTGAATGTACTTCGCTTCTCTCTCCATTTTTGTTTTGTGAGAGTTAGGGTGGAGCTTGCTGAGATATTGAGAGGTTACATCCTGCCTTGGATTCTACTCTTTTTTTCTGACCATTTTCTTGGTAGCAGCCCTACTCTGAAGGCCAATCTCTCTCCTTCTATCCTGGACAGTCTGGGATATGTTAGCCTGATAACAGCAATTGCTCCTGCCTTCCCCATTTTTACCAAATAACCTTTGGAAAAAATCTTCCTGGAGTGGCGACAGAGAGATATACAGTACTGATTCTTGCCAACATTCTGCAAACCAGCCTTAACAGAAGTTAATCTCAATGGCAACACTTACTACTGTCCCAAGAAAATAAAACAAGTGGCCTGTGCATCTTAATTGTAGGAGAAAGATAGATAGTTTTAGAATCCTGAATTTCTACTTGGAATTAGAATAATGGCCAAATATGTTATTAAGAAATTTTGAACCAACTGGCAGTGTACATCTAGGATGGACATATTTTGATATAATGGAAAGGATGTAAATGTAATATTTTGATGTAATGGAAATTGATATGATTTCTGATGAATGCTGACAACTTCATTTTGTGACTTGAGTATGTTATTTTTGCCATTTATTTATTTATATCCCAACTTTATTATTTTTATAAATAAATTCTTGTGTTGCAGGGATTTCTTACTAATAAAATTTAATGTTTAATGGCGATTTACCTACTGAACATCCAGTAGGAAAGGTTAATAATGTATTTGTGAAATTTGTTTAGAGGGCACACGTGTATTTAGATAGGACATCTTTAAATAGGTCTTATTATTTCTAGCAGATGCAATTAGATAATTTAAGGATAGGAATCATATCCAACTTAAGTGTAAAATGTGAAACAGATACCCATCTTATCAGTTCTAAAATGTTTTTGTGTTACGGTTTAACAAAATTTGGACTGCTGAGATTACTTTGTCTGATTCCATGTTTTTGTGTTACGGTTTAACAAAATCTGGACTGCTGAGATTACTTTGTCTGATTCCATGTTGCTTGGGGAATGCTTTAAGGATTTGCTAGAACTTGAACTGGAATATGTAAACAACAGAAGGTTCTGCTATTTTGAATGAAATGTTCCATCAATTCTTTTCTAGGTGATCACTTATCCTCACTGCTTGTTGTAAGCAGTGAGGATAAGTACACTGCTTTTCTTTCTGGGGGGAAAATCTTTCAGTTATAGGTGGGAATAAATTTGGGACAGCGATTTAACTGTCCTAAATTGAATCAATCTTAACAGACAAATACCAGGAGAATTTGATTACAGAAATTTCTCAGTTCAATGCTCATAATGTCCCTCTTCCAGTTTTCCAAGATTTTCCAATCTCAGAAATGGAAGTTAGAGGGAATGATTTGATTCTATTTGATTCTTTTCTTTGAAATCAGAGGTGTGCTTTTGTTTTGGAAAAAAATTAATGAGCCAATTTTATTTTAAGCAAATAAGGTTGAGAATGTTAATAATAAATACAATAAACAATGTGATAGATGTCAGGGTTCCAACAGATGCCCTAATTAATTCATGAGCCTTGAGCCAAGTATCAAAAGAATTCCAATTATTTATTAGGAGCAACATGTCGGCACTTTTCCCAAGTGCAATTGGCTCTGCCCTACATAATTTACTGCCCACCTATGACCCTGTTTTCCCCCTCCTCCCAGGGTGTGTCATAAATCCCATTATCCAATGGGCACTTTCATAGAAAACACACCTCTCCACCACAACCTGGGACACAATCTGGAAAAAGGTATGCATGGAATGTGCTTCTGGTCATAGTAACTGAACTGTTTCATCAACTCTCCTTCCACTCCTTCTTATGGCAATTCGAGAGCAAGCCAGGAATGCTTTACAAGTTGACATTAGATATGAGATTTGTTCTTGAGACAAGTATAGCATTTCTTTAATGTTAACACATATTCCAATTAACATGAACACTTTAAACTGGCATCTCTCAACATGTTACATCAGAAATGGCTTCCATGGGTAACCTTACAAATGGCAAATATTGGTAGCAATCGAACGATTCACTTTTGCATTTTGCAACTTAAGTGTAAAATGTGAAACAGATACCCATCTTATCAGTTCTAACACAAAAAATTTTCCCATCTCTATTGCAAATTGAAGGTTATTCAAATATAAACTAAAGGTATGAAAATAAGGCTTTATAAATTAGAACAGACCTCTCCCCCCGCTCCTGTTAAAAATGATCTTCAGTCTACAGTTTTTACAAATAGATATGCCATTCTATGAAATGTCCTTTGGTATTAATGCAGTGTTGAACTAATCACTGGAGTTACAATTAATGTATTAATGTGATGTATAAACTAGTTTTCTCCAGAGACTCTAAGTGCTGCATAAAATCAAAAGCATATCTAAAAGTTTTTGAACCTAATCGTTTATATGCAACTAGAAATAAGCTCCCTTGAACTCAGTGGAATATAATATTCAGAAATGAGAAATTATTTATTTATTAAACGAATGTTTAGTATAAGGCTTCCCAAATCAAACACGAGTGTTCCTAATTGCTTACAGAATTAAAATCCAAAACATAATTTCCCACCACCACATTGTTGCAATGATAACAGATATATTAATTTCATTGGCTCTGTGACAATTTCAGAGCCTTATATAAAAGTAACAAGATAGGGGCTAATTTGATTTCTAAGTGAGTGATATTCCATAAGGAGGAAGCCATCATTGAAAAGACTCTTTTTTGGGGTCCCAGCAGGTACACTTCCATAATGGATACTTCCACAATATGCTTTGCATTCCCATCCTGGTGGGCTGGATAGAAATAACTGGAGAGAAGCAGTCCTTCAAATAACCTGCCTCCAAGCCATATATGGCTTTAAAAGTGATAACCAGAACATTGACTGGTGTTCAGAAAACACCAAAGCAAATAAGTAAGCAATGAAGTTTTCACAAAAGGGGTGACACAGGCACAAATCTAGGCTTGTGTGAAACTGTGGGTGCTACATTTTGAACCAACTGAAACATCTGGATACTCTTGTAGTGCAGTCCCATATAGAATGCAGTGCAATATTCCAAATAGGAGATCACCAGGTGTTGGTGACTGTAAGAAGGGCAAATTGGTCCAGGAATGGGCATAACTGGTGCACAACCATGCAGTTGGGCAAAGGCCCTGCTGGCCACAACTTTCATTTATTCTTAGAGCTGGCATCATAAATCCAAGAGAACCCTTACATTACTCACTGGATCTATCTGGAGCAGTGCAACTCCATCCATGACTAGAGATGGTAATTCACCAAGAACCAAGCAGCCCTTAAACAAAGAGCTTTGTGTTTTCAGGGTTCAGTTTTAATCTGTTATTCCCTATCCAATTTTAGCCTGTTGTTCCCTATCCAGACCTCAACAGCAGGAGGGCATCTGTGTCATCATTTAACTCACCACAGGCAGAGATGTACAATTGAATATCCTTAGTATAATGATGATACTTCACCCTGTACACTTGATCTACCCTGGTGGTTTCATGTAATTGTTAAACATGAATTCAGATAGCCCTGACCCTTGTGGAATTCCACACAGGGGCCAAGGATTGAACTTCTTGCTCCCAATCAACACTGAATGAAAACATGCTTGGACAACACAGTGATAACACAAAAGTCAATAATATCAAAAGTTGCTGACAGGTCACTTTAGAATAAAGGCAGGACAGATGTGTCATGTCCCTGGTGGAGACTGACTCTGAGGGAGAGGAGGAACAGCAGACAGGGAGTGGAAGTGTGGGTCTGGAGGTTGTGGAGGAGGCTGGGGAAGGGCAGAGGCTGGCTGGGCAGTCAGAGGAGGACTAGGCCCATCCCCTCTCCATCCTAAGGCATGCAGGGAGGAGAGGATAAGGGAGAGACATGGTCTACTGGGAAGGAGAAGGCTTTGATCCTCTTCATGGGCTGCAGCTGTGACAACTGGATAAGAAGATGGACTTGCTTGCATACAGGAGAGTGCTGGAAACAAAGTGTGGGAATACCTCTAGTTTATTGTTCCTCTCTGAGTTTGGCGTCCTTCCTAGTATGTGTTCTGATATCTGTGGATGTCTTCAAGCCCTTATCTTGCTTGGTTTGCATTGTTTTTTACTCTTTATAATTTAAACTGCATTTCTTCCTTCTTGTAATTGCTTGTGTGGGAATTTTTGTCTTCAGTCAAGGATATTTGGAGCTTGGAAGCAAAGTGAAGGAATAAAAGGGGATTTATCTGTTTTTTGTGACTGTGTTTATTTTGTATCCCACCCTGGGTCATTACAAGATGAAGAAGATGCCTGATCTCCATTCTGCTTCTGCCAAAGATCATTAAAAAGTGTAACCAACGCCATTTTCAACCCATGTCTAGACTTGAATTCCAATTTGAGAAGGTTCAGGCAATCTATTTCATTCAGGATCATCTGAAGTTGTGTGACACCACATTCTCAATAACTTTCCTGAAAAAGAGGAAGTTGGAGACAACACAGAAATGATATATTATAGTTGCATGTAGTTCTTAAGAAGGAGGCAAACCACAGTTTCCTTAAAGTCATGGCACCACTTCCTCATCCAAAGTAGCATTTTGGAAGGTTTTTATAAATTGGGGTAAGGGGCCTAGATCTAAAACACAGATGGATGAACTCTCATTCCCTAGGATCATGTCCACTTTCATAGGAGCTACAGGGTTAAACAATTTTAATCCTTTTAACCAAGTCATCATAGGTTATTTTAAGCAAGAATCCATGTGACTGCAACTTGCAAATTTTCTGTCTCTGGAGATTCTCAGTTATCCAGATCATGGTTGTCCCAAAAGGTACTTCTCTAGAACTGAAGAAGCTTCTTGGATGAGAAGTGAAACGTCTTCAAAGAAAAAAACCAGAAAGTCCAGTTGCCTCCTGAAAAAGCATCTTTGGGATTGCGATTTTCCTATTCATTTCTTGATTGATTCTGCTTGTCAAAAGTTGGTTGTGAAGGGCACAAATAGCGATCATGGGTCTACAAGACATTGCAATGATCATAAATGCCTGCTGGTTGTAAAGTAACATGGCTGTGAGGGTGCTGCAACAGTTGCAAATATGAGGAATGGCTGCAAAGCTGTTTTTTCTTAACTGTTGTAATTTAAATTGCTAAACAAGGGAGTTGGTAAGCAAAGGCTACCTGCATAGCATTCCATTGTGAGACTGCAGTCATATGTGGAATAATTAATTTTATAAAACTGAAATGAACCTGCTGCAAATTGTCAATAATTAATTAACATATCCTTTACAAACTGGGGTGCCATTTCCCCCGAAGAAGGAGACATATAAAACTTGAATACATCTCCCCTTTACACTAGGGATATTTCATCTGTTTGCTGATCTAAGGTCTATGGCCATTCTTGCACAAGGATAACCTGATCACCTGTACTTGTATTTTCCTTCCTTCTTTTACAGAAAATGAACTCTGTGTGAGCTGCCCTTGAGGGTAAGAGGAAGTCTGAATAGAAATGCAATATTTTCATCCCTGCACTTCAGCAAACACATTAAGGCAATTGGACCCTGGCCTTGGGTTATCTTTTTCTCTTTAAATTTAATTGTATTTTGTGCTGAACTTTTCTGTAATGTATTTAAGTCATGTACATGTTTTAGAAATGATTGTGGTATTTACAAGGTTATTGTATTCTGTGTATTTAGAGCATAAAGAGGAATGGTACTGTAGGAAGAAAAACAATAAGAATAACAATAACAAGGCAACAGTCAGCAACCTTTTCTGGGGAAAGTAATCAAATGTTTTGTTTGTTTAAATATCAAAAGTAAATTTAATTTGCATGCAAAAGTTTTCTGCATCCTCAGTCAACTAGGCTTCTGGAAAATCTTCCCCTGAATTTTCCCCTGTCTTCAGGAATCTATGGTCTCCTTGTACCTTGCTGCATAGAAGCAATCTGATTACTTTATACTATTTGCAGATTTATGATTACAAAGAGTCCTTTATTTACAAAGGTTCATTTAGTGACTGTTCAAAATTACAATAGCACTGAAAAAAGTGACATGACTGCTTTTCACATTTACAATTCTTGCAGCATTCCCCTTGGTCATGTAATAAAAATTCAGAAGCCTGGCAACTGATTCACATTTATGATGGTTGCTATGTCACATGTTCACCTTTTTCAACTTTTTGACAAGCAAAATTAATGGAGAAGCCAGATTCATTTTACAACCGTGTTACAAACACTGCAGTGATTCATTTAACAAATGCAGCAAGAAAGGTTGTAAAATCGGGCAAAATTCCCTTAACAGTTAGCAACATAAATTTTGGGCTCAGTTATGGTCGGTAAGTCAAGGACTACCTGTATACATGATGGAGCCAATGAAGAGACTGAAAATTACAGAATCCGTTGAGGGACAATTTCCAAGTCTTTCAAGGCAATTTCGAATGTGCAGCATGAATATAAGTTTATGAAATGGAATGCACAGTGAAGGATTGTTTCAAGTAGGTTAACATTTGGGGCCTGCATTTTCAAGGAGCAAAGAGACTCTATGCATACGTATGAATCTAAATCTGATCTGCCTTGTACTCTGCTCGTGCCTTGAAGCATCTCCAGCTGGTGCCTGACATTCGGGGATGTTCAGAATGGTACAGACTTTTGAATCCTCTTTTGGTTGTGCCAGATGTGAAGCTATTTAGGAATGTTGGGAGTGATAGAATTAACAAAGCTGTCACCATCAACTGAGTTCTTTAACCCTCAGGCTTAAATTAATGCAGTGGAACATGCCAGTCTTCTTCATCATCATTAGGAAAAAGAGATGCTGCCAAAAATCAATGCACCGGCAGCATCTTTACTTGTTTCAGGCTTAGGAATCTGTGATTGTTGTTTTTTAAAGGACTTACACATGATTAGGGACCTTCCTACTTTTTTGGAAGTGACTCTCAATATATAAGATCTATGACTGCCCTTAGCAGTAAAAATATTTTACAACAATATTGTAAGATATTGTGCAGTACACACATTGCTGTTGAAATTGTGCCATAGCCAAGAAAGAAACAACTAACATTACACCTAATTCAAGAAAAGAGCTAACATTATACCTAACTCAAGAGGAAAAAAAACAATGCTAGGAGTATAGTGTGTTCTTTTTTAGTTTTATCTTTTATATCCTTTCCAGGATGTTCTGACCCAGCTCCCCAAACACAGCAGCCCCAGCAAAAAGTTTATCTCACAGGCTAGTAAGTCTAGCTGGAAAACGATTAGTTGTCTGCCATATCTATTCATCTCTGCCCCTGCCTTTTATTTCCAGAGCTAGGGTGGGGCCTCATTAGCAGCAGTGGGTCTTCCTTCCTCAGGATCAGCCCACAGCTTTCCACTGCTTTCCCCTTCTTTGATTTCTGCACAGCTGTGTATCAGGCACTGTATCCTCTTTTTCATCAACCACCTCCAGATGTGGGGGCTGTCAACTCTCCATCTAAGGGCTGATGGATGGACCAGGCTCGGCCTCTGCCTCCCTATCTGCCAGCTCCATTTCCTCTTTCCCTTTGGAGCTCCCAGGATGCCCTGATGCTGATCCTGACTCCCATACCTCCATCTCTTCCTCTGATTCAGCTGTTGGAGGGGTCAGAGGCTGACAGGCCACAACACAGGGTCCTTCATGGATGTAATTTTTCTTTTTATTATTTTTTTGTCAACTGAATTGTAGTTTCTGCTTGGCCCATCTGTGGTACAAGCCATTTATCAGAGTGCAGGAATGAGTGTTCTTTTACTCCTAGCTCATTGTAGTATATAAATTTCTCTCCCTTTCCCTCTCTGTCCCCCTACCCTGATACAGATAGAAACATTAATTAATCTTTCAGTGAGGCTCAGACAAAAAGGACATTTCTACACATTGACTTTGCACTGGTACAGAATCAACTCCAGCCATGTCTGATCACAAAATATTAGTTGGTTATGAAAACTGTTAAGAGTTTTTTTTAATGCCTTGGTTTCAGTATGTTTTATTTCATACCCAAGCAAAGTTCTATTGCTTTTCTTTAATTTCTTATTTAAAAAAGAAATGAAGATCTTATTGTAGTGCAAGTGTTCTATCAAACAAGCAAGACAATATATATTCATCTATATTGCTGGATTCAGAAAGGAAAGATATGGGAAAAACTTATAATGTCAGGTATCTAACATAGTACCCATTATATTAAATCATGTAAAACCAGAGACAGCAAATAGTCTTATACCAAGGTCTTTTGCTTTTCCAAACAGTACAGTAAAAGAGTATACGTTCATTTAGCATTCTGGAAATGATATAATTTCATTAAGTGTACAGTTTATTAATATGCACAGGAAAGTAGTTGGAAGTTCACCCAGTGAAATGCTTTGCATTGGTTAGTTCTTCCAAAGAAGTTTACGAGAGCTGATAAGTACAGAGACTTATTAAGAAGTGTTTTAAATGAAAAATATACCATACTTTGTTGAGCATATGGTTTCACCTGAACAATTCTATTACATTTCTTTGAAAGCCATAAATGCTGCATGAAAAATGACATTGACTATGCTGCATAATCAAGGAAACTGAATGCAACTTCTTATTTTCTAACAGATTCCTAGGAGACCAGGCTCTGATAATAAAATAATAAGATAAGATAAAATGTACTCTTCCATAAAAAGATGATTGGAGAAACCAAGAAAACCTTGTAAGAGAAAATCTAGTAAGATAAGAAATACATAAATTGTATGCTATAAACCATGTGTGTTATATTAATTTCTTTTCAAGGATAATAAAAGGCACAAGAATTTTCCCTACAATGAAGTCAACAGATTACTTTTGCAACTGATTAGATGCCCAGTTCATGGCTAAGTAGAATAACTGCAGAAATATTTAAAAATCACGCACAATTCAAACACAGTGAATATAAAGCTGGTTATAGCTTCTAATTCAGTGCATTTTGATTGTGCATGTTTTTAAATATTTATATTAGCAAAATGCTCAGAATCTGCAAGAAAACAACAACAACCAAAAATATGTAACGTGTAATGTGCATTTATATATCCATATATAAATCAATACCATGTAGGCAGGAAAATATCCCACTGTTTATGGCTATTAATATTGTACCATGTCTTGTAAGTATACTTTATACAGTATGATTGTATGCCTGTTTATCTGCATCCCTCCCTCTCCCTCTCCATCTATTTATCTATCTATCTATCTATCTATCTATCTATCTATCTATCTATCAATCATCTATTTATATGTGTGTCTATGTGTCCATATAAGCATGACTGTTTTGTTTCTAAATTCAGGCTGTTGGAATTTTCATGATTTTACTCTCAATTGAATATTGAGAACTGTTTGCATTTGTAATAATAATTGCGATGATATTTTCATCAACTCCAAAATGCTCTCAGTTATTTTCTTTGTAATGTTTTGCTAGACAATATAAAGCTTCCTGGTGTATTCATTATTGAGCCCAGGAATGTTTAGTAGAAAGTATATTTGGTTATCAAGTTTTCTGGCAGACAGTTCAATTGCATAGAAGGAGATAAAAAGTCTCTTCTTCATAAATTACACATATTTCTCAGAAATGTTGCAGTTTTCTCCCCTTAAGTCATAAGAGCTCAGCATCACTTTTCGAATGTAGAGGCAATGTAGAAACAAGCAAACAAATTAATTGAGCTCTCATACTATGAAGTAAATTCTTCCATTCTTATCAAAAAGATTTTTGGATGTTGGGATGGGCAGATTTAATCAGGAAAAGATGGCCCCTCAGATAACCTGATCCCATGCCATATAGGTTTTTAAAGGTCAAAAAACAGCACCTTGAATTTCATCTAGAAGCAAACTGGCAGCCAATGCAGTCAAGTAATGGAGGTGTTCCATGCATATACCTGCCCTGCAGCTGTACTCTGTACCAGTTGAAGTCTCCAGACCCTCTTCAAAAGCAAAAAGGTGTGTTGGAATCATTTTTTGTTTTAGTCTATCAAAAGGAGTTTAATTGACTGTTTAGATTTTGGTCTATAACAGGAGTGTCAAACTGGATTTCTTTGAGGGCCAGATCAGTGTTGTACTGCTCTGTGGGCGGCCAGGGTGTGTATGAGATGGAATGGATGCCTCCTGCAACACCCTGATGGCCAACCTGGGCATGGTGACCCCACACGCAGCCTTTTGTGTCCTGTTTTTGGCCTGGACGGCCTTTTACAGCACCATGCCAGCCAAAACGGGGCATGGGAGAGTTTGAGTTTGATAGCCCTGGTCTATAAAGTGGTTTAGGATGTGCAATCACTGAACTACCTCAATAGATTGTTAGTATATAAAATCAGATCTCCCTGTTTTTAATGTGCTTTTTGATTTTTTTTTCTTTTTCTTTTCTATAGGGAGATGTTTTTGAAT
This sequence comes from Bungarus multicinctus, assembly GCA_023653725.1. Taxonomy (NCBI): domain Eukaryota; kingdom Metazoa; phylum Chordata; class Lepidosauria; order Squamata; family Elapidae; genus Bungarus; species Bungarus multicinctus. The sequence continues at coordinate 55,791,126 of CM042844.1, forward strand.
TAATATACAAAACCAGTAATGTTCTCGGTGGTGGGAGTGCGTTGAATGCAATATATTCTTCCATGCAATTTATAATTGTTTGAAGTATAGCTCTATGTTTATATATGTTCTAATGCAGGCATTCAAACTGGAAAGGAAACAATTATTTGGAAAGGAAACAGCATGCCATAATTTCTTTTTCTTTGACATGATTAGCCCATGATTAGTTCTTACATGCTAATCAGTGGTCTGTTTCTACAATACTGTTAGCAAGAGAGCTATTAAAAGAAGCTTTATTCAGCCTTTATAAACCTTACAAAAAACGTAGATGCACATGCCAAATTAGGAAAGCAGAATTTTGAAGTTGTTGGAGGATGGAAAGCATGTGTCTTCTGTAAACTTTAGATGTATCCCCAAAGTCCTTGTAATACTTGTCATTGAATTGTCAATTTAAATGTAATAGAAAATAAACTAATCTAGACAACAAGGAAGACTCTTGTTCACTTCATTTAAGTGATTGATTAGTCAGTAAGTGAGGAGGAAATGTAATGAAATTTGAAGAAGTAATTTTTACACAAAGAAACAAATAAAGAAGAAATGTGCACGTGCACACACATACACACATTGGGGCTGGGTCCATTTTAATGGGTTTTATTATGTGGATGGATTTTTAAAATATTGTAAGCAGCCTGGAGTATATATGGTGATTTGGATGGTGATCTAATTTGTTTAATACAATAAATAAACTCAGAGCTTCTGAGTTTGTCTACTTCTCTTGATATGTTTTGTGCAGAGGCACTCTCCCCCAAGATTATGCTATCTACAGAACAGTTCAAAATCATGGTGGCTATATAAATAAACAAAATTGTATATGGAATTTTCTAGCTTCATAAAGACAGATTTTTCACCTGCAATATTTTCCAAACAAATCGTTATTTTAAAGAACATAGACTAATGATAACATTGATTCCACAATGTGCTTTGCAAATTTTGCCATAGAAACATAACACAAATCTTATACTCTATGGACTACAGTGATCATAGATATGGAGGGGATGGATTGAAGCCAAATGCTAGCTAAAACCAGGAAATAAATTAAATAATTTATATCTAAGGTGTCAAATCTGAAAAAAGAAACTGAAAATTTAGAAGGTCACAAAGCACAAAAGTTTGAATGATTATTGTTGTGAAAATGGTCCAGCATTTTGTTCAAAATCAGGATATTCAAAAAGTCAGATCACATTTAATTTAAGAATATGCCTGCCAATTGGATGGGGAGAAAAAGGAGGACATGCTCATCTTTTCCCAGACATTTGGTAACCGTAAGCTGATCTTTATATTGGTAGAATACCCTCTTTTTTTGGTAAGATGTTGTTTGTTGTGAATTATGGTTACAATATCTGGGTGGAAAAATTCAGACATCCTGGTACAAAGGAAAAAAATGTTTCCTGTATTTCTTTGTTATCATCTAGTGGTCATCCAAATTTTTGCAGATTATGGTAGTTCTAATGGATCTCAGTAAATTTTTTACATTGTGATAGTTGAAATATTGATTGGAAAAACTGTGTCAAATTAACTATGACATATGTATACTTCAAATAAAGAAAGGAGGCCTGAAGACATTGGATCAAATCTAGGACTTTCCCTAGTCTTTCCCTGACCTTCAATAGCATAGATGGATATTCTCTCTGGCTCTCTGAGAAGAGTGTCTTCATAAATACTACAGTTCAATAAATGAAGTTGCGCCCAATCACATGATCTTTCAGACAGTCTCATAGCCCTACTCTTGCAGAGTTCAAACTTTTATATGTGTAGCTTTAAGGTAAAGGCTAATATATAGATTATTTTCCTTTTACTTGCTATGAAGCTTTTATGGAGCCTGGAAAATCATTTTTATTTCCTGCAAGCATGAAAATAGCGATTTGTTAAAAGTCTTGTCATCCTTGTCCATATAATTCAGAAAACTTTTCCTACTTTAAAGTAGAAAAAATCTTTTTTTAATGTGGGAATTATAGTACAGTGAAATGTCCTGAAAGTATAATATCACCAAGGAAAACCTATGAGCTTGTTCTTTTTTAAAAGAATGGGTCATGCTACACAATATAAGCAAAAGACATGAGGTAGTTATAACATGACAGATGACACCCCATTCAGCTTGTAATGGTTTTTCACTGTTGATGGCTAACTAATCGTCCAGTGATATACAATGGGAAAAAAAAACAATGACAGTCTTTCGGTTTAAGACATCACTCATTCAGGAAATGGCTGAAGGATGCCTGTTTACACTTTTGATAATATACAATAATGATGTTCTTGAAAACTGAGCAATGCTTAGAAGCAGATAACTGATGTACAACCAGCTGTTTCTAAAATGTCCTATTGTTAGTTCCTGTGGAACTGGAATTGAAGGGCAAACAGATGGTGATAGATCAATATGATTAGAGAAAACAACCCAATTATTTGAAATGCAAAATAAACAGATAATAAATATCTCTCTGAAAAATGAATGTTAGTTAGACACCAATTTAAATGAAAATTAGCACAGGATGGAAAGTTGTATTATTCCCATAATATTCTGATTTTACTTTGGGAAGAAGATGATGGGTCATCTTCTATGAAACAATACACCCCCATCCTAGGAAAGAATAAAAAATTAGAAGAATGCAATTGTGCAACGACAATGTGTCACTTAAAGATGAAGGAAATCTAACAAGATTTGGTTGCAAGATTTGGAAACAAGAAGGCAAGTAGCAGAAATCATAAGTAGGAATGAAGGATACGTAAAGCTTAAGCAAGATATAACTATATAGAGGCAAAATGAAACGTAACCTCAGATGATGTGCCCATAAACCATAAATGCCAAATGTGCAGTGTCATGTTGCCATCACGTGACATATCATGACTTTTTTCCCTTCATGGAACTGGTATGAGTGTAGCTTGCATGTGATGCATCTGGCCTGCAGGCTGCCAGTTTGACACCCCGCCATAGAGAAATGGACATATAGACTAAAAGCAAGGTAGAATTCCCAAAAAGATAATAGCTTTGTGAAAGTTTACTTTCCTATTTCAGGAAAATTAATTGTATTAAAGATCATGCTTTGCTATTAATTGTACAGTGTCTCAGTTCCTAAATTGGACTGGGATCCTTTTATTGAAGTGCTTCATAAAAGTTTTGCAAAAGTCCTTCTCTCATGTCAAGCTCTGATTGGCTTCTGTGCCAGGCTAAACCAATTTTTGGACAACAAAGAGATGTATTCAGTTTAAAAGCTGAAATGGTTTGACTGTACAGCATAATTAAAAATATATATGTATCACATGAAAATTAGGAACATTTGTTATATGACTTATGGAGAAAATAAAATTTCAGCTTGGCCTGTTAATTGAAACCAAGAGTTGGTAGTGGGACTGAATTTCCACACAAGAGATTTCCATACCTGTTCATAAATATGCACAAAATATTCTCTTAGTTCATAATACTGACTTAATTTGCTACATCTTTCTTCTCCAATTGTTTTTCAGCTTAATGTTAACTATAGAAGCTAATATGCTATCCTGCTGTAACAGTGTTAATGTATAGCCAAACCACTGCAGGTTTTACTTAGTAAATGTAAGTATGTAGTAAACTACTATGTAGCGGCTGTGTAACTCTTTCTTATTAGTTAATTAATTAAATTTGTATGTATCAGCCTGAATATTCTTTCTTGTACCTTACCAAAAAAATGGTGCAGTACAGTGGTAACAGAATTGAGCAATTGGTCTGAGGAGAAAATACAACTCCTCCAGGATATTCCCAGAGTGGTGGAGAGAAGAGATAGTTGTCTCTCTGCCTGAGGAAGAAAAGAGGGTTTCCAAGCCCCTCTTCTCAGTGTCTTATGCACAGATATATACAAATATACAAAATAAAACAAAATTAGGCACGATTAGATTAGAGAACTTAATCAAGTAATTAATTAATTAAGAGTTGTTAACCTAATCCTACATAGCTTTTTCTCTGGTAATATCACACTACTAACTAGAGCATGCAAAACATTTGCTAGACCAATACTCGAATACAGCTCATCAGTCTGGAACCCACATTACGTATCTGATATTAGCACAGTTGAGAAAGTCCAGAAATATTTCACAAGAAGAGTTCTCTACTCCTCTACTCATTGTAGAATACCTTATGCCAACAGACTTGAAATTCTAGACCTAGAAAACCTTGAATTACATGTCTTCGGTCTGATCTAAGTATGGTATATAAAATCATACATTGCAATGACTTACCTATCAATGAATACTTCAGCTTCAACCATAACAACACAAGAGCACACAATAGATATAAACTCAAAGTTAACCGCACCAAACTTGATTGCAGGAAATACAACTTTAGCAACAGAGTGGTCAATGTCTGGAATACTCTACCTGACTCTGTGGTTTCTTCCCCAAACCCCAAAAACTTTAACCTTAGACTGTCTACTATTGACCTCACCCCTTTCCTAAGAGGGGGTGTGCATAAGTGCACCAACGTGCCTACTGTCCCTGTCCTATTGTTTCTTTTATTTTTCTTATGTATACCCATTTCATGTATTCAGAACTATGTATATACTTAAACCTATTATCTTGTAAGCGATTGACAAATCAAATAAATTCTAAATTCTAAAACTTCACAGGTTGGTTTGGGGAGCCTTGCAAGTAAGATTAAATCCACTGGTTAGGGTGCCCCTCCCTAACTTTGTGTTTATTGTTGTTATACTTTTTTATTTATATATTTTGGCATTCAACCCATCTGCCTTGAACATTTTATTAGATAATAATTAGCTTAATCCACATTTTTTTAAAAATAATTGCTGTATTTGAGCAATACATTTAAGAGTCCTTGAAATGAAACTAGGATTTTAAGAGTAATTTATACTGCAGCTATTTTACCATGCAATATAATATATATATTCTGTAATTAACTTTTTAGTACTTTTATTTTTCTGTTTATCTAAAATAAGAGCTGAAGAACAGATAATACATATAACATAGCAGGACTATGCCAATTAAGGAAGTTTTACAGTAAGTAGATTATCGTAAACTTTTATTTTCTTTTTAAACAAAAGAAGATAATTAATTTACAGGATTCCTGGTGTGTGATATCATGCAGTGTTTGTGGGTTTGAAAATATAGATGTTTCAGAAATACAGTAATAATAATCCAAAGACTTTTCTTTTTAAAAAATCTTTTCATTTTTCTTTTCTCTGTCTCCATCCTTCTTTTTTGCTTACTGAATTTCTTTATCCCAACATAATAATATTTGGGGGAAATGCTATTAAACTTATGAAAGTTATTCAGAAGTGTTAGGACACATATTTTGTGCTGACATTATTAAGTTATCTGAAACAATATGTTGAAAGAAAAATACTCTGAGCTAATATGCAATCATTTAGCAAGTGTAATATTGTAGCACAATTCTGAGGAAGAGAAAACAGCACATCAGTTGAACAAGATTTGGGACAGGATAGTTTTGTGGGTACTTCACCAATGCCACAAATATGATATTTTAGTCATAAAAATGATGTACTCTTGGAAAGCTGAATTCTATGGTCTAAATTATTAATTCATTATTTATTATCATTATCACTCAATTATTTTATCTTTCTTTTCTTTTTTGTCGAGTCTTTAGTGCTCTCAGAGCTTGGTTGTTCGATTGCAGATATTTTGTTCCCAGTCTAAGAAACATCTTCAATGCTAGAAGGGAGTGAGGTTTGTAGCTGTGCCAAATCCCTGTCAATGTTAGTGGATGAGTTATTTTTTCCTAAATAGTTCCTTATTTAGGCTGCTGTTTATTGCTCCATTATTTATCAGATTGGTAATTCTTTGATTAGAGTATTTGTTGGGCTCTGTTAGGGATGATAGATGATCTGAGGCCATCAGCACCTTTGCAGGGGCATATCATCAGAACCTTGCTGATGATAGTTTCTCCTGGGTAATTGTGACAGCTGCAGTGTGGGAGAATCATGAGGGGCTCCTCAGTCGTCCATAACTTGAAAGGAAAGCCCTGTATGTATTTGATGGATTGTTGGACTTAATAAAAGTCTGTATTTGATGGGTTGTTGGACTTAATAAAAGCAACTGTGATGAAGGAACAGGCGATGGGGGGAAATTTAACTATTTAGTTTACTTGCAAGGAGATAGGAATCATGACCGATGGATAGGTGATAGGGAAGGAAATAGTGGACTTATTAGGTAAACAAGATGATGGGAATAAGGGGTGATTAAGAGAATAATTAAGGGCGTGGATAGGATATAGAAGCGTTTAGGTGAGTGTGTTTATACCTTTAAATAACACTGTAAGGCAGAGGCTTCCAGTGCTAACTTAGACCAGTTGGGATACCGTTCTTGTCGGATGGAAAATTTGTTATTTGAGATTAAAAACCCTTGAAACCTGCTTTCTACTCTGCATGGTGGTTTGTGGTTTGTATACAAATCTGCAAGTTTTCAAAGACCGGCTGAGAGTATTATTTATTTATTTATTTATTTATTTATTTATTAACACATTTATATACCGCCCTTCTCCCGAAGGACTCAGGGCAGTGTACAGCCAACTATAACACATTACACTTTACAAAAGTTAAAAGAAGATTAAATTTCTTAAGGCTGCCACTAAAATTTATACCCAACCCCCAATAAATTACAATAAAAACCCCGAATTTTAAACCCCAAAATTTAAAACCCCAATATCTAAAATTACACTTTAAAACTCCCATTTAAAATCAGTCCAGGCCGGCCTGCTCAAAGAGCCAAGTTTTCAGTGCACGTCTGAATGCTCTCAGGTCAGCGGTCTTACATAGCTCAGGAGGCAACCCATTCCAGAGGGTGGGTGCCCCCACAGAGAAGGCCCTGTTCCTCGGGGTCACCAGGCAGCACATAGATGCCCTCCCTGTGGGAGCGCACAGGTCGGTGTGTTTACAAGTTTACTGCTTGATTGTTTGACTGATGTTAATGCTTGCTTATTTGGGTGTTGATTGTTGGTAAGATGTTTTGGTTTATTTGTTTTCCTTTTTTAGTTTTTTTATTGTCTCTTTTTAATGGTGTGTAGATATTACTGTCTCTATGTGCTTGTTGATGGCTGATCTGTCTGAATTCCTAGCTTCCAGGAATCACTTAGCATTTTGGATTGAGCTTGGTCTAGGACAAGGGCTGTGTTATGGCCCACTGGCGGCTGGCAGAGCTGGCAGCAGAGTTGGACAGCGAGGAGGTTGGGCAGGAACCTAGGCCAGTCATGGAGGCTGAGGAAGACTTGGATGAGGGATTGGTATCAGAGGCAGAGATGGGCCAGGGCAGGCTGGCAGTCATCAGCTGCCTTTGGGCTTGGAGAGCAGTGAGGCGGGGTAGCAGCTGGTTTCCAGTTTGTGCAGAGCTACAAAAAGGAAAGAACAAGTACAAATTCAGGGTCGATGTGGGAGTAAAGCAACAGGTGGATGATGAATGGCCCTCCCATAAGATTTAAAAGAGGAGCAAAAAGGGAGGAGGCTTTTTAAGGAAACAATTTGTTTGTTCATTCCATCATTGTGAAGATCTGTTTGTGCATCCTGGAGACTCTATGCTAGGCCCTTCCTTGTCAACACTGCATTTGGAAATATTTACCAGGCAGCTTTCCAACATAGATAAGGTTTGAGCTCCTAATTATACCCTTGAAAGACTGCTTGCCAGGCTGTTGGCTGAATGTGAATACAAGAAATTCACATTCTTCTAATAAAAGGTGTTTGGTTGGGACAAAGAGTCTGCTTAGTGCTTTTGGAGAAACCTAGGATAGAACAGGCTGTCAAACTTGCAGCCCATGGGCCAGATGCTTTATGACTGGCCAAGACCACGCCTAGTTTAGCAAAGGGAAAAAAAATCATTATATGTCATGTGACGATGATGTGAGTTTGACACACGGTCTAAATGTCCACTGTTTCCCAGTTGAAACTATGATTAAATTTGTCCATGTATTATGAAATTAAGGAGTTTTCATTCTGTCTTCTGATTGCTAGTTGGAGTTCATGGATGTGCTCTGCTAGTCTTTTGTCTTTCTGTTCTACATAGTAGTTATTACAGTCCTTACATTGATATGTTGTAGAATGTAGATAATTCCTGTTTTTTTCTTCTTGGGCTACTGCAGGAGTGTCAAACTCACGTCATCACAGCAGTGTCACATGATGTATTTGGACTTCCCCCTCCTTTGCTAAACCGGGCAGGGTCAGGGTCAGCATGTGACACTTCTGGCCCACGGGCCGTGAGTTTCATACCCCTGTTCTATTGTGTATTTTGATTTACTTAAAATGTTTTGGAAGGTTTTCGTTGATTTATGTTCTTCAGTGATGCCATGTGGTTGTAAGTACTGTATCTGTTAAATTCTCCTGAGATGATTTTGATTATGACATCACATCCATATCCTTTTCATAGCTGGTTGTGCTTTTCCTAGTAATCTAGTTTGCTGAGGTTTGTACTCATCTGAATGATGTTCTTACACAACTGCTTTAAGGGAAGTTGGGTTGTTACTTTGTAATGAAGGACTTGGTTAGTGTGTGTGGTTTTATTTTTTTTAATGTTTTATTTTTATTGCTTATAAGATATACTAGTGATAAGATCAACTCCACAGTGTGCTTTGTAATTTTTACCATAGAAACAAAACATGAATCTTGTGATATACAGACTACCGTGATCATAGATATGAAATGGGTGAATTGAAACCAAATTCTCGAACCAGGATATTAATTTTAATAATGTGTATCTACAGGTGAAACTCAAAAAATTAAAATATCGAGCAAAAGTTCATTTATTTCAGTAATGCAACTTAAAATGTGAAACTAATATAAGAGATAGACTCATTACATGCAAAGCAAGATAGTTCAAGCCGTGTTTTGTCATAATTGTGATGATTATGGCTTACAACTCATGAAAACCCCAAATCAACAATATCAGCAAATTAGAATATTACATGCAATCAATAAAACAAGGATTGTACATAGAACAATGTCGGACCTCTGAAAAGTATAAGCATGCAGATGTACTCAATACTTGGTTTGGGCCCAGTAATTTTGCAGTAATTTTGCAGTAATTACTGCCTCAATGCGGCGTGGCATGGAAGCTATCAGCCTGTGGTACTGCTGAGGTGTTATGGAAGACCAGGATGCTTCAATAGCGGCCTTTAGCTCTTCTGCATTGTTCTGTCTGATGTCTCCCATCTTTCTCTTGACAATGTCCCATATATTCTCTATGGGGTTTCGGTCAGGCGAGTTTGCTGGCCAATCAAGCACAGTAATCCCATGGTCATTAAACTAGGTTTTGGTGCTTTTGACAGTGTGGGCAGGTGCCAAGTCCTGCTGGAAAATGAAGTCAGCATCCCCATAAAGCTCCTCTTTAGAAGGAAGCATGAAATGCTCCAAAATCTCCTGGTAGACAGCTGCGTTAACCCTGGACTTAATGAAGCACAATGGATCAACACCAGCAAATGACATGGCTCCACAAATCAACACAGACTGTGGAAACTTCACACTGGACTTCAAGCATCTTGAGTGTGTGCCTCTCCATTCTTCCTCCAGACTCTGAGTCCTTGGTTTCCAAATGAGATGCCGAAGTTGCTCTCATCAGAAAAGAGAACTTTAGACCATTGAGCAACAGACCAGTTCTGTTTTTCTTTAGCCCAGGTAAGACGCTTCTGATGCTGTTTGTTGTTCAGGAGTGGCTTGACAAGAGGAATACAACATTTGAAGCCCATGTCGAAGATCTGTCTGTGTGTGGTAACTCTTGATGCACTGATGCCAGCTTCAGTCCACTCCTTATGAAAGTCCCCAACACTTTTGAACGGCCTTTTCCTGACAATCTTCTCCAGGCTGCAGTCATCCCTGCTGCTTGTGCACTTTTTTCTTCCACGCTTTTCCCTTCCACATAACTTTCTACTAATGTGCTTTGATACAGCACTTTGGGAACATCCAACTTCATTTGCAATTACCTTTTGAGGCTTTCCCTCTTTATGGAGGGTGTCAGTGATGGTGTTCTGCACAACTGTCAGGTCAGCAGTCTTTTCCATGATTGTGCTTCCTACTAAACCAGACTGAGAGACCATTTAAAAGCTCAGGAACCCTTTGCAAGTATTATGGCTTAATTAGCTGATTAGAGTGGGACACTTTGAGCCTAGAATATTGAACCTTTTCACAATATTCTAATTTTCTGAGATTGTGGATTTGGGGTTTTCATGAGCTGTAAGCCATAATCATCTCAATTCTGACAAATCACAGCTTGAACTATCTTGTTTTGCATGTAATGAGTCTATCTCATATATTAGTTTCACCTTTTAAGTTACATTACTGAAATAAATGAACTTTTGCACGGTATCCTAATTTTTCGAGTTTCACCTGTAATGTACATAATGTACATCTAAGCTGTCAAATCTGAAAGAAAGAAGCTGACATCTTTTTAAATTGTTTAAATCTTAGACAGCTACTGAAACAGTGATGCTTGTATTTCAATCAAATTTCTAAATATTTTTCACAGTCAACATTTTTATTGAATTATAAATAATTTTCTAAATAGTTCTGATTAAGCTTCACTGAAATAAATACCAAGTATTTTGTTTTGTGCTGGAGTACCAGGGGAATGGAGCAACATGAGAGACAATACCAAGTGTTAAAGGGGAAAGATGGCCTTTTTACCGCTGACTCCAGTATGGAATCGATTGGGTACAATGCTTTTTATGGTTAGGAAAAGGTCTTCTATTTAATAAAGGGTAAGTTTGAATCCAATGCATTGTATTAACACATTGTTCATCCAAACAATGACTTCAAAATAAAAATAAACCTGAAATATTATCCTAAAAATTCTCCTTCCCAAGAATTGTGATGTGTATATTCTAACTTATAAAGACTCATAGTTTTGTTCATTGCTTTTAATCTTCACATTCCATAATCTTTTGATTTTTATATTCTTAAAAATATAAAGCTGTCATAATTATCTTTCATAGCAAGAATATAGTATTTCCATGGTGCTTTAAAATCAAACAGCAGTTTGGGAGAGTCTACTAGGTTTGACTCAGAAAATCTGCTCTAACCTGTGTGCAGCTCACACTATTATTCCAACTTCCCCAACTCAGTAATTATCTTGATAAACATATCACTGTGTTCTCTCGATGTTAGCTGATAGGGTTTGTGAACTAAGACAAACAATCAGTATTTCTTCTTGCTTTTCTCTAAAGCTCCATAATGGTTTCTGGTTGCTGATTGCTGACTGTACTTAGTTCTAAAATTGTATCATTTAGATTTCAAATAGCAAAGGCTTGGATCTTTGTAGTACACAAACACTTGCATTAGAAAGTCTGTTTATTTGTATTTTGAATAACAAGGGAGCAAAATGTCTTACTGAGTTATCCTCTAAGAGAAAACATTAGCAATTTGTGCTGTGTAATTATATTTGCCAGTTTCAATCAATTGCCTCTGATTTGTACAGTTTACTAGCATAACTCTCTTTCTCTCTCTCTCAAAGCCTGCTTAACAGCAAAGCAAGTCCCTTGGATGTAATGGAGATGATTACTGATTTACTCTGAAAGCAACAACAGAAATCTTTGGCTGGAATTTTGAATGATGTTTTATGAAAATGAAATCTCAGCAGAGATTTCCTACTGTGCATAGCTGGCAGGAAAGGAAACAACATTCTGAAACGAGAGCACAAAGTTATTTTGCCATGCCCGCTATTTTATAGAACGGATGTACATAAATGCTCTACTGTCTTATACTGGCTTAGGCTGTCCTAAATCCTTATGAAAGCATAGTTTTCCCAATATAGATCAATCATTACCATCACAAATAAAGTCTCAGAACCTCTTTGCTATTCCTTTTAATATTAATTTTGTTATAAAAATGCATGAATGGCACAGATGAAATCTTTACTATTGTACTCAGATTGTGCACTGCATATATTTCCTTTTGCTAAGTGGCTGAAAATAACAGTGCCTCCTTCCTTAATCCATAAATTTACAGTTCATTTGTGAACCATTGGAAAATGTCTAAAGTGGTTCATCTCACTCATATTATTCCTCAAAAGGTATTGTATTTTAATTTAATAAGTAGGCCTATACTGTCTTTTAAACAACAAACAAGAAGGCTCTTAACTGGCTAATAAGGAGATGAAATGAAATAAAATAATTTGGAGGAGATGTTAGGTATATGGAGTTACTCTCAGTATTTTTCAATTACAGCAATTTTAAGATGTGCGGATTTCAACTTTCAGAATTGGTCAGCCAGATTAAAACACAAGAAAGAAAGATGTGTTATACATTCCTAAGTCTGCGTAGTTAGCTATCTTCTCTTTAAATGTAAATGACTATTATAGCTAGATGAATAATGAGTTGAAACTCTACAGCAAAAATGAAATACTTCTTCATTCATTTATCCAGGGTTTTTCCATGTGGCAGATATTTGTCTGAACACAAAACTCCACAACTCAAACTTTTAGTTGTGAAGCCATTCCCATAGAAGACCTTCCAATGACTGAAGAGTAAGAGGGGAGTTCTCTCCAATGGAAAAACAGACTGCTCACAAAGTACTGCAGATGCAAATTCTGATGTGATTTCAATTGTACAGCAGCTGAGCTGAGGACAAATTGTTTCAATTACCAACACTGGCAGTGATGCCATATCAGTTGCATCTACAGCTGTTTCCAAAATGAAAAAGTGGATTTTACCTTTCCTTTTCCTTCCTCTTGTTTTTCCAAATATGACTCTTGACACAGTCCTCAAAATACATCAGCCACTCTGAGCTTAGTTGTTTCCTTGCTAGCAATGATGATGTTACCTATTTTGGGTAATGAAACGTCTGCAAGAAAACAAGCACCATCAGAGAGCACCAAGGACCTCTCATTTCAACCCAGAACTACAAATTTTCTTCCTTTATTGGTATATCAGCTGCTCAAAATGTGTGCTGCTGTGCAATAAAAGAACATCTTAACAGTATTTATTTTAGTATAAAATGTTGAAATATAAACTGGAGAACATCTAGTCTATCCTTTTGTCCAGTTCAAAAACCACTATTATTATCTCCAGGAGTTATTATTATCTGTAGTAAGTTTTTCTTCTTCTGCAAAACAGGCCCTTGCAGTGAAAATATTCACATAATTAGCCTTATATAGAAATAATTTCAAATATAGCAATGTCCATAGTTAAATGGAATCATAGTTCTTCTCATTTTCTCTTTTAATAACATCAAATAAAGAGAATCCAGTCCAGAAAAAAAATCAAATTGTGCAACAACTGTTTAAAGCCAGGAAACATTTTTAATCAAGTCCATATTTCAGGAAACAGTTCTGAAAGCCAAGTTCTGTCTACATATAAGAATAGCATTAAGATAAATTCATGTTTTGGCTTTATATTCTTGTATATGCAAAATGATAGCAACTTGTCTCTGGGCTTCTTGTTGTATGATACCTATTTGATAAATGTATATGGGACACAAAGAGAGAAAATGAGATTTATATAATGGCTTTGTTACTTGGAGGCAATGAAACCTTTTCAGATCTGATGCCTTCCTGATGTGTTGTACATCTGCACATCTATTGCTAGAAATGTGGGTAGAAATGTACTTTGTAAGCTAACGGCAGTTCTTACTATCCCTGTGGGTTCATATTTACTTTATTCTTGGTTTGGAAGATGCTACATTATTCATGTCAGCCTGCACTATAGATGACCAGGACTTCTGATATTTAGAGTGGGCTCATGCCATCCTTTTATATGATTGAACATCATAAGTGGTTTTGCTTAACAAGGGAAAATGTACTCTACATTTTAAGCTATTAATTAGATTGTAGAAAAAGAAATGTAGTGAGCTCTTTCTTTTTCTGTTTTGCTTTGTAGAGGGAATTATTAGCATCAGCTTTTATATTTCCTATTCTGTATATCACACTACATCAGTTTTAAATGCTAGGGTTTGTTCTCCTCATTTTAAAAAGATGTATGCCAAAATGAAAGCAAATTACCCTTCTAGCATGTGTATAATCAGCACTTACAAACTGGTTCACATTATATAGAATTTTTTTTAAAAAGCACCTTTAGGGATTCCTTTATACCTTCATTTTATTTGTATGATTATTTTTATTTGAGTCATGGAAATACGTTTATATAATATAGCTACATATAAAAATCAAATTTGCATACACTATAACCATAAACACTAGATTATGAGCAGGTTGATGAACATTTAAGATTTATAAACATCCTTGGATGCTTTCATTCATTTGCTAAACTATGGGATGGTGTTCAGATATATAAGTGGGACCTGCAAAAAATGTGTCAGTTTGGGCATGCTTCTATTCAATGTTCACCTCTACTTTCTCTCTCCCTCTCCCCAGTTTTGTACTTTATAAGCAAAAGCTTTATCATTGTCACAGGTTTGTTTCAGGTTATGTCCTTTTGGAGGGTTTTTGTTGCAGGGGATGTTTTTCAAAGTTTGAGCTTGCCTCATACTGATTGATACATTTCTCTTCATGGATTGCACTGCATAGAATTAGGCACTCCACTCTATGCACTAGGAATTCTGGAGAGATTGGGAAAGCTGAGTGGGAATGCTCAGTTACAAACATTTGCAGCCTCTCCAATTTGAAATTGATACTCTCTTTGGCAAAGAGGAAAATGTTACACAATGTACAGACAATGCAAATTTTGCCTTTTGAGATTCAGTTTTATATTATTAGGACATATATATTATGACTAGGAGGATTAAGCATTGAATATGGAATTTCTGAATAGGGGTCTATTTCTTATAATGGCCCAAGATGAGCCTCCTGCTATTCACATGATGCAGCCATAGATGGCTTGCCACTTCAATAATTACTGAGTTATCCATCTGCCAGTGTTGTTTTTATTCACTGGCAATGAAACTGCATTTTTCATCAGTAAATGCTGCTGCAGAGTGTTACAGTTCTATAGACTTGTGTTTCAACGAATGTCCTGCTTTCTTATTGGAAAAAACACAAAGTTTACCTATCTCTCAACTACTGTGAGCCCACTATGGTGGCAGAGGACACAATTAAGAGTCACTATGGTGTAATGGTTAGGGTGTTGGACTGGGTGCTGGGATGCCTAATTCCAGTCCATCCTCAGCCATTGAGTAACTTTGGACCAGTCTGTCTTTCATAGTTCAATCTATCTCATAGGATTGTTATGGGGAAAAACAAGGGAAAGCTGTGTTCTATAAGCAATCTTGAGTCCCTGAATGAAAAACTGGCTATAAATCTAGTAAATCAATAGCCATCATATCAGTGTAAAGAGCTTGGAAGCCAAGAGGGAAATTTGCTACAAAAGGTATCAATTTATTTTCATCTATTTTATATTTTATGAGTGTCTTTTGGCACAAAACTGAGAGAGGGAGATGAGGCATTCTGAAATGCCTATCTCGTAAGCATTGATAGGCTGATTATTGACTGTGCTCAGATATTGATGAGTGGGAATAATGAGTTTGTCAGTTTTTGCAAACTCTAAAAGCTCACAACATGGAAACATTCCTATTTTCACAGAGCATTGATATATGTCAAAACAATCAGTCAAAACAACCCTGGTATTTTCAAAAGGCAAAAGAGTTGTGAGCTGGATCGTCTGATTATTTGAAAGTAGTGTCTTTTCCAAAATATTACTACTGTAGTGCAGAGTAATAATAGCCTGAAAATATAATTGTAATGAATTGTTTAGGAATTACAGCATTGTCTAACAAAGTGCATAAATGCATAATTTAAAAAGTCAAAGTAAAGGACACAGTGTTGCATGACTGCAATTAGCATTAAAAGAAATATACATGGAACTACAGGAAAATGAACTGGTTGAATAGAAACTTTTCCTCTTCTAAGATGAAGAAAAGACAAACTTTTATGAATTGAGCCTACTTTATATATAATGGCAGTAGGATTTCAAATCCTCATTATTGCTTTGCTCCTTATCTGGCTGTAAAGTAGGATCCAATTTGTAGCTTTTTAGTGTTTAACATGCTATAAGATAATAAAGTGAAAAAAGCCCCTGAAGTATAAAATTCATTCCTGCTAACCCTACCTAGAACCAGAAAAAGTGAGCAATTAAACTGCTGAATTTATTCACTTCCTTTTGAAAGTTTTATCTAGATGATTTCTCTGGAGTCATCATTTTCATGATTAAAATATGTGCAATTTTATTTTGAGCACCTGGGATACAATTCTTGAACAGATGCCAATCTGCTTCTTTAAGCAATGTTGGGCAGCTGTGTTTAGGATTCATTCAGAACAAAATAAAATAACATCAGGAACAATTATATAAATATCAGTATATATTCTTCACCTGTTTGAAAAATCTTCAGAATTCTTTCGCTGCAAGTTGCGCCATAGAATTCTACAAGGCCTCATCTTTCTATCTTGGATTTTACATAAGCTTTATATAAATTGACAAAGACCAATTTTGTCAATGTATTAACTGTAATTTTTATTCATACCACCACCATTTCTAATCCATAATCATTCAGATGTAGTATGAAGCCCAGCCATAATTTTCACTTCTATCAAAACCTGGAATATTAAAAACTTCAACCAGTCTTCCCTTCAACTGACGAAAACAGTTTTTTCCTCACTAAGTTGCCTACTCTGAGTAAGGAGTAACAAAAATGGTTCTTACCTATTGCACACAAAAGGGGAAAAAATTGCTAATTTCCCTGTAACATTTTTAATACATGAGTATAAATCTAACTGCTTCCAAAAAACCTTGATCAATTGCTCTTTGGGAATGACAGCAGTCTGCAAAACCACTGCATCTCTTCCATTCAATCCCTCTTGTCACTTATCAGAATTTAGCATAACAGAAAGGTCACCACTAGAAATTTTCATAATAGTTATATGACTATGCTTGTTCATTCATTGCTACAACAGACAGTAGGATACACTAAAAACAGTATATCCTGAAGAAGATGAATGTTGGAATAGGAACAGAAGGAGAGAGAGGAACTAAGTGTCTTGAATACAAGAGGAAAGATAAAAGCAAGAGAAAAAAAATGATGCTTACAAATTGTGCAGAAGCATTGTGCATCAAAAGGAAAAGTGGTCATTCTTCAATGTTCAAATAATTCAGTGTAGAAGTAACATTAATGCATTGACAACCAACTAATGTTATGTGATCAGTTAGATATAGCTGATATAACTGATAGGCAGCAGGTCACACTGAAGGACATTATTCTTAAGGAAGATGTCATGCCATATCATGTCATACAATGCAATGCCTGTGTTAACTTCCAGCTTGGATCTGAGCTCTTTTAACATACTTATAACAGTTAAGAAGTCAAGTGAGGATTTTTGTTAGAACTAAGATGTAGACATAAGATTTAGACACTTCAATCATTTAATTTTTTGAGGAGAAAATTTAAGAGTGCTTTGATCAATTTTTATGTATTTTATTACTTAATCTGAGATCTGAAAATTAAGTTTTGGGTCCCAGCTGGCTGATTTTATATTTCTTTGCTTTACAATACTAAAAAAGATTTCTTAACTTTACACTTAATGTATTTTGTTTTTGCAATTTAGCTTTTTATTTTTCCTCCAATTGTAAAAATTGTGTTTTTCTTTATTTCAAGGGAAGAATTTATAACTCAAAATTATTCCCTAATAGTCAATACATTGCAAAATGTTCAACAGTAATTTCCTTTTTCCTACTCAAGGACCTATACTGAATGGGTTGCTAGCCTGCAAACTTTGTCAGGATACATTGCTTCAATTGCCAAAATGAAAAATCCAAGTAAAATTCTAAAAACTAATTTTTGAAAGAAATATGAAGAAGGGAAAGATATATATCAGCTTCACTCTCACTAACTTTATAAATGAGCTTTAATACGTTTTATAATAGAACAATTCCAAACTTCTAGTGACAATAATCTGAGGAATTACTAGGTGTGGATTCAGAAAATGGTGGTAATCTTCCCAGAATACTTGTGGAAATCTCAGAAGGTGTAAGATTATTAAATTTGGTATATTACTGGCAATGTAAATGATCTATTTTGTCATTCATTAGACTGAACAGATTTTAGATCCACATAACTCTCTTCATCTTTTTTTCATATAATACAGCTGGTGTAATTATTCCTCTCCCAAATTGGTCTCATAACAGCAAGGAAAACCAGTGATAATTTGAAAACCGGTGAGTGTATCTAGATGCACTAGAAAAATAACAGCTTCCATCTCACTAGGAAAATCATGAGAATTTTCCTGAGAAAGAAATGCAGAAATACTGAATAAGTCTAGTAGCTCAATATTACAATCCTCCCTGGAAGCATCTTTTTGGAATATTAACCTGGAATCTTTCTCAGTCTTGGCTGAATAGACTAAATTTTTGAGTATTTGTCAAGATAAGAAAGATAGAATACAACACTTTATCCATAGTCTACAGCATGAGTTTTATCTATGTAGGTATAAAAAAATGAAATATTACCCTAGCAGTGAAGTGAGGTGGTTTATAACCTAGCAACAATAAAACCAATGTAAAACATAATAATCATCTACAAAAGAGGCCCAAGTCCATCTTCGTACCCTAAATCTGTCAACCAGAAGGCTCTTAACAGCTTTGTGAAAGGCATAAAGGCTCCCCCATACTTTAGCATCAAAATAGAGTGCCTGACAGACAAGATGCACCTCTCAGCAGTTCTTTTCAGGATGCATAAAATAAACTAATCCTGGCTGGGAGAGATGATCCTGCAGCTGCACCACTCTCAGCCTTAGCCTTTATGCATATCATTACAATGTCATCAAAAATTTCTGAAGATCACTTCACAAGCAAGACAATATATTTTTAATATAATTCTACACATGAAAAGTTATTAAAATATGCTACACTAAGTGTGTTTGTGCTTAATAACCAATTCCTGTCATTGCCAGTGCTTTTCCAGTAGCCTTATTGTTGCTGTTATTATTATTATTACATTATCTTTCTCTTCCCTACAGAGTGATGCCTTATGAACCAGCAGTGGTCCATGAATCATAGATTGGGAACCACTGGCTAATGTTATAACATCCTTGTTTACTATGATTGTTGATTCTCCACCTCCAGAGAAAGTCTATTCAGGTGATCATTTTAATGAAGATTGTGGGGGAAAGCAAAGAATTACGACTTAGTCCCAATTCATTGCTCTCTGATTCTTTGCAGCTTCTTCTACTTGTTTAGAATAAGATGTAATCTAAAAGAAAGCCTACTTCCTCAAAATTCAAAATAGAAGGAGATTAGACAGATTCCAATGACTGTATATTGCAAGACTTTGTCCTCATCATGTGGGTAGGAAATGGTATAGATAATAATAGGAAGTGATGAGCTAACAAGTTTGTCCTTGTTCTATCCCGTGCGCATTATATCCTTGTACTAAATACATGAAAGGGCTTTTAATGCTCTTTTGTGGTATACTGAAGTTTGTAGCAGTGCAAAAAGATAGAATAATTATCTTAAAATAATATATGTGAATAGTAAATTAGTATAGGAATTAGCAACAATGCAGCAGTTATATCTGATCATTTGGGAACAGAGGCCATGCACTAATATTGAATCATGTACTATACGTACTGCATTTTTAAAACAGGACATAGTTAGGGAGATAATTCTTAAAATACATGTCTGCATTCCCTCCTCCAGGAAAAAGGAGGAAGTTAAAGTAAAAATAAACAAAAAAGCCATTACTAGTAGTAAATTGGACTGCCTAATTTTAATAATGCAATTTATTTTTAGTGACAAATTCCAGTAGTTTGATAAGACAGAAGGGGGAGGGGGAGGGACTGTAAAAGGATATTGTGGGGACTCCATGCAGAAACCCTGGGTTCACATCTAATAATGAGAGAGAAAAAATTGGAAAGAAATCTAGTGGAATGTTTTTGTCAAAATTTAGAGGTTTTCATCTTTTTTTGAAAAGTTCAACCTCAAATATTTTCCTGCTTAAATTTCAGTGTGATCTGAGCAGAATATAATGGCATAGAATCTGACTCTCCAAAGCAGCAGACCATGAAGTCTGAAGGCCACTTCAATTTTAGAAATCCATTTTAATTTTACTAGAAGTAAACTCCTCTTTTATCCCTATGTAGATGCCAGTAGTTAGCAGAATCATCTGTTTACAATAATTTCTAACGCATCAACTTCAAATATTGTCTTGTATGTAAAATGATGAACATGCAATTGCTAAAATATATAAACTTTTATTGAAATTTGAAATTTCTCTCTCCTTCCTTCCTTCCTTCCTTCCTTCCTTCCTTCCTTCCTTCCTTCCTTCCTTCCTTCCTTCCTTCCTTCCTTCCTTCTTCAATTGCCTTATTAAAATAAAAAATACTGATAACAGAATAATAAACATTTTAGCCACAAAAATCACTAAATTTGGGTGGGTTATAACAACAGGTGTTTGATAAATTTTCATTTATCCTTTTGTAAATTGAAATTATGAACAACTTTTAATATTTTTCAGTTTTTGATATAATTTGTTTATATCAATTTTTTGTATTACGTTATATATTATTTGCTCAGTTATTTCTTCAACGTAAAGTACCATTCAATTAAAAATAACTCACAGTTTTGAAACTTCAAGGAAAACTTCAGCCGTCTTGTTTTAATGTTTCCCCAGAGAAGGAGGTTTTTGCAATGTCCTTGTATTGCTTCTTGTTTTCATTACCATCTAATATAAGGCATTATAGTGCCCAAGATCAAATCCATTTTAGGCAAACAAATAAGTTGAGTGCACTGATTAATGCAGTCTGTTTTATTTTGGTGTTTATGTTTGTGCATATATTGTTTACGTTGGATTTTCCTTGATCCCTCCTTTGCTGTTCAGAAAACTGTTTGGTACAACTTTTAGCACCATACTACCATCATTAATATTATTTAGCTAATTTATAACCCCCTTTCTTAAGTGGATTTAATCTACTTATGATGTATATTTTTTTCATTACCATATTTCCTGGAGTAACATGTCATAACTTTTTGCAAATTTCTATCAAATTAGGATATATTTGCACTCTTACTTAGTGTGAACTTAGATGGGCAGATATTTCCATGTAGAGAAGATAGTTCCAGGATCTAGGATTTTTCAGAGATAATCCATGAAAATTCAGACAGCCCATCTTTTAGTTCTTTCACTTCCTAGGGTGCAGTTCATGTGGTCTTGAAATGTAAACTATTTCAAAGTAAAACCAAGATATTTCCTGGTCATATTTCATTCAATCTCAAGATTCAATCCTGTTGTTTACAATTTCCTTGTGGAATATACAGTTTTTTCTTGAAAAAGACTGGAGCAAATTAAGAGCTGAATAATTCTGCCTCTATTATCTGTTAGCACTTTATCCTTTTCACTTGAGATTTAGTGTACTGATCTTCTCTCCCTTTGAATATGCTTAAACAGCTATTCCATATCAGAGTTGGGTGCATGAAAAATTACAAAACTTTTAAAACTTGTTCCAGTGGTGAGGGAGGAGGAAACAGAAAATGTATAGTAAGATGACACATTTTTGGAATAAAAATAGATACATATTATAAAAGGAAGTTGGTGTAGGTGGCTTTATTGACTGACCCACCAACATATCATCTAATAATCTCTCGCTGCTTTTTGCCTGCTTGTAATTTCCAGAAATGGTAGGAACCCTGCTGGCTGCATCATGAGCCAACCATGTACTTTTTTCTTGCCACCTGGCTTTTGTAGCTAGTGAGCTATCTTTTGCCTGGACCAGACATCTGCAATCTTCCCCTAGTCCCTTAAGTGACTCTGTTTCCTGTACCAGAAAACATGCCAATCTCATAGCAGTTTAAAGCAGTTGTGAAAGAAATACAATGTTCCAATCCTCCCTCAAAGAGCTCTGAACAAGATTCAAGTAGATTTTCATACAAACAAATTCCTGGGGAAATAAAAACTCGTATATGCTAATGTCTATTGTGTATGTGGGAAAAATTATCTTGTGTTAATCATATGCAATGAAAGTAGAGAAAATCAGGATTTTACTTATCAAAGAAAATAGAATGCTATGGCTAATTTGTTGCCTTATTTTTCAAGGGTGGTTTCTAATAGGTCTAGGACACTCTCATCTCATACATGGAGTTATTGTTTCTGAATTATCTTTGTGAGTCACAATCTTCAATCTTCTTTGTTATTGTACTGGCAATGATATCCTCCCAACTAGGGGAAACATTTGCATTTTTAATAAAAAAAAATAGAATATTCAACATGGATATAATTATTGACTCAAATATGGCCTGTCAAAAACTGATAATGTCCTGGAACTTTCCTGGAAAACAATTCAGAAACATTTTGAAAAGATCGTTCAGACCATTTTTGGGTGAGGATTCTGAAAATATCCTGAAATTTATGAATATATTGGAGGAGCACACTGAATCTCATACAAATGTGCGACCTTTTCCCAATCCAAGAAAGTAAGTTTTGGCTAATCTAAAAATTAGGTCATTGTTTTAAAACCATCATTTGCAGGACAACGGGGGGGGGGGGGGTTACCATGAGGAAACGAGTTATATAATGGTGGTGATAAGGCACAATCTTGGTAGACAAGTAGATTTTACAATCACACCTTTTCTCTATAAGGACTGAACGATAAAAATAATTGCTGACTCACTTAAGCACAGTGGATAGTCTTTGCTGACTGAATCAAGCATTAGCAATCTTCTGTAGACAAATGTCACTAGCCAGGGTCTTGTTTTTTGCTCTATAAATATGAACTTGATGGTCTGTGAGAAAGACTTGCAAACAAAAATAAACATATCTTCAGATTTAATGGAATTTTGATGATCATAAATAAGAGCAATTTTTATTCCAGTGACACAGGAAAAAATAAAAGTGAGAATTATTGTAGAAAATGATTTTTATCCCACTGAGAAAATTCCTCTTGGTCACCTTGACAATTTCCTCTGTGGAAATTGAGCTCAACAGTTAACCTGGGTAAGCAGGTGGCCGGATGCAATTTTTGAGTACTGTACGTTCCTTCTTTTTGCTATTTTATATAACATGGAATCAGATTGAGGGACATAATGTACTTAATTGCAAGGAAAAGGATTGTCTGTACAAATATTGCATGATGTCAGAAAAGTTCAAGCAGGATTTAGAGATGTTAAGGGTTTCTACCCCATTGATTAAAACATCTTTCATCTCTGAAGAGCTCAATAGACATGAAGATTATTTATCAGTAACGTATTTATATAACCATCTCAAACACTAACAGATAAACTTTTAAAAATATATTCTGGGATTATTTTTATCCTGATTGCAGAACATAAATATAGTAAAAAATGATACCCAGCTAGCCAAATAGTATGAAATAAATCATTGTATAAAACACCACAGATTGGTATAATTTTAAAACAACCAATGAGGCAATATCAATAGATAATATTAAAACTGAAAGAAAGCCAACACAAAGGAACAAATAATACATCTTAGCACATCTATTTCAATATACTCAAAAAAATCTGACAAATGTTCCAGAAAGAGGTAAATTTTACTTTGTTACTTGGCAATAAAGTTATCTCTAGCTACATCCATATTCCAACAGCCTCCAGGTACCATGAGATGGTAATCACAGCATTAGTTGGGTTACCTGGGATGGAGATATATAGCTGAGTGTCATGAGCATATTGAAGATACTTCATTCTTACCCAGTAGTTTCATGTAAATATTAAATTTATTGCTGATATAAGTTTTTTTGAAGCATTTCAGACACAGGGACTTCAAATGTTTACAGTTTTGAAGTGCATAGATCTTTACAGATTAGATTATCACCTGAGAATGAATTCTCCTTCAAACTCTTTCAGACTTGTGCCTTATGATCCTTCAGATTTTCCTGATAATGTTTTCCCTGCTGCAGTTTGTACCAACTTTGGCTTTTGGGACAATGTCATATGATTGTTATCCATAGTATAAGTCATTAAGGAGAGATTATTTAGGCTCAACCATTGTTGAAGATGACAATGTGTACATATACAAATAATCCTTGATTTACAACAGTTACAACAGTTCACTTAATGACCATTCAAAGTTACAATGGCACTAAAAAAAGTGACATATGGCCATTTTTCATACCTTTGTAGCAGCACCATGACTGTTGATCAAAATTCAGAAGCTTGGCAACTGGTTCATACTTATGACTGTTGCTGTGTTCCAAGGTCACGTGATCCTCTTTTGCAACCTTTTGACAAGCGAAATCAATGGGGAAGTCAGATTCACTTAATAACCTTGTTTCTAACTTATCAACTGTAGGGATTTGCTTAACAACTGTGACAAGAATGGTTGTTAAATGGTGCAAAACTCACTTAACAAAGTTTTGGGTTCAATTGTGGTTGTAAGTCAAGGACTACCTATAGAAACATTTAAAGCATTTGGACCCAAATTGAGAAAATTGAAAAAAGAGAGAGAGATTTGAATTACACATTCAGTCATGTGTAAGTCAGCCAGGGATGGACCTATCCTGTCTTCAGATGGGAGAGCCACACATTAATAGAACCTGCAATCCTATATATTGGCCTTCCTCCAACCTATTATTACTTCTAGCCATTGATTCCAGCTTGTATACTCATATCTGGCTAATGTGAGATTTAAAAAAATAGAGTTGAATATCATAACCATACTAGTGACTTCATCCCATATCTCTTAATGATCATTCCCAAAATGATCATATAGATATTAAACATGTTTGAGAGAATACAGTTTTTAATGGTGGGGAATGGGAGAAAAATTCCATAATATAAATTTAAATTAACATTGCAGATAGAATAAAGCCACCATTTCACTGGTGTAGGGAAATGCCCAGCCAGTCAGGGATGAAGATTCAGACAGAAAATTATCCTTGAATCTGCAGAGCTGTGGATTGAAGAGCTGCAAGAGATCCAGGACTGATCCTTGAACTGGCAATCAGAAGCCATGATGAAAATTCATTAATTTCACAACATATAGAGAGATTTAACCATAATTTCAGTTGGGAAAATGTGACAATCCTAGATCAGGCCTGTTGTGGAGCGACGGAATAACTCAGGCAGAGACCAGGTCAAGGCTAAAAGCTTAACTCTTTATTATAAGTAAAGAGGGTTACCGCTACTGCCGCGCTAACACGGCAGCCAGCTGGAGCGGCAACAGCTGATGCCGTTTGACAGCCGCCTTTTATAGCCGGCTGTCAAACGGCTCAGCCAATGGGAGAGGTCCGTGCTTCCCGCTTGAAGCACGGACCTGAGTGAAGACTCAGTCCATACACAACACTCCTCCCTCCCAGTGAGGAGCATGCGTAGTCCTTCAGATACGTCGGACGCCTGCGAATTCGTCCGAATCTTCTAGGCTCCGTCAAAGATGGCGCTGGGTTGCTGTCTGGAGCTCTCTGCGTGTCTCTAGGCGATGGAGAGGCTGCTGGAGTGTCTGGAGTCGGGTCTGCACCTTGGTCAGCTTCCACATCTGGTAGGTAGTCGTCCCCGGTGGGTTGGCAACTGGTTTCGTCGAATGGTGTGGTTGCTTCTGCATGGGGCCCGTCTAGATGACCTCTGGGTGCAGTGCTCCAACGCTTCCTCAGGTGGTCCACGTGACGCCGCCAGGTCCGCCCATCAGCTAACTGGACTCTGTAAGACTTGGGACCAGTTACTGCTATCACAAGCCCTGGTAACCATAGTGGTTGCCCAGTGAAATTTCTGACAAATACCTTGTCATTAACCAGGAACCCCCTGTCTTGGCTGTTTGACCCAAGGGGAAGCAAAGGGGCATAATTTGGGTGCAGCCTATCCAAGGTGGTCCTCAGCCGGCGTCCCATTAATATTTCGGCTGGTGACTTGTTAGTAGAGGCACAGGGTGTAGTGTGTTGGCTCAATAAGTATTGGGCCAGCCTGTCATGCCAGTTAGAGGGACCCAATTTTTGTAACACCTCTTTAGCAGATCTAACTGCCCTCTCAGCCAGCCCGTTGCTGGCAGGATGGAAAGGGGCTACTAGTATGTGCCTGATGCCCAAACTTGCTAAAAACATTTCAAACTCACAGGAGGTGAATTGGGGGCCATTGTCAGACACGACAGAATCAGGAAGGCCATGTGTGGCGAATATCCTAGTCAGTGCTTTGCTGACCGCCTCTGTAGTGGTGGAGTGCATTAAAGTTAATTCCACCCATTTTGAATATGAATCTACTACCACCAGGAAAGTGCGCCCATGGAAAGGCCTGCTAAGTCTATGTGTATCCTGGACCAGGGGTTACTTGCTTCCTCCCAGGTCCTAGGGGTGGTTGCTGGTGGTAATGCCCTGGAGGCCTGGCATGCCTGGCAAGAATTTACCCAATTAGAGATTTGGGCATCCATGCCTGGCCACCATACGTAGCTGCGGGCGAGGGCCTTCATTCTCACAATCCCTGGGTGGCCCTCATGCAAAACCTTCAGTATTGAGGTTTGTAATTTGTGGGGAATGACTATGTCATTGGGACATGTCCAACTTTGCAAAAATGGACCCAGGCTCAAGGGAATGGAGTAAATGTTGTACCACAGGGACTGGGTACGCACTAACTTGTAAATATCTGTTTATTGATGACTTGTAGTCCGAGCAGATCCTTAAGTGTCCATCCTTTTTTAATGGAGTTACTATGGGGGTCTCCCACTTTGAGAAGTCAGTTGGTTGCAGTATGCCCTGTTTGATTAATTTGTCAAGTTCCTTGTCTAGTTGAGGACGAATTGCAAAAGGAACTCTGCGGGACTTCAAACGAATTGGAACTGCCTGGGAGTCTACCCTGAAGGATATTGGGGTTCCCACGTAGCAGCCTAGGCCCTCACTGAATACGTCTGCATAGTCCCTGAACAGGGAGTCAACTTCTGAATTGTTAATGGCGTGGATTCCCCCTATGTGGAGGCCCAGGGCTGGGAACCAATCTAGTCCCAATAGGCTTGGGAGGACACCATCCACTACCACTAGAGGCAAGTGACCCTTAAACCCTTGAAAATGGACTAGGAACTTGCCTTTTCCGATGACAGGGATGGTTCTGCCTTGGTAGTCCCGAAGTGTTAGGTTGCAGGCTGGAATACACACATAGGCATTAACAACATCTATAGACTATGCAAAAGAGACAATAGACCAGCCCAAAAGAGAAGAGTCCAGCACCTCCGTACCAGCAACCAGCACTCAGATCAGATTTACTTCAAGGTCAACTTCAGATCAACAACCATGTAAGCAATACCCCTGTGATGACCCAGGGTGGGGATACAAAACAAACACAGTCACAAAAATCCGGTGAAGCCCCTTTTATTCCTTCATATTGCTTCCAAGCTCCAAATATCTTTGATGGAAGACAAAAAAACTCCCCACAAGCAATTACAAGAAGGAGGGAAAAAAACAACACAAATCAGGCAAAATAAGGGCTGGAAAACTTCCACAGATAACAGAACACACTGGGAAGGATGCCAAACTCAGAGAGGAACCATAAACTAGAGATATTTCCACGCTTTGTTTCCAGCACTCGACCGCAGGCATATCCGTTCTCTTATACAGTTGTCACAGCTGCAGCCCATGAAGAGGATCAAGGCCCTCTTCTCCCAAGTAGACCATGTCTCTCCCTTATCCACTCTTCCCTGTGTGCCTAGGATGGAGAGGGATGGGTCTGGGTCCTCCTCTGACTGTCCAGCTGGCCTCTGCCCTTCCCCAGCTCCTCCACATCCTCCGGAGCCACACTTCTACTCCCTGTCGTCTGTTCCTCCTCTCCCTCAGAGTCAGTCTCCACCAAGGCCTTGACACCCTAATCAAGAAACTGACAAATAACCATCAATAAATAGGCCAACCAAAGAATCTCTAAGACCACTCCCACCCACATATACAGGCAAGACACCAGAGGGCAAACAACACTCCTTACTAACACTGAGGATGCTACCCAGTTAGGGTAATGAAACATCTGCAAGAAAACAAGCAAGCTTCAGAGAACACCAAGGACCCCTCATTGATCCCTCCCTTTTAAACTCCATGGAATCTTACCTATCTGTTCCCAAGGGAAAGCAAGCAGTCAGACAAGATTTCTGTATTTTATGAATACAATAAAGTAGCTAGTTTGAATTCTATATGTGGAGATCTGATTGTTTGTGTCTGACACTGGCCTACAGCTCATGTAAATAGCTCATCAAGGCATCATGATCTAAAGTCTCTAGTAGGGACTCACCTGTCTTCCAGGAATCAACTATCAGCATAAGCATACATTTTCAGTGACACATTTAAACTTGAAGTAAGATTTAAATCAATCAAGGTAATTGCTAACAGAATTATATTGTTAGCATTTCTGACCTTAAAATATTAGTATTTAAACTAAAGTTGCATATTTTGGAGATCACACTGTCTACAATATTTCTGCCTACACTAAGTTTCTGTTCCTTTCTGTAGTTATAGTTTCACAATTCTGGGCCTGCCAACATGTGTTTAATATCAACTAAATCTTCAGTGTTATTGGGAACAAATGCATCTTTCAATTGAGATCAGGTTCTGAGACTTACAGTATGCTGGGATGAAGAATGTATGAAAGGCATTGTTGAATCTTTTCTCATAGTTAATTAAAACTGAAAGGTAAATAAAATAAGTCTCTATGACTCAAGGAAATTGTTAAAATGTTTCTGCTTATGGAGCTGCTTTATGCAGCACTGTCGTATTTGAATATTATCCCAGATTAATCTGGCTGTATTTCAGCATTTATAGCTGCCAGGTCTATAGAAACCAGGCATAGAAATTATATCAAGCATTATTCTGTTTCTGGAATAAGACAAGCCTTGTCCATGCTAGAAGTAAACTGCTGTGATTGGACCTACAATTTGGCAAATTGCACTGGCAGTTCCCTCATGTCACACATGGAACCAAAATACCTCTCATTTCTGCCTGTATAAACAAACTTTTTGCATACAACACAGTATTACACTCAGTATTACCATGGCACCAGCAATCCTGCTTCTTTTACTGCACTAATAGTTTCTGTGCGAAATCTAGAGAGGGATTGCTGAATATGATTGTGAATTCCTTTAGAATTTAGCAAAATCCAGATATGAGGAGAAAAAAATGTAAAAATTATAAAACAATAGAAATACAACAAAAACTGATCTCAAATTGGCAATGGCTTGGTGCAATAGAAATATGTGTTATATTTAATAATAATTTTTACAAATTTCTGATCTCATTATAATCAATGCAAATAAGTAGAGTGGGAAATGGTAGAGAAAAGGTTTCTTGCTTCCCAGTCTGAGGCTGAGACAAAATGCTTGATCCAAAGATACCCAACCAATTTTCATACTTAAGGAAATGCTGGACCTGGGTTTTCTCATTTGTAGACTTTGACCACTATACTGCTCGGTCATTTTCTTTCTCTTTTCCATTTCTTTTCCTTTCCCTCTCCTTCCTGATATATCTTTTTGCTTTTTCACTCTTAGGTCAAGATTATTACTTTTATTGCAGCTTCAATTCCCAACCCAGTCTAGCATTCAGAGTAAATCCTAGTTTGCGTCAGTCATAGTCTGAAGTGAATTTCAGGATATTTGAGAGATCTTGTCTAAGCTTGTTCCCTTAAATATTAGGTGTCAGAGGGATGGCTTATTGCAAGCACTATTATATATAACATCACAATATACATGTTTTCATGCCAGGCTTTTCACCTTGACAATTAGAACATGCCTCTTTATTTTCTAGTTGACAACAAATATACTTTTATTAGTCATGTACCATGTTTCCCCAAAAGTAAAGCCTGGTTTTCTTTTTGGCTACAAAATAAGCACTAGGATGTCTTACTTTTTCCCTACAAGGGAAGTCCACTTCTTGTGCTTGTTCATAGCAGGCAGGAGGTCGTGTGGAGTAACAGGGCTGCTGCCCTACGCACTGGGTTACCTTAGGCCCCCCTGCAGCCAGGCCACCCATGGCCTGACACCTGCCTTATGTCATGGTGGAGGCTCCAGAAGCCCCATCCTTGTGTGGCTGTCAGTCCACTTCTTCTACTTGCTCACACAGCTGCAACGAAGCAGGAAGTTGTGCTGGTTCTCTGGCTGCAAGGCAAGGAGGGGATGAGCTGCCCCACGTGCCCCAAACCAGCTTACCTTTGGGTCCCTGCAGCCAGACCATCAATGCCCGACACCTGCCTCGCCTCATGGTTGCAGCACCAACATGTCTCTCAGCCTCCTGCTCCATTGAGCAAACAGAAGAAGTGGGCCAGTGGCCATACGAGGTCCTGCTGGATGGGGTTTCTGGAGCCACCACCACAAGGTGAGGCAGGTGTCATGGCATGGATGGCCTGGCTGCAGAGGCTCTGAGGTAATCCAGTGTGGGGCACATGGAGCTGCTCCACAATCCCATCTTACCTCACAGCCACGGCACCACAAGCAACCTGATGGAACGAGCGGGTAGTCGGATGCACAGGCACTTAAGTAGGGCTTATTTTGGAGTAGGTCTTATATTATGAGTTATGGTGGCACAGTGGTTAGAGCGCAGTACTGCAGGCTACTTCTGCTGATTGCCGGCTGCCTGCAACGTGGCAGTTCAGATCTCATCAGGCTCAAGGTTGACTCAGCCTTCCATCCTTATGATGTGGGTAAAATGAGGATCCAAATTGTTTGGCGCAATATGCTGACTCTGTAAACCACTTAAAGAGGGCTGTAAAACACTGTAAGGTGGTATATAAGTCTAAGTGCTATTGTTATTAGACACACACACAAAAATCATGGTAGGGTTTTGGGGCGGATATGTCTTATTTTTTGAGAAAATGGTATAGCTATCTATGCTCCTTCCTTTGCACTCAGTTTCTTGAAATTAAGTTGTCATAGTATGATTTTTATGTGCATTAAAGATTATGGTCGAACTGAGAAACGGGAATTAAAATATACAGCCTTGTTTTCTGTCTTGGATTCAGCTTCCTATTCACTATGCACTTTGATGTTTTTTAAGTAGCTTTTGTTGCTCTTTCATGTCATGGATTACAGATGAAGCATACAGGTATGGAGTCTAAGGAATAAATGTAATTGGCTCTGCCTGCTAAAATCTGTTAAGTCTGTCAGCCATGGTTACTTGGCTTTGGGCACATTCACATCACAGTTTCTACTTTTTACACTCTCACAAAGTAGTTTGAACTGAATCTGAAATAACCTGTCAGCCTCAAAATGTTGCGAATACAAAGGAAACTCAATTAGCTAACCAGTGTTTATCTTCAGATAATCCATTGGATAATACAAAAAATATTCTATTAGTGTTCCAACACTTGGAATAAATCCTACAACAAACAACATATCCAGTCCACATAAAAGGAGACAGAAGTGAATTGCTTGCATTTTTCCACCATTCCCCCCAGCATGCTTTTATTTTCAGAACTTTTGTCCGGTTACTTGTGAAAAAAAAAATTCAACCTGATTCAAATCATACAGAAGTTTACTATGTAGGAAAAGATCTTTCCTGCAGCTTCATTATTCTTCTAGTACATTTGAAGTGTGCAGTAATATGATAGTGTGTTAGCAGTTTAACAATCATGCACTTTGAACAATCCAAACCATTCCTTGAGGTAATAGTTGTGTTTATAGAAGCCAACTTGATCACCAATGTCTGATGATGGATATGGCACAAGAAGAAAAAGCCCTAGTGAATGGTTTTCCATATTCATCCTCTAGTGGTTAATACCTGCTGAGATACAATATGAATATTATGTTTTAGTTCTGGTGTGTAAATTTGGGAATGGCATAAGCAACTGCTGCTTGTGAAAATTTGTTGGAAGGAAAACTCTTCAGCTTTCGAAACTCATTCACTGATTCTTTGGCTCTTGCTTTCTTTTCCAACAAAAAAAATCCTTTCATATACTTTAATTGGTGTGTAGATGGATAAAACCCTATTTGGTTTTATCTTATAATACTAGCATACAAGTGAAAGCCATTCTCATTGCAGGAGATGTGTTGGAATTACTGTATCTACATATGGCATTTACACTTATTTCAGAACAGAAATAATTGGTAAAGATGCCAAAAATTATATGCTTCTGAGGTACATTTAATTATGATAAGATTTATAGAAGAAAGTAATTCAGTTGGCTGGACAAAGGGATTTTAGAGGCAAGCAATCTGCCTTATTGAAAAAGCAGGTAGTGAGATCCAATATAATAATAATTCCATATTTCAGCCTCAGGATGCTATCTAAAATATGATGTATATTTATTAGAATTTTGCTGGCTTCCCATTTTAATAGGGTACAAAGCAAGCATACTTAAAAGAACATGGCAAATTAAGTTTGACAAGAGGACAACATCTGTAAGACCAGTGAAATAGCATGGAAGTATTGGTCAGTTAAACAGGAGACCAGATTCAGGTGCCTTTTATAATTACGATGATTTTAGACTTTTTTTTAACCTTCTTTCCAAGGACCATCCATCTTTCAGTTTTCATTACTTTCTCCCAAGTAAATATTTATCTTCTTTATGAACTTTAACTAAAAGACAAAGTAACTTTATGTTATCTTCAGATTTGGCTTTTATAAATTAAAAAAAAGAAGCAGGAAGAAGTCAATATATGCAAGAAGATAAATAAGCACAATTAATTATGAGTCATTCATGCTGATAACAAAAGAGCAAATCTTTATATGCAGCTGATAAAGGAAAACATAAATCACTGGGAGTGAGTGGGAGGAAAATTATGAATGAGAAAAGAATCCACTCACTGGATAATTTAACTGAATAATTTAGTATAGCTTCTTTAGTTTGTAGGGGAAAAAAATCTAATCCAGATAATTTTAAATTTTTTTTACGAAGCACCTTATGTGGCTGCCTCTGCAATTATTGTAATTATCCTTTGATAAAGAAACATTATGTGAGGCAAGCTTAGATTTTCCCATATTTGAATCTGATTTTAATCAAAAATGCTTTGGAAAACAGATCTTCTATTTTGTCAAAAGCTTATCCAAAATGCAATTTTCATAGCTTTTATTATGAAAATATTAAAATTAGTGTTCTATTCCAAGACTGTGATATTGAAAGAGAAACTTGATTTCTTATAGGGCAGTGGTGCATAACCATAACTGTTCCAACTCTTAAAATTGCCACTAAATTACAATTCCAATGAAACATAAGAAGATATAAAATTTAACTGGATTATTAATGTTAGCTGTTTCTAATAGATTGATTATATTAAATGTAAAGACATTTAAGTTTTAATCTAGGTATCAAACATTATTTTTTCCCTAACAGGGTCAAGTGTGCTAGGAAGAACTATGTGTTCCAATTTAAGCTATAAAATCCCATAATCCAAATATTTCCATTTCAATTAACTAGACACCTTTTACATTCATCTATCTCTCTACAATGAAGACTCACAGAAAAGTATTTAGAATAAATTCTTATTGTTTACATTTTTGTTATGTTTATTCACTCAAGTTCTCAATACAATTTATAACAGCATTTCAATTTATTTTCAAAAACTGAAGTTTAGCTGTTTTAGACAATGATATGATGAGTTTCTATTAATTGCCACAGAAATATTGTTGACAATTCAATGGATAGTGGTAGAAATATGGCCTCAGACTACTGCAAATTATTTTTATTTTTCAGAGAATTTATTTATATAAAAAAGCAGGTATTCCGCACTTTATTTTCTTTATTTCTTTACTTAGAAAAAGAAAAAAAAATCTTTGTATGAAATTGGGTCAGATATAAAAAAAGAAGGGTTCTAGAGCTAAATATTGGTTTCCTGCAAGTTAATTCTCCAATCTACATCCAGAGAGCCATTCTTTCATCATTTTGTCCACAATCATTTGGCAAAATTAAACATGGTAAGTAAAGACCCATTCGTGTCAAAGCGAAAACATTCAGCTTTATAAATTAGAGGAAATGAATCGTGTTTTTCTGTTGCCAGCATACTTTATTTACAAATAACCAGGAAACAAAAGAAACAGCAGTACCATTCTAAGAAGCAAGCGAAAGAAAAAGATATAATGAAAGACGAAGTAGAAGTAAAACTCCTCCCCTGCACACATGGGCAGTACATCAAACATCACAAGATACTTGTTGTGTATTGACTTGAGTCTTCACTCAGGTCCGTGCTTTAAGCGGGAAGCACGGACCTCTCCCATTGGCTGGAGCCGTTTGACAGCCGGCTATAAAAGGCGCTCCAGCTCCAGCTGGCTGCCGTGTTAGCGCGGCAGTAGCGGTAACCCTTTATTCATTGTAATAAAGTTTGAGCTGAAGCCTTGCCCTGGTCTCTGCCTGAGTATTTCCGTCGCTCCACAACAATACTCATATCTTGTTACTATGGAAACTTTGATAACCAGTCCGGCTTATTCTATAAACTTCTGTGGAAAGCTCATCAGACAAACCAAAACAAACGCAGTGACATGTGTACATTATTTTATTTTAAGATAATTCAGAATCCAGGCTGTGGTATAAAATGGTTGGGAAACCCTAAGATCCAAAGCTGACACATTTACTTTGGGGTGATTGCTAAGGACCCATTCATCTTTATGTTCTGGGCTAATAATGTGAATTTCTAGGTGGGTTGTAAACCTAAAAGCAGATATCAAGGGATAAGTGCTTCCCTATCATATTTCTTACTTATCCATAACCAAATTTTATTTATTTATTTGCAAAACAAAATAGTTATAAAGTATTTTACTGCCTTATTCAGCTGAAAAAAACTCTCAGGGATTTACACATTAATCATTATAACCACTACCAATGTTCTTACAGTAAAAAGACATGATACAAAGGAAAATAGTGATGGGGAAGACAGAAGAAAATAAACTCATACATCAATCCATAATATATGGTTCAAGATGGCGGACGAAGGAAGCGCCTGAGAGGAGCTCTGCCGTGGCAGCCGGGTTTTGGGGTAGGCCCCCTCCCTTTCTGGGTCCCCACTGGTGGCAGAGGTGGCTAAAGGACCGGGGGGGGGGGGGTCAGCGACCCCTGAGAAGCCATGGAGAGATGGCGAAGCCGCTGGTAGTGCCGGAGTTGCCTGGGCGGTTTTCGGCTGCCGCAGTTGGCATTGGGCGGCAATAGTTCCGGAGAGGCGGTGGAGCTGCAGATGGAGCCCCCTTCTCCCCTAGGTCCCCATCAGTGGCAGAGGTGGTTAAAGGACTGGGGGGGAGGTTTGGTGGCCTCGGAGAAGCCGCGAGGAGTCAACGGAGCCAATGGGAGTGCTGGAGTCGCCCAGGCGGTTTTTGGGCAGCGGAGGCCCTGCCGTGGCCGGGCTTCAGCTGCCACAGTTGGCGTTGGAGCCCCCTTCCCCCCTAGGTCCCCACCAGTGGCAGAGGTAGTTAAAGGACCGGGGGGGGTTGGTGGCCCCGGAGAAGCCGCGAGGAGTCAGCGGAGCCACTGGGAGTGCCAGAGTCGCCCAGGCGGTTTTCAGGCAGTGGAGACCCTGCTGTGGCCGGGCTTCAGCTGCCACAGTTGGCGTTGGGCGGCAACGGTCCCAGAGAGGCAGTGGAGCCGCAGATGGAGCCCCCTTCCCCCCTAGGTCCCCACCAGTGACAGAGGTGGTTAAAGGACCGGAGGCGGTTGGTGGCCCCGGAGAAGCCGCAAGGAGTCAATGGAGCCACTGGGAGTGCCGGAGTCGCCCGGGCGGTTTTTGGGCAGCAGAGGCCCTGCTGTGGCTGGGCCTCAGCCGCTGCGGTTGGCGTTGGGTGGTAGCGGTCTTGGAGAGGTGATCGTGCCACGGATAGAGTCCCCTTCCCCCCTTGGTCCCTGGAGAAGCTGTGGAAAGATGGCGGAGCTGCTGGTAGTGCTGGAGTTGCCCGGGCATTTTTCGGGCAGCGGAGGCCTTGCCACAGCCACGCTTCGACTGCTGCGGCTGGCGTTGGGCAGTAACGGTTCCGGAGAAGTGGTGGAGCCACTGATGGAGTTCTTTTTCCCCCTGAATCCCCGCTGGTCGCTGCGGTCGGTGTTGGGCAGCGACGGTTCCTGAGAGGCTGTGGAGCCGTGGATGGAGTCCCCTTCCCCGCTAAGTCCCCACCGGTGGCAGAGGTGGTTAAAGGACCAGGGGGGTTTGGTGGCCCCAGAGAAGCAGCGGAGAGACAGTAGAGCCACAGGTGATGCTGGGGCACTTTTCAGGCGGCGGTGGCCTCTATGGTTGTGGCCTCCCGATCTGACGGCGGTTGTGGTGGCTCCGGCGGTTAGTGGCAGTTATGGCTTCGCTGACCCTGGCAACGGCAGTGGCGGTGGTGACCAGGTGGCCGCGGAGGCGACAACTTCGGCGATGACAGTGCCGGGGTTTGGTGCCATCGCCTGGTCTGGCGGAGACGCCGGCCTCGGCGGTGATGGTCCCAGCATCGGAGGTGTTGGTGGTGCCTCTGTTGCGGCCGCCTCGACACCGCCGGTGGAGAAGAGGATGGTGGCCAGACGGGACGCAGACGTTGGCTGGGCGTTTTTGGGCCCGGCCTTGATCTCAACCGGTAGGGCCCCCACATCGTCGGACAGTAGAGGCACATCCCTCAGAGCCATTGAGATACTCCGCTAAAGACCTCTGGGCCTTGAGAAATGCCCCCCTTTCTCTCAAGTGGCCCTCTAAATTCTCAAAGACTTTTCTTGATGACAGATCCTGGGATCCTGAGAGATGACACAGCCGCAGTAAACATTTGGGGAGGATTCCCGTTTGTTTAAATTTTTATCTAGGTTTTTATTGGGGTTAGGGAAACAATTCAAGCCAGGGTTGGGAGAAAGTCTACGGGGGTTTGGAGTCAGCCAGCTGGCATGAACGTCTGGGAAGGCCCAGAGGGTCATGGATTGAGGAGGCGGATGGAGATTGGGCAGCCACAGGTGGGCTTCATTGGCATCGTAAGTGGGAGGGGCAGATACGGTAGGTAGAGGGTCATATGCTCCATGACATCGGACCAGGATATTTACAAGACCGCATTCTGCCAGTTTCCTCTCACCGACCGGTGCGCTCTCACAGGGAGGGTCTCTTGCAGGTCCCGTCGGCATCTATGTGCCGGCTGGTGACCTCAAGGAATAGGGCCTTCTCTGTGGGGGCGTCCGCCCTCTGGAATGGATTGCCTCCGGAGTTGCATACAGCCACGGACCTGGGGACCTTCAGGCATGCCTTGAAAATCTGGCTCTTTGACCAGGCCGGCTTGGGCTGATTTTAGATTGAGATTGGGGTTTTAGATTGGGGTTTTTTAGTGGCGATTAGAGGCTTGGGGTTAATTTTAAGGTTTATAGTGGGGTTTTAACCTGTTTACAGCTAGGTTATTTAATTTAGTTTTAATTTTTGTATATTTCTATGTTAATAAATTGGATAGCTGTACACCACTCCGAGTCCTTCGGGAGAGGAGCGGTATATAAATAAATATTTATCTTTATTTATTTTTATTATATCAGGCCAGGGGATCGCGCCCCCGCTGTCTCCAAGTGGTAGCGCGCTCCGACCTTCCCTGACCCGCCTTGCAGGCCTGGTTGTGCAGAGTCTCAGGCCCTGAGTACCCGGCTGATGTTATGCAATGCCAGGTCCACTGTTAACAAGGCTCCCTGATCTACGATCTCATTCAGGAAGAGGGTGCAAACCTGGCAGGTGTCACCAAAACCTGGTTGTGCCCAGAGGGTGGTGTTCCTCTGAGGGAAATGTGCCCAGCAGGTTTCCGGGCATTTCATCGGCCAAGGTCCCAGGGAAGGGGTGGTGGGGTAGCGGCAATTATTAGAGAAGTTCTTTGTCCTAGGGAGGCCACTGTTCCTCAGATGGCTGGTTGTGAGTCTCTCTTTGTGAAATGGGTTCAGGGGGTTCAGATGGGCTTTTTGATAATGTACCTGCCTCCCTGCCACATATCATCGGCCCTGCCCGGGCTTCTCGAGGTGATAGCCAGGCTGGCGGTTGAGACCTCTAGGCTTTTAGTCATGGGGGATTTCAACCTGCCTTCGCTTGGTGAAACCTCTGGGGTGGCTCGGGAGTTCATGGCTTCCATGATGGCCATGGACCTGACCCAATTAGTTTCTGGCCCCACTCACATCGGGAGACACACACTGGACTTGATTTTCGTCTCTGGTCAGTGGTTGAATGATCGCAGTTTTGGGGGTTTAGTCATAAAACCCTTGTCATGGTCAGATCATTCTCTCCTCAGGCTTGACTTCTGTGCCGCCAACCCCCACTGCAGGGAGGTGGGACTGAGGAGATGGTTCTGCCCCAGGTGCCTGATGGATCCCGAGCAGTTCCAGATGGAACTTGGACCATTTCCTGAGTCGCTGGCTAATAACTCAGCCGGAGACTTGGTGGCCACCTGGAATAGGTTGGCCACCTGAGGCTCTGGACCGAGTTGTGCCTTTGCGACTTCTGACTCGGCACAGATCCCATCCAGCTCCGTGGTTTACGGAGGAGCTGAGGGATATGAAGTGCCGAAAAAGATGTCTGGAGGGCGTTTGGAGGACCAGTCGCGCCGAGTCTGACCGGACACAGGTGAGGTCCTATATTAAGACCTACCTGGTGGCGATAGAGGCAGTGAAGGGTTTGCATGTCTCCGCCCTTATTGCATTGGCAGAAAATCAGCCTGCCACTCTGTTTAGAGTGACCTGCTCCCTGCTTGAACCGGGAGTGTGGGAGGACCTCTTGCAGGGCAGGGCAGAGGAGTTTTCCCTATTTCTGTATGATAAAATCGCTCAGATTCGGGGCGGGCTGGACTTCAGTTGGGTGGTCCCAGGGGAGGTGTCCGGGGAAAGTCTTGAGATGGTTATCTGGGAGGAGTGCGATCCTGTGACCGCCGAGGGCATGGACAGGTTATTCGGGAGGCTGAACACCACCACATGTTTGTTGGACCCATGCCCCTCCTGGCTGGTTTCTGCCTCCAGGGAGGTGACTCGAGGCTGGCTCCAGGGGATTGTCAATGCTTCGTTGAGCGAGGGATCGCTCCCTACTGCCTTGAAAACGGCGGTGGTGCGACCCCTCCTCAAGAAGCCTGACCTGGACCCAGCTCTTTTAAATAACTACCATCCAGTCTCCAACCTCCCCTTTGTGGTGAAGGTTGTTGAGAGTGTGGTGGCGCGTCAGCTCCCTCAGTACCTGGAGGAAGCGACCTACTTAGATCCATTCCAATCTGGCTTCAGGCCCGGGTACAGAACCGAAACAGCATTGGTCGCATTGGTTGATGATCTCTGGAGGCCTGTGACAGAGGCTACTCCTCTGTCCTGGTCCTATTAGATCTCTCGGCGGCTTCTGACACTATCGACCATAGTATCCTATTGCAGCGGTTGGAGGGGTTGGTAATTGGAGGTACCATTTTGCAGTGGTTCTCCTCCTTCCTTTCTGACCGCTCGCAATTTGTGTTGACGGGGGGGAAGAGGTCCACCCCTAGGCCCCTCGTTTGTGGAGTGCCTCAGGGGTCGGTCCTCTCCCCCCTTCTGTTCAACATTTATGTGAAGCCACTGGGGGAGATCATCCGTGGCTTTGGGGTGAAATGCCATCTTTACGCTGATGATACTCAGCTTTACATCTCTACCCCAAACCACCCCAACGATGCTGTGGAGGTTATGTCCCGGTGTCTGGAAGCTGTACAGATTTGGATGGACAGGAACAGGCTTCGACTCAACCCTTCCAAGACTGAGTGGCTGTGGTTTCTGGCGGCCTGATATAGTCAGCTGACCCCGTCGCTGGCTATTGGGGAAGAGATCTTGACCCCCACAGAGAGGGATCGCAATCTAGGCGTCCTCCTGGATGCACAGCTATCTTTAGAAGATCACATTACAGCTGTCCCAAGGGGAGCTTTTTATCAGGTTCGCCTGATGTGCCAGTTGCGGCCCTTTCTTGATCGGGACATCTTACGCATGGTCACTCACGCCCTGGTCACCTCCCACCTGGACTACTGCAACGCCCTCTACATGGGGCTCCCTGTGGGGAGCATCCGAAGGCTTCAACTGGTGCAAAATGCGGCTGTGCGGGTGGTTATGGGAGCGTCAAGAAACTCCCATGTGACGCCTCTCCTGCGCGAGCTGCATTGGTTGCCGGTGGCCTTTCGGGTTCACTTTAAGGTTCTGGTTTTGACCTTTAAAGTGCTCCATGGCATCGGACCAGGTTACTTGCAAGACCGCGTTCTGCCAGTAGTCTCCCACCGACCGGTGCGCTCGCATAGGGAGGGTCTCCTTCGGGTCCAATGGCATCTATGTGCCACCTGGTGACCCTGAGAAATAGGGCCTTTTCTGTGGGGGCACCCACCCTCTGGAATTGGCTGCCTCCTGAATTACTGACCTGAGGGCGTTTAGACGTGCTTTGAAAACCTGGCTCTTCGAGCAGGCTGGCCTGGGCTGATTTTAAATTGCAGTTTTAAATTGGGATTTTAGAATTGGCTTTGTATTTTAACTATTGGGGTTTTAAGGCATAATTTTAGTAGCAGCCTTAATTTAATCTATTTTTAACTTTTGTAATTGATATTGTATTTTATTTGGCTGTGCACTGCCCTGAGTCCCTCGGGAGAAGGGCGGTATATAAATCTGATATAAATATAAATAAATAAAAAAAATAATGTTATCATTTTTAAATAATGGCTGGGCCTAAATGCAGAACAGGGAGAGGGGAAAATAAAGACAAAGTTTACACTGCAATAACCCTGCTTTTCATTTCTCAGCCTTTTGTGGAATGGGAGAGAAGATTTTACTATCTGCAATAAACAATGCTCAAGTGAATGCAGATAATACATATAAATACATATAAGGAATACATATAAAAATAAAGTGATTTTCAGGTTCTGAAATTATTGTCAAGGTGGAAATAGAAGGTTATTTAACAAAGTAGAAAATGACCAGAAGTCATTTATTTCTTTCTATCATAGAAAATTGTCACCTGTCATATTTATAGCAATCACAAAGTGATTAGAAGCAAAAAAAAATCCTCCCAATAGCAAAATATAAATTAAGATTAGAAGAATAAACTCCCTTCATAAGGTAAGATTCACATTAAAAAAAAAAGAAGCAGATGCTTCAAAGTGTAAAATAAGCAAATGATTGACAGTACAAAAGACAGACAGCAGTGATACAACTAGGGTTGTCATTTGACCAGCTGAGCAGTGCAATCCTACATTTTTACATTCCTATTCAACTCAATTGGATATAATCCTAAATAGGCATGCTAAGGTTGCTGCCTTACTGATCAAGCAAACTTCTTGGGGATATACATGTTTGTCAGATGAATACAGTCTGCAGAGTGAGAAATGGAAGAAGAAGAAAATGATTTATCATAATTGCTCTTATGTTGCTAAACAAGTTAAAACTCCTGCTAGAATTTTTGCTTTTTGTTCCCTTAGTTAAACTTTAGAAAATGTGGGATGCCTGGAAAGTATTTATTGGAGGTGCAGGCAAGAAATTTGTGTCTATCAAGGATTCCTAAATCCTTTGTAATCACACCTTCCTTTAATGTAATCTTTATGTACATATATTCCCTAATAATCAAAACATCAATAGAATTAAATTTTGGGAAAAGTGGATTCATTGCAACAACTAAAAGGTTCTTCACATCTCTTTTAGATTCAGTGTTCACCTTCCAAAAGAGGTACATCTTACAGTTTGGTAAACCATACATGTATGTGCATTTTGGAACACGGAAGACTCAAGGGGTGTTGAAGGAAAGATAGCCAACTGCCTCCTGTGTGGATCATGGAAATGCTAGTGATATAAAGTCAGGGATAGGAGGAGAGGTGCACTGGGTTGAAAGAAGATGGCTGAGTGTATATCCAAGACCACTGCATTTAAATTCTTATTTTTTTTCTTAGAATCTTTTCAAGTCATGGAAACCTAGGAAGTCACAAAACTCAGTTTAAAAAAAATCAGCCTAGAAACACATATAGTAAATTTTCTTTTAAGTGTATAAGGTAGCTCTTCCTTCCTTCCTTCCCCAGTGTACAGTCAAATCAACTTCCTCTACAGTATTTGTGATGTACTCTTCTGATCCTATAAATGTCTAGAACACAGTCACTTAAAAAGTAATTAAAAATACTAAAATGTCAGCAATCAAGTACATCTAAAGAAGTAAGTGCAACCCTTTTCCATTCTGGAAACTTCTTCCTTCAGATTAAAAAAATAAAGTATGAATAAAATCCATTAAAAAATCTTGAAAACAGTAAATGTTCTTTGTGTACTCTTGAGTTTCCTCCTTTTTCATTCTCAACAGTTTCCCAACTTAAGTGTGAACATATCTACTGCAAATGTGAGGGTTGTTTTGAATGTGCAGTCCCAGGTAGTTTTGTCAAACTTACAATTAGTATTTACATATATGACAACTGATTGTTTAGGGACATACTACATTTTACAGTTAAAGTTAGTAAAATATACAGTGAGCTATTACAATGGTCTCAAATCTGTGCTATGGGTCATGAATCCTGATTGGAATTTTGTTACAAATATAAATATAATTATAGCATTCAAATTTCATTATATTGCATGCTGCAAGCAACAAGGGGAATAATAAACTGTAAAGGACAGAACCATTTCAGTTATTGAGCCTGCAGGACTATTTTACCTTAGTGTTTCCGCCCCAAAATGTTTTGTTCACTTCAGTTTCAAATTATTCAAGTAATGGGATTTTGACCAATTCTGTGAGAAGATAGTTTCATAATTTGACAGTACTCCATCATTAGGAAATGTTTCCAGTCTGATGTTACCTGTAGTTTATTTCTTGTTTGTGGATTTACAATATCAGATTTTGAAAAGTAAATTGTATTAGACAACCCAGGATCCATTGGATCATTCTTTCCATATATAATGCCAATAGGTGCACACTTTTTATCCTCCAATGAGCATCATGACCCTTAGGAGATCTTATTGAAGCCGCCACCTCCTTGTTTTCCTCCCTCCTCCACAACTGCCTGCCACTTTGTTGTGAAGAGGGAGGACATTATGCAGACTATAATGCTCCAGCATGTCCCCAAGTATCCTCTCTCTCCAAGGAGGAAGAAAGCTCACCTATCAAGTGCCAGCAATCCCCAGCCAGCTCTACCTTGCCAACATCATCTAAATTTCTCCCTCATTATTCCCTTACTGGTCCCCACTGTTAAGAGATTTAAAATTTTGGCCTCTTCCTAAGCAGCTAATGACCATTTTCCTGTTGGGCTAGGACACCAGCTGGTTGGGCACAGAGGCCAGAGGGAAGTGGGGAAGAGGATGGGATATTCCCCTCCCATATTTCCTTCAGCCACATAACTTACAGGTTTGCAGGAAGTGTATTTGAAAAGTGTGGTGGTGCTGAAGTGGCCAGAACTTTGCCAAATCCCACAATCATAGGTCCCAGATTTTGGATATATTATGTATGTTGGCCCATTTGAGGTATGTTGATTCAAAAATCAAAGGTTACAAAATATCAAACAGATACAAGAGTTTTAGTGTATATAGATGATTTAGCAAATACGTTATGGGCAAGGATAACATTATTTAGCAACACTGAAATAGCTACCCATTTGTTAATACTAGGGACATAGTATTAATCATTTGTCAAACTATATTGTGGAAAATAAGCACAGTGAATCAGTTATTTAAACATATAGAGGAAATGGTAGAAAAGGAAATTTGAATCCATTCAATTAATTGGAAATGTAAATAATATACAAGAAATCAAACCATGAAACATCAGTTGCTACTGTTCTCCAAATATGCATATGGTATCATATATGAAACAAATGTTTAAATTTATTTTTATGATCCTCAAGAAGACTTGCCGTTTGTATATTTTTTTATTTTTAAAAATTAAAGTCTTGACAAATTACAATTACTTTTTTTTAGTCTGTTCCAATGCTACATATTGAGTTGAACTTATCTCACACTTGTACCTTTTGTTGGTGGACTGATACATTCAAATGAAACCTATAGGATAAGTTCAGTATTTGTTTTTTAAAAAGCCATGAAAAGAATTACATTGTTAGCAGTCTCCCTTCTTTATGTGCCACTGAACCACCAACCAGGTGCTGTGGAGCGTTTTTTATTCACAATACTGTAATAATAACCCATTTGTATAATTGACTCAGCTAACACCTCACTTAAGATATTTTTTAGCTGGATATATTAATTAATGTAATACCTGGTATAACATATTTGTTGGTCTTCAAAGTGACACATTGATTTTTTTTATCCTGTTTCTTCATCTTGTCTTCAATGGGTAGTAAAAAAAGGTCCAGATGATGACTGTGTGATTGAAGCCCCACTCCTTTTTCAGAAGCATTACACGTATTATTCCTTACTATTTTATTCTTGTTCTGGATCCCATTGCATCTTTGACTCTTCTGGTTGGTTTGACACATTGTTGTGGTTAGCCGACAGCAGGTGTGGATGGCTGAGGAGAGCGAGGACTCAGTTGAGGGGCCAGGACCATTAGGGAGTGGACTGCTGCCTTCAGAAATTGTGGGGGCTGGCAGCAGCGATGAGGAGCTCGAGAAGCCCATGCCAAGTACGCGTGTGTGCAGGATTGCATGCAGGATTGCTGTCAGGAAAGAGCAGCTACAACAGCATGGGCGACTCAGGATTAAGGCTGCAAGGTAATGGCCCCTCCTTCAAGAAGATAAA
This sequence comes from Bungarus multicinctus, assembly GCA_023653725.1. Taxonomy (NCBI): domain Eukaryota; kingdom Metazoa; phylum Chordata; class Lepidosauria; order Squamata; family Elapidae; genus Bungarus; species Bungarus multicinctus. The sequence goes on from CM042844.1 coordinate 55,835,509, forward strand.
AACCAGCTATGAAGTGAATGTTCTTTGTAGCAAGCAAAGATGTTTCGAAACTCAGCCTCGTGGACATTACAGTTGGTATTTGAAGACTCTTGTGTTGTAAACTATTTCTTATCTGTTGTTTTTTGGCAGCCTTGCAAAAACTTGACAAGGCTCTTTCTTGTCAGAGCTAATTAGTTGGAAGCAGCCTTTTATCTGTGAAGAAACAGAATTCATAGATGAAACATTAAAAGATTGTGCTGCTGCCTTTGTCTTGTGTTTGCTCTCTTGGAAACAGGTTTGGGTGAGAACACACGTTTTCCTCTGCCTGCTAACCAGGTGGTTGGTTTTTACCTTGTTGATTTTTCAGTTTGTCCTCAGGGACAGTACTCTGATACACTGAATTATTCTGACCCACCCAAACTCAGATGGCAAGACAGAAATGAGAAAGGAGCAGTGTTTTCTATCTTTCCTATTTCTTTTATGATTTTTTTAAAAAAATACCTCCTATTGTAATTCAAAAGGACGAAATATGTTGAATCAGGCTAACAGCTGATAATGTCTGCTACTTTTTCTAGGTTGAAATAGGATAAGGGACTGGGAAAAGTTTTAGTTTTATTAAATCTTTCCCATCTCTAATTCCACTTTTCTTAATAAGAAATCCTTACATTGGAATTTCTGAAATTCATAGAGAATCTGCCAGGAAAAGAAATAGGCATATGTCTTGAAGAGCAAATAGTTCCAGACTTACTTGCTTTTAGATATATTGAATAATGATAGTCATTAATTTGAAACAAGTGACTATAGTTCATGTGACAAAGAGATAGTAGGTTATTACGTAGGAAGTTATACAATTATAGCAATTTTTTTGGACAGGTAAAATGGATAGTTGTATCCTCCCCTCCCCTCCCCTCTCCCCTCCCCTCCCCTCTCTCCTCCCCTGCTCTCCCCTCCCCTTGAGATAACACTTTAGAGAAGAAGTTGCCTACATATCCAAGCCTAGCTTCACTTTATTTTGAATATATCCATGTTTGGGTTCCAGCTTTGATGTAGTGAGGGTACGGATGACATGTTAGCAATCAACCAAATTTAAATTATTATACTACACAGCCTGAAATGCCAATATTAATCTCCACATACTAGTATAAGGTAAGAATTAGTTACCACAATGATAGCTATTGGAATCAATGAATTAATGATAAACAATGGTGCAGTAAGAAAAACACTTCTACTTTAATGCTAACTTTTAACTGCTACGCTTTTTCATATGACTGAATCATATTGTTAGATCATTTCTTTTATTCAAAGATTGAAACAGCTCTTCTAAGTAGTATTATTCTATAAAGGAAAAAAATGTATAAATGAAAATTGCCTCTTGTCTCACTGCTTCACATTTCTTCACTGTCTGTAACGAAATCAATTAGCACCTGTTGTCAGACAATTTCACTTGTTCATAAAATTTTTCCAGCTCACCTATATCAATCAATCTCATGTTTGGCTACTTCTATAAAACAATGGAACTGAATTAAATTGTTAATAGAATGCAAATCGACATATGTGACTCAACTAATTTAGAATATTCATAAATTAAAGCAACTTTAACAAAACCTACTACATTTCACATATTGCATTTTAACCTAGGAAGTTTTGACCAAATTTCAGTGTGATTCATTTAATATAAATTAGACTAGAATTAACCTTTCACTTCCACTCATGATAATTATTATTTATGACAGAAACACAATGAATGATAATTCTTTCAATTTTGGTATATTTAGGGAAATTATTCTGATTATCATGAAAAAGACATTGAAACATTTATTCACACAGAATTGCCTCTATTACTGAACAGAGTACCTTTTGGCTCAACAGCATTGGTAGCAATGGCACAGTGGTTAGAGTGTAGTACTGCAAGATACTTCTGCAGCCAGCTGCCTACAATTTAGCAGTTCAAATCCCATCAGGCTCAAGGTTGACTCAGTCTTCCATCCTTCCGAGTTGGGTAAAATGAGGACCCAAATTGTTGGGCGCAATATGCTGACTCTGTAAACCGCTTAGAGAGGGCTATAAAGCACTATAAAGCGGTATATAAGTCTAAGTGCTATTGCTATTGCTATATCTCTAGATCTCCTGGACATTCTTCTGTGCTGGAAGAGAAAATCTTAACTATTATGTACCTCTATTCTGATTTTCAAATTTTAAAAATGATTCAAATGGATTTCCCATTTTTACAATAAAGTGTACTACAGGTAGTCCTTGACTTACAACCACAATTAAGCCCAAATTGTATGTTGCTAAGAGAGATATTTGTTAAGTGGATTATGTATTTACTTATTTAATACGTGGAATTTATATGATTTTATATTTTACACTTTTATAGTTAAAAAAGAAAAACAAAAGCAACTTGGAATGCTTACATCTATCATTGGAAAAGTTTTAGTAGGATTCTAAAATCCATGATGGGATTCTTAAACACATGTATAACAAGTTTGGAATGTTGTGATTAATCAGAACTTTTTTCTTCGCAGAAATCTAGTTCTTAGTATTAAAAAAATCAGGCTGGTCACATAATGCCCCTGGAGGTTTTGCTCATTCCAAATGCAATGGATATATTTCAGACCATTTTTTGTGTGGTATTTATCCAAAAACATAAATATCACAAATGTGACATTCTTTTCCAAGTTTTAAAGTACTTGTGTATGCCATCTGTCTGTATGGTCTTGAAAAATAAATTAACAAATAATTATAGTAATAATGCTAATCAAAGATACACACATTCTGCTACTTATGAAACTGATGTAAGTTGATTAATTCTTTGCTTTTTAACTTAATATAGCCAGCTGCCAATTCCTCATATGTGAAGATAAATTATTGTTTGATAGATTTTTATGTCTATTACAGGTCTGTAAGGATCGGAAGGATCTTAATTTTTTATGGCTGTTTGTACTTTTATTATTGCAAATTGACTGTTTGGGTTGTTTTTTGTTGTTGTACCAAGATTACTAAATGGAGGGTTGTTTCTTAACTGGTAATTTTTTGAGTAAGTTAATGTTAAAACAAAATGTAATTGTTGATCTAATTAGATGAAATTCTGCATGTGTATTTATTTACACCCATCTGTGCTAAATATATTTAAGGAAAAGGACTCTGTGGAGCAAAAACAACAACAGCCAACCCTAAATTGTCCATGTCTTTGTCATGCAAATGAATAAAGAATGAGTTTTATCAAAATCATTAGATATTTTTTAAAACCTGGATGTAATCTAGTGGGAGAATCTTAAATAAATCTAAGCTGGTAGATTACTTTGATGGTCATCCTATTGCAACCAAATTAAAATAAGCTTTTCAGCAGTGAAGACAATTTGTTATATTTTTTAAAATAACAGTTTCATTTAGTTGGTATTCAGAATTATTTGAATAATGGGACCTTTTATGTATGTATTAGTTCTAATTAGTGTATGATACAATTGGAAAAACCCTTCCGTGTTAGAAATTTAAAATTTAGCAAGAAATCTAATAAAAACAACAGTTCTGAATCCAATTACCATGGAACATTTATCTGTCCTATTGAAAAAAATATTTCAGTAATCTCAAATCTGATTTAGAATTCAAATAAATTTGCCTCATAGCATGAGTCTTGAATTCTTTCTTGACATAGTGGTCACCATTCCAATCATTACATTCCAAAGGGATCAATGAGCACTTTTATACTTTTCTTATTAGTGCCACTATAATTAAAGAACAATTTAATTTAAATTCAGTTCAGCTTAATGCTGATTGTTTCTCTGTAAACTCAAACTCTGAAAGCCTGGATGTGTAATATGTTTTATTTATTTATTTATTTGGTTTATATTGCCGCCTATTCGCCCACGGTGACTTAAAGTGGCTAACACAATGTAAAATCATATTTAAAACAAAAAATAAAAATAAAAACAATAAGAACTAACAAAAAGAATCAAATAAGTTAGTAGAATACAATAGAACAAAATTTGGGAAAAGCAAAACAAAAACAAAAACCAACTCCCACCCCCTACCCTGACGACAGCAAGTTACACTAGCTATTTGATGGGTTCCTTCCCCCTCTGGGTTCCCCAGGCACACTGGCAAAACCAGGGCTTCAGGGCCTTTTGGAATAGTATTAATGAGGGGGGCATTCTAATCTCTGGGGGAATGATGTACCAGAGAGAGATGGAACCACCACAGAGAAGGCCTTTCTTCTAGGTCCCACCAGGTATATCTCCCTCAGGGGTGGGACCCACAGCATTCCCTGCCTCCTCGCTCTAATGGGTTGGGTAGATGTCACTGGCAAGAGATGTTTCCTCAGATAACCTGGACCCAAGCCATGAAGGGCTTTAAAGGAGACAACCAGCATCTTGAATTGCACCCGGAAGCAAATTGGCAGCTAATGCAGCTCCTGCAGGAGAAATGATACATGTGCAAACCAGGGTCTGCATAAAACCATGTAGGCCGCTGCATTTTGCACCAACTGGAGGTTCCGAATGCTCTTCAAGGGTAGCCCCATGTAGAGCACATTGCAATAATCAAGATGGGAAGTGACTGTGAGTAGGGACCGTTGATCCAGGAAAGGGCATAACTGGTGCACAACCCGCAGTTGCACAAAGGCCCTCCTGGCTACGATCACCACCTGCTCTTTGAACAGGAGTTGTAAGTTCAGGAGAACCCCCAGATTATGCACAGGGTCTGTTTGGGGTAGTGCCACCCCATCCAAGACTAAAGGTGGTAATTCTCCCTGAACCAACAAACCCCAGACCCAGAGCCACTCGGTCTTGCATGGGTTTAGTTTCAACCTGTTGCTCCCCATCCAGCCCCTAACAGCCTCCAGGCATTGCGAGCGGGAGGACACAGCAACACTTAACTTACCACGGCCGAGACATACAGCTGAGTATCATCAGCATATTGGTGATACCTCAGTCTTTGGTGATGGATGATCTCACCCAGTGACTTCATACAAATGTTGAACAGGAGCGGAGAGAGTTCCGAGCGAGGGCGAGGGTTAGATCTCTCCCCTCCTATCAACACTGACTGAGAGCAGCCGCAGAGGAAGGAAATGAACTAAGACAGCACAAGGTCTCCCACTCTCATACCCTGAAGCCATCTCAGGAGAATCCCATGGTCAATGGTATCAAAAGCTACCAAGAGGTCAAGTAGAGCAAGGATGGATGCACCATCCCGCTCCTGACAGAGATCATCTAAAAGTGCAATAAATGCTGTTTCTGTCCCAAATCCAGGCCTGAATCCTGACTGGTAGGGGTTGAAATAATCCATTTCATCCAGAAATCTCTGGAGCTGCTGCACGACCACTTTCTCAACAACCTTCCACAAAAAGGGAAGATTGGAAACAGGTCGGAAATTATCCAACTGGGTGGAGTCCAGCAATGGCTTCTTAAGAAGAGGGTGGACTATAACCTCCTTAAAGTGCTAGGACAATGTCCCCTCCTGTAGAGAAGCATTAATCGCTGCCTGAGTCCACCCGCCTGTCACCTCCTGGAAAGCTTTCACAAGCCAGGAGGGACATGGATCTAAAATACAGGTGCTCACATGCTTACTCCCTAGGATCCTGTCCACTTCCTCAGGGGCAACAGGGTCAAACCATTCCCAGATAACAGGGCAAGAACCTGCCACAAAAGCTTCCACCAGATCAGCAACCATGCCGGCATCTAACTGGGAATGAAGTCGAGCGATTTTGTCTTGCAGAAAATCCACAAATTCTTCAGTGCACCCCTTCAGGTGGACCTCTATCTCCTGCTTCCCTAAGAAGAAATGGCTCACTTTATGCAGAGAGTCTTCAGAAGTATAAAAAAGCTTAAATCATAATGAAGCAAGTTGCCCTTTTATGAATGAATGTTCACAATCTACTTACTGATGTTTGATTGTTTATGTATTTATTCACTTTTATATTTTTATTCATATAATTTTGGCAAATTTAGGTAGCACCCATCTCACCTTTGTTCTGTTTTATGCTTTTATGTTGTAAATCATTGGATGGCATTTTTGTTGACTCCAATGGTATATAATCACAATAGATACAAAAATAAATGAATTTGTTTATCTTTACAATCAATTTTATTAATTATTTGGAGCTTATTTATTAATTTAGTTATGTTCTTATAAAACCACCCACTTATTTAAATTCTAGGACTGGAAATTGTTGTTTCTTCAACTGCTAGGAAGCAAAAATGATGAGAAATAGGACTTGTTTATTTTTACCTCAATTAAGATTTGTTTATTTGTTTATTACAAGTACTTTTATCTCACTTTAATCAAGCAAACTTAAATTCTGGAGAATCAGTCTATTGTCATCAAGACAAAGATGTGATGCAATTTGTTGCCACAAATCACTTTGCATTATCTTGAAGCCTCTACATTAAAACCAAATCTTTGCCTTCTCTTAACCGTAGATTCTACATCTGATCTTTCTGCCACTGGAAAAGTGTCCATCAAAAATTATTTACAGGTGCAGTGACAGCCCAGAAGCCTGTTATGATGAAGTCTGCAGATGGATGCTTTGGCACCTTTTCTTATTTATTATTATTTTTATTTATTTATTTATTTATTTATTTTATTACACTTTTATACCGCCTCCTCTCCCAAAAAAGGAACTCGGGGCGGTTTACAGCCAAGATAAAACAACATAAGTAGTATAAAAAATTTAAAAGAGATTTAAAAGAGATTAAACTAGTGGCTGGAATAATATTATAAAATCAGAATAAAAAGGGGTAAAAAAGTTAAAAATATCCAAAATTTAAAACCCTAATAATTAATACTAGGCCAGACTGGCCTGTTGGAAAAGGTGTGTCTTTAAAGTGCGCCGGAAGGTCTGCAGGTCAGTGATGGTCCGCATCTCTGGGGGTAATTCATTCCAGAGGGAGGGAACCCCCACAGAGAAGGCCCGCACCCTCGGGGCCGTCAGCCGGCATCATCCGGCTGACGGCACCCCAAGGAGGCCCACCCTGTGGGAGCGCACTGGCTGGCGGGAGGCCGATGATGGCAGCAGGTGGTCCCATAAGTACCCAGGTCCCAAGCCATGGACCACTTTAAAGGTGACCACCAACCCCTTGAATCGCACCCTGGAAGGCCACCAGAAGCCAATGCAGCTTGCGCAGGAGCAGTGTAACATGGGAGCTCTGTGGATCACTCGCGCAGCCGCATTTTTCACCAGCTGAAGCCTCCGGATGCTCTTCAATGGGAGCCCATGTAGAGAGCATTACAATAGTCTAAGCAGGAGATGACAAGAGCAGAAATGACTGTGCGAAGAGCGCCCTGATCCAGAAAGGGCCGCAACTGGTAGATCCAACAGACCTGACAAAAAGCCCCCCTGGCGACGGCCGCTATATGCTCTTCTAAGGACAGCCGTACATCCAGGAGGACACCCAGATTGCACGCCCTCTCTGTGGGGGTCAGAATTTTTTCTCCCATGGCCAGCGATGGAGTGAGCTGGCTGTATCTGGGAGCAGGAAACCACAGCCACTCGATTTTGGTTGGGTTGAGCCAAAGCCTGTTAAGACACATCCAACTCCGCATGGCTTCCAGGCACTGGGTCATCACTTCAACAGCTTCGTCGGGGTGGCCCTGGGGTAGAAATGTACAGCTGAGTGTCATCAGCATACTGATGGAACTCTACCCCAAAGCCACGGATGATCTCACCCAGAGGCTTCACATAAATGTTGAGCACAGACCTCCACAAAACAAGGGCCTCGGGATCGACCTCTGCCCCCCTGCCAACACAAATTGCGAGCAGTCGGAGAGGAAGGAGGAGAACCACTGTAACATGGTGCCTCCCACTCCCAACCCCTCCAACCGCCGCAATAAGATACTGTGGTCGACAATATCAAAAGCTGCTGAGAGATCTAATAGGACCAGGACAGAAGAACAACCCCTGTCCCGGGCCTTCCAGAGATCATCCACCAACGCGACCAATGCCATCTCCGTGCTGTGCCCAGGCCTGAAACCCAATGGGAGAGAATCTAGATATACCGCTTTATCCAGGTGCTGAGGGAGCTGTCGTGCCACCACACTCTTAACAACCTTCGCCACAAAGTGAAGGTTGGAGACCGGACGGTAACTCGACAATAATGTTGGATCCAGGGATGGTTTCTTGAGGAGGGCCTCACCACCGCCTCTTTCAAGGCGGCGGATAAAATCCCCTCTCTCAAGGAAGTGTTAATAATCCCCTGGAACCAACCTTGTGTCACCTCCCGAGTGGCCAAAACCAGCCAGGAGGGACACGGATCCAATAAACATGTGATGGCATTAAGCCCACGTCTTCTAGGTCACAGGATCAAACTTAACCCAAATGACCTCACCGGTATCTGCCCCCGCCCTCCCGCCCAGAGATGCCCAGTCAGAGTCCAGCCCATCCCGGATCTGAGTGATTTTGGCCTGCAGATATCTAGAAAAATCCTCGGCCCGTCCTTGCAAGGGATCCTCCTGCACTCCCACTTCCAAAAGGGAGCGGGTCACCCTAAAGAGGGCGGCCAGGCAATTTTCTGCAGATGCAATAAGGGTCGCTTTGCTACCTTTATCGCCACTAAATACGCCCTAATATGGGATCGTAAAAGTGTTCGATCAGATCCGGAGTGGTTGGTCTTTTCCAGTGCTTCATCTCCTTCAGCTCCTTGGAAAACCAGGGATCCAATTGGGATTGGCACCGGGTCAGAGGCCGCAAGGGCACGACCCAGTCAAGGGCACTGGCAGCCACCCTATCCCAGATGGCCACCAAGACCCCCACCGAATCGTGTGTGCGAGTCTCGGGAAATGGCCCAAGCTCCATCAGGAACCTATCTGAGTCTATCAGGTGCCTGGGACGGAACTATTTTATTGGTCCCGCTTCCCCGCGATGAGGGGGTGCGGAATGGAAGTCCATCCAAAGGAGCAAATGATCCGACCATGACAGGGGCTCTATAAAAACATCCCCTAAACCCAGATCATCCTGCCACTGACCAGAGACAAAAACCAGATCCAAGATGTGACCCCCAGTGTGTGTGGGGTCCCGAATTAATTGGGTCAGGCCCAAGGCTGTCATGGAAGCCATGAGCTCCTGAGCAATCCAAGGTCCCACCAACAGAGGGCAGGTTGAAATCCCCCATGACCATAAGCCTGGGGGTCTCAACCGCCAAGCCGGGTATAACCTCAAGGAGGTCAGGCAGGGCCGATGTCACATAGCAGGGAGCCAGTATGTGATAAATAGGCCCATCTGAACCCGAAGCCACACTTCACAAAAAGGATTTACATCCGGTCATCAGAGGAACAGTGGATTCCCTAGGACACAGATCTTCCTTAATAACCGCCCCCACCCCTCCCCTGAGCCCTCAGCCAATGGAAAACCCGAAACCCGGGTGGGCACATCTTGACCAGGGGAACACCCCTTCTTGGTCCAACCAGGTTTTGGTAATGCCTGCTAGGTCCGCTCCCCCCTCACAGATCAAATTATAAATGAGGGGGGCCTTATTAACTATGGACCTGGCGTTACACAGCATCAGCCAAAGGCCCAGGGAACGGGAGATAACTAGGGGGTTGGAGCGCGTCACCTCACGCAAACAGCAGTGGCGCACTCCCAGAACCTGATATGGCCCCCTATGTCCGCCAAATCTGCCTCTCTCGCTTACCGTGCAGATGGACTGCATCTCTCCTTCCTGGAAATAGCCCCCCATCCTCGATACGAACCCCCCAACCCCAAAACCTCCCAGACGTGCTCGACCACCGGTCTGGCCCCTGTCTCAGGCAGGTTGTCCCCCAACCCCCACCTGGTTTCCCTCCCTAACCCCGATAAAAATTTAAATAAAAACTGATACAGATGGGTACCATGCCTAGAGCATTTCCTATGGCCATGTCACCTCTCAGGATCCCAGGATCCGTCCTTAAGGTAGGCCTTTGGAAGTCCGAAGGGCCACACCAGGGAAAGGGGGACATTCCCCAAGGCCCGTAAGTCTGCCGGCGAGTATTTGATCGGTCTGGTTGACCGCGCCTCCAATGTCCGTCACCGAGGCCGAAGTCAAGGTTGGGTCTGAGGACACCCAGCCGCCATCTCATCACACAAGGCCACCGTCGCCGCCACCGAGGCCTCCGAGGCTGGGACCACTACTACCGAGGCTGCCGCCACCGCTGAACTAGGCGACGCCACCGAACGTCGGCTTCGTCGCCACCGACATTGTCGCCCTCGAGGCCGCCAAGCTGCCATCACCACCGTTGCCAATGGGATTGCCGAAACCGAGGCCACTGCCACCTGGACTACCACCGTCACCAGACCAGGAGACGCCACCAGACCAGGCCGTCGTTGCCACCGTCATCGCCATCGAGGCCTCTGTGTTATTATCATCCCCGTCACCGCCAAGGGGGCCACCTCAGCCGAGGCCACTGTTGCCGGGGCCACCGCCACCGGGGCCACCACCGCCAAGGCCATCACCGCCGATGGGGGTTCCAAGGCCAAGGCCGTAGATATTCCTGCCACAGGGCACACCATAGGGTAAGCTTTCTTACTCACATATAAAAGCTAGAAAAAGACTTGCTTGCACAGTACTGGTGTAGAAAGCTCTTTCAGTTTTGGCAAGCAATGGAAGGTTTTTAGAGAAGAATGCAGACTTACTGTAGACAGACTCGGAGTTCATTCTCACAGCTGCTAATCACCACAGTTGAACACTCTGCTAACCATTTTAGAGGACATGACCTCATGACGCAGCTTCCATCTCATCCTAGTCCACTGTGGAGACAATCTAAATTCATCTTTAGCTGATACAGTTTTAAATAGTGCTTTCTGTCTTCTCCTTTAAGCATGTTAATGATCCAGAATATCTCTCATGATAAGGCAGTCAGGGCTGGCATCTGCTGAATGCCAGCTGGCTCTGGTCACTTAGTTACATCCTCCATGGCTATTTTGCCTTGACAAAAAGAAAGACTGCATGACTAGTTTCTGGGGAAGAATTTCTTGAGAAACATACTTACTAAAAAATCTCCCTTCAGGCACATTATCGGCTCTTTCTATATACCAGTATACCACTATTCTAAAAAGCTATACTATTATCTAGATTGCCAATTTTAATTTCTTCTTCTTTTATATATTTATATATTTAGACTGTGCAAACCTTTTACTATATTTACTTTAAATGAAACATATTGACCCAATAAGAAAAGGTGTCCAGTTGCCATGACTCAACTTCCAGATGATTGTTTTGTAATCATTGTTTTTTCTGGCATTGTCAATTTAATTTTTGATATTTTGAATATTTGAATGCAAATTCTTCTGTATTTATTATGATCTGTATTTGTTATGAGATAAGTAAGTAAGTACTGTTTATGTATATTAATATACTGGTATATTATAACAGTATATTCAACAGTTTTTCAAAGGATTTGTAGACCAGTTTGTAAAAAAAAGAGGAGGGCATCTGTCAGTTGATTTAAATTGGGAGACAGATATATTGTCACTTTTGATCTAAATTAGCTCTTTATGATAACAAGGAGTTTTAAGTAGCAGCACAACTGCTTTGATTACTTTATGGGAGATTGCCAGTTGGTTTGCTCCATTTTAATTTTGCATACTCTGTGGGATGCTTTTAAGTGCTGTCCACTTTAGTTATTCACTGCTAGTTGTTTCTTTGTGCTGAAATGATTTTGGATGATTGGGAGAAAATTAGCAAGAGTCCTGCCAGTTTCTCTATACTTGCCCAAGTAACAGGTGGCTTTGTAAATCTGTTAAAAAATAGCCTGCCTTATCATAGATGGTTTGGAGGATGAACCTGGAATGAATTCTGAGCTGTTTGTTGAACTACAGTGAAAATCCATCTACCCAAGCACCTGTCCAAAAATAGTATTCACCTACCTGTTGGCTGGACTATTTTGGACGCAGGTCTACCATTTTTCTGGAAATCTGTCACTCAGGCAGCTTGAAAGGTAGCTAAAACATCCAGTCCATAATAGACTTCTGTTGCCTAAGCCTACCCAAAACTTTAGTGTTTTTTTTTCTTGTTGGCTGCTATAGAACCTGAAAGTGGATACAAAGTTGGAAGATTCAGCAATTTGCATTCCATAATTTATCCTAGAGTAAAATTGCAAAAATAGGACCAGACATCACCTTCATAACTGAGCTGGACTCCAGCTTAGCTGTCAGGCATCACCAATTATGTTGGTAGATTTTATTGCTGACTCAAATATTGGAAGAGTACCTATTAATGCAGTTTGGAGGAAGAATCCTGAGGTTTTCTGGCATGGCAAGAAGCAGAAAAATGCATGGAAACCTATCAATTTTGCATAAAATGGAGGAATCCATGGAGGGATTGCAAAGCAGATGAAGTGAGCAAATGTGAGTGCTTTCTTTCCTCTATCCAGCTTTGAGAGGTTTTTTTCCCCCAGAATGTCATCAGAATGAATCACTCCTCAACATCTTGCATAGCCTAATGAGAAACCTACCAGAAGAAATGATTATTATCAAAAACAATGGCTGAAGAGAGAAGCATTTAACATTAAAGTTAAAATAGACAGTTAAGAACTAAGCATTCAAGCACTATATGTCTATATGGACAGACCTATCAAAATTGCTTTCTCCTATAGTTTTTTAATTCTCCCATGCTGAATTTTTTATCAATAAATATGCAAGTTTTGATAAAATCTTTTTTTAGAAAATGAATGAAATAATTTTCCAGATATCTTTAATTTCTATAAATGCCAAAAAAGCCATATATATGAATAATTTATTTATTTATTTATTTCTGAGTTTTATATACCGCCCTTCTCCCGAAGGACTCAGGGCGGTGAACAGCCAACTAAAATACAAGTAAACAAAGTATAAATTATTTAAAAGAGAATTAAACACTAGACTGTCCCAAATCTAAAAACCCCAATTAAAATCAATAAAACTTCATACCCTGTCCCAAGTAATCTAAAAACCCCATTTAAAATCCCATTAGTCAGCTCAGGCCGGCCTGCTCGAAGAGCCAGGTCTTCAGGTCACGTCTGAAGGCCCTCAGGTCACTGGTCGTTCGTAATCCAGGGGGCATCCCATTCCAAAGGGCGGGTGCCCCCACAGAGAAGGCCCTATTCCTCGGGGTCACCAGACGACACATAGAAGGCGTCGGGACCCGGAGGAGACCCTCTCTGTGGGAGCGCACCGGTTGGTGGGAGACTACTGGCAGAATGCGGTCATGTAAGTATCCTGGTCCGATGCCATGGAGCGCTTTAAAGACCAAAACCAGTACTTTAAAGCGAACCCGGAAGGCCACTGGCAACCAATGCAGCTCGCGCAGGAGGGGCGTCACGTGGGAGTATCTCGACGCCCCCGTAACCACCCGCGCGGCTGCATTTTGTACCAGTTGAAGCCTCTGGGTGCTCCCCGCAGGGAACCCCATGTAGAGGGCATTACAGTAGTCTAGACGGGAGGTGACCAGGGCATGAGTGACTGTGCATAAGGCGTCCCGATCAAGAAAGGGCCGCATCTGGCATATCAGGCGAACCTGATAAAAAGCCCCCCTGGAGACGGCCGTAATATGATCTTCCAAGGACAGCCGTACATCCAGGAGGACACCAAGATTGCGGGCCCCTTCTGTGGGGGTCAAGATCTCATCCCCAATAGCCAGCGACGGAGTCAGCTGACTATATCGGGCCGCCGGAAACCACAGCCACTCGGTCTTGGAAGGGTTGAGTCGAAGCCTGTTCTCGCCCATCCAGTTCCGCACAGCCTCCAGGCAACGGGCCATAACCTCCACAGCATCGTTGGGGTGGCTTGGGGTGGAGATGTAAAGCTGAGTGTCATCAGCATAAAGATGGCATTTCACCCCAAAACCATGGATGATCTCTCCCAGCGGCTTCACATAGATGTTGAACAGAAGAGGGGAGAGGACCGACCCCTGAGGCACCCCACACATGAGGGGCCTAGGGGTGGACCTCTCCCCCCCCGTCAACACTAATTGCGAGCGGTCCGAGAGGAAGGACGAAAACCACCGCAAGACGGTGCCCCCAATTCCCAACCCCTCCAACCGCCGCAATAGGATACTATGGTCGATAGTATCAAAAGCCTCTGACAGATCTAAGAGGACCAGGACAGAGGAATAACCTCTGTCACGGGCCCTCCAGAGATCATCTACCAACGCGACCAATGCTGTTTCGGTACTGTGCCCGGGCCTGAAGCCAGATTGGAACGGATCTAAATAGGATGCTTCCTCCAGATACTGAGGGAGCTGACGCGCCACCACACTCTCAACAACCTTCGCCACAAAGGGAAGATTGGAGACAGGACGATAGTTATTCAAAAGAGCCGGGTCCAGGGAAGGCTTCTTGAGGAGGGGCCGCACCACCGCCATTTTCAGGGCGGTCGGAAGCGCCCCCTCCGTCAACGAAGCGTTGACAATCCCCTGGAGCCAGCCTCGTGTCACCTCCCTGGAGGTAGAAACCAACCAGGAAGGGCACGGGTCCAATAAACATGTGGTGGCATTCAGCCTCCCCAGTAGTCTGTCCACACCCTCGGCGGTCACAGGATCGAACTCTTCCCAGATAACCGTCTCAAGACCTGCCCCGGACACCTCCCCCGGGACCACCCAACTGGAGTCCAGCCCATCCCGAATCTGGGCGATTTTATCATGCAGAAATCGGGAAAACTCTTCTGCCTTACCCTGCAAGAGGTCCTCCCGCGCTCTCGGCTCAAGCAGGGAGCGGGTCACTCTAAACAGGGCAGCAGGCCGATTTTCTGCAGACGCAATAAGGGCGGAGAAGTGTGAACGCCTCGCCGCCCTTATCGCCACTAGGTAGGTCCTAATATAGGACCTCACCTGTGTCCGGTCAGACTCAGCACGACTGGCCCTCCAGATGCCCTCCAGACGTCTTTTCTGGCATTTCATCCCCCTCAGCTCCCCCGTGAACCATGGAGCCAGGTGGGATCTATGCCGAGTCAGAGGTCGCAAAGGCACAACTCGGTCCAGAGCCTCAGCGGCCAACCTATCCCAGGTGGCCACCAAGTCTGTGGCCGAGTTATGAGCCAGAGTTTCAGGAAATGGCCCAAGCTCCATCTGGAACCGTTCCGGATCCATCAGGTGCCTGGGGCGGAACCATCTCCTCGGCTCCGCCTCCCTGCAATGGGGGGTGGCGGCACTGAAGTCCAGTCTAAGAAGAGAATGATCGGACCATGACAAGGGTTTTATAACTAGGTCTCCAACGCGATCATTCAACCACTGACCAGAGGCGAAAATCAGGTCCAGTGTGTGTCCCCTGTGTGAGTGGGGTCAGAAACTAATTGGGTCAGATCCATGGCCGTCATGGAAGCCAGGAACTCCCGGGCCACCCCAGAGGTTTCCCCGAGCGAAGGCAGGTTGAAATCACCCATGACTAAAAGCCTGGGGGTTTCAACCGCCAACCCGGCTATCACCTCGAGGAGCCCGGGCAGGCCGATGACACGTGGCAGGGAGCCAGGTACGTTATCAACAGGCCCATCTGAACCCCCCGACCCCACTTCACAAAGAGAGACTCACAACCAGCCGTCTGAGGAACAGTGGCCTCCCTAGGACAAAGGACTTCTCTAATAATCGCCGCCACCCCACCACCCCTTCCCTGAGACCTCGGTCGATGGAATGCTTGGAAACCTGGTGGGCATATCTCTACCAGAGGGACACCGCCCTCTGGGCCCAACCAGGTTTCGGTGACCCCTGCCAGGTCCGCACCCTCCTCCTGAATGAGATCGCAAATCAGGGGGGCCTTGTTAACGACGGACCTGGCATTACATAACATCTGCCGGGTACTCAGGGCCTGAGACTCTGCACAACCAGGCCTGCCAGACGGGTCGGGAGGGTCGGAGCGCGCCACCGCTTGGAGACAGCGGGCACGCGATCCCCTAACCTGATATGGCCCTCTACCCCCGTCATATCTGCCCCTCCCACTTATGGTGCCAATGAAACCCACCCCCTGTGTTTGCCCCCACGACTCATGACCCTCTGGGTTCCCCCAGACGTGCACTCCAGCCTGGCTGACTCCAAATCCCCCCGGGTTATCCCCCAAACCCGGACCGGGTACCCTCCCTAACCCCAATAAATTTCCATCCCCCAACCCTCTCTTCGTCACCCTCCCTAACCTCGATAAAACCCCGAATAAAAATCTAAAAAGTTTAAAACCCCCTCTAAAAATCCTTTTTTGATGGCCATGCCACCTCTCCGGATCCCAGGAACCGTCCTTGAGGTAGGCCATCGATAGACCGGAGGGCCACTCCAGGGAGTGGGGACCCTCCCGAGGGCCCGTAATTCCGCCGAGGAGTATGTTCTTCTAGCCCTCGCCGTCGCCGGATCAGGGACCACCACCGAGATCATCGGCGTCCTTTGGGCCAGCCAGTCCTGTTGTTGCCCCTGCCAATTGCATCCCTCAATGGATGGGGGCCAAGGGGGGGGGGCAGGTCCACGTTCGTCATCACTGCCGCCGCGGCCTCCGCAAAATCGCCGCTGCCGCCATCCCAAAGGATCACCCAGGCGGCCTCCCGGCGGCTCCTTCGACGCCCCGGACGGGGCAAGACCCCTCGACACCCCCTCAATACATGGGGATCGAGGGGGGAGGCTGGCTCCATGCCCGGCCTCCCGGCCACCGCGGCTTCCACGCCTGGCCTCTCGGCCGCCTCGGCCGCCGCGGCTTCCGCGGCCTCCACCAAATCTCCGCCGCCGCCGCCCCAAAAAGTCACCTGGGCGGCCTCCCGGCAGCTCCTCCGGCCGCTCTTCCGACACCCCAGCCAAAGCGAGACCCCTCGCTACCCCCTCAGCACCTGGGGGTCGAGGGGGGAGGTGGGCTCCATGCCCAGCCTCTCGGCCACCGTGGCCCCCACGCCTGGCCTTTCGGCCGCCACGGCTGAGTCGCTGCCGCCGCCGCCGCCGCCCCAAAGAGTCACCCGGGCGGCCTCCCGGCAGCTCCTCCGGCGGCTCTTCCGACACCCCAGCCAAAGTGAAACCCCTCGGAACCCCCTCAGCATATGGGGGTCGAGGGGGGAGGCCAGCTTAACCGGCAGAAGCAGGCGCTCGGCGGAGCTCCCCTCGGACGGAACTGCCATCTTGAAAAGTCATAATTGTAGCACTATTTCTCAAAGTATTGTGGAAAGTTGAGTATCATATAAGTTAAATAAATTATAAAACAATCTAGTTCTCAAAGTTTACCATCTGAATGATAGTTGCTATTAATTTGATTAATGGATCCAGCTTTTGGAAACAATGTAGAAAGTGATGAAGATCTTCTGCATTAAATAGTATTATTATCAGAAGTATTATCACAACTGGTACCAAATGAAAGAGTTAATGAATTGTTTGATACTCTTATATTTACTTATTAATCTGTTTTTTCTCATTTGAGAATTTGTGCTGGCAGAAACTGGAATTTGATGCAATTAACAAAGGCTGGGAAGCAATAGGCAAGTCTTAAAAATGCCAAGGCTGGAATATGAGACCACTATTAAGAAATCATATCTTATATTTTATTTTAAAGTGTGATTAATTTTTATTATAACATGGGCTTTCAAAATATTTGACTAGTAAAGCAGGTGAAGCAGTGTCATGTATTCAAATATTTCTACTATTTAGTGCTTAGTGTTTCCAATTTGATAATGATCTGGTGATGCTGACAATTGAAATGGAACCAGTAAATTTATTTTCCATTAAGTTATGAATTGTACAATAGTACACCAAAGAAATAGAACTGTAAATCTTCTATGAAGTCTGAGATTGGCAGTGAATTTTACAATAAATAATGCAAATAAAGAAAAAAAAAGTCTCTACAAGAGCTATCTGAACAATACCAGCTGATCTCATAATATTTGTGAATGTTTTTTGAGCATGGAAGTGAGCATGGAAGTGGGACATATCCATTGACTTGAAACTCTTATACTCCTAGAGTTGCCTTGAAACTCTTATATTCCTAGAGTTGCCTATTCAGTTCAAAAATGCAGATAAATTGTACCTGAGGAGCCATCACGCCTAGTGTGATTGGCCTTCCTCACTCGCTCCAGTAGAAAGAGCTGCAGAAAGGACTGAGGAGAAGAGCCATTCTTGCTGTGGTCCCAGCCTTTTGGAACAATCTGCCTTCAGAGGTGATTTTGGCATTCCAGAAAAATATTAAAACCTGGTTTTGCTGACTGGCCCTGAAAAGGGATGCTCTTCACTGGAGTTGACTGATGGGCTAAAGAAAAGACCTCACTCCTCTGCTGTCCATCCCCTTGGTTTTAGTTCTTATTTAAGTCTTCTTAATTTTAACTGCTTTCATATTTATCTTTTTACTAGTTTGTAAGCTGGCCACAATCACCTTATCAGTGTGACCTTATCAGTAAGATGGGTGGCATATAAATGTGATAACTATATAAATACCGTATTTTTTGGTGTATAAGATACACTTCCCCCAAAAAAGTGGGTAGAAATGTCTATGCATCTTATACAGCAAATGTTGCCAAAACCCCACCCATCTGCTGCTCCCCACCCACCCAGGCAGTGGGGATAGGAACGGGCTGAAAATGAGGAATGTGAAAGCCAAAAATAGGGCACTCGAAGGCTGAAAATTGGATGCGCAGGCCGAAAATGGGGTGTACAGAGGTGGCAATAGACAATGGCTATCCCTGCAGTAACAGCTAATCATCAGGAGACTAATCCAACCAACAATCAGCTGATTGTGCTAATCAGGCTGTGCTGAAGCTGACCAGGCTGTTTGCTGTTTGCTGCAAGGAGGCAAATTGCTGGGAGGTAGAGGCAGAGACAGATTTTTTTTCTTGTTTTCCTCCCCCAAAAGCTAGGTGTGTTTTATATTTCGGAGCATCTTATAGTCCGAAAAATACTAAATTTATGAAAATACATTTTTTTTGCTGGGCCAGGTCTCATGAGTAAGAATTCTAAATGTGTGTAGCAGCCTACATCTATGTTTGTGGGCACTTTACAGCATTTGTGATGCAAAGACAAAAAAGTGCTTTAGAGTGCATGTGCCACTGCCATTTATATCAAATGCAGATACACAATGCCAGAAACTGGTATAGTTCTTTTAAACACTTAGAGACGGAGTATTCTAATCCTAATTTTTATATACCGAAGCATCTTTTATATACCAAAGCATCTTTTAAGCACGACTGTCTGATATTATATTGTGATTATAAGGTTTAGACTATCAAACTGAACAATAACAATTTTTCAAAAGGAGCAACAGTAATATCTGAGGTGCTAGGTGTACACTTTTGTGTTTATTTACTTATGAGGTCCACTGGTGTTGTAGTATTTTGTGTTCCAACAATTGTATCAGTATGATGTACTTTGCCGAATGAACAGACAAGACAGTAAAATTATTATGTTTAAAAATATGAAAAGGGAAAGACTGTTACTGGGGAGATAATAGAGATAATTTGTTCAAAGTATTTTTAGAATCATGTCATGCTATCAATATTTAATATTGAATTGTTTTTGCTGCTAGAAATACTTGGGAAGAAATAGGAAAAACCTGTGAACTCATTTGCTGTTCATCTCTGCCATAAAATTCATTGAACAATTAAAGAGATAGAATACAGGTGCTTCTGGTTTTCTAATCTGTTATTAAATATTTCAGTGTAACTGTGTAATAAAACAACATTGATATTGCATATATGCTTTCTTTAAAACATACACTTTAGTTTATGAGACTCTTATTTCAGTATTTTAGAAAGCAAGTAAATAGAACAATCTTTAATTGCTGGATGTACAATTGAACATATAACTCTTGGATTAAAATGTTTGGGTAACATTTGTAATATAATAAATTATGGTAATATGTTCTTAGAAGCTTTTTTCCTAGACTGGATTTCTAAAATCTTCAACCAAGCTAATTTTTCTCAACCTGGAACATATGTTATAGAGAAGATGTCTTCAGTCTGAAGCTCCTTCGATTGTTTTTGGATCCTTTCTACCTCAGCACTGGTTCTGGTCTTCAAAACGTCTCCCAGCAAGAGTTTCTCATATTGAAAAACTTGCTTATATTTCAGGAATGAACTCCAGCAACTGATCAGTGTCACTAACCAATTTACTCCAATGCAATTTTTAAACCTGTAGCTTAAATCATTCCTCCCACCAGAAATAATTAAATTACAAATATCTTAAGTCTCAGAACACAGGAACAAAGTAGGCTTCTGGTCTATTTGGTTACATATTAACTCCATATATCAACAATAATTTGTTCATTATATTCCTATATCTCATAATCACCATAATTATCATTGTGGTACAGTAATATAAGCACAATGAATATGTATACATACCAGATGTTTGCTAAAGAGATTACAATTCAAATTTTTCAAAAGGAGGAAGAAAGAGGACAGACAAAGGTTGCTGATTTCATGTTCATTATGCAGAAAGTTATGTTTTTCATTTCTCAACCATCGCAATGAGGTTAGAGTACAGGATTGCTTCTCTGTGATCATCCCAATCTTATGAAATACCTGACCTTGTGATGTTGGACTGATTCTTTTCTTGTTATCCTTCTTAGGAAAGAGATGAAAGCTATCCTCTTCTGCCAAGATTATGGAGTTTAGTTGAATGATTATGATGTTGCTATATATTAGGTTAATGATTTGATGTATGTTTCCTAAGGTTTTATGATTTTTAATGTGATTATTATGATAGACTCAGATTCTATGATTTGAATGATAGGCAGGCAGGAAGCAAGTAAGGAAAGATGGATATGCATGTGAATATAAATATAAGCTAAATAATATTTCAATAATGGAAAGTTCTTGATGCAAAACAGATTCTGCTTTTAATTAGTTATATATATGATATATATTTACCATAGTTAGTCATATTTTTAAAGTATTCAAATACATGATTATTTGTGTAGTTCCTATGAAAGTAATAATAAGTAATGGCTGTGCAAATAGTGGCTATGAAAGGAAGTAATAGTAAGAACATATAGAAATGTTAGCTATTATTTTATTTCTTGATGTACAAACTCATTTGCCAACATAGCAGTTTGGTCTTCTCTGTGTGCCTTTCATTTACATTCAGCAAATCTGCCTTAAACCTGGGTCTAGGGATACTACAAAGCAAAGGTAATCCTCAACTTATGACTACACTTGAGCTCAAAATTTCTGTTTAGCTCCATTTTACGATCTTTCTTGCCACAATAGTTAAGTGAATCATTGCAGTTGTTAAATGGGTAACAGAGGTGTTAAACAAATCTGGATTTGCCGTTTTCTTTGTTCATCAGAAGATTGCAAACGATGATCACGTGAACCTGGTACTCTGCAACTGTCATAAATATGAGCTAGTTGTCAAGTGTCTGAATTTTGACCACATGACCAATGGTCTCAAGTGTAAAAAATGGTCATAAGTCACTTTTTTCAGTACCGTTGTAACTTTGAACAGTCCCTAATTGTTGTAAGCCGAGGACTATCTGCATTTTAGAGGGTTTTTTTTTTTGAAATTCAGTAATAATTATGACACAACATATTAGAATGAATTTATTTTTGTGATATTAATTTGTCTCCCCTTTGGTAAATCTGTCAAAATCTGTGTTCTCTGACATCTTAGCCTTTTGAAAGTTGAAAAGAGGCATATCCACCATAAAATAAATAAATGAATCAAAATCAGCCTGTAGATAATTGAAATGAGCAGGCCTGGCTCATCTTATAGCTACCTGATAATTAAGTTACATAATTAATGTATCTGATAATAGATTAATGAAATGTAATCCATCTTCAGAGTTACACTGTAATGCTGTAAGCAAGCAGAGCAGCAGATCAAGCACAATTAAAATGGAAGTTGATTTATTGAGAGGTGATTACACTTAAATCTCCTAATAAGGCAAGACAATGATAAATATATGCTTTCTATGTTGAGATAAAGGTTCCTATGAAGATTAAATCCTAAAGATAGTACAGAAATATTTTGCCTAGCTTTTTCTAAGGTGCTTCTTTGACTAGCCAATAGACCTGAGAATTCTTAGTAGTATTGATATTTATAGTTGTAAACAATAAAAATATATTTTAAAAAAAGTGAAGATGAACTATACAGCAAAGCCTATGATTAACTGACAATATGAACAAAGAACAATGATTTCCTAATTGCTAAAAAAAGCTGTATGAATATGTAAAGCTGCCTTTCACAGGTTATATACATAGAAACACTATTTAAATTATGCAGTTTGCTAGCAGGAGATGTGGTGATTTCTATCAGTGTAGACAACTTTAATAGGTTGGATTAATAGAGTATTTGTCTAGAACTATGCTGTCTTCGGTCCAATCTAATATAGTATATAAAATCATACATTGCAATGTCCCACTTGTCAACGAATACTTCAGCTTCAACCATAACAATACAAGAACACACAATAGATATAAACTCAAGGTTAACCACACCAAACTTGATTGCAGGAAATATGACTTCAGCAACAGAGTGGTCAATGTTTGGAATACTCAACTGACTCTGTGGTTTCTTCCCCAAACTCCAAAAACTTTAACCTTAGATTGTCTACTATTGACCTCACACCTTTCCTAAGAGGTCTGTAGGGAGCATGCATAAGCGCATCAATATACCTAACGTCCCTGTCCTATTGTTTCTTTTATTTTTTTTTATGTGTATTTCATGTATTCATAACTATGTTTATCCTTATACCTATTATCTTGTAAGCAATTGACAAATCAAATTAAATAAAAAAAATATCCATGAAGATAGAAGCTTCATAAGCAACATTAAGGTGAGTCCTCACTGATAGAAAACAAAGGAAGAATAAACTATTATCACCAGGAACTATTCAGGATCTTTCTGAATGCATATAATTGACAACCATAAGAAACAGCATATTCATCTAGTAGGTAGACCTTTCCTTTGATTTAACATGGCTGAATCAAATTATGTTCCTTTGCACTGAAATCTATCTGTACCTCCTATATTTTTCATTCATTCCTCATTTCTGTTACTATATAGACTAAAGTTCAAAAGGATTTTGGAGAGGACTTGTCACTTGGATAATTATTCATTGCTCTAGTGGACTACAGAGTTTTTTTAAAACTGTCAAGGAGGTTTAATGACAGTATAATTTGAATGAGTTAAATAATACTTCATACTTGGAAATTTAGCACACTTTTGATTATTTTTTTAATCTCTTGCTGCTGGTAAGAGTTCTTGGCAAATATGTATTCTTTTAGTCATGCAGAGCTCATCAATATTCTTTGCCTTCAATGAGACTCACACTTCCTGAACTTTTTATCTCCTTGATTTCTCAGCATGAAAGAGTTATCCTTGAGAATGTAATATTTAATTTCCACATGTTCATGTGAATTATACAGTGAATGTATAATTATTGAAGAGCTCCAAATAACTACTTTATATTTTATGCCTTTGAAATAGAGGATATTGTACAATAGCTGTTTATCTAACTGCAGTCCTTTCTCGGGTTTTTCCTGGAAATGTAAGAATATGGTACTATAATCAATCCTTTATTTTTTTCATTCTTTTTTTCATCCCTTATGACGTACACTTTTAGATTTATTTACATGGCTATTTGTTTTACTGAATTTATAAGCTTCTCCAATTGTAATCAACTCTGTAAATCTGTAAACCAGTTTAGAACTATAAATGACAACTACACAAAGTTCAGTGTGGCTCAGGGTTCAGATATGTATGGGACTGCCTATTTCCAGTACCTTGTAGTCATACAGTAAGATTGAGCAGTTAAATTGCAACGGGGCTATCCATATCTCCAAGGAGATACTGTTCAACTTCAAAGTCCCTGCAGACGTTATTAGTTGAGAAAAGGAACCAAAACTGAACCCAAACTTCATGATTCAATGACCGGCAATGGCAAAGTCTTTTCTCTTATTCTCATGATGAGATAGCTAAAATACAACTTCTTTTCTGTTTCACATCTCTTAATTGTTCAG
Source organism: Bungarus multicinctus (assembly GCA_023653725.1). Lineage (NCBI taxonomy): Eukaryota > Metazoa > Chordata > Lepidosauria > Squamata > Elapidae > Bungarus > Bungarus multicinctus. Next base: position 55,859,333 of record CM042844.1, read on the forward strand.
TGGTTTCTTAATCTGGCAAAGATTTCACTCATAATAACTTTATTGAGATTAATTTACATTTGGAAACTCAGGTAGTTTGTAGACTATTATAAAATAATGTTGACAGTAATGGACTTTTCTTCTATTCTTGAGTTGAGTAGAGAGTATGTCAGTATAAAATATTGTCTCCACAAGGTTTGGAAACTGTTGGGATAGCTTCTCATGTATGGGGGACTTTATTGGAGGTTATTGATGCAGCCTCTGATGTCTCTGCCACATGGGAGACTATTTTGAATTGCATCAAGTGGAGTCCAGTAGATTGTCAACCTCTAAAATTTTTGTCTTCCATGTGATCTCTATCACAAGGGAGAGTCTCTGTGGCAGAGGATAGAAAATATTATGTTCATCCTAGAACAGCCTATCTTGGCAATTGATTGGAAATAATAATAAGTAGACTCTGTTATGATGATATGTCTTGAGCAACTAGTTGGAGTGGCATTTTTACATGGTAATCATAATGGTGGAATATTTTTTCAAATTCTAAACAACAGCCTCTTATCATTTATTCCTAGAGCTGTGGTAGCACAGTGGTTAGAATGCAGTATTGCAGGCTCCTTCTGCTGACTGCCTACTGCCAGCATTTCAGCAGTTTGATTTTTATTAGCTCAAGGTTGACTCAGCCTTCTACCTTTCTGAGGTCAATAAAATGAGAACTCAAATTGTTGGGGGCAATATGCTGACTCTGTAAACTGCTTAGAGAGGGCTATAAAGCACTGTGAAATGGAAGTCAAAGTGCTATTGCTATTCATTTAATAATTCATATATTGGCTTTATTACTGATTATAAAGAAATAAATAAAACCCAGTAGGTTTTCTTTCATTTTTCCTCTTTTACCATTAGTTTCTAACAAAGAAAAGTGGATTATACATCATATTCCTTCCTTCCTTCTATTTATTCATTTATTTTATGGCAAATGTTTATTTAAGTCCATAGCAGTGAATCGAAAAATAACTTTCACAGTTCCCAGATATAATGGTAATATCTATGAAATACAGGTGAAATTCGAACAATTAGAATACCGTGCAAAAGTTCATTTATTTCAATAATGCAACTTAAAAGGTGAAACTAATATATGAGATAGACTCATTACATGCAAAGCAAGATAGTTCAAGCTGTGATGTGTCATAATTGTGATGATTGTGGCTTATACCTCATGAAAACTCCAAATCCACAATCTCAGAAAATTAGAATATTGTGAAAAGGTTCAATATTCTAGGCTCAAAAGTGTCCCACTCTAATCAGCTAATTAAGCCATAACACCCGCAAAGGCTTCCTGAGCCTTTAAATGATCTCTCAGTCTGGTTCAGTAGGATCACAATCATGGTAAAAACTGCTGACCTGACAGTTGTGCAGAAAACCATCAATGACACACTCCATAAAGAGGGAAAGCCTCAAAAGATAATTGCAAAAGAAGTTGGATGTTCCCAAAGTGCTGTATCAAAGCACTTTAATAGAAAGTTATGTGGAAGGGAAAAGTGTGGAAGAAAAAGGTGCGCAAGCAGCAGGGATAACCGTAGCCTGGAGAGGATTATCAGGAAAAGGCTATTCAAAAGTGTTGGGGACTTTCACAGGGAGTGGACTGAGGCTGGAGTCAGTGTATTAAGAGCCACTACATACAGACGGATTTGGACATGGGCTTCAAATGTTGTATTCCTCTTGTCAAGCCGCTCCTGAATAACAAACAACGTCAGAAGTGTCTTACCTGGGCTAAAGAAAAGCAGACCTGGTCTGTTGCTCAGTGGTCCAAAGTCCTCTTTTCTGATGAGAGCAACTTTTGCATCTCATTTGGAAACCAAGGACCCAGAGACTGGAGGAAGAATGGAGAGGCACACACTGCAAGATGCTTGAAGTCCAGTGTGAAGTTCCACAGTCTGTGTTGATTTGTGGAGCCATGTCATCTGCTGGTGTTGATCCACTGTGCTTCATTAAGTCCAGGGTCAACGCAGCTGTCTACCAGGAGATTTTGGAGCACTTCATGCTTCCTTCCACAGAGGAGTTTATGGGGATGCTGACTTCATTTTCCAGCAGGACTTGGCACCTGCCCACACTGCCAAAAGCACCAAAACCTGGTTCAATGACCGTGGGGTTACTGTGCTTGATTGGCCAGCAATAGCGAATCAATAGGGGATTGCCAAGAGAAAGATGAGAGACATGAGACCGAACAATGCAGAAGAGCTGAAAGCCGCTATTGAAGCATCCTGGTCTTTCATAACACCTCAGTAGGCTGATAGCTTCCATGCCATGCCGCATTGAGGCAGTAATTGCTGCAAAAGGGGCCCAAACCAAGTACTGAGTACATATGCATGCTTATACTTTTCAGGGGATCGAAATTGTTCTATGTACAATCCTTGTTTTATTGATTGCATGTAATATTCTAATTTTCTGAGATTGTGGATTTGGGGTTTTCATGAGCTGTAAACCACAATCATTGCAATTATGACACATCACAGCTTGAACTATCTTGCTTTGCATATTATAAGTCTATCTCATATATTTGTTTCACCTTTTCAGTTGCATTACTGAAATAAATGAACTTTTGCACGGTATTCTAATTTTTTGAGTTTCAGTGCTAAGAAAACATGGAAAACATATACAATTTCAACCTTATTTTCTTGACTGAATGTACTTAGAAGCAGGACAAAAATTATATTCTTTTATGTAGAAATTTGAAATCTGTTTGAAATCTGTCAAGATACTATGACTAAAGTTGAAGTTTATTTCATATATTTGTTTACATAACTCAGGTTAAGGAGACATAGAACTGGCGTAATTTAAGTATAATGAATGTAGTTATATAAGGCTATATGCCACAATATAAAAGATGTTCAAAGTCATAAATAAAAATATATATCAATGAACAGAGCTGTTTTATGGTAGTGAAAATGTATATTATATTAATGGGAATATAAATGAAGGATGACATATAGACATATTAATATTACCTTTTTCTGGTTTATTTTCTTCTAGAACACTGAATGCCCAAGGGGATAATATCAAGTTTATGAGGGATGATGTATTGCTTCCAAATAATATTAGTTTTGTACCATTTATGATGAGAAGTTATGGATGGCTAGATTAGAAAGAGGATGGCAATAGACTTGGGAATTGTTATTCTTTAATTTTCTCAATGTTGTCCAGGACAAGACTATTTACTATTCTTATTTTCCTCAACCAGGTTCCCTTTCATTGTATTGAAACTGCAACTCCCAACAATTCTAGGATATCTGACAGGTCTAGTACTAGCCCATTGGAAAAGGCTATAAACTTTTGTTTAGTCTCCTATCTTCCCTTTTGGAAGAATGTGGTTAAAAAAGTTGGTTGCTCGACTGGTCCAGGGAATCCTGGATTTCTTGGACACTTTCAGTCAGGATTTAGGCCTGGCTATGGGGATAGAAACAGCTGTGGTCACATTTATGGATGATCTCTGGTAGGAGAAGGATAGGGATAGTGCAACCATTCTGTTCTGGATTGGATGTTTTTATATTTGAAATACTTACTGTTCATTGGTCTGAAATCCGGCGGGAGATCCTCCTCCTGTCATTGGCTGGTGAGGCTCGGAGAGCCTTTAAAAGAAGGGCTGCTGCGCCTCCCAGAGTCTCTGTTTTCCTGCAATAAACAGAAGAGCTGCCTTCAATAAGAGTGCCTGCCTCGTTATTGCCGCCGCCAAAACACTGGCGACGAGGATGGGATCGAGACAGCACTTTTAAAGAGTGCAAGTAGCGGCGGAGATCGAGCGGCACCATGTCCGGAAACAACGCCCCGCCGGAACAATTCAACCCGGCAAGGGAGGAATGGCAGACGTATGTGGACCGTTTCCTCATGTTCCTCGAGAGCAGCGATCTGAGCGGCGTATCGGAACATCGGAAGAGAGTGGTTTTCCTGACCCACTGCGGCCAAGCTCTATTCCGAATGGCGAAAGCACTAGCCTCACCAATCGATGTCAAGACGTTAACCTGGCCCGAACTGGAAAAAATCCTGCGAGCGCACTACGCTCCCACAGTTTCCTGCCTAATTAAGTGCCATGAATTTTACCTCCGGAATCAAAAAGAAGGTGAATCTATTGCCGACTTTGTGGCGGACTTGAGAGACATTGGGGGTGAATGCGAATTCTCGGATTTCAACGAAGCCCTAAGAGACCGGATTGTGTTAGGGTTAAAAGATCCAATACTACAGAGCAGACTGCTAAACCGACCCAAGATAACGGTGCAAGAAGCTATAGAAGAGGCCACCGCAGCCGAAGCCGCTCAGAAATCAGCAGCAAAAATGAAAAAGATTAACCAAGCTGCGCACTACAACTCCAAAGAAGCAACCAGACCAGAGGGGGTACGATAAAAGACCTCAACACACCATGAGGACCTGGAAACCGAGTCCAGTAGTGAGGAAGACGAAGTTTGCCACCTAAAGACCGGTAGAGGAAAAAAAGAGCGGGCAAACAGAAGGTTTGATTTTGAATGCAACCGTTGTGGAGGGAATCACCCCAGATCAGAGTGCCGTTTTATAGACGCGATATGCAGAAAGTGTGAGAAAAAAGGACACATCGCAAAGGTATGCAGAGCCAGGTCCAATTACAGTCCAAAGCGAAGAGGAAGCCCGCCCCCAAGAGAAAGAGAGAGAGAGAAAGAAAAGAAGACAAGCAGCTGTTGGAGCCAAGAAGGAAGGAATAGGAGATACAAAGAATCATCTTACAGGAAAGAAGAAACACACCAAACAGTCATAATTGGACACTCAAATACGAAAAATGTAAAGAAAGTCCACATTAAAGTAAGAATTGAAGGACAGGACTGTGAAATGGAAGTAGACTCGGGATCATTTCTATCCATGGTCTCGTGGGATACTATCAAAGGTTTGATTCCAGATATACAACGAAGCGAACTGGAGAGACAGAACCTAACACTAAAAGACTACCAAGGCAACAAAATTCCGGTCGTAGGGGTTGGACACTTTCAGGTAACTTTCAAGAATCAAACCGAGATTCTACCCTTAACAATTGTTGACCGGAACAGACCAAGCCTTGTAGGATTGGAATGGTTCGAACCGCTCGGAATCGGGATGACCGGTATCAACCATATCACAGATGCAGACTGGGAGGCAGACCTCATTCAAGAATTCCAGGACCTGTTCAGTGGAGAATTAGGCAAGTACCGGGGTAACCCGATATCTTTCAACCTAGACCCTAAGGTAGCCCCAATTAGATTAAAGCAAGGCGGGTACCCTTTGCGTTAAAGCCAAAAATAGAGGAACAATTAGATAAATTAATTAAGCAAGGGGTCCTCGTACCAGTTGACCATGCTAAATGGGAGACCCCTATAGTCACCCCTATCAAAGTGGATGGGTCGATTCGTATCTGCGGGGACTATAAGGCGACCCTTAACCATGCATTGCAACAGAGCGCATACCCCGTTCCTGTCGTACAACACTTGCTACACTCTATCAAAGGCGGAAAAATCTTCGCGAAACTCGATTTGGCCCAGGCTTACCAGCAACTGCCCGTAGACGAAAAAACAGCTGAAGCCCAAACGATCGTCACACACCGGGGCGCGTTTAAATGTAACCGCCTTCAATTTGGCGTTAGTGTGGCACCAGGCATTTTCCAATGTCTCATGGAACGCCTCCTACAGGGAATTCCAGGAGTCATTCCATACTTTGATGATGTCCTGATCGCAGCTAAAAACAAAATACAACTGCGAGACCGCCTAAGAAAAGTCCTCACCAAATTCACTGAATTAGGTCTCAAAGTCAAAAAAGATAAATGCACATTAATAACAGACAAAATAGAATTCTTGGGATACCTAATTGACGGCGACGGCATCCACCCGACAGAAGGAAAAACCCGTGCAATCAAAGACGCCCCCACCCCAACGAACAAGAGTGAACTGCAAGCCTTCCTAGGGTTAATAAATTTTTATCATGTTTTTCTGCCACAGAAAGCCACGGTAGCGGAACCCTTACATAGGCTCCTGGACAAAGACACGGTTTGGAAGTGGGGCAGTCGGGAGGAAACAGCATTTAACAAAATAAAAGACCTAATCACTTCAACAAAGGTACTAATACAATACAATGAGACTCTACCATTGATATTAACGTGCGATGCATCGCCTTATGGGGTCGGAGCTGTCCTGAGCCACCTTTTACCTGATGGCAGAGAGGCTCCGATTGCATTCTATTCCAAAACATTATCTAAAAGTCAAAGAAATTACAGTCAACTGGACAAAGAAGCACTAGCCATAATTTCAGGTATTAAACGTTTCCATGAATACCTTTATGGCCGACTGTTTTCTATAATTACCGACCACAAACCCTTACTAGGAATTCTGGCTGGGAACAAAGCGACTCCTAACATTTTATCACCCAGAATGACAAGATGGACAGAATTCCTTGCTGCATACAATTACACTTTGTCTTACCGTCCCGGTCCGTCCATCATGCACGCGAATGCACTAAGTCGTTGCCCGTTACCGGACAGTGATCCTGACCCAACACTCAGCACCTCAACATTTTTGATTGAAACCCTACCCGATTTTCCGATGACAGCAGCAGACATCGCTCATGAAACCGCTAACGACCACCTACTGCATAAAGTGAGTGGGTGGATTACAAAGGGTTGGCCAGACACTAACCTACAAGACAGGTATAAACCTTTTAAACAAAGACAAACGGAACTTTCCGTGCTAAAGGGCTGTGTACTTTGGGGTGATCGAGTAGTTATTCCACTAAGACTGCGGGACCCAATTTTGAGACTATTGCATGAAGGTCACCCCGGGGTCGTTAAAATGAAAAGTTTAGCCAGAAGTTATGTTTGGTGGCCTGGGTTAGACAAGGACGTTGTTGACTGGGTTGCGGGTTGCCAGCCATGCCAGACATCCCGGCCCTCACCCCCGAAGGCACCGGTCACTGAGTGGGATCTACCCAGGGGCCCATGGTCTAGAGTGCACATAGATTTTGCGGGTCCAACTAAGGGCCATACCTTTCTAATTCTGGTAGATGCTTACTCAAATTGGCTTGAAGTAAGCCTAATGCAATCTACCTCCTCCGAGGCTGTCACACGACAACTCGGAAAATGGTTTGCCACTCACGGGTTACCAGACGTCCTAGTTTCAGACAACGGACCTCAATTCACGGCTACAGAATTTGAGGGTTATCTCGCCAGCTTGGGCATACGCCATGCCCTAACTGCGCCGGCACATCCGGCAGCGAATGGACGAGCCGAACGCATGGTTCGGTTCACCAAGGAGACACTCTATAAGTTAGGCCAGGGCCCTATACAAACACGCATTGACAAATTATTATTTATACAACATACTACACCTAGCAGCACTACCAACAAAACTCCAGCCGAACTACTTATGGGGAGAAAATTACACTCCCCTTTGGATAGACTACACCCTACATACTCCACAGACAAACCACTAGACTCTTCCAGCAAAATCCGAACATTCCAAATTGGAGACTTAGTTTACGCAAAAAATTTGGTAGGACACCCTTTATGGGTGCCAGCCACCATTACACAAAGCACAGGACCACGATCGTACCGGCTTACCACTTCTGACAACAGAAGTTGGAAGCGGCACATCGACCAACTTAGATCCCGCACCCTTACCAGACCTTGCGACTTTCCTGGGGGGGAAGGGGATCAACCGCAAAGCAATCACGAAACAATAGACCCAAAACCAACCAACAATCAAAAAACAACAAACCCACAAACAAACAATGACGACCTAACTTACACACATACACCCTCAAACCTAGCTCCGGTCGAGTTCCGCAACTACGCACCTGAGCCTGGGGAAATTCCTGATGAAACATCTAACGGGACCGACAATAATCCAAGCCGGGGAGGGAGCGACCTGGCCATCTCAACTAGTCAAGCTAGGCCCGCTAGGAGTGACTCGGCCGGCTCGACCTTCCCGAAGTTTCCCAGGCCAGAGACGGGACGAGCAACAGGTCCTTCCGCACCGACCAGCAGTGACAACACTACTGAACCGCGCAAGTCCAGTCGGACCCACAGGAGCCCCGCCTATCTACGTGATTACGTAACATAGGCGCGTCTCCTGATTGGTCGGACTGGACCAAGAAGGGAGGGGTGTTCTGGATTGGATGTTTTTATATTTGAAATACTTACTGTTCATTGGTCTGAAATCCGGCGGGAGATCCTCCTCCTGTCATTGGCTGGTGAGGCTCGGAGAGCCTTTAAAAGAAGGGCTGCCGCGCCTCCCAGCGTCTCTGTTTTCCTGCAATAAACAGAAGAGCTGCCTTCAATAAGAGTGCCTGCCTTGTTATTGCCGCCGCCAAAACACATTCTCACTCTCCTTGATCTGTCTTTGGTCTTCAATACTGTTTACCACAGTATCCTTTTGGTCCTGCTAAGTGAGTTAGGACTGGGTGACACAGTTTTGTGCTAGTTCAGTGTCTTCCTCCAGGGTTGATCCCAATTGGTATTGATACGAAGTGAGAGATCCAGCACCCGACTGCTTGCTTGTGGTGTCCCATAGGGCTTAGTCTCCTTGCTTGTTTAACATCTACATGAAGCCCTTGGGTGAGATTATCCATCATTATGGATTGAAATATCATCAATATGCCGATGATACTCAGCTCTACATCTCTACAATAGTGACTTAAGTGATTGTGCACCTGTCCTCTCACGGTGCCTAGAGGGTGTAGAAATCTGAATAAGGGACCACAGACTTAGACTGAATCCTGACAAGACTGAATGGCTTTGGAACATGGAACCTCAGGATCCAAATGTTTGTTATCCTTAGTTCTGAATGGGGTTGCAGTACTCTCTTTAGACCCATTTCACAACCTAGAAGCTCTCCTGCACTCACATCACATGGGTTGTCTCTCTAAGTGGAGAGAAAAATATGTAAACGCTCAAGAAATGTGTCTGCCATGAGTTCTCTCAGAGAAAATTAGATTATTGCCAAATCCTGTCCCCTTTCCCTTTATTGTGAATATGTAAGTAGTAGTATATAAACCAACTATATAAACATTTTATTAGTAAGTATTGCAAACTTTGAGTCTGAATTAGAATCAATTTATATCATACTGTTTCACTATTTTGATAGTAATAATATGATATATCTGCTATAAGTTGGAACATAAGTATTCAGAATTTTTTTCTTTTTAACTTACAGTTTCTTAAATGTGCAGTAATATATATACAACTCTATTCTTAGCATATAACAAATAAAGAAGCAAAGTAATTCAAATGAGCTTTTTAGAGAAATGTGGGTTATATTAGAATGATATTATGCACATCTAACAAAGGTTCTAATTTACATAATATTTTTATGCACTGATTTATATATATTGGTGCAAACATCACAAAAAACCTCTGAAATTTGAAATTTGAATTCATACTGAATTTCACTGATTTTCAAGAAAGAACATTCTTTCTCATCTCATCTAAAAAGTTGTCTGAGAATGAGAACATGAGAACATGAGAGCATTAACTAAAAAAAAAAAAAGGGGGGGGGAGGTTGGTTTGTCCAGAATATTATCCATTGCTTTGGCAAATTATCCATTAACCTCTCTCATTAGCATGGCATAAGTCAAAGAAAAATGTTAGCTTGAGTTTAATTAAAGATGATAGCTCTACTGTTTTGTCTGGTAGGATTCTCTCCTTTGTCTATAGTTCAAAATAAGGCATTTAATTATATCCAAGGTCTGGTTAATCTTTAGCTGTTTGTCACAAGACCAGTGCGCAGATAAGTGCACATAGAAGAATTTAATGAATTTTGGAGAGCAAGACAAGCCTGTCACTTTCTTTGGTCCTTTTCTCCTATTTTTTAAAAACACTATTACTGCTTGCTGGGATAGATGCTGGGAATTGTAAGCAACTGCAGTATTTAAAATTATTGAAAATCATCCATGCTTTTGTATTTTAATTTATAGAGCTCTGATACATTAGTAGATGTGTAGGTCAGTTGAAGTGGTAACAGGAGAGGGACCAAACTAACCATGGTACCATTTTTGTCTTGAAGAAAGGCATAAAAATTAGAAAAATACTGATGGTCTAAAAAAAATCCATACATCTGCAAACAAATTGATCCATTGTTGATATTCTCATCATAGAATAAGCAATTAATGCACTTCTTTCCACCAGGTGGTGTGTAACATACTCAAGCACCTTTACTATTAGAATAAGTCTGATCTTTGGTTTAAACTGCTTTCTGAAATCCCATTTCATGTAATATTATTTGAAGGATTTCAAGATCAAGTTTGAAGGAATAGAAAATATATCAAGCTCCTAGTTACACTCGTAGTTGATTACCAGAGACTATTTTACTGGGACTGAGTTATGTATGTGTGCTTTTGTTTGTGAATATTGCTGGGTTTAAAATATGATGAACAGCCTGGAAAAATGCCTCCATGATGCAATTCTATTGGATTTAAAAAAAATCTTATTTTCTTTTCTTGATTTTAACCTTTTCTGAGAATGAGATGAACATCTAATGACTTTAAACACTATATTTTTGAAACTCATGACACAACATGAATATGTTGTTGGTTTGAGGTCTGAGCTTTGGTTGCAAATGTTTCATCTCCATTCAAGGAGACATCTTCAGGGCACTTTGGATCAGTTCAAAGCTCACTGAAGATGTCTCCTTGAATGGGGCTGAAATATTTGCAGCCAAATCGCCTCTAAAACCACCTTTTCCCTGCTATTACTTTAATCCCATGAAACAGGTCATCCTTTGGTTTACTTCATACAAAGATACTACTTCAAGGAAGTCCATTTTTCTCCCACAAGTTTACCAATGTACCACTTGAGTGGAAGCCACATTCATTTTCCAGTTTCAGTTTCCTTGAATATGACCTCTCTGTTTTGGCAAAGAACAAGTAATTCGGGCCCCTTTCATTCTTCTCATTCCCTTCTGCATAATTTTTCTTCCCTGTTGCAGGAACACCTTGTTCAACTGAAATGCCTCCACATCTAACGATTTCAAATATGCTGTGTAATTCATGTTCAACTTCCAAGCACTGAATGTAGGAATCAGATTGGGGCAGATTTTTTTCAATGTTACTGTGTATAACATGAAAAATAGAAATGGATAATAGAACTGAAGCATTTTTGTTTTCAGATAAATGAGCTTGTTTTTTTTTCTTTTTTTGAGAGGATAGTATTTATTTTTTCTTTGCTTTTTGGAATACTTGACTTCTCTTCTCCATCTTTATATTTCTGTTTTCATTTATGCATTTGGATTCTCTTCATTTTTCTATCTTGTAAATACTAGTATGTATAAGAAGTATTTAATGGTTTCTATTTTCACCTTAACTATCTAACAAATAAGATAGCGTATCTAAGCAACAATTTTTTATTTATTTTATTTATTTATTTTGTCAAAATCTTACAATACAATAGAAATAAGAATAAACATAAGTTTAAATATAAGAAATGGGAACTAATAATTGGGGACAATCGGACAGGGATGGTAGGCACGATTGTGTGCTTATGCATGCCCCTTACAGACCTCTTAGGAATGGGGTGAAGTCAATAGTTAGTTTGAGGGTAAAGGAGTGGGGGTTTGAGCAGGTGACAATAGAATCAGGTAATGAGTTCCAGACATTGACCACTTTTGTTGCTGAAATCGTATTTCCTGCAATCAAGTTTGGAGTGGTTTACATTAAGTTTATATCTGTTGTGTGCTCTTGTGTTGTTGAGGTTAAAGCTGAAATATTCATTAACTCATAAGACGTTGTAATATATGATTTTATGTACTATGCTTAAGTCCAATCTTAGCTGGCATAGTTCAAGATTGTCTAAGCTAGAATCTCAAGTCTGGTGGTATAGAGTATTCTATTGTGAACAGAGGAATGTAGTATTCTTCTGGTGAAATACTTCTGGACTTGTTCAATTGTATTTATGTCTGATATACAGTGTGGATTCCAGACAGCAGAGCTGAATTCAAGTATTGGTCTAGCAAAGGTTTTGAATGCCCTAGTTTGCAAATCAGTATTACCAAAGGAGAAGCTTCATAAAATTAAATTTACAACTCTTAAAGCCTTTTTGGCAATACTGTTGCAGTGAGCTTTGGCACTTAGATCATTCAATATGAGAATTCCAAGGTTCTTGACAAAATGAGGGTCATCAACAAGGTCATATCCACCTAGCTTGTATTTGGTATATAGATTTTTTTTTATCAATGTGTAGGACGGAACATTTGTTGGTAAACATTTGGAGTTGCCAACTGTTAGACCATTCAGACACATAATCAAGTTTTTTTTTTAAGGACGGTATCATGATGGTGGTGTTGAATAGTTTTACATCATCAGCCGAGAGGATGCTAATAAGGTGATCATAAAGGTTATTTATATTTATATAGAGTGTAAAGAGTGTGGATCCTAGAACGTTCCCTTGGGGGACACCGCTGATAACTGGTGCAGGATTTGATAGGGTGTTTCCTATTTTTACTATTTGTTGCCTGTTTGACAGGAAGGCAGTAATCTACTTGAAGGGATTTGGAAATGCTGTAAAAAATTAATTTTAATAATAGTTTGTCATGTATCACTGAGTCAATAAAACAGTATTTTGTTTAGCAAGCATCTTTGATGCATATATGAATTAAAATTTTTGCTCACTACCAGGGACAGCTTCTTAACGGGATAAATGAATCTGACAAGTTGATTTTATTTAGATTGTCATTTTTTGACCTTTTAATTCATCCTGCCATGTTTCTATGTGCATAAAAAACAACTGATATGTATTTAGATGCACATTTCACTTTCTATTATTTAGTTTAAAAAAGTGGGCAAAAGTTTATATTTTATTGATGTTGAATGCTAATTTAGAGTTGTGACAAAAGACATAATCGCATGAAGTCTTTGAAAGCTTTCTGTTTGCCCTCTGTACTCCTTCAAAATTTGCTGTTAGACTGAAAAATTTAACTTAACAGAAAGAGAAAATTATTATGTGGAATAATGGAGTGACCATATAAACTGTAACTAATTATTTATTCCCATTTTAAATATATGTGATTGAGATTAAATTAGATCAAATATATATTTTTGTATATTTTGTGGTGAGGGGAGATGCTACTTGAAGGGCTCGACTGCTCCTTGGCTTGAAAAGATTCAGTGGTTCAGGAAACCCAAATTAGTTAAGTGCTTACTAAAAACAAGCTGAATGAATATATCCCAGGACCATAGTGGATATCTATCACTTTTAGCATACATACTTATTTATAAATTTACTTATAGTTTATTTTAAATAAATTGCTTTATTAGTGTACTTATTTTCTGTATGTTTCTGTGTAGCAACACAGCATTCTCTTCCAACAATTTTTTAAAATAATAACTGTTCCTGAGTGACAAATTACAGTCACTCTGAAAGACAGAGGAACAGTCACCTGATAATATACTATTTTGATGTTTCCCACACCAAATTTAACACATTTACCTTTACAGTAAATAGAAATGCATATACCAAGTGAGTCTTCTATATTGATATAGAATCCTCTCACATTATTTGTCCATAGTCTCTTTTCATATAGCATTTGTTCTCTATTGATCTACAAATTATAATATGGAAGCTGAATACATATAACTGTAACAATGGAATTGAAATCACAGATTCATAGATATTCCAGCATTATCTTAAAGTGCAAAATTACACCTAATTGCTATTATCTGTTTTGATCTATCATTTTCTACACAACTGGATTGTGATTTCTGGCTTATTGTGCAGCTCACTTCCAGGTGCCAAAACATCCAATTCATCCTGATGCAGAAAATGGAGCTGATTCAGAAACGTCAACAATAAAGAAAGCAGAAGTGAGCAGATCTGTCAGAATTGTCATTCTTTTACATTTTGCAGATTGAGAGTTCTAACATTTTCTGATTAAGGAACACTTTATTCGGTCTGGTTTGAAATTTTGACCTAAAATGGGATGCAGATTTTGTGTCAGGTTTGCAGAGGATGAATAAACATGTTCATATTTTAATGTCTGCCACTAACTTCAAATAAGATCAAACAAGAAAATTCTTAGCAGTTTGTCAATGAAGAAAGTTACATATTTAGCTGCTAAATTTTGTGTGATTATGTGTAACTTTATGATATCACACATGGATATGAATTATTACTACTTCTAGAATGTCACATACAATTACCTCTAGATACTGTAACATGCCCATCTATAATCTGGATGTGAGTTTGTGGCAATGATTAAGTGAAGCTTCTGTGATGTGGTTGGATTGCTTTTCAAGATGTTTACATGAATTTACAATTATAGTGACAGACAGATACAACTCAGTGCATTACGCCTATATGAAAGTTTATTGTCAAGACCAATAATTTTCACATAACTCTGGATTTAAAAATAAAAACAAGAAAAACTGGATTTATTTCAACATGATTTATCCAACTTTTCCTAAAGTACAATTACTTTTTAAAAAACATTCTGTACTTGTTGCATATGTATACAGGTAGTTCTCAATTTACAACCAATCATTATTGATCGAAGTTTCAAACATTAAAAGAAAGGAATTTATGATAGTTTTTCACACTTATGATAATTGCAGCAACACATGATCAAAATTTGGGAGGTATTTATGATGGTTGCAGTGTCCTGGGGTTATTTGATCACCTTGTGCAACCTTCTGACAAGCAAAGTCAATGGAGAAGCCAGATTCATATAACAGCTGTATTATTAACTTAAGAACTGCAGTCATTCATTTAATGACTACAGCAAGAAAGGTCATAAAATATGACAAAAAACACAGCTGTCTTGGTTAATAACATCAATTTTAGTTTTTATTGTGGTTGTAATTTGAGGCCTTTCTGAATTAATCTCCAGAATGTTGAAAAAAATATACTGTCCAAAGGACTATTGTTACAATTTTTGTTTAAATCTGGAATATATGAATTAGATTACATGCAAAAGTGGACTGAATAAAACTCATCACTTGATATACCTGTCCAGTCAACATAAAGCAACATATGGAATTCTGACAATCAAGTTGTAATTTAAAACTATAAAAATACTTTATAAGGAAGAAGTTGTTTTTGAGTAAGACAGCTATAAACCAGACACAGATACAATTTGGTTTTGATAAATCATCTTTGGGTTGAAAGCAAGTGGGTGAAAAGGACCACTAATTGTTGTACTTGCAACCTAACCTATTAAATATTGCTATATTTATATTTTCCTATCAGATGTCTAGATTATGCAATCAGTTATACTTGAGTTTGCTTGACTTTATTTAAAAATGCTATTTTGTTTTTTAATAAAGAAAGGTAGTAGAGACAATTGAGTCATACAGTATTCTATGGAAGTGTTTAAATCCTTCAAGCTAACCATAAGATTATGAAATCCTAGTGAGGAGTATTGGTCAGAAGAGAAAAAAGTGAGGAACAATTGCTTTGTTGGTGAAGATATCTACTACATTTTTGGTTATCATAGAACTTGGTTAACATAATCATCTGTTCATTCCATTTTGTTGTAATAGAACAAGCATTGTTGAAAAGTAGACTTGATTCTGATCTGAGTTGACATCATCCTGAGAAAAACTATTCATATTTATATGTTCCATTTCATCTTACTTTTCCAGCAGTCTGTGTTTCAACTGGAAGTAATACTTTTCCATCTTTTCATTTCTGTGGTCATTTCAGAAAGAATTTAGTATTGTATTCATTGTTTATTACAGATATTTCCTCTATTTCCTCAGTGCATCTTGATAAGTGACATGCTGTCATAATCTTTGCTACTGGGAAAATCTTTCAATAAATTTTTACCACCATTGTGCCCTCACAGGATTTGCTGGGATGCCACACTTTATAGCATAACATCATAGGTAGACTGACATAAACTGTGGAATTAGTGAAATAGATGCCTGTGTTAAGGACTAAGTTGTATATTTAGTTTATTTAAGGCTCAAGTTTCAAGGAGAAACTATCCTTGATGGCAGTATTATTCCTGGATTCTAAGCAATTGCTATGCCTGGCATAAAGATAAATTTGGAAAACTTGTAGGTTATCAATTAACAAAAGAGGCTTAGAAAGAGACAAACTATCCATGTGATTGTTAAAAGTCAACTGCAATTTGATTGTATATAATCAATAGTTTCCTGCTCGTTCAAGGAAGAATGAATAGAATTTTAAACAAGTTGTTAGGAAGACTCCTTGTAGAATTTAAAAAGTATTTGGATGGCCTGAAATGCTGTATACTTAAAAGTTTGTTGTGTTGAGAATTGTTTCTTACAGCTATAAAGTAGATATCAATAAAAATAATATATGTGGAAAGGTCACAAGTAACAGATTTCATTTCTTCTTTGAGAAAAAAAAATAAAAATTATGGTTCTTGAAAACAGTGAAAAGATCTTTTTAAGAAACCAAAATAAATCCATTTGAGTAAGTTAAATTCTCTGACCATCGGTGTGAGTGCAGTTAACCCAATCCTTTTATATTGTCCTTTGTCATTGTTACAAAATTATTTTATGTGTTTTAACACTTTTTGGTATTTTGAAAATCTTATGGTCAGAACTGGGTTGGTGGAAAAAAAGAGTCTATATTTATTTATTTGCAATATTTTTATATTTTGAAAAACATCTCCTTGGGTGAACAATGTGGTTCCAGGTTTTTACATTTCAATACAAACTTGACCATGTTTACATATTCAGCTTTCATATTCAATTTCATATCATATTATTACTTATTCCATTTTTCTTTAAATATTCTCACATATTATTATATTCATTACACTCATTTTATCCAATTTCAATTCATATTGTAGCTTATTTCATTTTTCTTTAAATATTCTCATGTCTTATTTTAAAATATTATCTAACTTCTTGTTTCATTTCTATACTCATTATGCATATTTACTTTTATCTGTCACATTTGCAAGTTTATTACATACTATTATTCATTGTTCAATAAATTTCATCCTAATTCTAATTATCCAAAAATTATCCCCTTTCATTGTCAATTCAAGTACCTTATACTTTATACATTCACCCATTTTATTCCCTTTAATTCATTGTAAAAGTTTACCATAATATAATCATATTTTAAAATTACCACTTTCTACATTAATAACAATAATCTCCTAACTACTACATATCACACACACATATATATTTTAAGTCAGATTCCACATGGTGTTCTCTTTTTTCAATTACATTCTAAATCATCTATTTATTTCAAAGCTATTAATCTGTTCACTTAATTTTGGGAGCTGATAATAGTCTTTCCATTGCAATTCTCATAATTCATTTTAACTTTATTCATCACTTTGTTAAATATCAATTAATATTCTTATAGTAAATTCCCATTTCCATATCTATTTCAATTAAATCTATATCTGGTTTAGCAGTAATCCTTAAAAAATCAGTTTCAGTCTTTTCTATTTTTAAATCTATATTCTTAACAACTGGTTTCCATGCAGAATCCCCCTTCCTATTCCTTTTCTACCCATTGTCTCTCATTCTCCTGACCATATAATTTCTTTTCAGTTTTGCTTGCTTTCTGTTTCCCATCATTTTCTGGTCCTTTCTTTAATTTCCCTTCCCCCCCCAACTTCCATTTCTTACTCCAATTATTTGTTTTATCCCCCTCCCTCTCTTGATCTTTCCTCTGTAATTCCTCTGTATTTAGTATGATTAAGCTAATGAACCCTCAAAATCTCAACCAATCTGTGAGATAATTATTGTACTTTTGAGTAGAGAGAAAAGGACCATCGTTGGTCATTACTGTTCTTCAAAAATAATGCTGACTCTGTAAACCACTTAGAGAGGGCTGCAAAGCACTGTGAAGTGGTATATAAGTCTAAGTGCTATTGCTGTAATACTTGGAAGTTTTTCAGGATGCTGAAGGAATGAAATCAGAAAAAGACACAATTACCTAATAATAGGATTTGGGAAATAAAGTTTTTGCAAGTCTTGCACAAGTTTTATCAGGTTAAGAGCTTCATAAATCAGAAATCAGTAGAGTATCAGCAATGGGGAAGTGGCTATATCAACTCTGAAAATGATTGTGTTCAGATCCAGCCATTTTTTGTTATAAACTTATGAAAGTTTATAATCTCCCTTGCCCATCTTCTCCTTTCAATCTTGTTAACAATGTCAAAACATATTTCAGTTTCATTATTGCATTCAGAGGATATCTGGAAAGAAAAATGAATTAACTACTATTCCATTAACTTGCTAAATTACCTAGCTCTATGTCAGATATTTACACTGGAAAATAAGAGACTAACTTGTGAAGGACAATTTTTTGGCCATTGGACAGGCAGTTTTAGATCATACTAACCCCATCTGGAGCTGGATTTATCATTTGATGATAAAATATCATCTAAAGTAACTTTCAGCAGACTCTTGACTGAATATTGAAGGGAAGTCAAAATCACCTCAATATATCATTACACTGTTACACTCATATATACAATATAGAAAAACACTAGCTTGAGGGTCTGGTGTAATGCAGCAAAAAATCTTTTAGAAGCAGTTCCTAGCAAGAATGAAGTTGAACAATGATGTGACCTCCTACTGTTTAATGTTTATGTCAACTCAATAACAGCACAGTTAAAGCAACAAAAATATAAACACAAATTCTCAATAAACATGTAGCAACACTACTTTATGCAGATCACGCAGCGACTTTATTGCATATTTCGATTGGTCTAAAGGCAGAAATGAAATTTTTGTAGAACTAATTCACTGTAACTTAACTTTGGAAAAAAAAGAGTGTATATTGTTAGAAAGTACATTGTAAAGTGTTTAAAAATTGGCCCTGTATATCAAGGAACATACCACTGAACTTATCAAATTAAGGATGAAATGAAGTATGGTTTGGGTCCAAATCAATAAAGAATTCACATCCCTACATTATTCAAGCCTTATTTTTTCTCAAGAGATTCACTGATTATTATTTTCTTTTTCTCTTCCAGAGGTACAGAATGTCTACCAGCAGTTCAAAAACATTTATTGTCAAGGTACTGAAACAACTTCTTTACAAGTTTCAAGAAGACGAATACAAACATTTCACTAAATTTTGGGTGGTTCAAGAAATCTGTTTCTGGCTGCTTAGTAATAATTTTGCACTTTGCGTAATTACAAACTTGAGCAAAGTAGAAACCATAATATAGACAATCACCTTCAATAAAGTCAATAAAGTCAGGGTAAAAAGTCCTGCTACCAGGCTTGGGCCCTATAACATGGACTAGTAGCCATTGATATTTCTGGAAACAGTTCATTACTGATTAATTGCAGAACTATTTTTTTCTAAAGCCTTTTTGGAACAAAGTTACAACTTAAGCAAAAGATTCTGGTTGTGGAATTCCAAACTGAATTTAACAGCATCAAACTAGGACATCATAAGGATCAGTTTAAACCATTTAAATATCTCAAGCAATGTATAGTGAAAAAAATTCATAAGGATTTGATGTAGTTTGATGTTTTAACATTTTAGAAAGTAGTTATTGAGAGAACTAAACTGCCAATTTCGTGGAAGGTTTGGTGCTTTTCCATCGCACAAAGACAAGAATGTCAAGTAGCATACATGAGAAAGGCACCCTATTAAAATTAATAACATTTTAGAAGCAAAAGAATATTGCACATAGATTAAAAGCAATGTAAGGACAATTGTTACACTTATAGCAATAGAAATAAAACATGCCAATTAGAACATGAGGCATTGGACTCCTCCGTATTAGGAAAGTAAAACTTGAAAATTCAAGAACTACATACAGTATGAACAGAGTAGTTGTTTACACCTGACTGTAAAATAGAAAAAGACCTTTGATGGCACAGTGGTTAGAGTGCTGTCCTGCAGGCCACTTCCTGCTGACTATTGGCTGCCTGAAGTTGGCAGTTCTAATCCCACCAGGTTCAAGGTTGACTCAGCCTTTCATCTTTCTGCGGTGGGTAAAATGAGGACCCAGATTGTTGTGGAAGTATGCTGACTCTTTAAAAACTGCTTAGAGAAAGCTGTAAAGCACTATAAACCGGTATATAAGTCTAAGTGCTATTGCTATTGCTATTCATTGCAAGGGTCCAGCTGCACATAATAGTAAATGTTTTGCCATGTATGCTAGATAAAAATTTTGAATTCTGTATTACAGTCTCTGGGAATTTGACCTGAGCCAGGAGCAAAGGAAAAAAATTCTTATAAGGTCACCAATAATTCATGAGATTAAATTCCAAAAGATTCCCTTTGCATGGATGCAGCTGAATCATTGGCTCAGGCCTACTATCTAGAGATTTCTCTAATACTCCTTAGTAAGTCTTCTCAGTTTGTTCACCAAGCAGCCAGAAGAGCTCTCTGTGTATTATCTTGTCAGACTATCAAGTCTAATTTATGATGCTGTGCTACAGGATTCAATCTCTGTTATTAGCCATATAATTTATTCAAATGATTATCTTACGAACATTACATTACATTACATAACATTACGAACTCTTGCTGGTCAAATTATGGAGGCTGAAGCCAAACACCCAGGTTCCCTTCCCATCATTTTAGGAGATTTCAATCAAGCAAATTTAAGGAAAGAGCTCCCAACATATTTCCAGCATGTAAACTGTTCCACCAGAGGCAAAAATACTTTAGACCACTGCTACACAACAGTAAAAGATGCTTATAGGTCTTTACCATGAGCAGCTGTGGGACACTCTGACCATTGCATGATTCACCTTGTATCTGCCTACAGACAAAGACTTAAAACCATTAAAGCAACAATTAAATCAGTGAAGACTTGGTCGGATGAGGCAAAGCTGAAACTCCAGGCCTGCCTTGATTGCACTGATTGGAATGTTTTTGAAGATGCCTCTGCAGACCTAGATGAGCTCACAGATACTGTAACATCATATGTTAGCTTCTGCGAAGAAGAATATATATATACAGGTCTTGGTGTGTTCAGGCTTTTCCCGTGAAAGACTGAGATTATCTTGGCAATGTTTCGACGACATCTCACTAGCCATCTTCAGTCTGGTGTTTTCGGCTTTGTGCTTGTGTGAGCAAAGTGTGATCTGAGCTGTTGTCTCCCTATATATACTGGTGGGGAGATTGGCTGTGTTGTCATTTTTTGATTGGTTGATGGAGTTGATGTTTGCAGATTGGCTGGCTTTTTCTTAAGAACATGTATGGCTGAGGTATTGGCTGTGTGTCTATCAGCCTCCTGTGTTATAACAACTTCGGTAATGGGCTGTGTGATGACCCTCTGAGTTCTATTGTTTTGACATCCTGGGTTTTGTGCTGTAATCTCCTGGGTTGTTGGCTGGGTTGCAACATCCTGAGGTTTTGTGGTGTAGCCTCCTGAGTTCTGTGATGTGATATCCTGAGCGGGTGGCTGTGATGTGACATTTCAGGTTTTGGTTTGGCTCCGAGTTTGATGCCTGGCTCTGTGTTCATGGTGTGTGTCAGTTTGCTTGGTTTGGAGGTCGGGGTGTGTGGCAGCTGGTGATGCAGCTGTGGTCTGGTTTCTGGATGATGGTTGCCTTTCATCTATGGGATGGGTTTGGGTCTGAGTCTGGTGAGGGAGATTGGTGGTGGAGTCATGTGTTGTTTTGGGTCCAGTGTTGGTTTTCGTGGCTGGGATTCGTTTGTTGATAAGGGCTAAACATCAGCAAAACAAAGGAGATGGTATTAGATTTCTGGAAGAAGAGAGAGGAACCCGCTCTACTTTACATCGAGGGGGGCTGTGAGAAGAGAATTTCTTCTTTTAAATTCTTGGGAGTCTACTTCAGAGTGAAGATCTCGTCTGGAAAATCAACACAACCCAGGTGGCCAGAAAGGCCAAACAGAGACTCCATTTCCTTAGGATCTTATGAAAGAATAAAGTGGAACAATGACTGATGACCTTCTTTTACCGATCCACAATAGAAAGCGTCCTCACATATTGCATTATAGTGTGGTATCCTGGCTTAACAGCCATGGATAGAAAGGCATTACAGAGGTTGGTGAGCACAGTACAAAACATCATGAACTGTTTCCTAATACCACTAGATGACATCACTAGGGCTCATTGCCTTAGAAAAGTGAAGAAAATTCTCAGGGACAACTCACATCCCAGTCAGCACTTCTTCATTCTCCTATGATTGGATAGGAGATATAGAAGCATAGCCAGCCACACCAACAGGCTGAAGAACAGTTTCTACCTGTGAGCTGTCAGACTTCTGAATGTAAAATAACTTCATGTCAACATAGTATGACAGATTTGCGGGGCTGGCATGTGCAAACAAGGTCACATAAGATTGGGTCTGGGTAGGGACTTCTGTCCTCACTGTGAGTTGTATGTGTGTGTGTGGATGCACGAAGGGAGGCTCAGCCAATCTCATTGCACATACATTGTACTCTGACAATAAAGGTAATAATAAAAACAATCAGTTGAAGCCAGAGGTTTTCCTAATGGGATTGATGGAAACAAAGCTAGAAAAGAGTCATGGAAGATTGTTTCAGTATATACTTGCTGCAGTGCAATTATTTTATGCACACAGATGGAAAAATCTGACACTATTCACCATGGACGAATGGTTGGTGAAATTGACAAAACTTGCTGATGTAGGCAAAATGACTTTGATTAGAGAAAGGTAATTATTGACATTCATCAATGACTAAAAAACCCTTAAACACTGTTTGAATAAAAAATAATATATATGACATGATTTTGATGATCATAAAGAATGGATTACAGAAAGAAGGAAACTATGTGTCATCTTAGATAGTGAGAGTTTGTATAAGTGTTAAGAACAAGATTGGAAGCCATTTCTTTATATTTCTTTTCATGTTTTTGGTTATTTTCCATTCTTTTTCTTTCTTTTTTGATTACTTTGTGACCCTTTATTGATGTCAGATAATGCAAAATACGGACAATTTCTCATTTATTAGATTGAACCTCAAGACTCCTTGGTGTTCTCTGAGTTGGTAATTGAACTGCCCTTTATAAATCAAGGAGAATTTTGTAATGAGAATTCCAATTATAGTCTAATGTTAATCTTTGATTATTTCTTTCATTTTAGAGTTGATAGGTAAAGACAAAATATTTTTAAACAATATTTTAAAAGTCACTTCCCCCCACATGGGATTATGTATCATCTATCACCCAGTTGTGAATCAGGCTTCTTAAAATATAGGTCTACCTTTTGGATAAAATCTTCTAGCTTCTCTTTAAAATGAAATCAAAACAATTCAAAATGAGATTGAAACTTTTTCTATATTTGAACTTGATGAAGGAAGAACTGTTCATTAACCAATGTTATATTTTTCTTTTAATGTGAAACACTATCTTATTAAACAAAATAGAAGTAACTAAAATCAGAAAATTCATTACTTTGATGAAAATTCACCATACCTGAAAGATTTGTTCTTTCAATTTTTTGACTTTTTGTCCAATGCTTGCTTCTTTAATGATAGCATTTGCAAGTTGCTTCCCAGACAAAGCTGTCAGTAGTCAGTAGTTTCCAATTACCTGACAAACTAGTTTCATTATTCATGAGAAACTATATTAAAACTCTTCAGAAGTTAAAAAGAAAATTGATGTCAGAACAGACATATGCTGTTTTTCTCTCTCTCTCTCATTCTCTTGGTTGATGAGTGTCATAAAAATGCAAGTTTTGTTTAAAAAAGTAAAACTAAAAAGAATGCATAAATCTCAGTAATGTCAATATAACCCAAGACTTCAGGCTACAGATGTTGCCACTGAGTCAAAATTTTGAATTGGTGAAATACTATATAAATGATTTTCATTGTAAATGATTTACATGTAAATGAAATATAATGTTAAATTACATATACATGTAAATTAGTCTGTTCAATATAATATTATCAGCGCACATGTAAATATAATTCAAATTTAGTTACCATAAAGATTGGCATTGTAATAAAGTGTTGAGTCTAGTATTAAATTGGATAAGTATTCATTAATATATTGGATAAATATAAATATAAATAAATATTTATCTATCATATAGTTCTCTATCTCTATCATATCATATCATATCATATCATATCATATCATATCATATCATATCATATCATATCATATCATATCATACCATACCATACCATACCATACCAGACCATACCATACCATATCATATATATTACAGCATTTTTTTCAATAAATATCCAAATGGGGCACAACTTTTATATATGGTCACAGAAGAAGGAGAAACAGCAGCACTCATTTTTATTAATGTTGGATGTCCATTTTTATTAATGTTGGTTTATATATTATTAAGAAATTAATAAATAAATTTATATTTGGCAGGGGTTGAGTGAGACATCCATTGTTTTTGATAATTGGTGTTCCTTGATGTAAATAATAGAAATTGAAAATCTGGTTAGTACATTGTTACTACTCCTAGAAGGCTAATGGGAAATCTCAAAGAGATGCTTTATTCCTATCAAGACTTCTGTACAAGAAACTTTTGATGTGACTCTGTAAAGGAAACAGCACTTAAGTTTTAGAAATTGCATTAGAACTGCTGGATTACATCAGATTGTCTGCTTCACTGCCTTTCAGTGGTTTTATGAACCCTCATATGCCAGTACATTAGATACCTCTAGTGAAACAAATTTACTTGGATTTCAGCAAGGCATTTGACAAAGTAGAGTACAATCTACTACTTGACAAGGTAGAAAAATGTGGTATTTATTTATTTATTCATTCATTCATTCATTCATTCATTTATTTTGTCAAACATGTATGAGAAAACAAGTATGAGATGAACATAACATATAAACTTATAAATATAAACAGGTATAAGTATATACATAATAAATGAGTATGAATAAATGGGAACAGTAGGACAGGGATGGTAGGCATGCTGGTGCGCTTATGCATGCCCACTTACAGACCTCTTAGGAATGGAGTGAGGTCCATGGTAGACAGTTTAAGGTTAACATTTTGGGGGTTTGAGGATGTAACAACAGAGTCAAGTAGTGAGTTCCAGGCATTGACCACTCTGTTGCTGAAGTAGTATTTTCTGCAATCAAGTTTGGAACTATTTACTTTGAGTTTGTATCTATCTATCCATGTATTATTGTGGTTGAAGCTGAAGTAGGTCATTGACAGGTAGGATGTTGTAGCAGACAATTTTGTGTACTAAGCTTAGATCAGACCATAGGCGGCGTAGTTCTAGATTATCCAGGTTCAAAATTTCAAGCCTGGTAGAATAAGGTTAGGGTTAGGGTTAGACAACATCACCATCGGATGGATACATAACTGGCTGACCAATTGCATTCAATGAGTAGTCCTCAATTGAACTGTATCCACATGGAGGGAAGTATGCAGTGGGGTACCCGAGGCTCTGTTTTAGACCCAGTTTAGACCCCCTCTTTGACATCTTCATCAATGATTTGTATGAGAGGATAGATGGGGAAGTCATTAAATTTGCAGGTGACACCAAGCTGTCAGGAATAACCAACACTTCAGAAGATAGGCTTAAGGTTCATAAGGATCTTGACAAACTTGAATATTGGGCACTCTCTTAACTAAATGAAATTCAATAGTGAAAAAAGTAAGGTTCTACATTTAAGCAAGAGATACAAAATGCACAGGTACAGTACATGTGGTTTCTTGCTCAATAGTAGCAACCATGAGAGGGATCTTGGAATCCTACTGGACAATCATTTAAACATGAGCCAGAAGTGTGCTGCAGCTGCCAAAAAAGCCAACATAATTCTAGTTGCATAAACGGGATAGAATCAAGATCATGTCAAGTGTTAATACCACTTTATAATGCTTTGATAAGGCCATTCTTTGAATACTGCATACAATTTTGGTCACCACAATGTAAAAAAGATGTTGAGATTCTAGTAAGAGTGCAGAGATGGTTAAGAGCAACAAAAATGGTTAGGGGACTGGAGGCTAATACATATAAAGAACGGTTGCTGTCAAGTTTAATGAAAAGAAGGACTAGGGCTGACATGATAGCTATTCTCCAAAGTATCTGACGGCCGGACAAGAAGGAATGGATAGAAACTAATCAAGGAGAGAAGCAACCTAGAACTAAGAAGAAATTTTCTGATAGAACAATTAACCAGAGGAACAACTTGCCACCATAATTTGTGAATTCCCCAACATTGGAAGTTTTAAAGAAGAGATTGGACAATCATTTGTCTGAAATGGTATAGGGTTTCCTGTCTGAGCAGGGGGTTGGACTTGAAG
This sequence comes from Bungarus multicinctus, assembly GCA_023653725.1. Taxonomy (NCBI): domain Eukaryota; kingdom Metazoa; phylum Chordata; class Lepidosauria; order Squamata; family Elapidae; genus Bungarus; species Bungarus multicinctus. The sequence continues at coordinate 55,885,471 of CM042844.1, forward strand.
ACTTTCAAGGTCCCTTTCAACTTTGTTATTCTATTCTATTCTAAATCACTTTTTTCAAAGATGAGGCAGTATCCTGCTTTTAATTGTTGAAATGACCCATTATTTTCTTTTGGAATAAGCAGAATTTTGCAAATTGCAAAAAAAAGAATAAACAAAAGAAGAGGCAATAAAGAATTTTAAAAAATAAATTTAGTTTACAACATTTATTGATATAAGTACAGTATATACTATTCATTGATATTCATTCATTTACTATTTACACCATTCATTTCACCATTAATACCAGTTATATGTTTTTGTACTTTTATCGACTTATTATATCATGTTCATACACTTTTCATAACTTGCTTTTTGTTATTTAAGATTGCCAGCTCTCCCTTTTTGAGGACTTCATCCAGCTTTGACTTTCCCACTCTTCCTATTTCTATAGAGTTTTCAAATATATATTTATTGTATCATTCAATATTTAGTCACTTTCTCTATGTTTTGATTCTCTATGAATAAAAACACCTCAACATAATTCTTTCATAATTATTTATTTATAAAATTTATATACTACTCTTCTCACTTTGAAAAGCAATTCTGGGCTATTTATTTCTGTATTCAACCAATATTTCTTCAGCACCCCACAATTCTTATCAAAACTTATGTTTGATCATGTAGTCTTAAATACTGTATTGGTGCTGTGTTCACTCTTCTTTTATGTTTGTTTTGACACATCAAATTGTTACTGCTAAATAACAAAATGGTTACACTAGGAAGTAATAGTCATGTTCTATTTGAGATTTTTAAGATATTTATACCCAATTTATTTTTTTTTATTTTTATTTTTTTATTTGCATTTATATTCCGCCCTTCTTCGGAGACTCAGGGTGGCTTATGGAGCACCATGGGTGGTCTATGGAGCACCATGCTAAGTGCTCGGCAATAGCCTTCATTCCATTGTATATGCCTGCTTATTACTAGGGCTTTTGACCCCCCCCCAAAGTGGCATTTTTACAAAGTCAGCTTATTGCCCCCAACAATCTTGGGTCCGAGAGGAAGGTAGGCTGAGTCAACCTTGAGCCTGGTGGGATTCGAGCCTGCACTAATTGCAGGCAGCTTGCACTAAGTGCTAGATGATTAACAGCCTGCATGAATTATGTCATGTATCAGGTCATGTCATTGCTTTACAAACTTACAACTAAAAGAAAGATTTAAATTAGATAAAAAACTCTGTTTAACTCTGTTAAAAATGAATTGGATACTTTATTGTGTGGTAGTGATGAACATATTACTGCTAAAGTCTATAAAAGTATTATTGAATTTAAATCTGGAAAATGAACAAGTAAAGCATTGTATGATTCAGAGGGCAAGGAATTTTGGATATGCTTGAACAGTGGGAGAATATGTGGAATAAAGGTTTAAAGTTTACATTAAGCTTTAATTTAAAAGAAAAATTTATAAGATGATGTATCATTGGTATTTAACTCCAGATAAATTGTCAAGAATGTATAAAAGTGTCTCAAATGAATGTTGGAAATGTAAATGTAAAGAGACTTTTTATCATGTAATAAAGCAAAGAAATATTGGAGTAGGATTCATATCTTAATACAGAAAATTCTTAAAGTGAATATAGAGAAAACCCAGGGACTTTTCTTTTGCCTTTAATGGAACAAGACTTAGAAAAAAATTGGAACTTTGATGTCATATATGCTGACCGCAGCAAGACTACTCTGCACACAGAAATAAAGATCACCTCAATCACCACAATGGATGAATGGCTACAAAGACTGATGGAGTTAGCAGAGATGGCTAAATTGACTCCTCTGATTAAAGAAAAAAATACAAATACCTTTACTTCAACTTGGAAACCACTTCTGGACTCTGTGCTTGATGTGGAAAAAGACGCAACTTTGACCTTGGTTTTACCAATTAGATAGATTTGATGTTACAGAAATGGTTAGTTTCTATTATTATGAAAATGTAAAAAGTTAAGTGTAGATCTTAATGCCTATTCAACTGCACCAAAGGAGTTGGAAGTCAATGCCTTTTTTTCTTTTTGTCTTTCTTTCCCCCACGTCTCCGCTTTAAATTATCAGTCTTTAATTCTCTCCAGGCATCTTTAAAGGTAAACAGAAACTTTGTAAAAACCAAATTCTGACTGAAACTGATAGTTGCATTATTCTAAAACCATGGATGATCCTAAGTCTTGAGATATATAGGCATATTATGTCATTAATTTTTTTTAGCACAGCAGGTGTATGTAAAGATGTACGCAAACAATAACTATATTGCAACAGCTCTACTGCTTTAAGCAGAGCTGTAATCATTAGTTATTATTCAAGGAGTTTTCACAGAAATTAGTCTCTGTTTTGACTGGCAGATTTACAAGTGAAAAGCTTGTATAAGCAGAGAAAATGGAGATTTTTTTTTCCTGACCCCAGCTATGAATGACAGATGTTTCAGATTGTGAAATACAAAGAGAAGAACTTTTTGCTTGAGTGCCTTAATTTTCTTCACAAAATAACTTTTTAGAATTGAGCATTGTTTCCTGTATGGTCCCACATTCACATTTACTTTGCTGAAATTAGAAACGGACAATCTACAACATGTGATTGGGGTTATATGAGATTTTTGTGATGCCCTCAGAGTTCTTTGAAATTGTGTTACCAATCTTGAATGATAACTATCTAAGACAATGAGGTATGATTTTGTACCATGTTTGGAAGTGAAAAAGCAAAGACATTAAATGTATAGTAGACATTAAACAGACAATTCCCAAACAATCTTACCCTCCTTTCTAAAAGTCCACTCCGGTCATGTTGTAATCTGACATTTCAACTGTTCCTACAGAAGAGTTGCTTTCCAAACAGTTTCAGTTCAAAAGATTATAATGTGAACAATCAGTTGGAAACTTCTAAGAGTGAAATACCTGCTTCCTAACCAATAATCTTCAAATACCTACGCAGGGGTCCTCTATGTAGACTTCAATTCAGCATTCAATGCCATCATTCCAGACATTCTTCTAAATAAACTAAACCAGTAGCAGTACCTAAACACACTTGTAAGTGGATTATAAGCTTCCTAACAGACAGGAAGCAGCAGATGAAGCTAGGCAGAATCACATCTGATACCTGTACAATTAGCACAGCCACCCCCAAAGCTGTGTGCTTTCTCCACCTGTCTTCTCCCTATATACCAATGACTGCATCTCAAATGATCCATCTGTTAAAATACTGAAGGTTGCAGATGATACAACAGTGATTGGTCATTTGAGACAATGATGAATCCACCTACAGATGGGAAATTGTACAACTTGCCTTGTGATGTAACCGGAACAATTTGGAACTGATCACACTCAAAACCGTAGAAATGGTGGTAGACTTTAGGAGAAACCCTCCCATACTACCACTTCTTACAATACTAAACAACACAGTACCAACAATAGAGACCTTCAAATTTCTAGGTTCTATCATATCACAAGACCTAAAATGGACACCTAATAACAAAAACATCATCAAAAAAGCCAACGAAGAATGTTCTTTCTGTGCCAACTCAGAAAGCTCAAACTGCCCAAGAAGCTGCTGATACAGTTCTACAGAAGAATTATTGAGTCTATCATCTGCACCTCTATAACTGTCTGGTTTGGTTCTGCAACCCAACAAGACAGACACAGACTTCAGAGAGTAATTGTGTGCTCAGAGTTGTCTTTCCGATGTTCCTTTTGCTGTTCTATCAAAACAAATAACATACACCTTTCCCCATCCTCTACCTTTTAAAGAAAAATGATTTAAGGGAAAACATGACTTGGAGCCATTAAATAAGAAATTGGAAAGAGTTAAATATTATCTGTCTCCTATTATTTTTTTGAGTGGCTCCATCTGTTTTTCAATTTAGAGCAATAGTAAAAATACCCACTGGAAAGCTGTCATTTCTTATACTTAGTATAGAACCTGTGACAAAAAACAGGATATGAACAATTGTACAATATGCATATTTTGTAAGTGACTGAGAGAAAGGAGCTAACTAAAAAAAAGGTATTAAATGTATACTGATAACCCTTGCTTAATGATAATTACTTAATAACCATTCAAAATTATGAAGGCCTCAGAAAGGGTGCTTTATAGCCTGTACAGCACTTCTGACTGTAGAAAAACAATGCACATACACACATACAAACATGCACATATTTACATGATTGTGATCTGGATATGTGGCAATTTGTTCTCACTGACGACCAATAGCCAATCACCCCACAATCATGTGATCACGACTTGCAATCTTCTCTGCCAGTTTCCCCAGAAAGTCAACAAGAAAGTCAATACAGAAAGTCAATTGGACAGCATAGGTGGTAACTATTTATTTATTACATTTATATACCATCCATCTCAATGTCCAATTTACAGTTTGCTTTCAAAATTGCATAGTTTATGAGTCAGACTTAATTTGTCAGATGTATTGAATAGTCTCAATATCCATATTCAAGTGAGATGTAACAAATATTGGGTAAATAAAAGAATTATAAGTGAAAATTCATATACCTGATCTTGATTTAGATATACAATTTCCCCTTTTTAAAGATTTGTATAACTGGGATTACATTGCGCATAGAACCTCAAAACCTTCTCTGCATTAGCTAGTCTCAGAAAGACAGTTTAGGAAAGGCATTGATTCTGTTAGGCGATTGACAAGTGTCAGGGCATTTCTGGGATAATTGATACCATGAAGTTCAAACATATGGTAGAAAAAGAAATGAGCATGAAAAAGTAAAATTGTTCCTTGAGGGAATCATATTAGACAACAGGTGCTGGATGAGAAGAAAACAATTGTCTTTTGTCCATTGAGTATGAAAATCACTGTCATTTTACTTACTTTCAGGGAATTTGGTGACAGCATAGCTGTGCATTCTGTGCAACTGTGGCATTCAATGCATGCTTCTCTCAGAAGAAACAAAGAAAACAAAGTTTTCATGTGCAGAACAAAATCTCTCATCTTGTCTTCTAATGAGTCAACATTTCAGTTTGGCTTAGAACAATGACTTGAGGATATGAAGGTTTCTGATTTATATTCATTACAATCTACTATTGGAATTCAATCACTTGCAGCAAAGTCTTGGGACTTCTTCTTCTTCTTCTTCTTCTTCTTCTTCTTCTTCTTCTTCTTCTTCTTCTTCTTCTTCTTCTTCTTCTTCTTCTTCTTCTTCTTCTTCTTCTTCTTCTTCTTCTTCTTCTTCTTCTTCTTCTTCTTCTTCTTCTTCTTCTTCTCTCCTCCTCCTCCCCATCCCCAATCCCCTCCTCCTTCCAATATAAAAATATTAACATAACAATAACATATTTGCAATACAATCCACAGTGAAACAATCTAAAGTTTGATTATAATTAAGGGGGTTAATCTCTCTCCTTTTTTGCCCCAGAAATATATCTATATTTTTCTGTAAAAACATTAATATAAGAAACTGGAGAGCAATTTAAGAATTCTTCTGATAACTTGGAATTGGAACATGCTTATATGGAGCATATTACTTTATATGTTCATACCTGGCCAAACCAGTACAGTCTAATCTCTTAATACAAACCATACAGTTCTTCAAGCCTAAATTATTGGATTTGTATTTAGAATAAGCCTTAACTCTTGAATTTTACCTTTTGAACGCAATTCTTTTAAAAATAAAAACAATGTGATTTTCTCTGAAATCACACACAAATGGTATTATTTCAGATATTAGCTGCAATTTTATTTTTTAAACACATTTTAGTATCAAATCTAAGGTTCAGTTTAATGTAGTGGTGAAGGCATCAGGGTAGAAACCATAAGTCAACCAGTGAGGAAAATTCTCAGGGATGATTCACACCCTGGTCATTACTTCTTTACTCTCCTACCTTCAGGCAGGATATATAGAAGCATAGCCAGCTGAACAAATAGGCTGAAAAATAGCTTTTATCCATGGGCTATCGGACTTCTGAATGCAACATAACACCACAATTAGGTTTAATATGATAGATTTGCAGGGCCAGGGCAATGTGCAACATGTTCATACCAATGTAATATAATATAATGTTACATACATATAGGTATATGGGAATGAGTGTTAGTTATTATTTACTTTGGGCTTAGGGATTCGATTTCTTTCATTTATTGAGTTATTGAAATGTATTTTGTGTTTGGGGGGGGGGGGTTGCACCAAGGGAGGGTCATTTCAATTTCATTGTACACATGTTGTGCATTGACAATAAAGTTTGATTTGATGAATCAGGTCAATGACCCTGATTGGAAGTCAGCCCTAGAAAGAAGGTAATGGCAAACCACTTCTGAAAAAAACCTTGCCAAGAAACTTGTCCAGGTAGTCTCTCAGAATTGAACAAGATTGACTACAATTTTTTAAAAAGACCAAATCCAATTATCAACAGAGAAAGGTTATGAGAGAATAAGAAGGAGGGAGAGTCCTGAACTCTTTGAGAAATGAAGTTTAATCTGGAGCAAAAGAGTTTTGAAAACTCTTGGAGACAAAACAATGATGGAACAGTGCTTTTATTCTTCACAGGCACAGGAGTCTTTTATTTATATATCTGTCTTTCTGTTTATTTTAAAGTTAAGTTTTTGGGTTACAACGCATCATTTTCTAAACTTTTAATAGAACCAGGATATTCTTTTGTCTTTTAAAATACAAAGGTCTTTCTTTTCATAGCGATATTCTGCTGTTACTAAATAAGTGCCTGTAGATTTGTGTCCAATTATTCTACTTTGAATGGTTTATCGCCATTCAAGGCAGGTTACAGATGCTCAGATCTTAGCAAGTAGGTGATTGCTTCAGACACAATCCAGCTGTTACAAGTTTTGTCCTTTGTTTTTCTTAGGAGACAGTCATCATCCTCCATCCGGTAGGAAGATTTTAAATTAGTGTAGAGCGTCTGGTCATCTAGCCCAATTGGGCATTTAAGATTTACCATACCATCAGTGTGGAAAGGAAGTCAGCACAGACTTCTGCTGAGAAATAAGAACAAATGCTTTATGTAGAATGTTCTATAGGAACTGGCATGTGATTCTTTTATATTTATCATTTGCATTATTTTTCTACAAATATTTATAAGCAGAAATTTAAATATATGCTTTATTTCAGTGAACTATTCTCTATCAAACATGTTTGTAATTTTAGATTCCACTCAAACTAGAACCATTTTCTCTCAATCACTTTCCCTTCAATTTTATTTAGCTTTTTCAATTATGAGAAAAAACTGAAATCTGAATTAGAGATTTGTTTCTCTCTCTCTCTCTTTGGCTGAATTATGATCATTGAGTCATACATTTATTCTTGGTCAACTAATAAATATTTACTATTTTTGAACATCAGCTTGAAATTTATTGCAGTTAAAGAGAAACTGAGTGCAGTATTTAATCATCTATTTAATTCAACATTCATTTACCGTTAAGTAAATCTATGATAGCTGTAGATATTCATCTTATAATTAGGGCTGCAAATATTCTTTCTCCCCCTCCTCCCTCCCTCTCAATATAATTTTTATGAAATAAGTTTAAAAGGTAAAGATTTTCCTCTCCAGTCAATGTCCAACTCTATGACATGGTGCTTATCTCTGTTTTTTGGCCAAACACATTTTCTGCAGTCATATGGCCCACATGGCTAAATGCCAAAGGTTCGTGGAACACTGTAACTTTCCCATCCAAAGTGGTACCTATTAATCTACTTGCATTTCCATGCTTTTGAACTGTTGATGAGCAGAAACTGGGGCAGGAATTGGAGTTCACAATGTTGTGTAGTGCTCCGGTCTTGAACCCAGACTGTCAGCTTTCTAACTGGTGTCCCTTTAAGTTTACCACATAGTAAAACATATAAAGGCATGCATTTTTTGCCTTGTCTCTCCAAAGTTACATCAATTTCCTTCCATCCATAACTTACCCTTTATAACAACAACAATAATAATAGTGTGTGTGTGTGTGAGAGAGAGAGAGAGAGAAAGAGAGAGAGAGAGACAAATTCATATTCTTTCTCTACAAGCAGCGCCAAATTTGGATCAAATGTGGATTAAAGGCAATTTTATATCAATTTATTCTGCTCAATCATCAAGTCAAAGACACAAATTAACAGTTTGAAAAGATTTATTTAAAATAAATTATACTTTACCTCAGAAGATTATAAGTTATACATAGAGAAAAAAAACCCACAAGGATTTTATACATATAAAAAACAGAATCAGCAGCTCAACTCAGCAGGATTGAACTCATTCAATATAACTCATTGCACAGTTCAATATATGATCCATATATGTCATGAGACGGTTCTCGATGACTTACAACATTGAAATGAAACTATGTATGCATGTATTATATATTATGTAGGTATATATCTAGTAGATTCCACGGTCTTAACCAGACCGTGAAGGACAATAGTTGCTTAGTTGTTTTTATTTGAACTCCCGTATTTATGATGATTTGTACTTCCACAACATTCTGATGCTACAACTAATTAAGATTAAACCAAATTTACTGGCTCCAAAAGAACTTGACTGTTATTCAGAAAGCAATTAATTTCTTCTGATAAATGCATATTGATTTGAAAAACATTTTTTGCTGCATTTCCCCCTGCTTTTTTTCTTTGTCCTTTTTATTAGTTTGTAAATCTTAATACCATGTATTTTTTTGATACAATACTTACAAGGTATTCACTGAAGATTATTGACATTCTTATTGTTTAGTTAAATTCAACTGCTAGAAATAGAGGAAAAAGAAATATTTCCTTGTGTTTTCATTAATTATGAACCAAGCTTTGGCTACCCAAATTTATAAAAAGTTAATTATGTTCATAAATTTAAAGTATTTGGAATTAAATTTAGTCCTGCAGATAAAAATAATTTTGTTTTCAATTGGCATGCAAGGCAGAGCTCTAAATAGAAAAGCGAATTCTTCAGATTTCAGTCCTTCAAACTGAACCAGTTTGAAAGTAGTTCCAGATGTTTACAATTGTTTGTTTATTTATTTATTGGATGTATAAAGCCACTCAACTCAAACAGTGTACTCTGACAAATGTACAACAGAAAACAAGCAATAAACCAAAAGGACTAATAATATTTGTTTATTTATCTGTCCAATTTATATAGTGGTCCATCTCAGCAAATAAGTAACTCTGGATAGTATACAATGAAGCTAAACAGTCAATAAATACCTAAAGATCATTACCATTATTAATTATTAAAACAAAATAATTAAAAAGATAATAAAAACAGAGCAAGTTCAAGAAATAGTAGACAAAGCATTAATAATCAATCCATCTTACCAGTTCACCCATCCCTTACATCACACTTGCCACAGACAATGGATAAACATGCCCAAAGCTGTCTCAATACTATATACTAATCTGGATCCTGTCTGGAAAGCATCCAGACAATCCATTTTTTCCTTTTTTTTTTTTTACAGAAGGATGGACAAAAATTGTCCAGATGGTCTGGATACAAAAATGGCTGTCTGAGGAAGAGATACAAACCCTTTTTCTCAGAGAAACATTTACCATTGTGCAGAGATCACATTTACTATTGTGTAGATATCTCCTCAAGATCTTTCAAGGAGATCTTCTCAAGGAGATTATTTTTCTTTCAAATTCTTTTAACAGGATTTTGTTTCTATTCTTTCAATCATCCTCATTGCCTTTCTCTGAATTAGTTGCAATTTGCCTTAATCCTCTTTAAAGTGTATTAAAGTGGAATTGGCCAATGCAGAATAAAATGGAGACATTATTCGCCTGATGCGCTAGTTGCGGCCCTTTCTTGATTGGGACGCCTTACGCATGGTCACTCATGCCCTGGTCACCTCCCACCTGGATTACTGTAATGCCCTCTACATGGGGTTCCCTTTGGGGAGCACCCGGAGGTTGCAGCTGGTACAAAATGCGGCCACGCGGGTGGTTATGGGGGCGTCTGAAAGCTCTCATGTGACACCTCTGCTGTGCGAGCAGGATTGGTTGCCGGTTGCCTTCCGGGTGCACTTTAAGGTTCTGGTTTTGACCTTTAAAGTGCTCCATGGCATCGGACCAGGCTATCTGAAAGACCGCGTTCTGCCAGTAGTCTCCCACCGACCTGTGCGCTCCCACAGGGAGGGCCTCCTTCGGGTACCGACGGCCTCTATGTGCCGCCTGGTGACCCTGAGGAACAGGGCCTTCTCTGTGGGGGCACCCGCTCTCTGGAATGGGCTCCCCCTGAGCTAAGAACGACCACCGACCTGAGGGTGTTCAGGCGTGATTTGAAGACCTGGCTCTTTGAGCAGGCTGGCCTGGGCTGATCCTAAATTAATTTTAATGGGGTTTAATGTATTGAATTTTAAGATTGGGATTTTAAATTTGGTTACAGCCCTTATTTAATTCTATTTTAATTGTTATATATATGTGGTTTTAGTAGGCTGTGAACCGCCCTGAGTCCTTCAGGAGAAGGGCGGTATATAAATCTTAATAAATAAATAAATAAATTATTTTATAGCAATTGGAGACTAAACCATTATTGATGCTGCCAAAATTGCAATTGCCCTTTTTTGTATCCACAATTCTTTATTGACTTCCATTCAGTTTGCTATAGATTCATAGGACTGGAAGAGACATTGGAGGTCTTCTAAGCAAACTCCCTACCCAAGATAGAACTCCTCATACTATCTCATGTCATTAATATTTGTTTCAAGATGTCTTTCACAAATGCCTGTTTCAAGTGAAATGTGCCTGTGATGTAATTTGTTTTTGTTTTTGTTATCTGCATTTTTTTTAGCTAAGAATGTTTTAAATTGTATTCTGCTTGAGATATATTATTTATTCCATTTCTTTATCCAAACCAGTAATAAAAACACTGAAGACTACAAGCCTGAAGCCTTACATATCTAATACTTTCTTCTATTGTCACAAGGAATCATTGATCAGCATTGTTTGAGTAGATTTTTGATCCAATTATGCACCCATTTGTTATATCATCCAACTCTCATATCACTAACTTCTAGATCAGATTTTCATGGGCTGGGTAATCAAATTATTTGTTGAAACTAACATTTATTAAGTTTAAGCATTTTCATAATCTACTAAAAAAAATATATAATAAGAAGAGATAAATTGGTATGGAGAGACAATTCTTGGCAAAATCCATGTTGACTTTTAATAAGTATTAACTTGTTTTCAAAGCTCTTATAGATGAATCACATTATGATCTGTTGTAGAACATGCTGTAGATTATGCGTAAATGTGTTTGAGTTCTCAGCAATCCCCTAACAATATAATTTGGATTGATGACAAAAGAATGAGGGAAGGAAGTCATCTGGAACAGGGGTCTCCAACCTTGGCAATTTTAAGAGTTATGGAGTTCAACTCCAGAGTTCCTCAGCCAACTTCACTGGGAGTCCACAAATCTTAAAATTGCCAAGGTTGGAGACCCTTGATCTGGAAGCCCACTAGTTTGCAATATATGCAAAAGTATCTCATCAGTGTAGAACCTGTTGCAAAATGTTGTAGAAGGTAATAAAGATGAGACATCTATTCATGTACTGTATGATACAGCAGAAACTACAGGTGGAAGTGCAGGTACACCTTGATGTGTCTAATGTAAAGATTGAAGCACTGAATAAATAATAATTGTTCTTTATGTATGAAAAGTATTTTACACTAGAATGTAATTTTAAAATGTAATGTTTTTAAATGAGCCAGATTTGGATCTTTGGTGTTAATTTGAAAGTGTATTTTTGGCAAAATCCATGTTGACTTTTAATAAGTATTAACTTGTTTTCAAAGCTCTTATAGAGATCCGTAAATGTGTTTGAGTTCTCAGCAATCCCCTAACAATTAATTTGGATTGATGACAAAAGAATGAGGAAGGAAGTCATCTGGAACAGGGTCTCCAACCTTGGCAATTTTAAGAGTTATGGAGTTCAACTCCAGAGTTCCTCAGCCAACTCACTGGGAGTCCACAAATCTTAAAATTGCCAAGGTTGGAGACCCTTGATCTGGAAGCCCACTAGTTGCAATATATGCAAAAGTATCTCATCAGTGTAGAACCTGTTGCAAAATGTTGTAGAAGGTAATAAAGATGAGACATCTATTCATGTACTGTATGATACAGCAGAAACTACAGGTGGAAGTGCAGGTACACCTTGATGTGTCTAATGTAAAGATTGAAGCACTGAATAAATAATAATTGTTCTTTATGTATGAAAAGTATTTTACACTAGAATGTAATTTTAAAATGTAATGTTTTTAAATGAGCCAGATTTGGATCTTTGGTGTTAATTTGAAAGTGTATTTTGATGATCAAAATCATTAGAAGTGATTCTAATGAAAAGTTCTATGAAAAGTATCTATTCAGTAAGCACCCTCTTCTAGTAGAAAATTTATGTGACAGGAAAAAATATATAGCCAAATTCCAAATTGTGTGATTGAGTGTAAAGAATCATATATAGCGTTTCAAAATGGCAGCCGGAGGACGCGTCTGTGATGAGCTCCGTCACGGCGGCTGAATTTTGGGGTAGGCTTCCCTCCCCCCAGGTCCCCACCGGTGGCAGAGGTGGCTAAAGGACTGGGGGAGGGGTTGGCGATCCCGGAGGGGCCGCATGGGGACGTTGAGGCTGGAGCCGAAGGCTGGAGGCTGGAGCCGAAGCCGAAACTGGAGCCACCCGGACGATCTTCGAGCGGCGGAGGCCCTGCCGCGGCCGAATTTCAGTCGCCGCGACCGATGTTGGGCAGCGCTGGCCTTGGAAAGGTGTCAGAGGCGACGATGGAGCCTGCGGTGGGGTCGCCGGTGGAACCGCTGTTCGCGACCTCCCGGGCCGCCCGGGTTGTTGCTTGGGCGGGCTTCGGGCGTCGGAGGCCCTGCCGTGGTCAATTTCTGACCGCCGCGGCTGGTGTCGGGCCATGGCGGTCTTGCCGTGGCCGGGCTTGGGTGAGGCTGCAGGCCATGGAGTTCAGAGAGATGGGGCCACCGTTGGATGGCCGCCCGGGCCGCCCCGGTGGCGGCCCCGGCGGTGTCTGGGCGGCGGTGTGGACGGCTCTGCTATGACTGGACTTCATCATGGCGGCTGTTGCGGGTGGCGCCGTGGTGGCCATGAGGGGCGTTGCGACGGCTGAAGATGGGGAGGGGGTGGCTGCGGAGGAGAGGACTGGGCAGCCACGGTTGATATCTTGCCCCGACTGGGTTCTGGTCATGGGACAGGCTTTGCCCGTCGTGACTGCTGTGGGTGGCACCGCGGCGATCGCACGGGGAGGAGCCTGCCCTTGGCTGCCGAGGTGAACATAGGTGGTGCCACGGCGGCCTTGGATGACATCTGGCCTCGGTCGTGGGAGAGGGCTTGGAGTCCCCGGTGCCCTTGGCAGTTGGGACTTTCTGATTCGATGGCGGTGGCGGCGGTTCCAGTGGCGGCGGGTTGTGGCTTCGATGGCTCCGATGATGACGGGGACCAGCTGGCCACGGGGACGACGTTGTTTGGTGCTGTCCCTTCGGTGTTGACAACAGAGGCAAGGATGGTGGCCCGGGTGGGACATGGACACTACCTGAACGTTTTCGAACTAGGCCTCGGTCCCGACCAGTGGGGCTCCTGGGTTGCCGGCATCGGTCAGGGGAGGCCCAGTTGAGGGCGCCATTAAGATATTCTGAAGACCTATGGGCCTTGAGAAATGTCCCCCTTTCTCTTAAGTAGCCCTCTAAACTTTCAAAGACATTTTTCAAGGACAGATCCTGGGATCCGGAGAGATGGTGCGGCCGCAAGAAACGCTTGGGGGAGGGTTCTTGCCTACGTAAATTTTTATCTAGATTTTCATTGGGGTTAGGGATGGCCGGGCGGGGGTTGGGGGACAACCCACCTGGGGCTGGGGCCAGGCCATGGGTCAAGCGTTGCCGGGAGGTGCTGGGGTCGGGTGGGGCCGTATTGAGGATGGGGGGTTGTTCCGGGGAGGGTGAAATACACTCTATTGGCACGGTGAGCGGGAGAGGCAGATTTGGCGGTTATAGGGGGCCATATCCTGTATTGGGAGCACACCCCCGCTGTTTGTGTGTGGTGGTGCGCTCCGACCCCCTTGTCATGTCCCGTTCCCTGGGTGGTCTGAGTCATCGGGCCCTGGGCCTTCGGTTGATGTTGTGTAATGCCAGGTCCATCGTTAACAAGGCCCCCCTCATTTATGATTTGATCTGTGAGGGGGGGAGCGGACCTGGCGGGTATTACCGAAACCTGGTTGGGCCAAGAGGGAGGAGTTCCTCTGGTGTAAATGTGTCCAACCGGGTTTCGGGTCTTTCATCGACCGAGGGCTCAGGGGAGGGGTCGGGGGGTTGCGGTGGTTATTAAGGAAGATCTGTGTCCTAGGGAATCCACTGTTTCTCAGACGACCGGATGTGGGTCTCTTTTCATGAAGTTTGGTCCCAGGGTTCAGGTGGGCCTGTTGATCGCATACCTGGCTCCCTGCTATGTGACATCGGCCCTGCCTGAGCTCCTTGAGGTCATAGCTGGCTTGGCGGTTGAGACCCGCAGGCTTATGGTCATGGGGGATTTCAACCTGCCTTCTGCCGGTGGGGCCTCGGGGATTGCTCAGGAGTTCATGGCTTCCATGACAGCCATGGGCCTGACCCAATTAATTCGGGATCCTACTCACTTGGGGGGTCACATCCTGGATTTGGTTTTTGTCTCTGATCAGTGGCAGAATGATCTTGGTATAGGGGATGTGGCTGTGGAACCCCTGCCATGGACTGATCATTCACTCCTTAGACTCGAGTTCCATTCCGCACTACCCTACCGCAGGGAGGCGGGGCCGATAAAATGGTACCGCCCCAGGCGCCTGATGGACCCAGATAGGTTCCTGATGGAGCTTGGGCCATTTCCCAAGACTCACACACACGACTCGGTCGAGGGCTTAGTGGCCACCTGGGATAGGGTGGCCACTGGGGCCCTTGACCGGGTCGTGCCCTTGCGGCCTCTGACACGGTGCCGATCCCAAGTGGCTCCTTGGTTTTCTGAGGAGGTGAGGGAGATGAAGCGCTGGAAAAGACGCCTAGAGAGTAGTTGGAGGGCCAGCCGCTCTGGATCTGACCGAACACTATTACGATCCTATATTAAGGCGTATTTAGTGGCGATAAGGACGGCGAGGCAGTCCTACCTCTCCGCCCTTATTGCCTCCGCGGAAAATCACCTGGCCGCCCTGTTTAGGGTGACCCGCTCCCTTTTGGAGGTGGGGGTGCGGGAGGATCCCTTGCAGGGGCGGGCTGAGGATTTTTCTAGGTTTCTGCAGGACAAAATCACTCAGATCCAGGATGAGTTGGACTCTGACTGGGCATCTCCGGGCGGGGGGGCGGAGGTGGATTTCGGGGAGGTCATTTGGGATGAGTTCGATCCTGTTACTCTGGAGGACGTGGACAGGATACTGGGAGGGCTTAATGCCACCACTTGTTTATTGGACCCGTGCCCCTCCTGGCTGGTCCTGGCCACTCGGGAGGTGACACGAGGCTGGTTCCAAGGGATTATTAACGCTTCCTTGAGAGAGGGGCTTTTACCCGCCGCCTTGAAAGAGGCGATGGTGCGGCCCCTCTTCAAGAAACCGTCCCTGGATCCAGCATTATTGTCGAATTATCGTCCGGTCTCCAACCTTCGCTTTGTTGCGAAGGTTGTTGAGAGTGTGGTGGCAAGTCATCTCCCTCAGTACCTGGATGAAGCGGTATATCTAGACCCCCTCCAATTGGGTTTCAGGCCCGGGCACAGCACGGAGACGGGGTTCGTCGCGTTGGTGGATGATCTCTGGAGGGCCTGGGACAGGGGTTGTTCCTCTGTCCTGGTCCTGTTAGATCTCTCAGCGGCTTTTGATACTGTTGACCACAGTATCCTATTGCGGCAGTTGGGGGGGTTGAGATGGGAGGCACCGTTTTACGGTGGTTCTCCTCCTTCCTCTCTGACCGCTCACAATTTGTGTTGACAGGGGGGCAGAGGTCGATCCTGAGGCCCCTATTATGTGGGGTGCCTCAAGGGTCTGTGCTCTTGCCCCTGCTGTTCAACATTTATGTGAAGCTGCTGGGTGAGATCATCCGTGGTTTCGGGGTGGAGTTCCATCAGTACGGTGATGACACTCAGCTGTACATCTCTATCCCGGGCCACACCAATGAAGCCCTCAAAGTGATGACCCGGTGCCTGGAGGTCATGCGGAGTTGGATGGGTCTTAACAGGCTTCGTCTCAACCCGACCAAAACCGAGTGGCTATGGTTTCCTGCGCCCAGATGCAGCCAGCTTATTCCGTCGCTGGCCATGGGGGGAGAAATTTTGATCCCCATGGAAAGGGCTCGCAATCTAGGTGTCCTCCTGGACATATGGCTGTCTTTAGAAGATCACATTATGGCCGTCGCCAGGGGGGCCTTTTGTCAGATTCGTCTGATTTACCAATTGCGGCCCTTTCTGGATCTGGACGCACTTCGCACAGTCACTTCTGCCCTCATCATCTCCTGCTTGGACTATTGCAATACTGTCTACATGGGGCTCCCCTTGAACAGTATCTGGAGGCTGCAGTTGGTCCAGAATGCGGCCGCGCAGGTGATCTTGGGAGCCCCTCGGAGCTCCCATGTAACACTGCTTCTCCGCGTGCTGCATTGGCGTCCTGTGGCCTTCCGGATCCGATTCAAGGTGGTATTGATCGTTTTTAAAGCGCTCCATGGCTTGGGACTTGGGTACTTACGGGACTGCCTGCTGCCATCAACAGCCTCCCGCCGCCCAGTGCGCTCCCACAGGGTTGGCCTCCTCAGGGTTCCGCCACCTGGTCGTTGCTGGTTGGCGGCCCCGGGGGTACAGGCCTTCTCTGTGGGGGCCCCCTCCCTGTGGAATGATTTGCCCCCGGAGATACGGGCCATTACCGACATTCAGACCTTCTGGCGCGCAGTAAAGACCCTGTTTTTTCAACAGGCTGGCCTGGCCCAGTAACGATTTTTGGGGTTTTTAATAACTAGGTTATTATTTTTTAAAAAATTAAATTTTAAATTTGTATTAATTTTATATTTTAAATTGTATTTCGGCCTTGATGAAATTGTTTAATTTGTTTTTAATTGTATATATTGTTTGTTTTTAGTTGGCTGTGCACCGCCCCGAGTCCCTTTTTTGGGAGAGGGGGTGGTATAGAAATTTAATAAATAAATAAATAAATAAATAAATAAATAAATAATAGTATTTTTTTTAAATTAAATTAGCTGTAAAAGTACTAATGTGGTGTTATTTCCTCAATAATGGAAATAATCTTTTTGTAATATTTTCTGTGTTCTCCATTGATACATGCTGGGTGATGTTGAATAGCTTTAGGAAACAAGCATATTGAAAACACTATAATTACTATTACAAGGGGCTTAATAATACATAGTGGTATTGCCATAAATATTCTATCAGTTTCCAGGTGTTTGCATTCTATGCCGAAGAATTATAAAAGTAATTTTTAAAACTCCAGTGGGAAACAATTATAAACTAGCTTTGTAACATAGCACCATTGATTTCATTGCTTAAATTTCCACTGAACCCATTAAACCATACTTTGTATCACATTTCTAAGAGAAGGACACTGTCCTAAAGCAATTCTGACTAAATATGGATGGGGTTAGAAGAAAAAAGGAAGGAAGACTGAACTGCAACAAAGCAAATTTATGCATCACAACCTTCTTCACTTTGGCCCTATGTTTTTAAGTATGGAGGATTAGGATGCATAGGGCTGGCTCCATGATGGATCACATGACCTGTAGGGCTTGAACCAAGATATCAACATTCTAAGCTGCTTAGAGAGGGGTGAATTCTTGTTTTCTGCAGATCCTGGCCTTATCTAGGCTTTCCCTCCTTCCTCCCTCCTTCCCTCCCTGCATTCCTGACTTTGTTCCTTGTCTTTCTGTATAGTTTTCAGGGAGTTCTAGTGTGATAGACAATAAGACAGATATATAACCTCTATGTTCAACTTCTCTCCAACGTTCCATCGAGTTTGAAAGAATAATTGACAGAGGTTTGCTTATACTTTGACAAACAAATATAATGTAGTGTTTATACAGATATATAATTTAGTTTATACAGATATAAAAATATTTTTTTCTGAAACAGCAGCATCTATACATATATTGTAGGATATTAGAAATGTGGTAAATATTGAGAAAAGAGGGAAATGAAGTGCAGAAAGTACAGTGATAATTATCACTTTAGCAGTTGACAAAACAGAACAAACATAATTGCAATGGCAAGCTAATTAACACATATATAGTGTGATATAAAGTGTTACATTTATTTAAGCTATAGGCATAGAATTTAACCTTTGATGAAATATACCAGAGTGATTTTGCTTTCTATATTTTGTTGGATTTTAACAATACATTAGAACGTTCCTCATCTGGGTCTGAATGTTCCAATTTCTAATATGAATTTGGGCAATTTAGTTTTGTTTGTAGATTCTGACTTGTTTGTCTGTGTAGAAAGAAGAAGTTATATGTCAAATTGATAGAGGAATATCTTTATAGGTGTTATTCCTATAGAAATGAAGAGAGAGAAATGGAGTAGAAAGAATACACAATAAACTATGAAATATACCCCTATCTGACAATGATTTTAAAAAAGCAGTTTACCTGCAATTTCAAATGAGAGAATCTAAGAGTATGAATAAAACTTTAAAATTTATACCTCATCTTTCAAACGTATCTTTCAGCTTTAACGGAAGAAACAAAATAGAAATAGTGGTAAAAGGGTTAAGAGTCAAATAGCAAAATGGGTAGGTGGCATTTAAATTTAATAAATAAAATTAAATAAATTTAATATAAAATTATATAGTAAAGCTAACTTTGACTAATTATTCTTTAATAACTTTCCAATACTAGTGATTTTTTAACTAGTCACTTATAGTATGTTGTATATACAAAATTAAATTAAAATGGATGCACAGTGATAGAGCCAAAAGTCAAGTAAGTTAAAAAATCCATTAAAAAAAAAATTATCACATAGGGAAAAATAAAACATTAGAAAAAGCATTTCCCCCTGCCAATGTATAGAATTTTAATAATGAACTATTTTGTATTGTGATAAATGGAATTTGGCAAATATGTCACCCTAATATATCTCCAAAGAATCTTGACGACACTGAATTTATTAAGTCCCAAATCTTTTTTAATACAAAACTGCCCAATTAGATATGCACTAAGTGACTTCCATCCATCTTAAACAATGCAAATAAGTGTACGGTTCATTAATTATTGGTACCCATCATAAATGATAAATTGAAAAGCAACTATGGATTATAAATCTAAATTCTTTTAGGAGAATATTTCCTTTTGGAGGATGTTAGCTTTTCTAGAAGTGAAAAATAGTTCCATGTAGAAATAATACCTTGCTGAATTGTACATATTGTTATAGGAAGAAATATGGCTATAATTAGAAAGAGTTGTAGAGATGCTGAGAGATTTGACCTAGAATTTTTATGGACATGTAGCTAGATATTGCAAGTGTATCACCTTGGACGTAAAGGTTTGTGTTATAAATACTGTCAGTTGATCCCTTATGGCAGGGGTGTCAAACTTGATTTCATTGAGTGCCACATCAGGGTTGTGTTTGACTTGGGGGGCTGGGGGGTGGAAGGGCATGGCCAGCTCAATGTTACTCCTCTTGGGGGTGCCTGTGATGGTCTGACCAATCTGTCAGTGAAAAGAGACTTCCAAGCTCTATTTTCACTGGCAGAGTTGCAGAAGACCATGGAAACAGAAAACAGAGCTTGGGAGCCCATATTTGTTGGCAGAAGCACTGTTGGCCAGTCCTTCGCTGTTTTCAGGGTAGCCCTGCAGGCCAGATCTAAGTACCCCATGGGCTGAATCCAGACCCTGGGCCTTGAGTTTGAAATCCCTGCCTTATGGCTTATTAAAAATGGCTTCTGATCAACTAGTAGTGTAAACTGAGAAACCTGTAGGACGTGATGTTGACCCAGGTATTCTGCAACATGGACACCCTATCTAGTGTTGTTGGGAGATTTAGATCACTAACATTGGCAGCAATAGAGACTTCTATTCCAAATGAAAATTAACAGTTTTCAAAACTTTTTAAAGCTAATTCATTCTTTTGTTCTTTCATGGCAAAGATGGCTTCTAAAAAAAAGTCAATAAAACATATCAAGAAAAGACAGGTGTTTTTTTTTAAATACAAATTAAATTACAGATTAAAACATTCAATGGAGCAAAAAGCAACAACAGATGATTGTTAGAAATAAAACCAGTATTTTAGTTATTGTATGTTTAGATTTTATTTGGCTCTCTAATACTAAATTGTGATCACAGGTGTAAGAGGAATGATTACTAAAGGTATTCCTCAATTTATGACCACAGCTGGGACTAGAATTTCTACTTTATTATTGTTAAATGAACCCTACCTAATTTTACAAATGTTTTTGCCATTGTTCAGCAAATTGGTTCTTAAGCAAATCATTGCAATTGTTATGTGAATCACGTGGTAGTTAACCATATCCAGTTTCCTCCATTGACTTGTTGGAAGCCAGCTTGGAAGGTTGTGATAGGAGTAAGTGAAAGGTCTTCAAAAATTTAAAAATTAAAGGAAGTAGCTGCAAGGGAAAGCTAAAAATGAATTGAGTAGCAGGAAATATGTAGGAGATGGTCATAACCTCATAGTACCTCAGATAACAGGTAATATGGAGGGATGTGGCAGCCAGAGCACGGTTATAAAGAAGGGAACATTTTGGGTTGGTACTATGAAGAAAACCAAGCTTTGAAAGCTTATCTCCCCATTTGCAGCAATAAATGAAACAAAGGCCTTCGCTGTGTCCTGGCTGGTTATTGTTCAGGCAAGCTTGCCTCTGGTCACGAAGAGTATTAGCCAGGAGCACATAGCCAGGAGCACATAATGGGGACCCCATGACCCTGGGATGCTGAAAGCATTGTAAATACATGTTGGTTGCCAAAGGCCCAAATTTTGATCACATGATTGTGTGAAAATGCTGCAATGGCTGTGTGAGTATCAGTTGCAAGTCACATGGTTGTAAATCAAAGACTACCTGCATACATTCTCAACAAATTATCAATTTAGCTTAAACTGCATTTGGAAAGATGGCTCTCTTTCAGTAAGTACAATGATATAATTTAGAGTCACAAATATACTTTATTTTGTCTGAAATGTCTGATAAATGATTCAATGGAGAATGATTGAAGTTTGTTTTAAAATAGTAAAGTCAGAAGCAGTAGATGCTAGAATTGAAATCTGTAAATATCATATGAAATAAGTACAAAGTTTTTTTGGGGGTGGGGATGTCTTTTTGCTTTCCTGAAGCAAAATAATACTTCCTAGTTTTAATGTTCAAGAGAGTAGACTTCAGAACTTATAGGAGGATACTCTTGATTTGGCAATATTGTACAACATTCTTTTTTTTTTAAAAAAATAGTAAATTTTATTTAGTTTTTCAAAATTTAAAAACATAAAATAAAACTGTATACATCATTATATCAATGTCAAGAAATCTTTTACATTTCCTTATCATCTTTCTATATACACATTTCTATTTCTATTTCTATATATTGTACAACATTCTTATTAGATCAATCAGTGCGAAGCAAGAGTTTATAAATTTGCATCTACTACATGCCAGTGCACAGATGGATTTCTATTGGTGTATTATTTCTAACATTTATTTATTTATTTAAATTTGTATACCGCCCCCCCTCTCCTGGAGAGACTCAGGGCAGTGAACA
This sequence comes from Bungarus multicinctus, assembly GCA_023653725.1. Taxonomy (NCBI): domain Eukaryota; kingdom Metazoa; phylum Chordata; class Lepidosauria; order Squamata; family Elapidae; genus Bungarus; species Bungarus multicinctus. The sequence continues at coordinate 55,907,142 of CM042844.1, forward strand.
GCCAAGATAAAATATACATATAAGAATACACGTACAATATTTAAAAGTTAAAAAGAATTAAATAAGTTGGCCATATCAAAAGATTAAAAATAAGAGATTAAGAAGGTTAAAACCAAATTAAAAGCTCTAAAAACCCCTAGGCCAGACCGGCTTGTTGAAATAAATAGGTTTTCAATGCATGGCGGAAGGTCAGGAGATCAGGGATGGTCCTCATCTGCGGGGTAATTCATTCCAGAGGGAGGGTGCCCCCAATGAGAAGGCCCGCATCTTCGGGGTCACCAGCCATCCAGCCGGCGGCACCCCGAGGAGGCCGAGTCTATGGGAGCGTATTGGTTGGTGGGAGGCCGATAATGGCAGGAGGCGGTCTGCAAATATCCTGGTCCTGAGCCATGGAGCGCTTTAAAGATAATAACTAAGACCTTGAAGCGCACCTGGAGGGCCACCGGGAGCCAATGCAGCTCGCGCAAGAGTGGCGTGACATGGGAGCCCCGAGGAGCCCTCAACACCAACCGCGCGGCCGCACTCTGCACCAGCTGGAGCCTTCAGATGCTCTTCAAAGGAAGCCCCATGTAGAGAGCATTGGCATAGTCTAGCGGGAGGTTACGAGGGTGGAAGTGACCGCACGGAAGTGACCGTGCGAAGCGCATCCCGATCCAGAAAGGTCCACAACTGGTAGATCCTACGGACCTGACCAAAAGCCCCCCTGGCGACGGCTGCCACATGGTTCTCCAATGACAGCCGCACATCCAGGAGGACACCCAGATTGCGAGCCCTCTCTGTGGGGGCAAGAATTTCCCCCCCCCCCACAGCCAGCAATGGAACCAGCTGGCTGTATCGGGGTGCCGGGAAGCACAGCCACTCAGTCTTAGATGGGTTGAGCTGAAGCCTGTTCCACCCCATCCAACACAGCACGGCCTCCAGGCACCGGGTCATCACTTCGGCGGCTTCATCTATATCAACATGATCATCCAATCTGCTAACCTCAGTATAGATTTTGAGATTTGTGGCAGCTAATGTATAATTTACAGTTGGATATTAAAAAAGGAGAAGATACCAGTTCATTACAATCAATAATAAGAATTTATCAATTAAAATCCAGTTCTTAAAACACTGAAGAGATTACTCTCAGTTAGTCAAAATGATAAGGAGGAAATTGCATGGAATTGACATACAGAGATGTTGTTTTCATTGGCCAAGTTTTGGAGCCCTTACTTCTCACCCCATCACTGTATCCCAACTGCTTAATTTAAGTATCTGCTATAGAAGGTTACATATTAATGAGGATTAGCTACATTGCAAAATGTCTGACAGATATTGAGTGCCTAGCAAAAACAAGGGAGAAGTCTAATGATATAATTGAAGTCACAATGGAAATTTTTTTTTTTACAATTTGTGAGAGTAACTAGGAAGAGCTAGTTCATCTATGCTGTCTCCTTTCCAGGTGTTAATAAAAGAAGTTGGCCAGTCATATGCACAAGTTGGCTAGTTACATATTTCAATTGCATTGTCATGTCCACCCTCTTAATCTCCCCTCTTCCTCATGTCTTTGAATATGGTCATAGAAATTATAATCTTCTATTGCAATAACACTTAGACTTATATACCACTTCATAGTGCTTTACAGCCCTCTCTAAGCGGTTTACCAAGTCAGCATATTTCCCCCAACAATCTGAGTCCTCATTTTGCTAACCTTGGAAGGATGGAAGGCTGAGCCAACCTTGAGCCAGTGAGATCCGAACTGTCAAACTGCTGGCAGCCGGTGATCAGCAGAAGTAGCCTGCAGTACTGCATTCTAACCACTGCACCACTGCGGCTCTTCTATACATTTCTCAGCATGCTCTGCACCACACTACGTCATATTTGTCTATTTCCTTTTTTCTTTCCCAAGTGAAGCACTTGTTTACTGAGATTCCATCTGGAACTAATGTGAGAACAAGATATGTTCTCTTCAAATTAAGCAGGCTGATTCAAATACATTTTATTATAGCCTGCGGGCAGTACATTTAGAAACAAACAACTTTGTATAAACCTTTATTTTTAAACATTGGACATACAATAATTACAATGATAACACTAGTCATGATTTTAGTTTATATGCTACAAAAGTAATCACCTACTGTGTTCTAAAAGGTACATAACAAAAATTGGTGATATTATATATTGCACTTATCAGTGGAGAGAAGAGCTACAAAAAAATCTGCCTCATGTGGATTTACTACTAAGGAAAGATGAATTAACTTCTGCTGTAAATCAGAATAAAATTGGCAGTACCATAGACAAAAGGGATGGCTTCAATTTACTCATCCTACATAGCACTCACAGATTATTGTACTTTACTTTGCAATAATATAGATACGAGGATGTTAGTACTCACTGCTGGAAATGCCTAATGAAGAGCAGTTTTTCACAGCATGCCTATTCTCATTGCATTATTTAAATTTAAAATGACTGAAACAAAAACCCAGACAGTGTTGTCAGGAGAGAAGGAAAGAGAGAGAGAGAGAAAGAAAGAGAAAAAAAGAGAGAAAGAGACACACAGAGAGAGACTGTTTGTATATTAATGATGTGAACATTCAAAGTTTCAATGGTGACCCTAAAATAAGTTTTGTCCATTAAATGATTGACAACATGATCCTGTGGTTTGAAAATTTTCTGAAAGGTCTCATTCAGCTGATACTGGTTGGCTCTCCCAACACCAGAAACCACTTCTTTATATCTTTTTTATATCTTTCTCTTTTTTCTATTTGTTTTTTCTATTGTTTTTCTGATTGAACTTTAAAAAATTTTCTTTTATTTCTTTCTCTTTAGTTGGTATTACTTCTTATTGCTGTCAAAACTTTCACTAACATTTTAAAATCCATCTTTATTAGTCTTTCTGAGTTATGAGTGCTTATACTTTTATAACTCAAGTTACATAGGGAAACTTACCTATTATTCTCTAGATATCAGTTTATTTAATATCTGGCAGAGATGAACTTATTTTCATGAATATGTAGAATAGAAAGTCCTTTGAAAATGTACTTGAAGATAATTATGAAATTCTTTTGTAAAACAGCGAAGAGTTACTTGCTTATATGTACACTGAATAACATGCAATTATGATTTATGACCTAATACTTGCTGCTTATATGCACACTGTGAGATTATGCATCCGAGACAAATTCCTTATGTATCCAAATCACACTTGGCCAATAAAGACTTCTTTTCTAAATTGAGCAATTGCTTTATTAGATTACTTGATTTATTCATTCTTTAGGAAAGTTAGAACAAAAAGGTATGGAGGCAGGAAATAAATCCAAATTAATCTAATTAATCTCAGTACAAAGTTAATCACACATCATTTGTTTATTTATTTATTTTGGAAGTGCCCATTAATTCCCAGAAGACCTGGATTTTATGGACAAATGGAATGAAGCTTTTAGTTTAATTCAACTCTTCAATATCCCTTCTCTTTAACTATCAAAATAGATTATTTAAATATAGAGATACCTAGAATTAGAATACATTTTGAGGTTACAGGCCTACAATTGATTTCAAAATAACAATAAGCGTCTCTATCCATTTCCAAAGGTGCTATGAAAAAGCATCATAACATGATATCTCTGCATGATATAAAAATAAAAAATACTGACATTTTTCATGTTTTAACTCTGAATTTAATTTCTCTGTGAAAAGAATTTACATAAATGAAAGGAATAAAATAATGCGTTAAATAATTAATTTGACACTTTATAAAATTAAAAACTTGCATCATCAATTCAAGTTAATAAGTAGGTTTTTTCCTGTGCCTTCTTTTTAAAATGGACTTGCAAAAATGAAAATACATTGTAGTTTGACATCTCCTACAAAATACATTGTAGTTTGACATTAAAATATCATAATGAATTTTGCTATCCACTTTTATAATACAATTTTTTTTTCAATTTTAGACATAAAATTAATCCACTTAGCAGCAGTTAGAAGAGAGATGTCTCTTATGCCCTTGTCCTCTATCAATTGGAATGCTGTTATTTGCTGTACATAGGAGTACCCTTGAAGATCACCTAGAAATTTCAAATTTGGTGGCAAATATACTTGCTGACATGTTTGCTTATCTGTTCAATAGTGGTATGTGTCACCACTGCATTGCGTGGTTACCAATTGTTAGGAAGTACAATGGGAAGAGGCTCAGAGGAAGCATTCTTTGTGTGATATAAATGGACCCTCCTCTCATGGCTTTTTAAAGACTGATGAAGATGTGACTTTTCTAGGCAGACTTTGGAGAGTGATCTGTTCTGGAGTCATTTTCGTGAAAAGCATGAGGGGAATTTTCCTGCCTGTTATCCATTCTTCTTGGAGCAAGGCTTATTGTGGCATTGCACTCATGAATGGCAGCACTTCCGTGAGCTTCGTCACACCAATGCAGCTGGTATCCTGCTGTGAGCAGCTGTACCAGTGTATCCAAACTTGCATCGGTGCCACTGCTTGCACTCACAACAGAACAGTAATCTTTGCAGGGTCCTGCTTGAAGAGGCTGCACCAATGTGTAGAACCTCGCAGCAATACTGCCACTCACATGTGCAATGCTACATCAAGCTTTGCAGGGTCCTGAGATATGCTGAAGGCTCAGAGTGGAGCCATTTTTGCGAAAGGCAGGAAAATGAGGAGGGAGAGGGAGCTTGAGGAATGAATGACAGGCAGGAAAATTCCTCTCCCCATTTTCCTGCCATTCAATTGCACCAGTGTGATGAAATTCATGGAAGTGCTACCATTCATGAGTGCAACACCACAACAAGCCTTGCAGGGTCCTGCTCCAAGAGGCTGTGCCAGTATGACAAACCTCAAGGTGGTGCCACTGCTTCTGTGCATGACTCACTCGAGTTGTAAACAGCCTGGCAATTTTTCAAGGGTGGGATTCAAATTTTTTAACAACCAGTTCTGTGGGCCTTACTGGGTGGGCATAGCTAGATAGGTGTGACCATGTGACTGGGTGGGTGTGGCTTCTTCTTTTGCAGCAACCCCCCTGGTTTTTTTGCCTCCTGGGGCTCCGGGAAGCCTGGGCAAAGCAGTAAGACAGTGAGAGGGATTCCGGCACAGCTGGTCATAGGAACAGCTGATCGTCTGGAGGGGAAAAAAAAGAAATATATGATAAGGATTGATTGGGCGGGGTGGGGAGGGGAGGGAGGAGAGGGGTGGGACCAGCCAAGGGCATGATTTGCCGGTTCTTTAAATTGTGCAGAATTCATAACAACCAGTTCTATAGAACCAGTCTGAACTGGTAGAATCCCACACCTGGAATTTTTGTGGCTTTTATATGCCCGGGATGCCTGAAGTATCCCTGGTATCTGAGTCCGACAAGGCCCAGCATTTGGGCTCCAGTGTGCTCTTCTCCTCCCGGTTGGTGACAGTGTGTTCATGGCATGTCCAGCTCACCAAGTCTGGCCTGCTGCACCTCAAAAAAAGTAAGACCCTCCTTAAAAATAAGCCCAAGTATTTATTTTCAAGTCTAAAAGAAAATAAGACTGGGTTATTTTCTGAGAAACATGGTATATCTATCTAAACATGGATTAAACTAAGTCAAACTTTTCCATATTTGCCAATAAGCAAAAAGTTTCTTATTATAATACTTTCCACAGTTTTTTTTAAATCTGATGTGATTTTTTATATTGCAGAGGTGTCAAACTCGATTTCATTGAGGACCATATAAGGGTTGTGTTTGACCTCAGGGACCAGGGTGGGTGTGGCCAGGATGGACATGGTGAGCTTGAGGTCACTTGTGTCAGTGGCATTCATGGTGGCCTGAGTGCTTTGCCAGTGAAAACAGGTTCCTGAGATATGTTTTCAGCCACCATGGTCTCCTGCAGCCCTTTACAGCAAAAACAGAGCTTGGGTGGATTGCGCTCCTGCAGCCCTTTACCAGCAAAAACAGAGCTTGGGTGGGTTGCTACCAGGCCCTTTTTGGTTGCAATGGCCTCTGCAGCCCTCTGCCAACAAAAATAGAGCTCGGGTGGGGGGGTAGGTGCGGTCTCCTCGAGCTTAGTTTTTACTGGCAGAGGGCTGCATGAGTCCATCACGGACAAAAATGGAGCCGGGAGGGGCACACATGGGCCTTTCAAGCTCTGTTTTCACTAGCAGAGGCACTACAGGCCAGATCTAAGCACTGGCTGGATCTGGCCCACAGGCCTTGAGTTTGACATCCCTGTTATATTGCATTTTTAGGATAACTTTGCATTTCCTATACCACAATGCAGATTTTTACTCATGTTCCTGAATGTAGTAGATCACATTCATCTTGCTTCTTACATCTGAAAGAAAGCTTCTACCTACTTTAGAGTTCATGGTGTCAGAAATTTAACACCTAGAAAATCACTATTCATAAATAAGAGTATAGCACAGAAATCTATCTTCTGGCCTGATTCAAATTGTTCAATTCTTCATATTCCTTAAAGATGAACAAAGCTTTCATGTTTAGTGGTAGAACATAGCTGGATATATAAGTTTAAAGAAACCACTAGTTCCAGATCTGAAAAATCACCAGGCAAACTGTTCTCTTGTGAGTCTCTTATCTAAAAAAGTAGCATTTAGCTATCACTTTAATTTCCACATCATTGAGGCAAAGAGGCAAATTGAAATGATATCTAGATACAGCCATCCAACATTAGTTTGAATTATGAGAAACCAACGAAGCTTTGCAATGGTGCCTGTAAATCAGGGGTGTCAAAATCACAGCATCACGGCATCATCATGTGACATATTGGGACATTCCTCCCATTTGTTAAACTGGACATGGGCATGGCCAGCATGTGATGCATCTGGTCCATGGGCCGGGAGTTTGACAGCCTTGCTGTAAAAAATAAGATCCTAATAACTATTCTAAGATTCCAATCATACTATTATTAGCACAGCCAGCATTAAACAATAGCTAGAGTATTTATAGCTACTATCAACTGATTTTTAAAATATGTGTATTTATTTTCCAGTTGCAATAATATTTCTGTGATCAGGATAGTTTTATATATTGTCATTATCTGAACCATATTTATTACTATGTTATGCTTACGAACTAGACTTGGATTATGTTTACAAACCATGCATCATGAAAGATGTATTAGGTATTCCTTAGCATGTCTAGGGTTATAAGGTCAGGTGAAGGTTCATCAAGATAAGTCTGATTTGTAAGCATATCCACCTCCTCACTACATTTTCTGCCTAAATCTGGCAATACATATTTTATTTGTTGTTTGTTTGTATGTTATATAAACTGATTCATTCCAGAGGCTCTAGGCAGTTTTTAATCTAGTTTTTATGAAGGTGTAATGCTACAGATGATCAGATACTGAGTTTTAGAATGTATTTTCCAAAACTTGTACATTCTGACAATTGTAGTAGGATATGAAGTAAACAAATAAACAAGCAAACGACAATTATCCTTTCTCAAAAGAAGACACAGAGATCTACTGTGATGATAAAACCCCTGATACCTCAGCATATATAACAAAGCTGAAAAATAGCCTGCAGTGACATTGCCATCAATATCAGAGAGAGAATAGAAATTTTTCTGAAAGTGTCAGACCTAATATAAATGCCTAGAGAGTTAAAGTATCTTTGGAAAGTACTGTCCACTCCCACAACCTGGCAAAATAATTAACCACAATTATTTAAGTGGAATGTACATATGTACATATATACTGTATGTATGCATTTCTATCTCTGTATCACTATATCTCTGCATCTCTTTCTCTCCAGTATGTATGTTACCTGTTTTTATATTTGATGTGTTACAATGGATTGAATTTTATACCTTTTATATTTTTACTCAATTTATGTATGTTTAATGCATGACATTCGGAATTGTTTACATGTTCAACTGTCTATCAGTTTGATTAAATAAAATAAATAAGTTTACCTGAAATCCCAGAAAAGTTAGTGTATCTTTTTCTTTATAGTAAACTGATTTTTTTTTTTAAAAAGCAGGCTTGTCCTTCTAAAATTATTATACTTGAAGACAAATGTAGAATAAAGTGTGCCTTTTTCCTCTTGTTCATGGCTTAAAAGCATCAATTGTTAAGTGGCCAATCAGTGGGCCAGATAATTGGAATAAAAACAACTGCTTCAGCCAGAAGGGCAGGAATCAAGTACTTTTGCAAGACATATATTCTACTTATTAACTAAACACAGCCAGAAAATTGTGTAAGCGTGAATTGGCAAAAATGTTAAATTAAAATAAACCTTGTTTGATGAACTTATTTTTAAAGAAGCTTTAGAAAATATTCTTTATAATAATTATTTTTAATGCTTTCAAGGCCCCAAAAGAGCTTCAGATAATCTAAGGCAAATAAAAGAGCTCAGGATTCTTCCTGGAGAATTATGTTTCTGCAAATTAGCTTGTAATTGATGTAGTGTATTACTATATTCTGCAAAAGAAAAGAGGATCAGAAGAAAGATATACATATTCTTTCATCATTCATATCACTTTTATTGTTTTTCATTTAACTAAGGGGATTAACAAATGACATTAATGATAACCTTTTTCATGTATAACATTTCAGAATTTAAGTTCTCAATTTTCCATATTATGTATCTCATTTAGGTCAGCAAATGACATCCTCTGCAGGAACTCAAATTATAGTAATGTATTATGCCATGTGTGTCAGTGGGGGGATTCAATTTTTTTTTTACTACTGGTTCTGTGGGAATGGCTTGGTAGGTGTGGCAGGGGAAGGATATTGTAAAATCTTCAGTCAGAGGTGGTATTTACCAGTTCTCCCAACTACTCAAAATTTCTGTTATCGGTTCTCCAGAACTGGTCAGAACCTCTGAATACCACCTCTGATGTGTATATATGTGTATATACACACACATATATATACAGACACACATATGCACACACCCACAGATAGAGAGAGAGAGCATGTGCCCATGTCTTTATCTTCCCCTGGGTGACACTTTTTGTGTATTTAAAATGTATTATCATATCAATTTTCTTTTCTTGTCTAACTTCAGTTTTTCATTAGATCTTAATTCCATGTCTTTGTACAATTGGCAGCTTTTTTGAATTCATCTTAAAGTGTAGTGTTTAGGACTAGTCACAGTACTAGGACTGAACAAAAGAGAATGAGGACTTCCCATAGTTTGTCCTTTTGTTGATGAACTTCATAGCAATATCACATTCATGACTCACATTGCCTGTATTCAATTATTATTCCAATTCTTTTTAATAAGTATTACTAACAATCAGGCATTTTACTTCTTCTGTAAATCAACCCATACCGTGCCTTTATGTTTCCTAAGTAAACTTTGAATATAAAAAATGAAATCTGTAGATTTTATTCAGTTATTTTCAGCCCATTTCTTCATTCTATTAAGCTATTTTGAAGATATGTTAGTCTGTCAAATTTTATATCATCTACAAATTGATATAATAATCTCTACCTCTTCATTTAAACCATTGAAAAATTTACTTGAAGAAGTAAGTTTACATAATTTCTTGGGAAATATGATTGTTAGAAATATCATCAACATACTTAATATACTTAATAATTGAAAGGTAGAGAGACCTGTGGCATTCTCTCTTTAGTATATTATTTCTTCTTCATAAAGGTTAATTGAGCAGTACCCTTTAGTTATGAATTTTGAGCCAACTCTGTGGCCATCCAATTGTTGTGTCATTCAGCATTGCTTACTGATGGAGAATGCTATTAGATACTTTTTCAATTACTTTTCTATTATGTCCACTGCTTTCCCATAATCTATTAAGGAAATTTCCTGATTTAAAAAAATAGATAAGGTTAATATGTTGAATTTCTTTTAGTAGTTTGGTAAGTCCATGCTAAGGTTAGTAAGCATTTATCACTTTTAAGATACTTATACATTATCTTTTTATGATTAACTCCCCTTTTAGAAAATGAGGACAACACATATTCTTCCATAGTCATTTGGCACTTCACTTTAAAGAGAAAAGGTACATTTTTTACTTAGAGCATTAGCTAATTAGTTCAGGACATTGGTTGCAATTATCTTGCCATTGAATTCATTCAGAATAAATAAATACCCTTCCCATATTTGAATCTCCCTTTGGCCACTTTATCCCACTCTTCACAATTATTTTGAGGAATATGTGCCTTTCTTATTGCCAGATATTGAAAAGCATGGACTTATCATTAGACTGATCCATATAGTTGGGCACATATTAGAACTTTCCTTTACATTGACCTTATATGAGTACTTTGGCATGAATATCATCAGTACTTTGGCATGAACATCATTTCCTCATAAGGTGGCTGAAAGCAGTTTGGCAGTTCAAATCTCATTCAGTATTCCATCTTTCTGAGATTGGTAAAATGAGGACCCAGATTGTTGGAGCCAATATACTGACTCTGTAAACCCCTTAGAGCGGCCTATAAAAGCACTGTAAAGCAGTATATAAGTATACGTGTTATAGCTATCATGGGGCTAAATGAAATCTCTAACCTTTGCAAACAGCATGGTTCAAGACTATAAAAGGGTATAATTGTATATAGACATAGCAAGAAGGGCAGTGAAATGGAATTATCTTTTTGTTTGTTTTTGTGGGACCAAAAAGAAAAAAGAAGAAAAAAAATCAGACAAAGCTTCAGGATTTAATACTTGGATCCTTGTCTATAGTTCCCTGTTCTTTCATTCTCTGATATTGCAATTCATGTATATTTTAATATTTTTAGAAGCACATTTGTCATACTTATTTCATCAAGCCAGTCTGGCCTAGGGTTTTATAGGGTTAAATTGGATTTAATGGGTTTTAATCTTTTATATTCCTGATTGAATTTTATTTGGAGCCACTATATTTAATCTTTTTAATTGTTTTTTAAATATTGTATTTATATCATATTTTAACTTTGACTGTACACCGCCAGAGGGGTGGTATAAAAAACTAATAAACTAATAAACTAAACTAACTAAACTATCAATCTGGCAAATTCTAAAAAATGTACTCTGACAGTTACCCTGCAAGAATATTTTCACTGGGTTCTGCATCATTAAATTAAGTTGCTTTATATGGCTGACATCACATGTGCAGTTCCAAATAACAAAGATCCTGATGAACTCAGAACTATTACAATCTTCCTTTTGACTTTCACTGTCTGTAAGTATATGATCTCATTTTGTGTTACTTTTTTCAAAGTAGCTGTGTTTATTTACTTCTCTGCTGAGAATCTTTCTTAGATGTTGCAGAAATTCAAATTCAAACATGAACTTCAGAATTTTAAAAAAGTTTTCATTTTTGGCACATATAGCTGACTTGAAATGGACATATTGCTAGATTTTAAGTAGCAGATGTTGTAACAGTATCACTGACTATTTTGCCAGGAATATATAATGTTCTTTTGATCCTTAACATCTATGGTAACCATTAATTTAGTTGAAGTCCTGCTAACTCTGGAATGCTTTCTGGTTATTTGTTGTCCTTCCATCACATGCCAGATTTGTGTTTACATTTAATTCTTTGAACCTGAGATACACATTATGGTTAGAACATTAGACGAAAAGTCCCTCCCCCCCAAAAAATAAATAAATTATTCTGGTTTTTTGAGTATATAACTCATGTCTTTTCTACTTTGTCACCATGAAATTTCATGCTTTAAGTGTTGGAAGTTTTGGAGGAACATGAAGATTTGTGTTTGATGTAACTCATGTGATACAAGAAAGTTCCTTGGATCATTGCTCAAGTGATAGATAATTTAGATTTGAGGAACTAAATCCAGAAACAACTTTTTCTTACACCACAACTGAAATGAACATGTGGGTGTTGGAATAGCTTCCAAGTGGTGTGCACTTGATCACTGGAAGATCAAAAATTTCCACAGCTCTTACATATTCATTGGAACTGGATAGCTCACCATTAATTTTTGCATCTATGTATGGAAATTGAGCCAGCTTGAAAACAAGAGGTTTGCTCACTTTCTGAATGCCGTCACATAGTGACTGCTTACTTCTTTCACTCATAACTACTGTTCTCATAACAGCTACAAAGACTCTCAACACACAGTTGAAGGGGGCAAATAAGGAGGTTGCAGCAGAGTTTAAATGATCTAAGAGATTCATCTCTTAAGGGCCTGTCTCCTTGTCGAATTTCTTCCTCTTAGTAAACAGTTGACTATCTATTTTCCTGAAGTGGATTTAGGGAAGCAGCATGAAAGTGAAAGCTCTCTCTCTCTCTCTTGATGTCAACAAGTCCAGCTTCCTGAAAATGCTAAAGAGATACACAATTAGTAGAAATATTGTACATACATTTAATAGGGTTCTTGTAGAGGAATGTAACTGTGGCCTTGAGAAAGAAGTGAGAAAGGTAATGGTTGCTCAGACTGGAAGTAGAAAACACACAAAAAAATAGAACAGTCCTAGAAACAGGACAGCTGTGAATGTTTGGGATAGATTTTCAAGATTTGCTGATCTGTGACCTTAATAAGACTGATTGACTGATTTTCAAAATCTTGTTAAATATACCCTACAACAACAACATAGCGTTCTTGAATCCTTGCAGTGTCTGTTTCTTGACTCAGCCTATCTTGAAGGGCTGTTTTTCTTCTTTTTCCCCTGAAGCTTCTGCTGTTATTGTTGTCATTGATTATCTTTTCTCCTGCCTGACTGCTATGTCTCTTATATCCATTTTCAGAGGTACAACATTCTACTAACTTTTGTGCATCAAGAATACTTGTCAGCCACAAGGTAAACTGGACTAAGAAATGGATATTAAAGGCTAAAATTACTTTTCTTGAGATTGGCTTTAATACAAAGAATTTTGCAAGTCTGATTGTATTGCATCTCCTCCCATTTCTTACATTGTAGTGAATTAGAGAGTTTTCTTTTAAATTACTTCTGACATTACCTATTTGTTCTGGACTTAAAAATGTTTAATCTCCTGTTGCACTGGAGATGAATCTTGCATATCACCATTAAGGTCATCTTTTTATATCACCTCGTGCTTATTTTTTAGCATTAAAAGGTTTCATTGGGGCCATCCCACATGAGTTTCAGTTTAAAATCATTTTTATCAAACACACCACACTTTCACTAAAGTAATTTTTACAGGCTTTATAATATGCAACAAATCTTGTGCTAGCAGTACATCCGCAACATAACTCAGAATTATGACTTATGGACATAATTCTACTAGTCTAAGAAAACAAATCTTTTCAGTTGTCACCATTTGAATAGTTATTCACCTACACTATTCTTTTTTCTTTGGACTGGGATGGAAAATGGATGAAAATACCATTTGAACGGCAGTTTTCAGATTCCTTACTAGAGCTTCAAAGAAGTTGATATGATAGTAAGTATTTTTTGTAATATCATTCATGACCACATGGATAAGCTGAAAGGATAATTATCAATGGACTTAATGAAACTTAGTAGTTCTGTTACATCCTGACTTTTTCTCTTGATAGGCAACACATTTTATTGGCTGATTTTTCTTCTTGGTATCTTTTAGGATTCAGTTGTATCTCCTGTAGCTTTCAGTGATCTATTTTCTTAACTTTTGCATACTTTCTTGTTCCCGTGATGGTTGAAAGGCCAAGTCTTTTGTAAGAGCCTGAAATCTATTTATTAATTCCAGTGATATGGAATATTATAGGCATATAGTGGGATCCTTCCTGTATCTTATTTTCTTCCTTATGAAGACTTGCTTTCTACTGCAAGTAGCAGCTGCTTTCTTTGGTCTAATGCATTTTTGTCTTCTCAGCTGAAATGAGTTCTTTACTGCTCCAATTGTTTGACTATTTTTTCTTCTTCAAAAATTACATTTGCTATCAGTATATACCAAGATGTTCTCAGGCAGAAATGTAAACAAGCTACAAGAATTTCAGATCATAAATATAGACATTTTTTTTGTTCCTTAAAGTATTATGAATGAAATATTGATATATCATCTTGTATTTGTTTTAGGCTCAGATTGATGGTATATGTGTTCTTGACCTAGAAGGGACATTGATTAAGGATTCTTCCTTAAGTTCTCCTGCTAAAAAACATAGGCAAATGGTTTACCTGATATAAAAGGAATCAAGGGCATAGATTAGGCATGTATCCAATTTCACATCTAAATACAGCTGTTATACTGTATATCCATGCTGGTTGCTTTGATTGAAATTCACAACATGGAGTCATATGTGGATAGGAAGCTGTATTTAGAAAAATATGCTACTGTACTTTGTGATCTTTTGAAAAAGCATTCTTCATAGCATTTAAATGAAGGCAAGCTGGGTTTGGAAGATAGAGGCTATTCTTCAAGATAAGTTTCTCCAAGTCCTTTTCCATAAGTATGGCTCTTTGATTTAAAAAGGTAATCTCTTCAAGGCAAAACTGGTTTAAGGCATGCAAGCAGAAAATTAATTCCACAAGAGAACATTAATTCCAGGTACTCTGTGTATGAGTTAATCATGATTTGCATATTTGTGCATTTCAAGGTTATGTACTTTTTCAAGAAATAGAGACATGGATAAGACAACATACACACATATATACATATACATACACATTTATATGAAGACGTGGTGGCTCAGTGCCTAAGCCGCTGAGCTTGTCGATCAGAAAGGTCATCAGTTCGGCAGTTTGAATCCCTAGCACCGCATAACAGAGTGAGCTACTGTTACTTGTCCCAGCTTCTGCCAACATAGCAATTCAAAACATGCAAAAAAGAAAGTGGAAAAATAGGGACCACTTTGATGGGAAGGTAACAGTGTTCCATGTGCCTTCGGTGTTTAGTCATACCGGCCATATGACCACAGAGACATCTTTGGACAGCGCTGGCTCTTTGGCTTTGTAACGGAGATGAGCAGCACCCCCTAAAGCTGGAAACATTTTATTTAATACGCTTATGTGTATATAAGAGTATGGTAAAGAAAGTGAAAGAATAGGAGAGTGGAGAAGCATGAAATATATTGTTCTCATATGGCATATATTAATTTTAGATATGCCAGTGTGAGCCATTTTTTTGTTCCTCAGAAGCAATAAAAACTGCTATGAGATACCCAAATTTCTATAAATGTGACAATATGAAAAAAGCTTCATAATTAACATGGCCCTGGTTCCAGAAATTATTTTACATAGTTTTGTTTATTTTACATAGACTATTTATTTATTGATTAACAAAATCAATACAGCCATCCATCTCATGAATTTATACTGTGTGCATACATCATTGTCATATATGGCTTGTATGTTTTATCATGCTTTCAACACTAGGAAAAAACAGAACTTCAGATAAACTGATTATGAGCCAACAGTGTAATCTGCCTACAAAGAATGGAAATTACAGTTGGATGCATCCACAACGTAATTTTCAAGTTATAGAAATTCATATCATTCCATTCATGCAGATATTTCTATTCCTTAGCACAAGTATCATATCCAACTTTGGGGCTCACTCCTTAAGGAGAATTCAGACAAACTAGAATGCATTCAAGAAGAGCAATAAAGGAGTCCAAAACCTAGGCTGTATGAAGACAGATTGAAAGATGTAGTAGCCATAAACAAAGATGATTGTTGAATCAGTTGACTTATGAATCAGTTCCCAAATAGATGCTAGTCTCTCTTTCACTGGATACATTGAAGTGGATGCTAAACAACTATCAAACAGGGATTGATAGCTTTAATTCAGATTCCTGCCCTGAGCAGAGGGTTGGAGAGCAGAGGGTTGGACTTGGTAGTCAAAATTGTCCTGTTTTAATTTTATTTATTTATGCAATTTATTTGTTCCCCCATTTTGTATCCAATGATTCTGTCTAAATTGCCCTGATGAGCCTATGATACTTTTTATAGTGTTTTAAAAATTATATAATTGATGTTAGAAGCTATACCAAATATAAAAAGCAGTGCTTAGTGCAATAAGTTCATTGAATTTCTGAATCCTTACAAAACTAACAAATTGATCTTTAGGAATCTATTATAATAGGACTAAGTTTGCATTATGGAATTCTGCTTCTTTTTCTTAGGATCATGCTTTACTTTTCCATTGAGATGAAAAGCCCTAAACAAGGCTTTTTCTTTTGTTCAAAAGTTTCTGTTCAGTGCACCTGGCACACTTACCAATCAGTGAGCTAGCAAAATATAGTTTGATTTAAAAAACCTTGTACCTACTGTCCCTTCTTTATTTAGTTATATATATATATATATATATATATATATATATATGTTTTCGGAGATTTTCGCGGGTATTTGTATGTGGATCTTTGGTTCTTCGGGTTTTCTCCCGCGTAGAGTTGGAAATATTTAGGCGATGTTTCGATGAAGTCTCATTCATCATCTTCAGGCTTCTGTCTTCGGCCTTGTGCTTCTCAGAGTGATGTGAAGCTGCTTCTTCCTTTTAACTACTAGTGGGGGTGTGACTTGATTGGATGGGGGCTTGGCTGTGTTCTGATTGGGTGGGGGTGTGTTCTCATTGGTTGGGGGTTTGGCTGTGTTCTGATTGGTTGGGGGGTTGGCTGTGTTCTGATTGGCTGGGGGTGTGTTCTGTTCTGGTGGGGGTTTGGTTGTACTCCGGTTAGTCTCAGTTGCTGGGGGATTTGAGCTGGTGAGCTGTGATCCTATTGTTTGGCTTCGCGTTTGTGGTCGTGTCACATCTTCATGGTGGGCATCAGTTCCCTTCATGTATGGGTTGGGGGGGTTTGAAGCAGGTAGTGATGCAGCTGTGGTACGGCTTCTGGTCCTGCCCCACCACATACATTGGACAAACTAACAGAAGGATAAGTGCACGCATTGAAGAACATAAGAACTCAATCAAAAAAGAAGAACCGACCTCTTCCCTGGTCCAACACCTCAAAGCCACAGGACACAAGATTGACTTTAAAAATACCAGAACTATCGCCAAAACTGAACACTTCAACAACAGAATAATCAGAGAAGCCATAGAGATAGAAAAACGCCCACACAGCATGAATAAACGAGATGACACTTCCCGCCTACCAGCCATTTGGAAACCCGCCCTCATTAACAAAAGAGTACCTAACATAAAGGACACCAGACCCACACCCACGAAGGCCACACAAGAAACTACCACCACACTTCCACGCAGAAAGCAGACTCACACCCACACAGAAGATGAAACACGACCACGGACCAGAAGCCGTACCACAGCTGCATCACTACCTGCTTCAAACCCCCCCAACCCATACATGAAGGGAACTGATGCCCACCATGAAGATGTGACACGACCACGAACGCGAAGCCAAACAATAGGATCACAGCTCACCAGCTCAAATCCCCCAGCAACTGAGACTAACCGGAATACAACCAAACCCCCACCAGAACAGAACACACCCCCAGCCAATCAGAACACAGCCAACCCCCCAACCAATCAGAACACAGCCAAACCCCCAACCAATGAGAACACACCCCCACCCAATCAGAACACAGCCAAGCCCCCACCCAATCAAGTCACACCCCCACTAGTAGTTAAAAGGAAGAAGCAGCTGCAAGCTCACATCACTCTGAGAAGCACAAGGCCGAAGACAGAAGCCTGAAGATGATGAATGAGACTTCATCAAAACGTCGCCTAAATATTTCCAACTCTACGCGGGAGAAAACCCGAAGAACCAAAGATCCACATATATATATATATATATATACACACACACATACATACATACATACATATGCAGGTCTTGGCGTGATAAAAGCAGATAAAAGCAAGGAGGCATGAACAATAGGCAAAATATGAAAACAGAAATTGCTAACATGACAAATATACTGTATATTATTTGTATCTCTATATCAATCTATTCCAAACAACAGAGATCTATTCAGATCCACGGGAAATAATACCACAAATAATTAGTATGGCCAGTTCTAAAGAGAATGGCCTTTGATTATTCCAGTGTCAGTTTTTTTTATTACACAACACTAGAATAGAGATGGAAAATCAAACATTAGATGATCCTTGGATTCTGCACCACTATACAAATTATTTAGTGACCAAATAATCCACAATTTTAACTTAGATTGTACTACATTTTGAATATTCTATATTGAGTAGATTTCTTTTTTGCTTAAAATAATATAATGGAACACTTTTAGTGTTAGTTGATTTTTTTTCTTGTCATTCTGCAGAGTATTAGAGTCTTCATAGACATAAAGAGAAATAATTGTAGTTTTTCAGCAAATTAATATAGACTTTCTGATAAATCATTTGAATCATTTATGATTTGTTTCCACTTTATTTTTAATATTTGTTACTTTTAGCCTTTTTTGCTGCATGTCTACTTAAACAGTTTTAAATTATGTATTATAATATGGAATGAAATAAATAGAAATACAAAAGTATTGACAGATGACAACATTTGCAACATTCAATATATTTCACATGTTTTACAAGTGGGTATTCTTATCCATATATTAATTTGATGAGTTCATATAAGAATATCTCCTAAAAGTCCTGTTGGCCTTCTAATCTTGGCATATATCAGAAGTGGTATTCAGCAGGTTCTGACCAATTCTGAAGAACTGGTAGCAGAAATTTTGAGTCATTTGGAGAATTGGCAAATACCTTTGAAGAACGGAGCTGGAAAGCAGGTTAGTGGGGTAGGGAGGGAATGGAGATTTTGCAGTATCCTTTCCCTGAAGTGGGGTGGGAATGGAGATTTTACAATATTCTTCCCCTGCCACGCCCACCAAGCCATTCCTACCAAGCCACCACCACTCCCACCAAGCCATGCTCACAGAACGGATAGTAATTTTTTTTGAATCCCACCACTGACGTATATCCTGCTTCAAACTAGTGATTTGGTAATTTTGATGCAATTGTCTATCTTCCATGGAATGCCTTATCTGATTCTGTCCAATTCTAGTGTAGACTCTCACAACCTGTGTGAATGCAATTACAAGATACAAAACTGTAGGTTTCAATAAACAGTATTTTCTGCCTGTGCAGTTGGAAGCCTTACAGTTAGAGTTTCAGTCATTCTTTGGGGATTAGAACAATCTCTCAAGATTAAAATACAATAAAATTTTGCTATAAAAAAGAGAAGGAGATAAAAGATACATTCTACATATTTTTAAACTGAAAAATGTATAAATTCAATGTTGCAGAAGTAATTTGTTTTTGTCAGGGCCAATTAGCAGGAAATGCACAACAAAATGCAAAAGGAGATGTGAATGAAATCCTTTAGGCAGCTATAAGATGTTATAAATGAACACTGAACATCCCTTTGAAACAGGAAATTAATATGCAGAATATAAGAATATTATAATTAAAATTAATATCTCCCTAACTAAAAGGTTGGAATGTAAGACTGTATACATCCAAATTTCCTAATCTGTACATAGAAAAGAATTAGCTATGGCTTGGCAAAACTCAGAAAGGAAAGAAAGGGAAAAAATCCAAATGCTATAACCTAGTAGGAGTTTTACCTAATTTTACAGAAAATAGCAATTTATAAAAGTTCTATTGTTTCATTTCTTTGGACTTCTCTAACTGTTTGAAGAAACTTCATTTTAATTAAAGACCTCTGAGGAGACGTTGGTGCTCCTTGCCACTCACATCCAGTTTCTTTTTGAGGTTCAACTATTTTATTATTTTATTTTATTAAAAAAGTCCAAATAAATTCTTCTTATCTCTAGCTGAGACTTGTTTTCTATACTTCTATTCAAGAGCCATGCTCCACTCATATATGTAGCCTGACTGTCTATTAGTATTAGGATATCTGTCTGTGAATGTGAGACTTTGGACCTACTCATTCATAATACATGCAGTACAAGCTTATATCCTATAACCAAGCCACGATAGCTACTCTCAATCTAAGAGAGTAATTAAAACAACTAGCATTTAGTAATAAAATATTAATAACATACTTATGTTTTACATTTAATATTAATATATTAAAATAATAGCATTTAGTAATAATAGTTCTGGTTTTAAATAATGAAACAGCACCAAAATCTTCATTTTCAGTTGAAAATCACCTCTAAAAATATTTGGGTTAGATCCATTTTAAAACATTATGAAATTAGCTGGAATCTTCTATATGCAGTTTCCCTGACTCTGATAACTGATACAATTACTTCATTTATCAGAATACCCTTATAGTTAGCATAGATTTGAGGGCGGGACAGGACTACCAGAGGATAGAAAATTCACTATCTCTTTTCCTCTTTTGCCATTTTTAAAAATTCATTCAAACATCATTCATTGGAAAATGGAATAATTTTCACTTGACATATAAAAGACATTAAATTTGACAACAATGATACCAATAGAAACCAAACCACGTGGCCAAGTTTAATGGGCATGATTGATCCCTATATTAGGTACAATTGGGTAGGGGCTTCAGTTCCAAATATTAGGAACCTTGGTTACTTAAAGGTGGATAACCTTCAATTTCCAGAACTCCCCAGCCAGTTGAAGTGCACTCATCTTGAGATTGCTTAGAATGAGAAATATAGCCACTTTTTGGTTTATAGAATTGTGTTTGCCACACAGCTTATCTTGCATATTTTAAGTTTCTCTGCTCTGTTCAAGATGCAAGGAGATTACAATCCCCTTACTGAGATGAAATTTGATTTCTTAGCTGTCCAATAATTTACTATAAGTGGAATAGAGTTCTCATCTCAGTTTGTCTTTTAGTCAGGTAGAAAAGTCTCTGACCACGTGACTGTAATATTCTTATATATAGTAGTCACCACCTCCCATTGAAGTTGGTTTCTTCCAGAGATGGTATTCAGCAGGTTCTGACCAGTTCCGGAGAACCGGTAGCAGAAATTTTGAGCAGTTCGGAGAACCAGCAAATCCCACCTCTGACTGGAGATTTTATAGTATCCTTCCCCTGTCATGCCCACCAAGCCACGCCCAGAGAACCGATAGTAAAAACAATGAATCCCACCATTGGTTTCTTCATAATGATATTTTTTTTCTGTATCGAATCTTAATTAGTTGCATTTCATTTACTGCCTGGGCTTCTTTGGATTTTCCTAACTTATTTATTTTTAAGTTTTATGGGGAAAAAAGTCCGTAGCCCAGCCAGATAGTGTTTATTTGGAATGGACTCAGAATGAATAATCTCTAAGCACAGAAGTACTAAACTATAGAGGGAGAAGCATAATTGTAACACTTCTTTTATTTCCCAGAGGAAGCAGAAAACTTGAAGATGAATTCATTTCTTAAACTTTTTATGAGGAACATATCAGGCATCAAGTATTATATTGTTACAGCTAAATTGAGTTAAATCCCAGCAAAGCAAAGCAAAGCAAAGCAAAGCAAAGCAAAGCAAAGCAAAGCAAAGCAAAGCAAAGCAAAGCAAAGCAAAGCAAAGCAAAGCAAAGCAAAGCAAAGCAAAGCAAAGCAAAGCTTTCTTTCTTTCTTTCCTTTTCTTCCCTTCTTCCCTCCTCTTTCTCTTCTTTGGCAGCTTCAAATTTTGTAATGCTTTATATATTTATTTATTTATTTATTCAATTTATATGGTACCTCCTACTGGAGCCAAAGCTTCTGCTTTGAAATACCTTCTGTCTGGCTTTTGTTTTTTCCAGACAGTATATAATTTTTATATCTTTGCTTCTTTAGTTTTTCTTCTTCTTAAATTAAAGAGAACAATAGCTGTTCTATACTTTTTTCATTCAGCAGTGTGAGCTTTATTTTGAAACAGAGAAGCAGAACAATGGCATACTTGGGAATAAATCCAACTGAAATCTATTTAACTTACTTTTTGTGCATTCCAAATCACTTTGACAATAGTTGCTTCCATCGAATTAAATTGTTTGTGCTGTCATGTAATGATTTACATTTCTAATAAGCTTTTTTTTGTAGATTTCTTGCTACCATCATTGCAGGCAACATAAGATCTGATCAGCAGACATCACATCAATTTGATCACATATATTACATTTATTATCAAGAAGTTTTATCATCTGACATTCTATCTTTTCGTGGCAGTTTGAATGCATTGCAGAAATTGGTGCTTAATTTTACCAAAGCAGAAGACAACAACTATCATCCTTGGAAATGTATATAAACCATGATTAATTCTTCTGCATTGAAATGTTTTCCTTTATACCTCTGTTCATCCATGCACCAAATCCTACAGGAACTCAAACAATATTATCTTCCTCTAGTTTTTTTGTTTTTTAGTTGAAATGATATTGAGCTATATCCTCCATGATCAGATATAATAAAAAGAATTGTATCTCAAATATGTTGAGACCTTAATTTAGGGATAACTCTTAGACATAATCTTTGTTTGGCCTAGATGGATTAACAACTTCAGAAATTTTGAGGTATTAGAGAAGGTAATGGCTAAGCCACAATTCAGTATTATTATTTTTAAATAGCTACTATGCAAGAAATATAAAATAAAAAATATAATATACTATATTAGCTCTCTAGAAATATCAAGTAAATTTTATACAATTTAAAACTCACTTCAACATTTATTTATTTTTGGGGTATTTTAGACTTTTCATTGTTTTTTTAAAAAAGATTGTTTTTTATGCTATAAATTAATAAATGTAAAGGAATGTTAGTACATATGTATTGTATAAATTCACTGATACTTTTATTTGTTTATTTATTCAACTTTTACAGCAGCCCATATCAACAAGTGGCTGGTTAGTGAACAATAATAAAGTAACACACATTTCTATCATAATACAAAAACTAAAATGCATGTAATGAATGTTATAATTCATGGATTTTAGTGCAACCAGAAGATGGGACCTATCCCACATTCTGGCCACCAGATTAAGACAAAATGCCAGGTCTTGTACAGATGGAGGATATTGTATAAGGGGGATATTACAGCAAGTTCTTGTTGGTTAAATGTTATATCATGATGAGCCAAGAAAATTAAGGTTTAAAGGTGTTAAAATTACATTTCTTTTTTGTCAAATACCCTTTATTAAGAATTATACATGTAAAGGATAGAAATCAGTAGAAATTGTAAAAAAGTATAAAGAGATACAAAAAAGAAAGAGAGGGATGTGAAAAAGGAAAGAAAGAAGAAAGAGAAAGAAGACCAAAATAAATAACTATCCCAACAGATAAAAACCATTTTAATAGTTTATCACTGTCTCTAAATAAAATATAATCTTTCTTGCCTCTATAGCTCAACTTTTAGGTAAGGAAAACAAAATACTATGTCAATCAATTGTCAGCCAAATTTCAGCAAGGGCAACCAGATATAACTATTTTTTTCATAATGTCTCTTCTTCCAATAGCTCATTTCCTAGATAAGAAAAACAAATTCAAATACTCCATCAATCTTTGTCCCAAAAAGTCCCATAGGTAATTCTTTCAGAACTTTAACATATTCCTCTTGTATCCATAAGTAACATATATCTTTTTTGTTTGTTACTTCTAAAAAGGTATTTCCAAATCTTAGAAGACTTATTTTATATATACAGAGGAAAAAATATATCCAACCAGTTTCTTGATTCAATGTCTGTTCATTCCCTCTTCATCATCCATCAGGTCCATTTGCAGTTCATTTGAGACCTCCTTCATATTTATTTCATAAGAACATGCTGTGTTAATTTCATCAAATATCTGAACTATTTGGTCCAAAAGTTTAGCTGAAAGGCAGTCAGAAATTTGTACTAAGAATTTTTGCTCTATTTACCTTACTATTTGGTTCCAATGTCCAGTCTTCCTAATCATTAAAAAAACCCAACAGGTTCTATTTTGCAAATGAAAGTAAACATATGTGTCCCAGGATAATATTGCAGGATCCAATATCAGTTTGTCACCAGGACCAAAAGCTTATTCTTCCAAGTGTTCGTATTGAAGTTGAAGGCCATCATCAGGGAAATCTCTCTTACCAGAATATGTGCACTGGGCTGTTCTAAGCTTTGCATTTATATGGTTCCTGGTTGTGTGTAGCTTTTAGTTGTTAATTAGGGTATTGATGAGCTGGCTATTAAGTTGTTAATTATTTCCTTGTGCTGCTATGTCCTTGGTTGTAAGTGCCTGACAGGCTGGTGGTTAATCAAGTTCTACTTTCCCATGAGTAAATACCTTATCAATAATTCCAAATCTCTTTTGTCCCTTAATACATTATTAACTTTTGACAATTCATGTACCAAGCACCCGTTTACTGCATAGTTCAGAAAATAATATGTTTTAAAACCTTCAAAATCAAATTTACATTCCCATCTTTTAAGGAGAGGAAAATTCACCTTATGAATACCATAGAAGTTTGCCAGTCCAAAAAGATCTTAATCTCTCCCACATGCAAAGAATATAATAATAAAAAGAGGGATTATTGTATAAGGCTTGGCTGATGTGAATATCCATGAAGGCTACTTTACATGTTAGAGTTGATGTAAATCCAGACTTTCAGCAAAGGACTGTAAAAATAACTATTTCTATCATCTATTCATGAGGAGTATCTATCTGGAATTACATGGATGATCTTATTGATCTTTCTTTGATCCAGAGAGATTATGCAACTTGGATCCAGTATCCAGCAGCAATTCAAGCTGTGGTGCTAGAGAATAGAAGCTAGCAAGGCATCTGCTTGCCATGCCATGTTGAGGGAGTAACATAAATTACATTTCAAAAGTTTGGATTTTATCTTTTGAAGGACTTTGGATATATTGACCCCAGACTATTGCAGAAAAGTGGGTCTATGTTCTTGAAAGGACACATATGTATCATTTTTCTATATGGCTAAACATTTACTAGGCCTGAGTCTCCCAGGAAACTGGAGATATACTTAGATGGCTCCATTGTTGAAGTCTCCATTCTCATCTATCTGCCCAGGGTATGTATATTTGTTTTTATAAATGCTTATTCTTTTTAATGTGCATTTTTATATTACAAATTTGAATGTTGTAAATTGCCCATAATTGCTTTCAGTGAATGTGCTGCTATACAAATTTGATTAATTAATAAATAAACTCATAATTTCACTCATTAATTTCCATTATTAATTTTCGTATGATTCCTAGAACTTTTTCTGTTTTTGTTTTCTTCTGTTTCTATAATTTTTATGTTGCTATTTTTTAGATATATAGCTTGTTCAATAATAGTTCATAGTGCTATTTATTTATTTATCTTGTACTTTGTGTTATGTCGTCTATATTGCAGGGTCCATGTATTGGTATCTCGCCTTTCTTATTTTGAACAAGATGGTGATCAAAATAATGAACATATCCAACATATCCAACATATCTTTCTTATTTTGAACAAGATGGTGTTTTCAAGATGGTAAACATATCCAACACATCTTCCTCCTCCTGTTTTACCCACAACAACAACTCTGTGAGATGAATTGGGTTGACAGAGAGTGACTGGCCCAAAGTCACCCAGCTTGTTTTCATGCCTAAGGTAGAACTTGAACTCATGGTCTCCTGTTTGCTAGCCTGATGCTTTAACTACTAGATCAAACTGGCTCATTTATATTGTTGCTTGAACAGATTGAATATCACTAAAATTAATTTTTAAAATACTTTGTTTAATTGTATGTGAGTGGCTTGGTGACCTAGTGGTGAAGCAGCTCGCCTCCATTCAGAAAGTTAAAAGTTCAATCCTAGGTAGCATCAGATTTTTCTCTCCTAGGGTGCAAAGAAAAAATATCTGCAGATAACTTTGCATGGTGTCAGGAAGGACATCTGGCCAGTAAAAGCTCAGTTCTTTTCAGTTGCTCTAACTCATCCAAATTAAAGGCATTACAGATGCATAAAAGGGAGGTTTTTTTGTTTAATTGTATGCAATTTCTATCTTCTGTTTAGATTGATATAAAGAAAAACATTTTAATGCAAAACGGGAAAACTAAAAATGGAACTGTTAGGTTTCTTTAAGAAACTTAACTGTATTGGTTTATTATATATGGCTGCAAGTCAGAAATGACTTAGCACTATCTTGTAGCCAAGATGCTAATTGGCTACAGGAAACAGGAGTGCTATATAGTAAGAAGCCAGAGAGCACATGCCTACTGTGTCTGTTAGAGTGCTGTTTGTCTGTTGGAATGCTGATACTGGTTTGCTAGGCTTCTATTATGCTACTCTGCTACTTGGCTAGTATCTTCAACACTGTAACTATATTTATCCATTGATGCATGGATGTATTGAAGATGGTGTATTGCTGTTAGATCTACTGAACAAGAATGGTTAGTAAGCTAATCTACTTATGGATGAACTGTGTATGATATTGGATTGGAACTTGGACTGTGTTTATACTCATTGTATATAAAGACTTTGCACTTCAACTGCTGTGCTTGTGTGGTTCTATACTCACTGCTACAATCTGAACACTACTTCCGTCTGCTATATTAATTCTTGACATCAAGGATAATCTGCTAAATACTTAACAGGAACAAACAAAGGACAAGTTTGAAATAAGCAATGTTCCAGGTATCAGATGGGTGGAGGGATAACCAGATAAGCATTGTTACAGTTAAGCCTTAAAGTAGTTCTAGAATTATGTTATTTTTCTTTGTAGCCAGAATTAGAAACTATATTCTAGCTATCTTTATGTTTAAACAAAACATAGCTAAATTGCTGTACGGTACACTGATCTATATATATAGATCATATATCCACCACTTAGATAGGAAATTAATAGGAGACCTTTTAACTCCATCTCCACAAACAATTTGACAAATATGATAGACACTGGATATCTTTCTCCCTAGTTCTACTAAATGCCTTGCCCTTTGTTATTTATAGAGAAAACATCATTATGTTCCAAAGATAGTGAATGTGCCCATATAGATTAAAGAAAATAGAAACAATAGACCCTGAAGAACTTCATTATCTATTCTATGCAGGTCTGAAAAATAAAGTAACACAATCATTTGGTGCTATAACCTACTAGGTCAGAAATGGAATATGTGAAATTTTTATTTAATGATTTTTCCCACCGATAAGTATCAAAGGAGATTACAATGTTTTGCTGAGCTACCATGTACACATGAAAATATTTGTGGATTTGGAGAAATTCAATTTTGTTTGGTTGATTATACTTACTTTATTCCACATTTCTTTCATTTTTCTCTATAATTGATAGAGGGGATAATTTATTAAAGTTATCTAATACCATAGATGTATGTTTATATTTGTTGACAAATTCATCTTTGTCAATAAAACAGATTCACCAATAAGACATAATAAAAAGAAAAAAAAAGAAAAAAGGAATGACATGATAAGAGACAAAATGTATTTGAAGAATTGATCCTTTTGAGGAACAGACCAAGCTGATATTTCTTCTCTTCTTCCTGGAAGTCAAGACTTGGCCCGTGGTCTTGTAGTCAAAGAATGAGACTGAACCTTATGTTAACTGGTAGGTGGGATCTGAATATTCCTGAAATAAGGTGGTAAAGCATGCTTCTTTCCTCTGCTTTAAGTCCTTTGAGACACCTGGACTGCTCTGTGCAAAAGTGATTCTCGTCTATGCTTGGTTTTGAAGTCCATGCATGTGATCAGCATATTTCGATTTTTATTTGTTCATTTTTAGGTTAACTATGTGAAGCAAATAAATGCCTTGGAAAATGGCTATGTATAGGAAATCAGTTGGGTAAGAGGAACATTTTTTTTAGAATTGTAATGTTTTTTGAAGGCTCTTCACATCACTGAATTGAGTTTAGAACAGCATCAATAAGGGAAGAAAATACTTCCAAATGCTAGCAGCAAAATAGGGTGTGAAGAATTGCATTATTAGCATGCACACACACACACACACACACACACACACCCCACAATGCCATTTCTTTCTGCTGGATACATACTATAAGACTTTTTCATAGGGTGACAGATGAGTGGTTCATTTAGCTTATTGAGCTGGAGATGCTTGCAATAATCATCATAGCTGAGAATTTGGAACCTTGAGGGAACAGCTATAATGTTCTAGGAGACTGCTGTTGAAAGTATTTCAAGTCAACACAACAAACATTTATTTGTTGCATGCTACGATAGCATGCTGTGTCTTCAAAACTGACTAACGGCCTCTACTGTGTTTTAAGCATTATCAAAGCTCAGCAGGACTGGGCAGAAAATCAACATAGATTTTAATATTGAATGGAAAACATTCCAATATTTTATATTAATATACCATTGAAAACATAATCATTCCTCTTTCCCAGATTTTTTTGCTTAATTGATGAGTAGATTAGCTTCACTTCCCCTATAGTACATCGTTTGCATATCACGTTGCCAACTTCAAAAGCCGATACAAAAATTTATGCCACCCAGATAAAAACTGAATGCACCAATTATCACATTAAACAAGAAGAAAACCTATTATGCACCAATTCCACCCGAACTTTCTACAATTTTATAAACAACAAACTAAAAGACTCAAGGTCCATCCCACCCTTGAAAGGACCTAATGATAAAGACTGCAATGATGACACTATTAAAGCCAACCTCTTTAACACATTCTTTGGCTCAGTATTTGTAAACAGCAATGGGTCATACCCAGTATTTACTAGTCGAACCACAGACAACTACAGTGATCTAATACATATCAATTTTACAGAAGACATTGTTGAAAAAGCACTACGCAATCTAAAACCATCTCTATCTATTGGACCAGATGGAATATGTGCCTACTTCTTAAAAAAGTTACCCACTGCCATAGCCAAACCTCTAAGCATAATATTTGAAAAATCTTTCAGGACCAGCTCCTTGCCTAAACTATGGTCACAAGCCACGGTCATCCCTATCTTCAAAAAGGGAAACCCCAGCCTAGTTGAAAATTACAGACCAATATCTTTATGCTGCGTCACCTGTAAAGTCATGGACTCAAATTATTAACCAATCCATCATCCTCCACTTAGAAACAAACAACCTACTCTCTAATAAACAATTTGGTTTTAGGAAAAAACTATTATGTAATCTGCAAAAACATATGGACTACACAACTCGATTAGGGCAAAGCAATAGACACAATCTATATAGACTTCTGTAAAGCCTTTGATTCAGTGGTACACAACAAACTACTCCTAAAACTTAAATCTTACTGTATCTCTGGACACCTGCATAACTGGATAGACAAACAGACAACAAATGGTCAAAATTGGGAGCGTCCTATCAAATTCTGTACCTGTCAACAGTGGTGTCCCCCAAGGCAGTGTTCTAGGACCAAATATTTCATACTCTACATAATGACCTCTGTGATCATATCAAGAGCAACTGTGTTCTCTTCAGTGATGATATAAAGCTATTCAATACCACAGACAATACTGCTACCCTTCAAAAAGACCTTGACTATGTATCAGAATGGTCAAACAAATGGCAACTTTAAATCTCAACAAATAAATGTTCTGTCCTACATATTGGCAAAAAAAAAAAAATCAGAAAATAAAATACAGGCTGAATAGTCAAGACTTCATTGAGGATCCAAATCCTGTCAAGGATCTTGGAGTACTCATCTCAAATGGTCTAAGTGCTAGAGCCCACTGTAACTATATAGCCAAAAAGGCGTTAAGAGGTGTTAACCTAATCTTACATAGCTTCTTCTTTGGTAATATTACACTAATAACTAGAGCATACAAAACAATTGCTAGACCAATACTCGAATACAGCTCATCAGTCTGGAATCCACATTACGTATCTAATATTAACACAGTTGAGAAAGTCCAGAAATAGTTCACAAGAATGGTGCTCCACTCCTCTACTCGTTGCAGAATACGTTATGTGACCAGACTCGAAATTCTAGACCTAGAAAACCTAGAACTATGCCGCCTTCGGTCTGATCTAAGTATAGTATATAAAATCATACATTGCAATGTCCTACCTGTCAATGAATACTTCAGCTTCAACACTAACAACACTAGAATAAACAAGAGATACAAACTCAAAATTAATCGCATAAAACTTGATTGCAGGAAATACGACTTCAGCAACAGAGTGGTCAATGTCTGAAATACTCTACCCGACTCTGTGGTTTTATATATATATAATATATATATAATTAGGCCACATGTTCTCATCAATATGCAGTATGCTTGATTGGGGATTACCAGGGTGCTGTAACAGTAGTATATATACTCATTCCCCTGTATCGCTGATCTGGATGAGAATCTGTGGCCTAATGGCAATTACAACTGCCTCACATGTAATACTTCCCAAGTTTGAATCCCAGTAAGGGTATGGCTAGCTGACGAAAGCTAAGTAGCCCGAAATAGATCTATACTAGTCTCCCTTGTTTAATTATTTATCAGCTCAAAAACCTAACATATATATATATATATGTGTGTGTGTGTGTGTGTGTGTAAGGTTTTTAAGCTGATAATTTAAATAATAAATAAGGGAGACTAGGATAGATCTATTTCGAGCTAGTTAGCTCTCTTCAGCTAGCCATACCCTTACTGGGATTCGAATCAGGGAAGTATTACATGTGAGGCAGTTGTAATTGCCACTACACCACCTGGCTCTATCCTTATCAGCAGAGGCAGGGGAATAAGTATATACTTTGTGTTACAACACCCTGTTAAGCCCCAATTAAGGGAGAAAGCATACTGCTTTTCTTTTCTGTCTTTCGGCTCATCACCAGAGACCATACCGACAGAAAGTTATTTGTTTCATTGTCTTTTTGTTTTACATGTGTGTAAGGTCTATCCTAGTCTCCCTTATTTATTATTTAATTATCAGCTTAAAAACCTTACACACATGTAAAACAAAAAGACAACGAAACAAATAGCTTTCTGTCGGTATGGTCTCTGGTGATGAGCCGAAAGACAGAAAAGAAAAGCAGTATGCTTTCTCCCTTAATTGGGGCTTAACAGGGTGTCGTAACACAAAGTATATATATATATATATATATATATATATATATATATATATATATATATATATATATATATATATATATATATATAGTATAACACAAAGTATATATATATATATATATATATATATATATATATATATATATATATATATATATATATAGTATAACACAAAGTATATATATATATATATATATGTACACATACGTTTTCATAGATTTTCATGGGTACAGATATGCAGGTCTTGGCGTGTTTGGGTCTTTTCCCGTGTAAGATTGATATTCTCTGGGCAATGTTTTGATGAGATCTCACTCGCCATCTTCAGGCTGGTGCTTTCGGCTTTGTGCTTGTGCGAGAAAAGTGTGATCTGAGCTGCTGTCTCCCTATATATACTGGTGGGGAGGTTGACTGTGTTGTCATTTCTTGATTGGTTGATGGAGTTGATGTTTGCAGATTGGCTGGCTTTTTCTTAAGAACATGTGTGGCTGAGGTATTGGCTGTGTGTCTATCAGCCAGCCTGAAGATGGCGAGTGAGATCTCGTTGAAACATTGCCCAGATAGTCTCAATCTTACACGGGAAAAGACCCAAAAACGCCAAGACCTGCATACCTGTACCTGTGAAAATCTACGAAAACACACACACACACACACACACACACACACACACACACACACACACACGACTATCTTGGCAATATTTCGATGAGATCTCACTTGTCATCTTCAGGCTGGTGCTTTCGACTTTGTGCTTGTGAGTGCAAAGTGTGATCTGAGCTGCTGTCTCCCTATAAATACTGGTGGGGAGGTTGGCTGTGTTGTCATTTCTTGATTGGTTGATGGAGTTCATGTTTGCAGATTTATTTTTTTATTTTATTTATTTGGTCAAACAATTATTAGATAACAGGTATAAGTATAAACATGGTTATAAATACATGAAATGGATACAAATAAGAAAAATAAAAAAGAAACAATAGGACAGGGACGGTAGGCACGTTTTGGTGCGCTTATGCATGCCCCCTACAGATCTCTTAGGAAAGGGGTGAGGTCAATAGTAGACAGTCTAATGTTGAAGATTTTGGGGTTTGGGGAAGAAACCACAGAGTCAGGTAGAGTATTCCAGACATTGACTACTCTGTGGCTGAAGTCGTATTTCCTGCAATCAAGTTTGGTGCGGTTTATCTTTAGTTTATATCTATTTTGTGCTCTTGTATTGTTTTGGTTACAGCTGAAGTATTCATTGATAGGTAGGACATTGCAATATATAATTTTATGTACTATACTTAGATCAAACTGAAGGCGGCATAGTTCTAGGTTTTCTAGGTCTAAAATTTCAAGTCTGGTGTCATAAGGTATTTGGCTATGAGTAGAGGAGTGGAGGACTCTTCTCGTAAAATATTTCTGGACTTTCTCAATTGTATTAATATCAAATATGTAATGTGGATTCCAGACTGATGAACTGTATTCAAATATTGGTCTAGCAAATGTTTTATATGCTCTAGTTAGTAGGGAGATATTACCAGAGAAAAAGCTACGCAGAATTAGGTTAACAACTCTTAATGCCTTTTTGGCTACATAGTTACAGTGGGCTCTAGCACTTAGATAATTTGAGATGAGTACTCCAAGGTCCTTCATAAAGTTTATGTCGTCAACAAGGTCTTGATTATTCAGCTTGTATTTTTACTTGTTGAGATCTGAAGTTGCCATTTGTTTGACCATTCTGACACATAGTCGAGGTCTTTTTGAAGAGTAACAGCATTGTCACTGGTGTTTTTATTTATTTATTTTATTTATTTATTTGTCAATTGCTTACAAGAAAATAGGTATAAGTAAAACATAGTTATGAATACATTAATACATATAAGAAAATTAAAATATAAAAGAAACAATAGGACAGGGACGGTAGGCACATTGGTGCGCTTATGCACGCCCCCTAAAAACCTCTTCGGAAAGGGGCGAGGTCAATAGTAGACAGTCTAAGGTTAAAGTTTTTGGGGTTCAGGGAAGAAACCACAGAGTCAGGTAATGTATTTCAGACATTGACCACTCTGTTGCTGAAGTCGTATTTCCTGCAATCAAGCTTGGTGCGATTAACCTTGAGTTTGTATCTATTGTTTAATTTGTATCTAGTGTTGAATAGCTTTACATCATCAGCGAAAAGAACGCAGTTGCTCTTAATATAATCACAGAGGTCATTAATATAGAGTATGAAGAGAATTGGTCCTAGAACACTGCCTTGGGGGACACCACTGTTGACAAGTACAGGATTTGATAGGACGCTCCCAATTTTGACCATTTGTTGCCTGTTTGACAGGAATGCTTCTATCCAGTTATGCAGGTATCCAGAGATACCATAAGACCTTAATTTTTGGAGTAGTTTGTCATGTACAACTGAATCAAAGGCTTTATAGAAGTCTATGAAAATTGCGTCAATTGCAGATTACAGGACAGTTTCCTTCTGAAGCCAAACTGTTTGTTAGAGAGTAGGTTGTTTGTCTCTAAGTGGAGGATGATGGATTGGTTAATAATTGATTCCATGACTTTACAGGTGACGCAGCATAAAGAGATTGGTCTGTAATTTTCAACTAGGCTGGGGTCTCCCTTTCTAAAGATGGGAATGACTGTGGCTAGTGACCATAGATTTGGCAAGGAGCTGGTCCTGAAAGATTTTTCAAAGATTATGCTTAGAGGTTCTGCTATGGCAGTGGATAGCTTTTTTAAGAAGTAGGCACAAACTCCATCTGGTCCAATACATAAAGATGGTTTTAGATTGCGTAGTGCTTTTCAACATTGTCTTCTGTAAAATTGATATGTATTAGATCATTGTAGTTGTCTGTGGTTCGACTAGGAAATATTGGGCATGATCCATTGCTGTTTACAAATACTGAGCCAAAGAAAGAGGTTGGCTTGAATGGTGTCATCGTTGCAGTCTTTACCATTTGGTTCTTTTAGGGATGGGATGGACCTTGAATCTTTTAGTTTGTCGTTTACAAAATTGAAGAAAGCACGGGTGGAATTGGTGCATAGAAGGTTTTCCTCTTTTTAGTGTGATAATTGGTACATTCAGTCTTTATCTGGTGGCATAAATTTTTGTATCGGCTTTTAAAGTTGACAACATGACCAGATTTGATTTTCTGCCGAGAAAAGATTGGCTGGCTTTTTCTTAAGAACATGTGTGGCTGCGGTATTGGCTGTGTGTCTATCAGTCTCCTGTGTTGTAATGACTTGGGTAATGGGCTGTGTGATGACCTTCTGAGTTCTATTGTTTTGACCTCTTGGGTCTTGGGCTGTAATCTTCTGGGTTGTAATGACCTGGGTAATGGGCTGTGTGATGGCCTTCTGAGTTCTAATCTTGTGACATCCTGGGTCTTGTATTGTAATTTCCTGAGTCGTTGGCTCTGTTGCAACATCCTGAGGTTTTGTGGTGTAGCCTCCTGAGTTCTGAGATGTGATATCCTGAGCGAGTGGCTGTGATGTGACGTTCCAGGTTTTGGTTTGGCTCCGAGTTTGAGGCCTGGCCCTGTGTTCATGGCGTGTGTCAGTTTGCTTGGTTTGGGGCTGGTGATGCAGCCATGGTCTGGTTTCTGAATGGTGGTTGTCTTTCGTCTATTGGGTGGGTTTGGGTTTGAGTCTGGTAAAGGAGATTGGTGGTGGCGTCATGTGTTGTTTTGGGTCCAGTGTTGGTTTTCGTGACTGGGACTCATTTGTTAATAAGAGCTAGTTTCCAAATGTCTGGTAGGTGGAAGACATCATCCCGTTTATTCATGTTATGGGGGTGTTTCTCTATTTCAATGGCTTCCCTGATTATTCTCTTGTTGAAGTGTTCAGTACTGGAGATTAATTTGGTTCCCTCAAAATTAATTTCATGTCCTGTGGCTTTAAGGTGCTGGAAAAGGAGGAAGAATTTTCTTCTTTTCTGACTGCATTCTTGTGTTCTGCGATGCGTGCATTTATTCTCCTGTTGGTTTGTCCAATGTATGTGACTGGGCAATTGTTGAATGGTATTTCATAAACTCCTTGGTTTTCTAGCTGGATCTTGTATTTGGGGTTTTCTAGGATGTTGGCTATTTTTTGGTCAGTGCCGAAGGCTGTCCTGATAATGTGTTTGTGGAGAATTTTACTGATTTTATCTGTGGTGCCTTTGATGTAGGGGAGGAGGCTAATACTGCTGTCCTGTTCTGTGTCTCAGTTTCTGGGGGGTGTCTCCTTTAGGATTAGGTTGGTAATTGTGTCTCTTTGGAATCCATTGGAAATTGATATGTTAGTGAGGGTGTGTAATTCTGTTCTCCGGTGGTCTTTGTCAGCCTGGCATTTGGTTCTGGAGATGAGTGTCTTGGCTACGGAGTTGATCTGTGCAGGGTGGTGACGGAATTGTGCATTTAAGTAGTGGTTGGTGTGGGTTTTTTTCTGGAAGGTCATCACACAGCCCATTACCCAGATCATTACAACCCAGGAAATTACAGCACAAAACCCAGGAGGTCAAGACATTAGAACTCAGAAGGTTATCACACAGCCCATTACCCAAGTCATTACGACCCAGGAGATTACAGCACAAGACCCAGAATTTCAAAACAATAGAACTCAGAAGGTCATCACACAGCCCATTACCCAAGTCGTTACAACACAGGAGGCTGATAGACACACAGCCAATAACTCAGTCACACATGTTCTTAAGAAAAAGTCAGCCAATCTGCAAACATCAACTCCATCAACCAATCAAGAAATGACAACACAGCCAACCTCCCCACCAATATATATAGGGAGATAGCAGCTTAGATCTCACTTTGCTCACACAAGCACAAAGCCGAAAACATCAGCCTGAAGATGGCGAGTAAGATCTTGTCGAAACATTGCCAGGATAGTCTCAATCTTAGACGGGAAAAGACCCGAACACGCCAAGTCCTGCATATATATATATATATATATATATATATATATATATATATGTATATGTATATGTATATGTATATGTATATGTATATGTATATGTATATGTATATGTATATGTATATGTATATGTATGTATGTATATATATATGCAGGACTTGGAATATATATATATATATTCCTTAGTATTCTTTCATTTATTTTGTTTATTCTTTAGCACATCTACTTGGGATCCAGCAGATCCTTTTGAATGAAAAAAGGATTCTTAAGATCAGACACACATGGGACTATGTTGTTAACTACAATATATTTAGATTATAACCCATGTAAAAATAGAGAAATTTTACAAATATTTAACCTGACCTTCAAACAAAATATCCTTCAGCTTTGGTGAGACATCTTATTTATTTGCCTCCCCACTCTCTCTCCACCCGTGTGTGTGTGTGTGTGTGTGTGTGTGTGTGTGTTTGAGTGCACTGGGACTGAAATAACAAACATTTTAAATCAGGTCATGTTTTTATACCTTTTACTTTAATACTAGGAGAAGCACATTTTTTTGCTAGGGAATGATCACTGCATTAATTTAACTGGAATCAATACAAATAGTAACAGTAGTTTAGGAACTTAACAATCAATTAGTTTTGTAACTTTAAAACAACAAAATCACTGGAGCAATCCAAATGACCCTAAAATAGAATATCTTATCAATACAACTAACCATTGTTGTTCAACTTGAAAAAAGTATCCAATGATTAAAATGAGATTAAGAATATATATTTACAAACTTTTTAGCTATTGTTTAATCCTCTTTATTAACCCTCTTAATACATCTGTTTCTTTGTTGTCATGAGTCCTATCATATCAACTTCAGTGGTAGATGTGAACTTCTTCATATTCCAGAATTGTTTATTCTTCCTAGAATATCAATAATATGGATAAACAGCAACTCAAGGTATTTTACATAAGGATTCCAGATAAAGCTTTTGGCTTACTGCTTATTTCATTACATAACCATTTTGCATATCCATACCTTGCTTAAAAAGAAAGACACTGGAAAGAATACTTAATGAATATAAAATAAGGACAAAGAATTTTTGGGGATTTAACTATATTCGTTGCAAGCATGTAAACATTTTTAATGTTTTTTATTCAAAGCACAGGTGTTTGGTAGAATTTAAAAGGCAACAATGATTTAGTTCAAAAATGGTTGGAAATCTTTACTTATTTGCTTAAAAAAAAACATATTTACGTATCCATTCTTTAATACATTGTAGGCATTGCATTGGGCTCAGATATTACCACATGCCATGTAAAGTATTACAATGATGTACTATAATGGGTAATGGCAAGCTGATTCAATTGTCCTTCAGTAGGCATTTGAATTTTTAATTATTTCAGAAATATCCAAAACTAATATTTAAGCACAAGAATACATTTCAAAATCAGGCCCCTAGAATATATAAAAATATGGAAAAATAGGTTTTATAGCTAATATTCTACTCAAATAAGGACAAAAACTGGAACAAAGGAAGGATGGAAAATACAGCTCCCCTGAATAAGCAATACAAATGATTCTGTGCTGATTAAATTTGTACTGTAACAGAGTCATATATGTCATGTGCACAGCTATATATATTACATATTACCATATATGGCCATAGAGTGGAGTCAGCTGCCAGACTCCACTCATTGGCCCAGCCACTGGTGGGAGAAATAAAGTCCTGTCAGTGGCTGAAGCTTTGGACAGCGCCAGCTACAAAAGCCGGTGCCTGCCGCAGCTGAGCAGCTTTTTACTTAAACACAAATAAAAATAGTTTTACCTGCTCCTGCCGTGTCTTTCCTCTTTACTCCATGGGCCCCCTTAACACTGGCAATGAGGATGGGATCCTGAGCTGAAGAGAGAACAAAGGACACCTCATGGGATTCCTGATCCATTTTCACTGGCCACCGCAATGATCGTGACCCTGCTGACCAACATGGCACACCACCCGATGTCAATCCCTTATGACCCAGCAAAGGAGAAGTGGTCCTCCTACATGGGCTGATTCAACCTCAAAGTCAACGGACTCCAGGCAGCCCCTGACTCCAGGCAGCCCCTGACTCAAAGAAGAGAGCTCTATTTTTGACATACTGTGACTCGGAACTGTACAAAATGGCCGATGCAAATAATCTGCACGGAGTGTCCTGGGATAAGCTACAGTGAGCCTTGAAGGAACATTTTGACTTCTCATCATCCTACCTGGTGAACTGACATGAATTTTACATGAGGAGCCAGAGGGAGAGGGTGACATAAACACCTTCATGGCCGCCCTTTGCAAGCTGTCGAAGAATGCAGGTTCCCAGACACCGAAGGAATGATCTGAGACCAACTTGTCCTGGGAATGAGGGATCTAACCCTCCAAAAAAGATTCTTGGATTGAGAAGACGTCTCCTTCAAGGAAGTCATTGATGAAGCCAGAGCTGCAGAATCCTTGGACAGCTTGGCCGCACAAATCAAAGGGGCCGGAATAGTACATGCCACCCAGGTCGACCTCCACATCAACCGAGCCGACTCAGCCTCTGAAGCAAGCGATGAGGACAACGGGAAGGTGCACAAGGTGAAGTCCGATAAGCCAGATGGAAAGCAAGGGACCAAACAGTGCGGGGGTTATGGAGGAAACTACCACCCCTTGGCATGCTGTTTTAAAGACATTATCTGCCGGTGATGTGATCGCAGAGGCCACATCGCAGAGGTATACTGAGCCGGCCAACCGACAAACAAACATCCTCACTGGCGAAGCAAAATGGCCACCAAGGGTGGGGGGAGGCAGAAGACCCCTGGTTGGAAATTCAAAAAGAGATGACGCTCTCATTTCACTTCATCTTCATTGGCTATGCCCAGACCCAGGTGAAGCAAGCCGATGCCTACAAAGCCAACAAGATAATAGCCACAGTGTCCATCAAAGGCAAGCCATGCTTGATGGAAGTTGACTTGGGATCCTACATATCTATAATTTTGTGGAACACCCTGAAAAGACTACAACCCAAAATGTGGCGTGACCAAGTGGATCCACAGACGATCATATTAAAAGACTACCAGGGCTGCTACATACCTGTCCTGGGTATGAAGATAGCCCACATAGAATATGGTCACTTCCAAGGAAACCTCCTACTCATCATAGTAGACCAGAATCTGCCAAGTCTCCTGGGAAGAAAATGGTTCAAGCCTCTCCAAATCCTCATCACCGGCATTCACACAGCAGAGACCACCCTCCATGCCCAGCAGAAGACCTTGCAAAACTAGAGTGGGAATTCAGTGACATCTTCAATGACATACTGAGCAAGTACACAAGGACCCCCATCTCATTTAACCTAGACCCCAAAATAGCCCCTGTCCAACTCAAGCTGCGGCGAGTCCCATTTGCTCTCTGGCCCAAGGTCAAGGAACAATTAGATAAGTTAATTGCCCAAGAGGACCTCGAGCCAGTTGACCATGTCAAATGGGAGACACCAATCATCACCCCAGTTAAAAAAGACGGGTCAGTCAAGATTTGTGCTGATTACAAGACAACCCTGAATAAAGCCCTCCAGCAAAGTGCCTATTCCCTGCCAATAGTGCAGCACCTCCTGCACTCCCTGGGGCGAGGAACCATATTTGCCAAATTAGATCTGGCCCAGGCCTATCAGCAAGTACCCGTTGACAAGGCAACCGCTGAAGCGCAGATGATTGTCACCCACCGAGGTGTCTTTAAATGCAATTGGCTACTGTTTGGAGTAAACATCACCCCTGACCTGTTCCAGAGCATTATGGAGAGGCTATTACACAACATTCTGGGGGTAATACCATATTTTGACGATGTGATCATTTTGGCCGAAAGCAGGGAACAGTTAATAAAGCAACTGAGGGCAGTACTGAAGAGATTCAAGAAGCCGGAATGAAATTAAAAAGGAACAAATGTCACCTGTCCATTCCCCACTGATGCATCCGGCATCCAACCCACAAAATAAAGCTGAAAGCAATAAGGGAAGCCCTCCCACCCCACAAAAATAAAGCGGAACTGCAAGTCTTCCTGGGGTTGCTCAACTTCCATAATGTCTTTCTACCATAGAAAGCAACTGTCGCAGAACTGCTTCACAGACTACTAGATAAGTCGACTAACTGGACCTGGGGGCAACGCAAGGCCGATGCTTTTAGGAAAATAAAAAACATCCTGACATCCAGCAGTGTCCTCATGCAATACAGAGAGACATACCATTAACATTCACATGCGATGCCTCCCCCTACGGAATCGGAGCAGTCCTCAGCCACTGACTACCCAACTTGACAGAAGCCCCCATCACATATTATTTTAAGACATTGTCCAAAAACTCAACGGAACTATAGCCAAATTGACAAGGAAGTGCTTGCCACAGTCGCAGGAGTCAAGCGCTTCCACGGACACCTTTATGGAAGGCAATTTGACATAATTACCAACCACAAGCCCTTGCTGGGCATCCTAGCTGGAGATAAATCCACACCGAACATCCTATCACCCAGGATGTTAAGATGGACCATCTTCCTGGCTGCCTACAGCTACCGGCTAGTCCACTGCCCAGGAAAAGACATCTCCAATGCTGATGCCCTGAGCTACTGCCCTCTTCCAGATCTTGCTGAAGACCTGGTGCCATCCACCACAGTACTTCTACTGGAGGAATTACAGCCTGGACTGATGACAGCCACAGAGATCACGAGACTCACAGCCCACGACAAAACCATGGTGCGGATTTCAAACTGGGTGTGGAAGTGATAGAAGGGGATGAATTTAAACCATATAAAAGCAGACAGGCTGAGCTGTCAGTACTCAAGGGATGAATACTTTGGAGGGAGAGAGTGGTCATCCATCCCCCACTAAGAAATAGAATACTGACACTGCTACATGAGGGTCACACAGGGATAGTCCGCATGAAAGCCCTGGCCAGAAGCTATGTGTGGTTGCCAGGGCTCGACAAGGAAGTAGAGATGTGGGTCGCCACCTGCACCCCCTGTCAAGAAACCTGACCAGCCCCCCCCCGGCAGTGAGCCCCAGGAAGTGGGAAATACCCACAGCTCCATGGGCCTGTGTACACGTCGACTTCACCAGGCCCTGCCAAGGACAAACTTCCTCATAGTGGTCGACGTATACTCTAAATGGTTAGAAGTAATCCTAATAAAGTCCACCACCACTGAGGCCACCATAAAAGCACTTTGACGACTGTTCTCCACCCATGGGCTCCCAGATGTCCTCGTCTCCAACAATGGGCTGCAGTTCACCTTGCAGCCATTTGAAGGATTCCTAGCTGGATAGGGATCAGATACGCACTGACCACTCCTGCACACCTGGTCACCAACGGACAGGCAGAGAGAATGGTCCGAATGACCAAAGAAACCCTCAAAAGGATGGGTGGGACGACTGGCAAGAAAGGATTGACAGAATGCTATTGGTCCAACACATCACACCCCATGCGACAACACACCATGCTGAACTATTGATGGGCCAAAGGCTCTGATCAACACTAGATAAGATCCACCCTAAC
Organism: Bungarus multicinctus; assembly: GCA_023653725.1. Classification (NCBI taxonomy): domain Eukaryota; kingdom Metazoa; phylum Chordata; class Lepidosauria; order Squamata; family Elapidae; genus Bungarus; species Bungarus multicinctus. Next base: position 55,948,223 of record CM042844.1, read on the forward strand.
TACAACACTGAGGTCTCTATAGATTCCACAGGAAAGTTCAGGCACTTTACCATAGGGGACCTGATCTATGCTCACAATTATACAGGGGTACCTACCTGGTACCAGCCAAGATCATAGGGATCACCGGGCCCAGATCTTACCAGGTAGAGACAGAAGAAGGAAAACTGTGGGAAAAGCACATTAACCAAGTCAGAGGCTGGGTTCTTATCACAGACAACCAGCCAGAAGCCCAACACGCACAAGCAGAATGGTCCCTGACTGAGGCCCTAACCACAGAAAACAACAGGAGAACTAAATGCCTAATCTCAAACCTGGACAGAACACGGGAACACTTATCTTTCAAAGAAGAGATCCCGCGTTGTACTTTTGAGACCTCAGGCTCAACGATCCCTGCTGCGCCACAAGACGACTTCCAGACAGTTCCACAGACAGGGTCCAGAGCAGCGGCGAACCTGTCCTCTTGGGCCACTGCACCAGGAACAAGTTAGATGCGCAGGTCCAGTCACACCTCTCGAAGCACCACCTACTTATGTGATTACGTAAGGTATGCAAGTGCTGATTGGATGGATAATAACTAAGAGGGGAGGGGTGTTACGTATTACCATATATGCCCATAGAGTGGAGTCGGCTGCCAAACTCCACTCATTGGCTCAGCCACTGGCGGGAGAAATAAAGTTCTGTCAGTGGCTGAAGCTTTGGACAGCGCCAGCACCTTCCGCTGCTAAGCGGCTTTTTACTTAAACACAAATAAAAAACGTTTTACCTGCTCCTGTCACATCCTGCTTCTTTATTCCGCAGGCCCCCTTAACAATATACATATGCTAAATAAACATACAGCAGATAGCAATTCTATTAATTACTCTGCTTAAGATCTATCCTTATGTTTTACGTCAGTATTTCCACATCTTTTCAGTTTAGTGTGGATCAGATCATTATGACTGGAAATTTTAATCCTTTAAAAAAAAATTAGATTGCAATATTGTTCTTGCTAAATTACAAAGTTAAATTTATAATTTCACAAGAACAATATTGCAGTCTAAATTTTTTTTAAAAAAAAGATTAAATGTAGAATCTTACGTGCTGGGGTTTAAGTTGCTTGATATCTCTTTTTAGGAATCTGGAAAGAAATGTTGCATGGTGCCAAATTGGTTCTGAGATCAAATAAAGTAAACAGTAAAGAAGAGTAATAGAGAAATAAATAAATAACATTTACTGCGGCTAACCCGTGGTCCTATTCTATTAGTATTTCAGAGCCAATGTATTCACTTCGTACTGTTCTGGCTTTATTTCAGGGCTCTTGATAGCTGAAAAAATAAAAATGTGAATAAGTCTTACAATCACTTCCTGCAGCACTGTTAGCCTTGAACTTGGGTGACTCTAAGCAAGCAGCAACTTCAGTTGATCTATCTACATTTTCTTTAAAAATTCATAAGAACCACCCATGCCATAACAGGAAGCTCCCCAAGCTGGTGCCTTCCAGGTAGAAAATTCGCTCCAATAAATGTTTTATTTTCAACAAATATACCATGTTTACATAATTGATGCTGAATTGAATGTTGTTGCTTTTTAAAAAATGAAATGTGTTCAAATTCATGTGTAATCAAATTGCTAGCAGTCCAGGAACAGTTTTCTCTTAATGGCTCTAGATAATGTGGCCATGATGGATTTTCAGGCAGCAAAATGATTCATCCAACTCACAATTACAGTAACAAGCTTTGGAGCATGCTATATCATTCACAGTGATGGGAATGTAATAGCATGTGGTTTTGTTAAAGCATTGCTTCATTCCCTTTGCAGTTGTCTATCCAGCAGAAATACAATGGATTCTCATTTTGGAACCCCCAAACATAGTTCTATATGTCTGCTATTAAAGTTGTATTTTTTACTCCAGTTAAGGCAGAGGTTTCTTCTTCTGCATTTTAGTTTTAATACCTGTTTGCCTCACATTGCAATACAGAAGTTGATTTGAAAAGTTCTTTGGCATATTAGAAAAAAGAGACTGCTAAAATGCCTTAGTTTTATTATATCAAAAAAAAAAAAAGGGAGGGGGGAGAAAAAGCATCTCATCCAAGACAATTTGTTGATTCTTTAGTTCTTACATGGAGGCATGATGGCTCTGTGGTTAAAGATGATGAGCTTTTTCAACTGGAAAGCTGTCAGCTTGAGTTCAAGTCTTGACAGCTGCATGATGGGGTGACTTCCCATTCCTGCCCCAGCTCTTGCCCGCATAGCAGTTTGAAAGCATGCAAATACAAATAGATTAATAGATTCCACTCTGTCTCTATTCACAAAAAGTTATTTGGACCTACTGCTTCCCTTCATGGATTGCAATTAATGTTTACTTCTAATTTTGGTTGAAAAATCTAATGTGATGCAGCTCACATAGATGAGCTGTCTGTTTATTTTTTCTATTATATCCTCCACAGACAATTTTTTTGCCAATTGAACATTGTAGGTTGTCTTCAAGAATTTTCTTCACCAACTATTAGCAAGATCACAAATATTTTTCAGGCACCCAGTGACCTACTCACCCATTAAGCAGCTGAATGGTGGACAAGAATGTGTGGGACTCAAGCAACCATGTTGAACAGCCAGCTAATTCAAAATGTTGGTGATCTTTTTGAACTATACATTCTTCACCTTTCTTCTTATGCCCACTTTCAATCACAAACTTTGTTGAAATTTTCAAGAATCTGGAAACAATACATCTAGGAACATAAATCTTTTTTCCTTTCTTGCCACATTTGATCCTGTGCAATAAACTTCATGCCTTCTAATGATTCCCTATTTGAGTTGATAGCTGCAATTGCACATTTGGATTTTCCACATTATGGGAATTTTTTTGTCATTAATGGATTCCAGATACCCAGAGAGGAATTATTATCTTGTTTAGTCAATTGTTATACTATTTTTGCTTACCTTATTAAGGTATAATGAGCAACAAGAAATGGTACAAAGATAACCGTAGTCAATGGTCAGTGAGTTTTATTTATTTATTTAATGTTAATATACCAGCATATTTCATTTTGACTCCCAGCAGTATCCATTTCAAAACTGTTCTATTGTGTAAATCTGTATCACAAACAAATGGTGCAGAGACAAATTCTTGCAAGTGGCCAAGCTATCAGTTGAATTCTCTGTTATTGTTCAGCACCACATGATTTATTCATAGCATTCTTGATCATATTAGAAGAACTATGCAGATAAGCATTTTCTTTATTCGACCCCCTTTTTTAAATCACCAAATTAGTTGAGTATAATAACTATAGAAAGATTCTTGCATTCATACATTTACCACCTACCTGAATTACTGTGCTGTGTCCTGCGTGCAGCTGCCTTTGAAAACACTTGGAAATGGCAATTGGTCTAATGGCAAATGGCAATTTGTCAAATAGAATTTGACAAATTGAAAATGCTATGATCATATAACATCTATCCTATGGTTGCTGTGTAGATTACTAGAAGGCTTTCAAGAGCAGTTTTATAAAGTCCTATATATCTTTATGGCTTTCTTAATCTCTATCTTTTATTCTGTGGCAGAGTAGTCTTATTGAGTTTATTGCTTTTCAAACCACATTATAAAATTGATCACATTTTAAACTCCTATTACAACAAAGTTTGAGTGCAGAGCTTAGATTGTGATGGAGTAGCAGCTTCCCTGCTGAGATTTTTATATTTTTTCTTCTTCTATCCATATATATATATATATATATTTCATTGATTTTCACAGGTACAGGTATGGTGTGTTCGGATGTTTTCCCATGTAAGATTGAGACTATCTGGGCAACGTTTCAACGAGATCTCACTCGCCATCTTCAGGCTGGTGCTTTCGGCTTTATGCTTGTGCGAGCAAAGCATGATCTGAGCTGCTGTCTCCCTATATATGAGATCTTGTCAAAACATCTTGTTGCCCAGATAGTCTCAATCTTACAGGGAAAAGACGAACACACCAAGACCTGCATACCTGTACCCGTGAAAATCGACAAAAACAAATATCGTACCTCTACGGGGAGGAAACCTTCCAGCTGACCAGGACATGAGAAATTCGAAGTCCAAAGAGCCACCATCTTATGTGACCTCACATTCCTACGCAATTGCCAAGACAAAGAAGTGATCCCCACATGCTTCCAACTCAAATTCTATTCCAAAACCTCAGCCACTGAAAGGATCCTGAAAAGAACGGAATTAGTCCTAATCAGAAACAAACTCCACAGGAAAAGATTCCTACTAGACTAAACCAACAGGGACCTACTTACTCTCCACCTCAAACTCAGCAACAAAATCCACCCAGCACTTTGGGACAAATCCAAACAAGTAGCCCTCTGGAGAGCCAAAACAGAAACCTCCCACAAGACAGACACACACACCAGCAAACTCCACAGACTAGAGAAACACCAGAAGCCCAACCCTCCCCCACAGGAATGCATGATACAAACAGTACACATCATATCAGACAGAACCCTCACCAGAGCAGAAACCAATGTCCTTTCAAGGGATTCAACTTTGCAGTTGCCCCCAAACGCATCCCCACCGAAAACATATGTGGAGTTGAAGCTAGCCTAACCAAAATTAACCCAGATGTAACCAATAAAATCAGACTTGAAGTCATCAATGTCCTCTGCTCCAGCAGTCCACCCAGAAGCAACTTACACAGAGAAGAACAAAAAGCACTTACCAACTTGAGGAAAGACAACAATCATTCTCCCAGCAGACAAAGGTAACGCCACAGTCATGATGAACACATTGGACTACCAATCCAAACTATCCAACCTACTCCAAGACCCCGCTTACAAAACTCTAAATACTGAATCCACCACCTACCTGGAAAAAAACCACCAAATCCAAAATAAAAGCCTCCCCCATCAGTGAAGAGATCCAGCAAAGAATCATCCCCAGAGAAAAATCATCCAGATGCCCTAAACTCTATGGCCTCCCCAAGATACACAAAGAAGGAATACCATAGTCAGCTCCATAAGCTCACTTCTACAGAATCTTGCCAAATTTCTTGCCAAAAAACTCCAGCCCTACGCAGAATCCATCACCTCACACATACAAAACTCTTTTCACTTCATAGAAACAATAAAGAAACAAAACCTACAACCCTGCGACCTACTTGTGAGCTTCAATATCATATCCCTCTTCACCCAAGTACCTATTAAAGAAGCCTTGACAGCCAAAACAAATACAACCCTCCTAAGCACATCCTACATCTGACCACTCACTGCCTAACCAACACATACTTCATCCACAATGGACAAATATACAAACAGATAGAAGAAGCACCTATGGGATCACCCCTCTCACCCATCATTGCTAACCTCCATAGCCAAGACGCTCATCTCCAGAACCAAATGCCAGGCTGACAAAGACCACCGGAGAACAGAATTACACACCCTCACTAACATATCAATTTCCAATGGATTCCAAAGAGACACAATTACCAACCTAATCCTAAAGGAGACACCCCCCAGAAACTGAGACACAGAACAGGACAGCAGTATTAGCCTCCTCCCCTACATCAAAGGCATCATAGATAAAATCAGCAAAATTCTACACAAACACAATATCAGGACAGCCTTCGGTACTGACCAAAAAATAGCCAACATCCTAAGAAACCCCAAAGACAAGATCCAGCTAGAAAACCAAGGAGTTTATGAAATACCATGCAACAATTGCCCAGCCATATACATTGGACAAACCAACAGGAGAATAAATGCACGCATCGCAGAACACAAGAACACAGTCAGAAAACAAGAAAATTCTTCCTCCCTTTTCCAGCACGTTAAAGCCACAGGACATGAAATTAATTTTGAGGGAACCAAATTAATCTCCAATAGTGAACACTTCAACAAGAGAATAATCAGGGAAGCCATTGAAATAGAGAAACACCCCCATAACATGAATAAACAGGATGATGCCTCCCGCCTACCAGACATTTGGAAACTAGCCCTTATTAACAAACGAGTCCCAGTCACGAAAACCAACACTGGACCCAAAACAACACATGACGCCACCACCAATCTCCTTTACCAGACTCAAACCCAAACCCACCCAATAGACGAAAGACAACCACCATTCAGAAACCAGACCATGGCTGCATCACCAGCCCCAAACCAAGCAAACTGACACACGCCATGAACACAGGGCCAGGCCTCAAACTCGGAGCCAAACCAAAACCTGGAATGTCACATCACAGCCACTCGCTCAGGATATCACATCTCAGAACTCAGGAGGCTACACCACAAAACCTCAGGATGTTGCAACACAGCCAATGACCCAGGAGATTACAATACAAGACCCAGGATGTCACAAGATTAGAACTCAGAAGGCCATCACACAGCCCATTACCCAGATCATTATGACCCAGGAGATTACAATACAAGACCTAGGGTGTCACAAAATTAGAACTCAGAAGGCCATCACACAGCCCATTACCCAGGTCATTACGACCCAGGAGATTATAGCACAAGACCCAGGAAGTCACAAGATTAGAACTCAGAAGGTCATCACACAGCCCATTACCCAAGTCGTTACAACACAGGAGTCTGATAGACACACAGCCAATACCTCAGCCACACATGTTCTTAAGAAAAAGCCAGCCAATCTGCAAACATCAACTCAATCAACCAATCAAGAAATGACAACACAGCCAACCTCCCCACCAGTATATATAGGGAGATAGCAGCTCAGATCACGCTTTGCTCGCACAACACAAAGCCGAAAATACCAGCCTGAAGATGGTGAGTGAGATCTCGTCGAAACATTGCCCAGATACTCTCAATCGTACAAGACCTGAACACACCAAGACCTGCATATAAAACTGAGGTGGGATTTTGGTCTTGTGTCTTTGCACTGGCTCTATCATGCTTTTCTTTAACAGCTTTAAACTTAATTAAATGTGCTTAGGAGCAGAGTTATGTTTGAGACATCACTGAAAACAAGCTGCTACCTCTCAAGAGCTTATCTCGGCACCCACATCCTACTAAATTAATCTTTTCTATTGCTTTCTGCTCCACTATCAACTTTTTGTGCTTGTATTCTTACTAAATGAGATGTTTATATGCAACACTCTTCAGCTGGTTTTAAGTAGATGTAAACACTCTGTGACTTTCTTTCTCTTTTTTGAAAAATACACTTTGCCAATTTAGCATCTCCATAGGATAAGAAAGGTTGGAAATAGCTGAAATGATTAATGACATAACTTGAAACTTGTTTTTACATTTATATTTGCAGATCATACTGAGTGTGCCATGGTGTTTACAATGACTAAGTTAATGAGGTATCAGACAGGTTCTGCTTCTAAAAGGTTATTGCATAGCATGAGCACTTGAAACCTTTGCAAACTTCCTTTGTATGGAAGCTACAGGTACAAAGGAACATTGGAATATGCTGATTCTTTTAGTTACTGTCTGTGAGGACAAGGAAAAACAACTGAATAAAATGGCTTACCAGCATTAGCTCTAACGGGATACTATCGATCTTATTATAGATTTTGAAGTACTTTACCAGAACAACTGGGAGCACAGAGATGTTCACTGGTTTTAAAAAGAAGCTTAAAGTGAGCAAGGCTGATATTTGTATCTAGTTTATTTTGGCATTCTACATGCCTACTGTTGGAATTGGTTTAGAAAAGTAGGAAAGTTTCTTCAGAAATTTGGGAGTTGGTCAGAGTTCTTATCTCACTGCTTTTTGGAGGGGGTTTGTAATGATTGACAGTCACATTTACTTCCACATCCACATTTTTATCCTGGATGTGAGACAACCTGACAGATTTGTTCCTACTAAGTGTTTAGCTGCTGTATGCATGGCTGGACCATGATAGATTTTATAAAATCTGGTTCCTGGTCCCCAGATAAGCCAAACCCATTTTGAGGATATAGTTTAGAACCTAAAATTCTTGGTTTATCTATGAGAGTGTATGATACTGTACACAACACACCATACTTTATAGGTAGGTAATTAAAGTATATATTTGGGTATTTAATTCCCCTCCTACTTCATTGAGTGACATTTCTAAACTATACAATTTATGGCATTTAAACATTTAAAGCAGAATCATACATGTAGCCAAGCTGGGGGATTGCTCTTAAGATCTTTGTTCTGTTGCTTAAGCTATTTGAATTGAATTCATAGTCTTTCTGGGGAAAGAACCAGGCCTCCCTCCCCCCACCCCATTGCTAATGTTTTAATATTATGATGTTGGCACAGACCTTAGGAGATCTTTGGTAGAAAGAAGATCTCTTTTCCAGAAAGATTATGAATTCAAGGCTTATGGCAGTGTCACTTGTACATTATATTATACATTAGTCTGGAATCAAAATAATATATTGCACATGTCACCCAAAGGGTTTGCTGAGGCTACTAAACTGCTTCTGGGAGAGTAAATGGGCATGCTAATATGTTCAAAAGAATCACGGCTAATTGAAGATCTAAAATCTTCAATTTAAGGTTTCTGCAGATTTAATGTAAACTTTGAGATAATTCATAATCAGAAAGCATTGTAAAATGATCCACATAATCTTTATAGATAAAGAGGCTTGAAAATGATGGTTTATATTTCCCTACATTTTTTTCTTCTTCATATTGTGTAGATGTAATTGGTAAAGGAAAAGAAATAGCCCCATTACCAAATTTGGTGACTATCTCAGTAATTTTAATTCATTCTCATATAAATATTAGAATATTAGAAAAGAAACTAAATACCCACTGACTGGAGTAAAACATTTCAGAAGAAGGGAACCTAACTGTGATGAGAATCTTCACTTCATGCTACATCCTCTTCTTTTTCTTTATCTTTCTTTTAATTGGTTTTTTTTAAGACTGGAAAGTAGCAGCAACAGTATCCACAATTATTCCAGAGAATAACCAGAAACTTTTGCAGAAATCTACATCCTGATGTATCATCCTTCCAAACATGGTGGGATAAAAAAAAGGTTGCTATTTCTGTAAATGACCACCTGCCAATTACAACCAAGTCAGAGAAGCATAAAGTTGCTAATTAAGCCAATGGAAGAGCAAGAAATAGAAGTGCCAGATATAAACTACTATGGGTATGTGAAGCGGTCACACCATGTGGACATTATCTAATAAATTACATTCAGTGGCTCATTCTAATGTAAAATACAGACTCTAGTCATACCATATTGAATATCTGGTTAATTGCTATTCAGTGAGAACCAGGAAGGCTGTTCATGTTTTAAAAAAACATCAGATGAGAAGTTCTGGAAAATTTAAAGAATTGTGTGTATGTGTTTTTTTGATATTTTGTTTGATCCTAATAAAGGCATTATCAGTGATGGATATTATGATGTAGCATTTTTTTCAGAGATTTATGATGAGACTATAGAGCGATAAATTAAGAAGGGCATCAACTGCCTCTTTGCTCAACTTTTCATAAGAAATAGGGATTTCTAAAAGATCTTATAATGGAGGTAATGGTTGAGTAAGTAAGTAGGCCCTGCTTCCAGTGGTGGGATTCAATTTTTTTTACTACCAGTTCTGTGGCTTGGAGGGTGTGGCAGGGGAAGGATACTGTAAAATCTCCATTCAGAGGTGGTATTTGCTGGTTCTCCTCAAAATTTCCGCTACCGGTTCTCCAGAACTGGTCAGAACCTGCTGAATACCACCTCTGCCTCCTTCCACTATTTCACATAATATTAAATCTCTGTAGGATGAGTGGATGAAAATGCAAGTCATGAGTATTTCTGAAGGGTAAAATTTGGTAAATATTACTTTGACCAATATTATTTTTAAGGTAGACAATCTTGCCTTTGTTTCTTCTTTCCTTCTACCTGTATTATAAGACAACTAACTCTTAGCCCCAATCCTTATTTTTAAAGCTATCTTTGTCTTTGTAAGAACCATGTTGGTGTAGTGGTAAAGACACAAGGGTAGAAAGTGGGAGACCACAAATTCTAGTCCTGCCTTAAAACCAAAAAAGCTATCTGGATGACATTGGGCCAGTCATTCTCTTTGAGACAAATTAAAAAGACAATGGCAAACTATTTCTAAAAAGCTTTACTTTTGCCGGGATTTCTCCCCAGATTCAACAGACTCAACAGACTCAAAGGCACAGACACACAAAGAGCTTTATTCTTTTTTATATTTCTATTTTTTAAGTTACTTTAACACCTTCTTACAACTTATTTATTCAGGATGTTTTAATGTCTTAATACCATCCTTTTGCTGAAAGAATAGGCAACCCTTTGGGAATAGCACAGAACATTTATTGTGGACATTAACAAAATGATTGTCATTGAAGTCCTGTATATGAAGTCTTGTATAATTACAAACAATCCATTTACCCAGAAACAAGCTGGTTCAATTATTCTATGTTTTATTATTAACTCTTCTATTAGAATACTTTGAAGTAGTTTCATATTTTTCTTTTTAAGTGAATAGAACCTAAAAAAGATCAATATAGAGGCTGGCTGTTGCCAAAGCAGTTTTCCATGAGCCCATTGTTGCCTAATGGATCCTGACTGTCATCCTAGCAGAACTAAATCAAACTGAAACTGATTTAGTCAAAGAGCACTCAATTCTTTCTTCTGCTGTTTTCAAAGTCAGATTTTAAACTGTAAGCTCCTTGTAATCAAATAGTCTGAAAACTTCATATTCAGAAACGATGCTGCACTTGTGCAAAATAGTAGTGGCAGAAGGGAGGGTGTTTCAGCATTTATTACATAAAAATCATTATATGGATGGGCCACTTTATGACAGATGATAAATAGCAACTTGTAGTCAAGGAGATAAAAATCTGGACCATTTTAGAATTAATTGTATCATGTGTGCCCCTGATGATTCACTTTGCATTTCATTTACATTCCATCCATAATTCAGCAATTTTTATCTTTGCCACATAAATTCTTCTGACTCAAGCAATAATTTGTTCTCAAAGCCAGTTTGCTATGGGTCTATCATGTTAACACTTCAGATTGCCACAGAAAATTAGTTGCTGCATTGAAATAAATAAACAATGGCCAATCATTCATCAAAGTGATAGAAAAAAAAGTTAAATCTCTCATTATGCTTAGTGCTACTGTAAACAGCTGTGCAGTTCATTGAAAAGTAGTTTAAGAAAAGGGGTTAAAAGAAACAGTAAAAACATACATCGGATGATTTAATATTGATTTACTGGCAAATGCCCCCTCAGGAATTATGAGCAAACATTGATTTGTCAAGATGCACATCCTTAAACCAGCTCATCCAGGTGGGATAGCCTTGAATACTGCAGAGCTGGCATAATATATGATATACAATCATCACTGTCATAAAGATTTTTGATGAACTCATATGGTTTAAATGTACCTTATGTCATTATCAATGGGACTCTACCTAAATCAACATGTTTCTAGACCTGTTTATTTTTAGGAGTAATAATTCCATGTACTTAAGAGCTAGAAATGATCTTGTCTGTGCTACTTTTATAAACCCTTCCATTGTCATAAATAGATATGGTTCTCACTTTATCAAAACTTCCAAAAGGATATAAATGTTAGCTTTTATTTAATATTTTGTTCATATTTCATGAATCATTTTTTCCAACTACCCAATGGTTTTTTTATCTGTGATTGAAAAATGACATTTTTTTTATATGGAGGATGAATTTGGTTGCCTTGTTTATATTTGCTTGTGATTCTTAAACAGATTCTTAGGATACAGTTTGTGTTTATTTTTCAGAAAATGTACAAAACATATCCATAGAAAGAAAATTAATGTAACATTTATTGGGGATAGCCAAGAGATATAGCTTGGTAATATAAGGGTACCATCAAAATGCCCTGTAATGACAAATAACTGGTCAATGATGGGTGTTAACTTTTTTACTTATATAATTTTGTAGATGTCTTTCTTGTTTCAGAACTTTGCTTTGGATTTTTAAATGACACTAGTAAAATATATCTGTATCTATATATCTATATCATTATATTTACAATCTATATATAGCTTATTAAAGTGTTAAGTTGATAGTGGTAAAGGGATAGAGAATACAATATCACAAACAATCAGAATATGACACAAATTTCCATATTTCCAAATTATATTGTCCTTATGCATTTATGCAAAATTTAAAAACTAAATAATTTAGACATTTAATACCATCCAATGAGAGGCCTGACTTTTACAGACTTCAAGCATAGGAGCTAATCTCTTCTCTTACAATTTAAATAAATTAAAAGAATAACGAAGTTGGAAGGGACCTTGGAGGTCTTCTAGCCCACCCCATGCTCGGGCAAGAAACCCTATATCATTTCCGATAAATGGTTGTCCAATCTCTTTTTCAAAACCTGCAGTGTTGGAGCTTCCACAACTTCTGGAGGCAAGTTGTTCCACTGATTGTTCTAACTGTCAAGAAATTTTTCTTTATATATTATAGAAAGAGAGACATGTTGCAACTTTAGAAAAAGAGTTAAATTTATAGTTGCTGTGAAGAATATCAGAAGCCACCTCTTTATACTTTCCCCCTTTCTTTCCTATTTTTAACTTTTTTGTTTTTGCACTTTTTGCTTTTTCTTTGCTTTTTCTGTTTCATTTGCTCTTCCTTTCATTAGTTTGTGTTAGTTTTTATCTTCTAATTTAAAAGTTTTAATAATTTTTTTTATTAAATTTAATGTAATAATTTAATAAAATATACATGCAAATAAAACAAAAAACCTACAGGTGAATCTTTGGGTTTTTTGAAAGTCTATTAATGATTTCTTAAACAAAAGATAAGCTATGGCAGATCAATTTCCCAGAGGAAATTTAACTATATAATTCCTCAACAATGTAGAATCATAGAAATTACATTCATTGGAAGTTCTAAGCGCATCATGGGCATTATTAATGTCCAGCAGTGCCCTGAATATAAAGAATTCATTCTAAGATTGGCTATTTAAAATGAATTACAGAGTTTGACCTGTGAGAAGATTGTGACCTTGGGTTGCAGGCCAGATACTCAGTACCAGTACAAAATTTCAGTTATTAATGTGAAGTGGTTTTAAAAGTCCTAGTCCTCTGAACTAGATGAGTGGTTTAAACATTTGATAAATGAATGAATAAATAAATAAATAAATGGGAACTGTCTTCTAAAAATCATTTGTTTCTAGGGAAATCTCCTGCAAAGTTTGAGATATATTGCAGACCTTTTAGAACTGCTCTTTTGTGGAAAAAAAATAATTATTGTATACCACACAGAATTTGCGTCCTTCTGTAAGTCCAAAATGTGATGAATAAATATATTTCATACTTTAAATAAATATATTAACTTTTTTGGACCCTGAAATTAATAATTTAATTAGCTTTCAAAATGTGCTCTTTACAGAATTGTAATGAAAATGGGTAGAACAAAATTTACACTACATGTTCATGAAACTTTTACATCAGTGGTGGGATTAAATTTTTTTTAGTACTATGAGCGTGGCTTGGTGGGCATGGCAGGAGAAGGATCCTGTAAAATTTCCAGTCAGAGGTGGTATTTGCCGATTCTCTGAACTACTCAAAATTTCCACTACTTGTTCTCCAGAGCAGGTCAGAACCTGCTGATTACCACCTCTATTTTACTAACTTAAAAATCACAAACTCACAAAGAACTTTATCAAATGGGCATTAGCGATCTGTCCAAAATATATTAATTAATCAGACTCTATTCTTGGTGATGCTGAACTTTCTTAATCCATTATGATAGTAATGATAAATGAAGAAAAGAATTTATTTCTTAAATGTTTTTATTGAAGTTTTACCCAAATCTCATGGGCAATATTTCAGTGTGGACAAATCATAAAACTGAACAATAATTGATGCTGCTGTTTCTATCGGATGTCAGAATTACAAAATCGTTACACTGAATGGATGCCATTCATGTGTGACTGAATTGCTTATGTTTCTGTTTGTCAGCCCAGATGACCTCACTTGCTTATCATGTGAATGAAATGAAATTAAGATATACTTGTTCTTGCCCAAAGCACTTGAGGATATATTTAAAATCCACCAATCAATAAATAAATGAATTGCTGCACTTTCTTATTCTGTACAATCATTTAACAGCATTAGGGTTGTAAATTTGGAAAGAAAGAGTAAAAACATATTATAGGTTTAAAAATGAAAAAGTAGAAAAATAAAAGAACTAAAAGGAACTAAAATAAAGTATTTCATCTGGAAGCACACCAACGTGCCTACCGTCCCTGTCCTATTGTTTCTTTTTTATTTTTCTTATATGTATCCATTTCATGTTTATACTTATACCTGTTATCTTATAATCGCTTGACAAAATAAATAAACAAATAAACAAACAAACAAATAAATAAATAAAATAAACTTTTGTTCAATAGAAAACTTAACCAATCACAAAATTGACATCTGTTCATTGCAAAGGAAAATACTAACATTATTGCTAGTTTCTATCATGCCAGATCTTAACCAGAATAAATATGGCTCTCCAATACTATTGACATTATAGATCAGAAAGATCTACAGAGTCTTAGTTCAGAATAGCTGCTTGCTACAAACCTTAAGTAGAATCTTTAAGCAAAATATTAAGAATCTTAATAATATCTGCCATATCTAAGAATATTGTAGACAACAAATTAGTTGGACATCAGTGAAAATTATGAACAGAAAGAACTGTTTAATAATATTAAAGCAAGTCTCCTAGTGTGGTGATAGGTATTGTCATTGGCAGATATTTTTTTAAAAAGCTTAACATTTACTTGGAATTTTAGCTGGATTCCTGTAATGAATAGGAACTTGGATTTAATTGAGTCTCATATCTTAAAGCAAAGATAGTATCAATAGTAATAGGCCCCTTAAGTACAATCTCAAAACATCTGGAGCACCACTTGAATAGCTTCACATTGATAAAATCATCATTAGTCAATTAGCTGTACTTAGAACAGCTTACATCCTGCAACAATATCTTTAACACCATCAAATAACAAACAAGGATTTGATAGGTGGATTAAAATTCCAAATCCAGTTTATACATCTGGCTGACTGTGCAATCAACTATAATAATATAACAACCTGCTTAATCACTGTAATTTACATGGCCAATATTCTTTCAAAACCTAATTGCAAACAATAAACATAATTATATTCAATATAAATATCCTAACAGGGAGAATTAATATGCTTGAAGTATGCATGATAGCATGTTGGCTTCATTCAGTAAAGAACCCAACAAGGAATTGGCAGACTTTATATGATAAAAACCCCTAACTGTATTAGATTTATAGAAAACATTCTGCCTTCTTTTAGTGATTACTGTTAAAATTCTATAAAAACAAAAAAGTTTTTTTTAAAAAATACCTTAAGTTACAGTATCTTCACCACACCTCAACTATTTATGTCTTATTTATCCTGATTCCATGTGATCTTGTTATAAAAATGGTATTTTGTGAGATTTGGTTTTGAGCATCACTGTTATAGTTTCTACATAAAGAACCTCTGGTACAAGATGAGTTTCATCTCATGAAGCCTGGGAAGAAAATGGTTGAAGTACATTGAATTTGATCAGAACACGCTTTAAACTGAACTAGGCAATCCATGCCCCGTTGGATCATTGTCTCATATTTCCTTACTTAAGCCGAGGAACAGAATAACCATGGGGGGGGAGGGGGGGTTATGCAAAAAAAGCAGTGTGAGCAGGAATGACTTCTGACTTCCTGCCAGCTTCCCCATTGATTTTCCTTGTGGGAAGTTAGCAGGAAGCATCAGAAATCTTCCTTCCTTCCTTCCTTCCTTCCTTCCTTCCTTCCTTCCTTCCTTCCTTCCTTCCTTCCTTCCTTCCTTCCTCCCTCCCTCCCTTCCTCCCTTCCTTCCCTCTTCCTGTCCCTTCCCCAATTTCATGACAGCTTCCTTATTTACTTTCTTTGTGGAAATTTTGCAGGGAAAAGTTGGTGGGGAAGCCAGCAGAAAATTGCAAGTCCAAGATCAGCAGACAAGTATCGCGGCCAGGTGGGGACAGATTGAGGTGGTGCACAGAGATGTGTGTCAAGGATGATATGCATGGGTGTGAATGGGTTGGGAAAGGTGTGTGAGTGTGTACCAGATATGCCACTCAGGGAAGGTGCATGTGTACAGAGTGTAGGTCAGGAATGATGTCCTGTGGTATGCTCTAAAGGGTATGATGCAGACTGGGTATGATGCACAAGGGAATCAAGTAGGACATGTGAGATTTACAGGGGAGTATAATAGATACTATGCTGGGTTGATCTGGTATTTGGGGATGATGGCGGGGTTGGGAAAGGTGCCTGGGAATGCTTTGGAGATCACAAGAGATGCAATGCAGGTCAAGGATGGAACACTGTGATGAAAAGAATGCCTGGGTGTGCTTGAAATTGCGCAAGAGATGCTGTATAGATCAGGGAAGGTGCATACAGGTGGTGGGTGTGGAAAGATGCATTGTGAAACATACAGAAAGATGGCATGGGCTGGGTAGTTTGTATAGGATTGCTTCCCTTCCCTTCCCTTCAATTCTCAGAAGGCAGATAAGTGGCTGCTGATGGTCAGGAAAGGGAGCAAGGGATTGCAAGACTGGTTGAAAATGTATATCACATAGCTACAGTTGCAGCCCAGAAATGCAGCATCAGCCGGTAACATTGAAGTAGCCACAACTTTTCTAAATTTCATTCCCTCAGGAATTATGGGTCCTAGATTTCGAACACGTTCTATAAGTTATATACCTCTTGAGATAGCTTGATTCAAAAATTGTTGCTCTATGATGCCCTATTTTGCCCCATTAAAGGTCATGACAATGAATGAATGATTTTTTTTATTGGTCAAGTGTGATTAGACACACAAAGAATTTATCTTGATGCATATTCTCTCAGTGTACATAAAAAGAAAAGATACATTCGTCAAGAATCATAAGTACACTTAATATAATCATAGGGTACCAATAGGTAATCAAATCACATTAGGAAACAGTCAATATAAATCTTAAGGATACAACAAGCAACAAGTGTGAGAGGAGGGGTGATAGGAGTGATGAGAAGATTAATGATGATAGTAGTAATGCAGCCTTACTAAATAGTTGAACAGTGTTGTGAGAATTATTTGTTTAGTGTTTGGGAAAAAACTATTCTTTTTTCTAGTTGTTCTGGTGTGCAGTGCTCTATAGCATCATTTTGAGAGTAGGAATTGAAACAGTTTATGTCCATGATGTGAGGGGTCTGTAAATATTTTAACAGTCCTCTTTTTGAGAGTTTAGTAGTATATTGATTTTATGGATGGGTTGGAGATGAGAATCTAGAAGAAGGACATATAATAACTTGTATGCTGTAAAATGGAATTAGGGACTATCTGCAACAACATCTATTATATTTTTATTGAAAAACAAAGAACATAAGATTAATGACCTGTCTGAGGACATAGTCAAATACTCACATACAAGGAACTTAAATGCTTAATAGAGGAAGGCCATTAAGAACAAAGGAGTGTAATTTAAATCTGGTGAGATGATACTCATGATAAGAGTACAAGAGATGGAATACAATTGTATAATAAGCATATACAAATCTGTTCAGAATTCAGGCAATGCAGTAAAACTGTGATGGGTATCTATTCATGGATGTCCACAAAGGAGGCAATGAAAAATGATGGCATGTGCATAATAATGTAATTATTGTAGATAGTGTAGCGAAGATATTTGCATTAGACATCCTGAAGCAAATAACATTGCACTTAAAAGAGCAGGTTTTTTTTGTTATATATGATACAGCACCACAAAATATCGAGTAATTTATTGCTAGAATAGAGTCTAAATATCCACAGAGAAGCTTAATTAGAGTACTTAAGTTCACATGCAGTGACAGCAGTGGTGGGATTCAATTTTTTTTACTACCGGTTCTGTGGCATGGCTTGGTGGGCGTGGCAGGGGAAGGATACTGTAAAACCTCCAGTCAAAGGTGGCATGTGCCGGTTCTCCGAACTACTCAAAATTTCTGCTATTGGTTCTCCAGAACTGGTCAGAATCTGTTGAATACCACCTCTGGGTGACAGGCCTTCCAACAGTCCCATTCTTTGAAATTGTGTCCCCTGGAAGGCACATTCTGCATGTATTTTATAATGAATTTAAGATAATCATTTCTGAGCATGTTTTTAAAAATCTTTTCTTAGAGTTTTGCTATGAACAATGATATCATTTAGAACAAGAAAGAAGACAGTTTCTGGATCAGATTGGAGTATGTGAATCTGAACGAATATGTTTGAAAAGATGTTAAATATGATTTTGCCTTGATGCCGATAGTACTACTAGATCTGACTGAACATCAGCTAAGCACAACAAACACAAAAATGCAAAACATATGGGCTTCCAATGTAAAATATTTGAGTTTCTGAGTTTTATTTTTGTCACAGCATAGTTTACAATTTATATATACAGTACTATGAAAGCAACTAGAAGTCTTAACTGTTGGTTGATTTCACAATGTCATTCCTTACTATTAGGAACTATAGCCTTTTGTGGCTTTATAGTAATTCATAATCTGAATTGTACAGATTCTGGGAATGCACAATATAATGTTGTAAAAACAATAATATTTATCTACAGATAAAAGATAATCAATAAACAACAAACCAATATTATAAAAATTACTAAATCTGTATTGTGATATAAAAGTTCTTTCCCATTTTGCAAACATATGATTTTCCATCCTAGCTGAACTGTCAGAAAGTTGAACTAAGCTTGAATTATTGTCCTAATATCATATTGGAAAAATGTGAAACAAATTCGCAGGGAAAAAATTGTAGCCTTGAAATAAACATTGATGTTGCATAAATGACAATGTCCAGTTATGGACCATGTCTGGACAATTTGTGAATTCTATAGTATTTGCCATAATGTGTTCCTGAATGAATCCTTAGTAATTCTGAGAAGCACTAAAGTTATATTATATTAGACAAAAAGTATTTGAGAACATGTTTATATTTATTTCCAATTATATTAGCAATTTTTCTCCTTCTCTTATTCACCTCCCACTCAACGCCCATAAGCTTACCTACAGAATTTTATTGGAACAAGAACACACTGAGATTTGATCTAGGTCAGTGTAGCAATGCTGACTTTCAGGTTTTACTTCAGTTTTACAAAGCAAGTAAAAAAGCTTTTTCTGATGTCATCCAAAAAGAAAAGGCAATACAGAATGGAGAGAGTTGCATATAATATTGACGGTAGACTGACTGTACATATATTTTCTCAGATATTATTTATCATCACTTCATTCTCAATTGACTTATGGTAAAACATTTGTTACTCTGTTTGGTTTAAAAGAAACAACCATACAAAAGTGGAGTCAGACAGAACATTTTAATAGTTTGCCACAGTTGATGGTCTGATTGTAGTTAAAAGTGATTCTGAATGTTTGCCACAGTTGATGGTCTGATTGTAGTTAAAAGTGATTCTGAATGTTCAACATGTAAATAAGATTGTATATAACCCTCAATATTATTTGCTTTGGTGATTTTCTTATGCAAATTATATTTATGGCACAAATCACAGTAGAATTTAATAGTAGCTTTTGCGACTCTTTTTTAAATCCATGGGATAGTAAACAGAAATTCTACATGCAGGACTTTGAAGAGAAAAGGTTCAGATAAATTCACATATATGTACATAAGATTGATTTCATAACAATTAGACCTCAGAGTGGAACATTTCCATGTATGTTACTTAGTGTAAATATACTACTTATTTAGTCAGTGACATATTATTTCCAAATGTGTTGATTTTATTATAAGTAGCTTAAATACCTGATAGCTGTTAAATACAACATAGTAACAGTAACAATCAACATAACAGAAACAGCAACATTCAAAGAAAATTAAAATTCAATTTAAAACATCTCCATAGAAAAACAAGGAAGTCCAGCTGCCTTCTGAAAAAAAGCATCTTTGGAACAACTGTAACCTGGATGGCTGAACATCTCCGTAGACAGCAATTTAAAACAGTCCATTGAAGAAAGAATAGCTTCATAACGTCTCCCCTTCTAATCTTGCTGAAACTTCCTTTTTTCCTTTTGTCACCTTCTTATATATGGCCCCTCAGAGGCTGTTAAACTGTAATATCTGCACAGCTTTTATGCTACAGATGTTTTGCAGCAGCGGCAATGGTAATGATTAAAACAAATCAATAAAAACATGAGAAGAATGCAGACCAGTAGCTCTCATATTAAATGCCACCCAATGGTCATAAACTCCACACTCAGCAACAGACACACCATCTAGTAAACTCATCCATCTGTGAGTGAATCTGCAACAAATAAAAAGATCTACAACTTCCTACTGGAGCTGATTTCATGTAAAAGGTCAAAAATGGCAGCAAGGAGTACCCGATTCTTAAATTAAGATATAAAAATTACAATTCTAATTTTTTTCCAGATTTATCCTAAGTGAACTCCATCGTATTTCTTTTGAGCTGATCTGCATATTATTCCATTAAATACATTCCCTGAAATAGCTGAATAAAATGACAGGGCACCTTTTGGAAAATCTGAATCCAATGTTAGACCTGACAGAACTTTTGCCTCTTTTTAAGGACACTGAATCACTAGATAACCTCTCATTGCTCAGATTGCTCAACTATTGCTGAAGTGTCTGTTAATAAGAACAAACAAAACTTATTAATGAATCATTTCAGAGAACACTCTGTTTTTCTCCAAAGTACAGTTGGCCCTCAATTTATGACAATTCATTCAATGATTGTTCAAGTTATTACAGTATTTAAAAAGTGACTTATGACTCGACCTTGCACTTATGACTATCACAGTGTTTCCATAATCATATGATCAAAATTTAAGTGCTTGGCAACCAATATGTATTTACCACAGTTACAGAATCCTGGGTTTACATGATCAACACCATTTGTGACCTCTGCAGGGCGCTTCCAGAAAGCAAAATGAATTTTGGAAGCTGGATTTGCTTAATGATCATGTGATTCATTTAACAATTGTGGCAAAAAAGGTTATAAAATTGGGCGTGACTCGTTGATTGCATCACCTAGTGATGGAAGTTCTGATTCCAATTGGAGTGATAAGTCAAGGATTATCTATACGCTGAACCTCTTCTGGATGATACCATTTAATAGAAGTGAATTTAGTATTTTCCAGAAATAAATTGTCAGAAAGGGAAATGGTTTCTAAGAGCGGATGGCCTGCTGTTTGAAGGAACACCCTCATTAAAGTTAATGCAGTTGGTAGATTCTCATATAAATCTGAAAGATGTTGGCCTATATTAATAAATAGCAGAGAAACTGATTTGCATATGATCATATGAATTGTAAAGTACTTTTCTTAAATTTTGAAATATGCACAGATCTAATATACGGGTTGATATACAGATCATGGCTTGTTCCAGGAAGTTATAGTACTCACTTAAAAGAATATACTTTTGTGGAGATCATTAAATTTAAATTAACAGCATGAGCTTTCAGTGTAGAGAAAATCTTTATAGGTATTTTTTTTCAAGACAGAACAAGAAAGAAAAACATAGTATCTTAGTTAAATGTTTCATGGTTTGAAATTATACTATATAAAAAGTGTAATATTTATGTTAGCAATTTTACTATAAATACCTTGGAGATGGCAACAGGAAAATAGAAATGGAGGGATGAGATATTTTTACATTCTTTTGAGGGTTGACCATATGATATTAATTCTTGCATCTGGACTGTCTTATCTGAATATTATTCAAACTATTGATTAACTATGCAAATCATCTGTTATAATGGAAGATTTGAATGCTTCCGTTGGCTTCCAGTAATTTGAAATCATTGCCTTCCAAGTTGCTTAATATACTATTGTAAAACTTTTTCCATTTTTGGTAAAAAAAACTGGCTATATATATATCTGCAAAAACAAAAAACGGTATAAAACAATGCCTCATAAATCTTTCTAAATTTCTAGATTTAGCTTACAATCTTTGGCATGTAACTGAATAAGCTCCATATGACAAACTGTAAATCAAGTTAGGACAAAGCAGGAGCATACCAATCTTCTTTACGTATTTAAGGAGTTGGATTGACTTTACAGTTAAACAGTATCCTAAATGTAGCCACATGTTATTCTGAATCTAAATTAAATAAAAATAATAATTCTTAATATAAAAAGAACGTTGCAGAGCAAACCAAGGTCAGAACAAATTTTGAAAGAAAAGGAATTTAAGAGATCATTATAATGATGAATATATATTTAGTTGTAACAAAGTAGATTCTTTACTAGGTATTAGTTTAATTCCTAGCCAGGAAGTCGACAGCTCTTCACATAAAATTCCCATTTGCTCATGTACCAAAAGACATTTTATGCTGGTTGGCTCTTTGCCCTGTGATTCCTTTATCTATTGTACTAGGACTGATACTCATGATAATATGGTGAACTCATAATTCTCTTATCAAAATTTGGCAGAAGTATTGCTTGAACAATAGCTATATAAGAATATCACAACAACATATCAAGCACACTTCCAAGAAAATAGAAAAGGCAGTCATTTTAAGATTTTACAGAATTTGGTTTGATTTTCATTTTAAAACAAAATGAATTAATTTATACTTTGTACTAGACTAGCGTTTTAGAAGCATTTGTTTTTATGACACTGATGGAAACATGAGATTCTGATAGTGTTAACATTATTGGTAAGGTTGAAAAGACAATGGCAATGTTAAAAATAAACAACAGTAAGGAGCAAATGACATTCTACAGCCCATCTATCAGAACAAACTCCAGTAATACTAAATTATTTCTGTTACCAAGAAAATTGTAGGGAGATGGTGTTAACATTTAGATGCCTTTGGAAGCCAGAAGTTGAGATACCCAGATTGGAAAGCAGTTCTCTAGTTATTAAGAAGTGTCACATTTTTATAGCTAGATTGGAAGTAATGATCAAAGCTGTACAGAGGCCAGGTCACTGATAGTGTCTGTAGGGAAAGAGGAATATTTTGTTTTACAAGGACATATTATCAGTACATAGAATGACAGAAACACAAATCAAGGAAAACTTGACATTATCAAAAAAGAAAGAAAATACCAAGTTGTAAGTTGTAAGTCTTAGGAATAAATGAACTTAGATGAACCTAAATGAACTGCATCAGCTTTGATATACAATTTGAACATGGTTGGAAGATGTCAGGTTTATGGAGATCTTTGTGGATACAGCTTACATAATATCTACTTTTATTAGAAAGTCCATGTGCTCAGGGATGCTAATGGGAGAGGTGATAGCTTATGTATTATATCAGAAAGACAACTTTCTAGATCTAAGCTCTAGAAAAGATTAATTGGTAAGAAATTTTTGGTTAGAGTTCCTATATTACCGTGTATGTAGCCCATATTCTGGGACAAAATATAATAACAGAAATATAATGATTTCTAAGTAGAACTATTATTGTAAAGTTTGATTTATGAGACATTAATAAGTTATTTTGTTTTGCCATAACTCCGTACGGATGTAATAATCTATACACTGAAAGAAACTCTGATCACAGCTTCCATGACAGCAATACCAATCAGCTGGGGCACCCGGTCTATGCGCACATTTTTCTCTTTAATGAAACTCAGAAGGCTTTTAGCAGTATTAGCCACAGATATGGATCATGACTTTCTGGGTGAAGGAGGGAATTTATAACATCTGGAAAGAATGAATTCTGGGAACTTGAGACTAGAAATAATTTTAGACTCTTTTTCTCTTATTCTTTCATTCCAAGCAAGAAGATCAAAATAAAAATAAATGAATCCCACGCCTCCAAAAATCTGACTTTGTTTTGAAACCAAAGAACTCTTAATGGTCATTGTACATATTGAATTCAGTTCAGGCTACACTATGAATATGAGAATATGAGGTGTTTCCATGCAAATTCTCAAACTACATCCTTGGGGAGTTTTTACTCAAGACAGAAATGGTTTCATCCTGTCAGTTTACCTTATTTCAGAACAAGACATATCACTTTAATGAGTTATCTTTGAACGTACTATGCCTAAACTACTTCATACATTCCAGATATTCTTCCATAGTCTTTTAAAACAGATTGTATGCATCATTCACTTTTGATGATAATGAATATCTTATTTTCTTGTTTTGTGGAAGAGGGACATTTTAATTTCTTTCTCTCTTGATATGTGTCTTAGAATGGTCAGCCGCT
Organism: Bungarus multicinctus; assembly: GCA_023653725.1. Classification (NCBI taxonomy): domain Eukaryota; kingdom Metazoa; phylum Chordata; class Lepidosauria; order Squamata; family Elapidae; genus Bungarus; species Bungarus multicinctus. Next base: position 55,972,329 of record CM042844.1, read on the forward strand.
CTGTAACTGCTGCCCGTATGGCACTTGGCATGGAACAGAACAGAAGGAAACAATTACCGTTCCTGAACCTTCTGGCATTTCCCCCCCTCTTGGAAGAGACTTATGGACAGCACACTATCTGTCCTCTGTCCCCATCTTAGCTTCCATTTTTAGGAGACAGGCAGTATTTAATCCCATGTTCATTTGCATTTGCACAGTAGGATGAGAAGTAATAAAAAGTTTGTCACAGTGCCATTATGCAAACTCCACCCATTATATATTTGCATGAAATTCATTGCACTATTTTGGCATCACTGTAGTTAGGGATGGCCTCTTATAATAGTGTTTGTAATGGATGCAATATTTAATTCAATCTTTTATTATGATCACAGATTAGAATAAAAATTAAAACATTAAAGTAAAATAAAAGAACAGAACAAGATATAATCGTGTATTATTAATAGTGGAATCATTGATGGGTGACCAAAATCTGCCTAATTTTATAGATAGTATAGTAGAATTCAGCTACATTCAAAGAAGCTGATCAAACTAAACTTATAGTAGTAGTAGTAGTACATAAAAGAGATCAGAATTTCCCAGATATTTTATCAGGAAGATGTTATAAAATGAATCCATAAATCCTTATAAAGGGTAAAAAATATCTGAACGGAATTTCAATCAGAGGTAGTATTCAGCAAGTTCAGACCAGTTCTGGAGAACCGGTAGTGGAAATTTTGAGTAGTTCAGAGAACTGGCAAATACTACCTCTGACTGGCCCCACCCCATCAATTCTCTGCCTCCTGAGTCCCAGCTGATCGGCTGGGACTTCTTTTGTTGCCCTGCATAGGAGAACAGAGCTGGAAAGCAGGTTAGTGAAGTGGGGAGGGAATGGGATTTTGCAGTAATCTTCCCCCAGGAGTGGAGAGGGAATGGGGATTTTGCAGTAATTTCCCCCAGAAGTGGGCTGGGAATGGAGATTTTACAGTATCCTTCCCCTGCCATGCCCACCAAGCCACACCCACAGAACCGGTAGTAAACATTTCTGAATACCACCACTGATTTCAATGCAATCCCACCACTGGTTTCAATGCAATATGCTACATGCAAAAGACAACAGTAATAGAGAACTCTGTAAAATGGATGGACTACTTTTTTCTTGTTTGCTTCCATAGAAAAATGACATGATGTTATTATATAATGCAGTAATCTAAGCTAAAAATCACCAGAGTGGGATCACTACACTGTGGCCAGACTACCTTGGGTGGAAATGGTTGATGGTATGTATTATCTGAAATTAGTAAAAGCAATCTGTCTTTTTGGCAATTCTCTGTGGAAATACCTTTATCAGAATTACCTGGAAACATATTCCATTGACCACTATAAGGGCTACCTTTGAATAAATATAGATTAGCATTGTTACCTATGTGTCTTGGATGAAACGTTCTTTTACACCAGACTTACAAATCATAATGCCTTTTGGTATTCCTTGCACTTGATTCTTTCAAAGGAAGTTTAGCAATAATCTGGATAACTTTGCTACACTGAAAGAAAATAATCTTCACTCCAGTATTATTTTAATAGTGTTACATACTCTTTATGACTTAAAAATAAATTCTTATTGTGTAGGAATACTATTGTTATTTCTGAGACAGAAACAAAATTCTGTACTATGCATTCCAATAAAAATTGTAAGAATAAGCAGTAAGACCCACTCTGTATGTCTTCAGCTTAGTGTTTCCAAAATGCTACAATAACTTTAAAAATATTTTTCAGTTATGATTGAATAATGAAAATGTTAAGGTGCATAATCATTTGCCAGTACAAGATCACACACTTGCTTCCCATTGTTTCTGATAAAGAAATCAACAAAGAACAAGAGGCACTAAAAAGGCAGGACAGGATCTGGCATAATCTAGCCAATGCTATGGGAGAGTAAAAATGTGGTATTACATGTGGTGAATCATAAATATTTTTATCCTCTGTTGAGGTTTATAAAAGATTTGGCAGTACATAATCTTCAAACTCAGGGAATCATTGAATTAATGGGTCTATTTGGCCATTTAGGCTACCAAGCCCAAATGCTGCTCAGCACAAAATTGAAATATCCACAACAGATGGCCTTCTAGCCTTGCCTCAATCACTTCTAGGATTGGGAAATAGATCACTTCTCCAAGTAATTAATTCCACTTATTATTGTTAGAAAATACTCTTCACTCTACTGTTATTCAGCAAGAATTTGTCATTAGGTTATTACTCTGTTTTTACTAAGTCAAATTGAATGGTTTTACTATAGGGTATTAGATTATTTTGTAAGAACTAAACATACTTCATGTTTGATGGCAAATCTGGACAAGCAGGTAACAAGAGGCACTAGATATTAAATATAGCTAGTAATTATGATGAGATTTTGACAATATTAAATAGACAGGATTTCTGTAGCTTTGGCTGCAATCCTACATTCCTACCATAGAATTCTCTATCAACCCACAGTATGTGTGATTGTGCTGCTGGTCACAAGCTTAGATTATTTATGCAGTTGGTGAAAAGCATAAAATTTACTAAAAAACCTGTGCCCTGTTGGGTCATCATTTCAGAGATATTTCCTTACCTAAGCAGAATGACAATGTGAAGACAAAAAAGAAGTGGTAGCCAAAGAGACTTCCGATTTCCTGCTGGTTTCCCCATTGAGTTTCCTTGTGGTTGCTCACAGGGAGGATTAGAAATTCTTCCCTCCCTTCTTCCCTCCCTGTAGTATAAAAAGTAGATACAGACATCCTTTTTGTATTGTGGAATTTATTTATTTGATTTGATTTGTCAATCACTTACAAAATAATAGGTATAAGTATAAACATGAGTAATAATACAGAAAATAGGTACAATTAAATGGGGACAATAGGACAGGGACGGGAGGCACAATGGTGCACTTATGCACACCCATTGCAGATCTCTTAGATATGGGGTGAGGTCAATAGCAGATAGTTTGAGGTTAAAGGAGTGGGGGTTTGAGGATGTAACTACAGAGTCAGGTAGTGCATTCCAGGCATTGACCATTCCATTACTGAAGTCGTACTTTCTGCAATCAAGTTTGGAGCGATTAACATCAAGTTTGTATCTGTTGTGTGCTCTTGTATTGTTGCGGTTGAAGCTGAATGGTCATTGACTGGTAGGACATTGTAGCAGATAATTTTAAGTCTGCTTTAGGCGCTTTAGGCGGTGTAGTTCAAGATTATTCAATTATCAAAGGCACTCATTTCTGGCATTATGTTAATGAGATCCAGAAACTGCAACCTATCAGTCATCTTTTATATTATGTTTATTATTTTATTAAGACCAAATGAAACAGAGTTCCATTAACAATCCCTCTAGATCAGGGGTGTCAAATTTACAGCCCGTGGGCCGGATGCATCACTTATTAGCCATGTCTACCCCCATTTTAGCAAAGGGGGAAAAGTTATGATATGTCATGTGACAACAACATGTCATCGCAAGTTTGACACCCCTCCTCTAGATGTTCACACTGGGTTTGAAATCAATCCTGTTGTAATAATCTGGTTGGCCAGAATGTGGTCTTTTTCCCTCTCTTTTTTCCTACAAACCTAGCAGCTACAAAATACCATATTGTTGCTGTTCTCCCTCCCCAAGTCATTTCCTACTTGGTTGTAATTTCTTCTCTATGCCTCTGATAAAGTTGATAAAGACGATGTTGCTTCTTCCCTGGTCACATCGCTCTGTTTGCTATTCATAGTATCTATTCATACATCCTATTTCAAGGTATCTTTCTCCCACCCCACCCCATTCACATTTCTAGCCAGTGTGGTAATATGTAGTTCTGGCTACATTGGGCAAAATGCCTAGCTATAAAATTCTCTACATATTATTGTTGCAGTTCTGTGGTTTGCAATCAAATTTTAAATAAAAAGGTGAAATGGCATTTTGGAAGAATTGCAGCACCAATATTGTTCAGACATTTTTATGAAGATCAATATATATTGTTCTGATCTGATGGTCAGCTTAGTAGTTTATTCTGTCTCCTTGGTATGGTACAAAGGAGTTTTTTTTGTTGTTGCTTGAGAACCTGCAATAGCTTGGAGCTGGACACTGATTAAATGTCTTTTGTTTTCCTATTGTTCAGATAGAGGGACAAAACTCATTGGTTCAAAATGTCCTTTGTGTCCCAAGATTTTCATCACTGAAAGTGAATAAAGGTTTAAAAGTTTCCCTGTCCAGTTGTGGCTGATTCAAAGGTGTGGTGCTCATCTCCAATTCTCAGCCTAGGGGAGTCTGCATTGTCTGAGAGATGCTTCCAACATCATGTGACCAGCATGAAAGAATGTAATTCAGTAACCTTGCCTGCTGAAGCGGTACCGATTTATTTACTCACATTTGTTTGCTTTCAAACTGCTAGGTTGGCAGGAGCTAGGACAAGAAAGAATGCTCACCCATTATGCAGCACTTGGGTCTTGAACCTGTGCTGTCAGCTGACAAGTCCAACCTCTTAACCACTGAGCCATCACTCTAACCCCACCAAAGATGAATACACAACTGATTTCAAATAATTTGGTAGGATTGAAAAGTAAAAGTGATGCCATGAAGAAATGCCCTTGTATCTCTTAAGTCTAGTTTATGCTATAAGAATGAAGAGCATCAAGATCATCATTATTTAGCAAGCTATGCTTAGAAACAAGTCATATTATATGCTTATGTATGCATGTAATATAACTAGTCATTCTAATCACGCAAGTTTTTTGTTCATCTGCTAATGGTGCACTGCAATAGATAATGTCTAGGAAGAAGTTTAAATATGGTAATGAAATTGTTATGCCTCCTTTCACTTTCATAGAACTATTTTAAGTTTAAAAATTGGGACGTGATGGATATTGATTCCACATAGCACAACTGGCAGCAGATGTGGATGGTGGGTTTAGAAAAGCAGCAAGTACTCAAAATAAACCAGAGAGATTTTTAAGAAGGAAGTAATTTGTATCACTTCTGGGGGTTTAGTTCAGTTTATAAGCCAAATAGGTAGCACATCTTCATCTTTCAATGCATGGAAACATCTACAGTACCTTCAGCATTTGTTAGCGCTAACTGCAATAAATTTATACTGAAGTGGTTACTATTTCTGTTTTAAGAATTTTAGAATTACATTTGTTCTATAAGGGAAAATCTTCTACTATTTTCTCGAAAAGTGATTATTAAAAGTGGACAGTAGTTAGTGGACATACATTTAGTGGTTTCTGTGGCATCCCACATGATAGTATTGATAATAAAGGACTGCTTTTCAATTTTCACCGACTTTCAGTAATGCTTCCCTTGCAGGAAAACCTGTTTTGTTTTTCACTATGCTTCATTCAGGAAATATTAACTTAGAATTAATTTTTTTTTCAGATACACATATTCATTATTTTTTTCAGCATTGTTTACTTATTGCTTATAGCAGTCACATTGTAAAGATGACTGATATTTTATGACAAAAATTTCTACTCAGTTCCATGAACATCAGTAGATGTTACATCACTGCTATGAATAGTGGAGATCCAACTTTTCCTTTGAAATTAAACTCATTCTTCAACTTTGGAATAGGTGACTTTTTATCATTCCTTTAATGGATTTAAATTAATTTTAATCAGTACTATTTTTTCTTCTTTCTCTGCCCCTGTTTTTGTTATATAGATTTAAATAAGTGAAATATCAAGTGAATCTGCAAAGTGCTATAAAGTTCCAACCCTGCAATGCTAACAATGATGGGACAATATACCCATGTCTGTGATTAACTATGTGAAAAAATTGCAGTGACTTTCAAATGTGATATGGTAGTGATATGAATATCTATTGAAAGATAATTATATCACTAACTATTGTTAATTATGTGAAAAGTCTTGATATGGTTACAGACAAAGATAAGGTCTATTCCAAATTCAGTATGACTTTGCTATCAGATCACCATTAGTTGATCCAATTACACCAGAACCAGGCCTTCAGAGATGGTATTCATCAGGTTCTGACCAGTTCTGGAGAACCGATAGCAGAAATTTTGAATAGTTTGGAGAACCAATGGTAACCTTTTACCAGGAGTGGGGTGGGAATGGAGATTTTACAGTATCCTTCCCCTGCCATGCCCACAAAACCATGCCCACAGAACCAGTAGTAAATTTTTTTGAATCCCACCACCGAGGCCCTGTGAGCAGCGGGCCAGCATGCACTCACACATGCGCAGCTCGACTTGCATGTGTGGTGCGCTGACACACATGCACACATGCATGCAGCTTGACTTGCTCAAGTCGAGTTGTGTGGCATGCATGTGTGTACCAACCCACTGTCCGTGCAGCCCAGTATCCTTCCCCGCCACCAGGCTGCAAAACTGCAAAGATTGGGGACTGCTGAGTTACATTATTCTTGCAAATTCAAGGAAATGGACCTCACTTAGGCATTGATTGGGTAATTCAGGACAGATCAGAGAAATATAAAAAAGGCAAAGAAGGAGGGCCTAGTGAAATTATATTGTATCATTTTTCCTGCTCTATTTTTTAAAAAATAGCATTGTGTGGAGCATCCATATGTATTTTATCATCTATCTTGGAAAATGATTTCCATCATGTTTCATTTTTAATACAATTGTATTAGAAAAGAATTATTGTCATTTGGAATATAGTGTGGAAGTGATTGCTGCTGTGTACTCAGCTGTCTTTTTTATCAGTATTATCTTGGTTTTGTCTCTGTCCTTGTCTCCAATGTCATTCCCACATGACATTACAAGTTTTTCATTCCTCTAGAAAACAGTTTTGTGGTGAAGGATACATGCTAGAAGATGTAGCCATATGTGGAGTTATTTAGACAGATGTGTTTGTGATGCTATATGTGGAAAGAGATAGGTTTAAAAATGGGACATGATGGAAATCACTTTTCAAGACAGAAGACAAAATACATATGGATGCTCCAGACAGTACTAGGTTTTTTAAAATATAGCAGGGAATAGTGGAACTCTGATTTTTTCTGAATATTTTTCTGAGTCAGGAAATGAATCAGAACAGATTACTCTGAGACTGACCTGAAATAGATCAGGTTTTATATTACTTACTGTCATCTCCATTTCAGCTTGTATGGTTAGTAATTGTTTATCTTTCAGATAGAAAATATGAAGAGACTATTTCATTTTCTGCATCTCAAGAAACAGTATTGGCAAATTTGTGGATCAGTACATTTTTAAATGTATTGTACATTAACTTTTTAAACTTTCTTGGAATACGTTAATGTAGAAAAGAGAATAAAATATTAATTAAATAAACTTGGTTAATTTTTTACTTCTTTGATAAATATCTAGTGGTAACAATTGACCATAGCCTATGAAATACTGATTTAATTTCAGCTTCAGGTATCATTGTCTTCCTTGTGAAAATGTTTATGCAATTTCTATAACTTGATCTGCCCTCATTCATCCAGAGAAAATGCCATCAATCAACTTGGAAGTTAAATAGCTGCATTTACACTCTTATATTTGGCAGTACATCATCTATTGCAAACCAATATCTTTATAAGGACTGAATTGTTTAATATGCCAGAACAAAGCACATCTTTCTATTCCTGGGATGGAAAGAAAATGGAACTGTTGCCTCTCTAGCAAAGCATTGGAAGGAGGGTATTAAATTTTAAGGACAGAGAAAGGTGAAGGACAAAAGGAAAAAGATGAAAGATCTTAGTCTATTATAAAATAGACAACTTAAGAAAAATGCATCCCATCTATTCAACTCTTAAACATTGGATGATCAGGTAATAAATAAAACACTTCACACTGCTGACCTCACCCCATTCCTAAGAGGTCTGTAAGGGGTGTGCATAAGCTCACTAATGTGCCTATCATTCCTGTTCTTAATGTTCCCTTTTATTTGTATCTATTTCATGTATTAATAATCATGTTTATACTATATATATTATCAAATGCATGCTTGACAAAATAAATAAATAAATAAATAAATAAATAAATAAATAAATAAATTTAAAATGTCTAGCCATGGAAATATATGTGGTTACTATATGAAACCATTGATTGTATGAGCTAGTGAAGGCAGAAGTGTTAAAATGCTTGGTTCAGTCTCAGAAATAAAATAGGTACTAAGTAACAAAATGTCTTTGCTGAAATCATTAAGCAAGAAATCTTCATGAAGATGAAATGAATGAAAGGAGATTAATATTAAAGCTTACTATACTCCCATTCTCCCTACTTCATTTATTTAGCTCCCTCTCTCCATTTTATTATATACACAGCAATAATTTTTACTGATGGGAAAACTGGTGTTTATGATTCAAATTCTTTCCTTGATAAGAAAGAATATTGCACTTTGAGGTTTAAGCATGAAAGAAGCCTTGATCTCATTTTCAAAGTTAATGGTCAATATAGTTGAAAGAGAAATCACTTTGGAGTATTGAGTTGTTGAAGGCCAAGTTTGATGGCTGGAAACACTGAATGTTTTTAGCCTGCTTCCTTCCTATTTTACATTTGCATCTTATTCTAGAACAAAATTGTCTAAATAACTTACTATAAAAAATAATACAATTTAAATGCAAATAGAGCACAAACCATATACAGTAATAAAAAACAACAATAGCCGCCCTGTAAAATCTTCAAGCACTTCTACATTTAATTTTAAAATCTATGAGATCCAAACAATGAGAGGCAGGGTTTGAGGAAAAACAATGACATAGCTACAATCCGTTTGAAATATTATGTTTATGTTCATGCAATGATTAAATGAGCAGAAGTATGAAACAGGTAAACACTTCGTATCAAGTATTGACTGAAAATTTCAAAAACAAAATGCTCTCATGCAGCTCAGCTGTGGTTCAGATAGATCTGTTCTCATTTCTAAAATGTTCAATATCTATCTTTGAAAATAAATCTAGCAACCATTTTCTTCAAGAAAAGCATAATAGGAAATTATTACAATAGTTTTTTCTAGAAGAAATAGCTTAGGAAATACACATACCTCACCTTCTTGTTCAGGAATACATTTTTTTTGTATTTGATTATAATATTAGTGGTTGAAATTATAAGAAACTCTTAGCTTTATAATCCATATGTTCCTTGCACCAGATTACATTTTATTGGAACATGTTACTCTGCCATTGTAAACAAAGGCATTCTAAGGAATTTTTTTTATTTATGATACACAATATATAAACATATTGTAAAATCTCCATAAGTAAATTATCCACCCACAAAATTAAAAGTAGTTCAAGAGTTGATTTAGTTATGACAATTCCAGGATGATGTAGCTGAGAGCTTATATCAAGTTTATTACAGTAGAAGCGAACATTCACCCTTATTTCCGGACTATTTAACACAGGAAGGCTTGTTTGTAATCAGCAATTGATGATACCTTTCCTGGGAGAAAGTGACACAGAGTGCAATGCAATTTCTATGATGTCAGGCTCCCCACAGCCTCATTGCTGACAAAGGAGCATCTTTACCATTTCTAATCCCCAATATACCCTGTCAAATCTAATCTCTTATATCAGGAAACATTTGTTGTGATAGGATTCTTAGGTCTGAAATTATGTCTTACCTCTTTCTTTTTAGGGCTTGAATGTCAAACACACTAACTTTATACTAGTAATAATAATAATTGAAATGTGAGTATTTTATTATAAAAGGACAGGTGTTTTTCAGTTCTATGTTTATGCACAAAAATGTACTTGTCTTTCATTCAACATGGGATTGGTTGATTTATTACGTGCAAGTCATTTTCACTTCCTAGTGACCATATAGATACATTTCCTCCATGATGATATATCCCTAGCTTGTTCTCACAATGATGCACTCATTGACAGTATAATTGCCTGTTCCTACTGGCTGTTCTCTTTCTTTTCCTTCTATGTTTCTCAACATCAGAGAGCTTGGTTCTTGCATAATGTAATAAGATTGGGATCGGGACTGGGTTAGGGATTTCTGTCCTTACTGTGAGTTGTGTTGGGGTGGGATGCATGAAGGGAGGCTCAGACAATTTGATTGTACACATGTTGTACTCTGACAACAAAGGTAATAATAATAATGTGTCCAAAGTAAAATAATTTGAGTCATTTGTCTTAAGTGACAACTCAGGACTGATTTGTTCAATAATCCATTGTTTTGTATTCTTGGCTGCTATACTATTCTCAGGAGTCTTCTCCAACACCAAAGTTCAAAGGTGTCAATACTTTTCCTACTTCTTTAAAATCCAATTTTCGCTTTCCTGGAAAGCCAAGGGAATAGCATGGCTTGCACAATTCTTATCTTTGTACATATAAACACAGAAGAGCATCTGAATATTATTTCCAAGGCCTTCATGTTTGCTCAACCAAGTACTAGTCTGCAACATGTTTTTTGATTGTTTGTTCATTTACTGGAGATGGTTGATGCTAAGAGGCAGAAGCTATTCTCTGCTTCAATATCTACATTGTCAACTCTAAGGCTGGCTCTTCTATCTGTTGTCATTATTTTAAACTTCTTTATATTTAATTTTAATCCTATTTCTTCACTTTGATTTTCACTCTAAGGCTTGCAGGAGTTTCCCCACCCCCATTTTTGGCTATCAAGACATGATATGGTATGGTATAAATAGTGTTGCTGAAGTTAATTATGATCTGGTTTTATCCTATTGGCCTATGGTGTATCTCTTCTTTATTTCATGTAACTTTAAAACAAGATTGAGTCTTATCTCTATATCTCCCTACAGATCAATTCAGGTTTTTTTCAGAGTCTGTTTCTAATTAGTTGTATCATTACTAGTCAAAACAAGGTTATAATACTACTGTGCAGATAATACTACTGTTCAATAGGAAGGGCAATAAAACTAGTTTTATTTTATCTACCTTTACTTTAAACACCAGTTAGGCAATAGTTTTGGTATGTTCACTGTGTTGTAAGACAATAAACAAAACAAATTCTCAATAGATGCACATGTGAATCAGTGAGTGAATGAGGAAGCAATGAAGCCACTGATGCTTCATACTGAATACAGAATTAATAAGTACACCCAGGAGAGGTAAGAAGCAACACTGCCATCTACTCCTTTGATCTTAAAATCAAAGAAGCTCCAAAGACTGTTGAGTAAAAGAAACTCATCTGCCTTTGCTCTTTCCTTGAAGTTTCTTGATTGCAAGAAGAAAAAGAATAGCAAGACCATATCAGAATTGAGTTTACCTGTAGATAGCTGCCTTTGGAATAAGTACATGGATTGTTTCTTTTAGTAAGTATGCCACAATTAAAAGATCTATGTTTTTCTACTTTACTACAATTGTTGAAAATGCAAAGCTAGATGGTTATACTACTACAGTTTTTATTCACTGAGTGGAAGAAATAAAATTAAGCCCCAGAAGACGTTAACTCTCTGAAGTTTTCCATCCCAAGATTGTCAATATGTATCAAAAGTTATAAGAATATCTACATTGTGCTATTTCTATTTCCACATGTTTCTTGTTATATTCAATTTTTTTCTTTACTATCTAAAAGAAAAAAGGGGTAGAAAAGGGAAATAAGAAAATAATAGCTTTGGAAGCACAAGGCTTGCAGATTGTCTCAAACCTGTTCAAATAATCACAGCTTCTGTCATTGATGCCAGATATTGGGATCCATGAATTGATTTTTGATTATGTGCTATTAAGCAGGCAATGACTCTTAGCAATCATATAGATAGATCTCATGTAGGATGATTTGATTTCAATCAGTTGCTTCAGCAATATAAACATTACACTCATTGCTGGTGTAATTGACTCCACCTACCTGGTTGCTAGTTATTTTCTTCTTCTCCCTTCATCTTTTTTTACCAGTGTTATGGGTTTCTCAGGGGAACTATGTCTTCACATAATGTGTTCTTTATATGATCATTTAAGCCTGGTCATTTATGACTTGACTGAGAAGTCTGTTTGATGATCCCATTTTTTTGTTTTTGTTTTGTCTATCTGTGAATAGGGATGCACAAGAAATTCAACTGGCAAATATATATGAACTTTTATATTTATCTTTTCTAGACTGAAGTGTAAATTAAAACATAAATGCTTGTAGAATTTTGTGTTCCTATGAAACATTGTAAAGCATTTCACAAAGTGTCATACAATAGAAAAAATGTGAACGAAGAAAATAACAAATTCATAATGGAAAGAACTATATGCTCTACAAAGGAATACCTTTTGTTATGGACAGTTATGCAAGTATTCCCTAGAAATATGAGAAGAAGCAATGAAGTTCCATTATTCTTTTAGCAGAAAGTTCAATTATAATTTTTACTTTGCCAAAACTCTGAAACAAATTGCAGAAGACAAGCATCTTTTACAATTTGCTTCAGGCAAACCCAAAGTTCACACAGCAGGGTCAGTCAAACAGGCAGTCTCACTATGTTGGAATGTCTGGTCCTCTGAAAACATATTTTCTCTTGAAATATGAGTTCCTCCTTGAAGGAGATGGCAGCCTAGAAACATGAACTATAAATAAATAATAAAATATCCAGTGGAACAGAACAAAACCAAAGCAAATAAGACAAAATGGTGCAAAATTAATTTGTCACCTGTGCTAGAAAGGATCAATATAAAAATCACTACATGGTGTGTAAAGAAGCTCTGTTTCTTTTCCTAACAATGAAGCTTATGTTTAATGAAAAAATAGGTACAAGCCAAAAAATTCCATGAAATTATAAGAGAATTGGGGGATATCAACACTGGTCAGTATAGGATACAACAATAAAATTCTTAACAGATTCCTGTACAGCCTCTAGTTAACAGCTTCTAGAAAAGGAGTGTCTGGGGCTTAATTCTACTTATGTAATATTCTGCTGTGAACAAGAGACCTCTGTTAGAAATTTTCTCCTAACAATTGCTGGTAATTTTGCATCTTATTTCTATGGATTGTCCAGTCTTATATTTCAGGACAATAGAAACAAGTCTGCTCCAAGACAGTGCAAAGAAAATACAAATTCTTTTTGCTATAGCACTGATACTACAGACAAATTTTTCTCAATTTGTCAAATTTAAAATGCATAGAAATGTGTGGATTTCAAGTCCCAAAATTTCCCAGATAACCTGGCTGGCTGGAGAATTCTGAGAATTGAAGAACTCCACACATCTTAAAGTTGCCAAGATTGAGAAACACTTCTGTAGAACCTTGATGGCCTCCCAGAAGCTGGTTAAGATTAAGTTCTCCAGAGAGCCTTTGGAATATGTATGTTATCCTGCTATTTTTCTACTGAATGTTAGTTTGTAACTATGATTGTTTTTTATGTGACATATGAAATTATTATAACAGCAGAGTTTGTTCATGCTATTGTGATGTTTTTACTTATTGATTGTATATGTACATTGGATATTGGAAGAGTAGAAAATCATAATGAGTGTATTGCACATACATTTTTAGATGGCTAGCAAGTTAAGACATATTGCCCATGTACTATGCCATGAAAATTCTATATAGTTACATTTCAGCTGGCGGAAAATATCAGGTAATATAAAATATAAAGCACACACAAAGAAAACATTCTAAGCAGGGGTGGGATTCTACTGGGTCTGTCCGGCTCTGCTTTGTGCGACTTAGCTGCAGATGAAAAATCAAGAAAAAAATGCTTTTTTAAATGCTGTGCACCTATGCGCAGCACTGCTCAGCTGTCCAGGCAGCAAGCTGACGATGATATATATATGCGCACGCAGCAAATATACACTCACAAAACGTAAAATCACCGAACTGGTAGTTATAACAGTCGGATCCCACCCCTGATTCTAAGTGTACAAAGTCTTCTGGTTCCATTGCAAATAGTAATGATTAAGAATACTCTTTGCATATAATCTGAAATGGCAGCTGTAATTGTTTATTTTACTGAATTTCCTGTTTATATGCAATAAATATGCAGTTTTCATTTTGGCAATGAGACAGAAGTACCAAACGTAATATCTGTACCAAAAATGATAATCCTTTTTGTGTTAAGCTTTATGTAGGTCATAATTTGCCTTTTAATGAAGAACAGGCTTAAAGGCAGCCTGGGAGAAATCCTTATTTATACAGTGGGAAACTTTGATAGACAGTTGTTGCACTAAACAGCGGATATTAGTTCAAATTAATTGACTGATTAACTAGACAAAAACATCTATTTGGTTACAATCAGAGTACCTAAGATATAGCAAATTTATGGGGAAGTTCCTACTGTAAAATGTAGGCTTCCAGTTAAAATAAATAAACAGCCCTGGTCTTCATGATATCATGGTTTGAAAGAAAAATATCAAATGGTATAAGATGTTGGGAAAATGTGATCTTGCTCTTATATCCACCACTGCGCTGAACTATTTACAAATTCTATACAGAGTATGGTTTCATTGTTCATACAAATGTGAACTTTATACTATTTTGATCATGTATTATGCTATTACTTATTCTACATATTTGTAGCTTATCATTTATTCCTTTTTATCTCTGTGCTCTGTCATTTCAAATTTTGCAACTTTATTAGGCTACAGTTAAAAGGAACTATTTAGGCCATTAATCTCTATACCAGGGTGTTAAACCCGTGGCACGTGGGCTGGATGTGTCACATGCTGGCCATGCCCACTCCCATTTTAGCATGGGGGAAGTCAAGATAGATCACATGATGTCAAGACACTGCGAGTTTGACACTCCTGCCCTATACAATGCAGGATTCAAATTAAAGTATTCTTGAAAACTGGATGTCTTGGTTCCATTTGAATCCTTGTAAATATTGAATTCAGTTTTCTAGCATTGTAGGCACACCATAACCTCCCAAAGTTCATCTCCTAGTTTTTGCCAGTAGATACTTTTTGGCTGATGGGATCTACAGCATTCCTAATCTGTTGTATTAAAATTGGGCGGGTAGAAACTCCAAAATCTTTAATATTTTTGTGCGTACTTTTCATTAGATTTTTCATGCACTAAAGTCCAAATTTTCAAGTAGTTTTTTTATTTAAAATATTTCTGTTGCTTCATATTTACTGCCCTCTGTAAGTGATTTGTTAAAATAGTAAAAGAAACATTCACATACTTTCTACTGGATTATGTATATGTTTCCCATTCCCCTGCCATGTGTATTGAATAATTGGGCAATAATGATAATAAATACTTTTCACCCTTACTGATCTGTCAACTCTAACCAATGGTTCAGTATTGGCCAAGCCAAGTCTTATTGTTTGTACACACCATGTCCTTGGGACTCTGATAGGAAGTAAAATATGAAAGGAATGCTTTAGGGAAAAAGCAAAACAAAACCCCGTGACTCTGAGATTTACTGGTATAATAGTGATGTACATTTAGGAAATATAGGCATGTGACTTACGCAAGCCATGATGGGAACTTTTAATCCTTAGTACATCAAGTTCCCATTGCATCTTTTCATGCCTTCCTAAGTTAAAATAGTTCTCAAAGCTTTTCTCTCCACAAAACAGTTTATAATTACGCTATTTGCAACCTTTGGAGTGCTTTTTTACTGTATCATGCTAATCTTTTAGGACAGGAATGGAATTGTCTAAAGACAATTGCTAGTGTTGCAAGACAATTAGACTGTGGGTTTTTATTTACTCATCTGATCTCATGAATATGGAAGCACTGATTGTTTCACATGCCACATGAAGTTCTGTAGGTGTTATATGTTTTCCCTGTTCATGTAATATGGATAGGAAATAAATGCATACCTTCTGTTTGTCCTCCCATCAATCCATATCTTCTGTACTGAGTTGTTAGATCTGCAGGTATTCACTGGAAAGTGAATAAAAAATAGGTTTTCAGATAATGCAGATGCAATGGCTTGTATTCTAACAAAAATGAATTTATAAATTCCCTTTGAACTGAACAAGAATTGCAGTGATGTGGCAAAGTGTGTGTCTGTATATGTAGATCTGTTTTCCATTACTTTCCTTCATGTGAGAAGACTGAAAACCTTCATAATATTTAAATATCTTCCAAAACAGAGTAGTTTGTGGCATGTATGTAAAGTTCAGGCTGTTTGAATATTGTGCTAATTTTGTTTATTGAAATATCTATATATTGGTTTTGGGTTAAAAAAAAAAGCCTTCTCTGAAATACTAAATAATACAGTAGTACAACCTATTACTACTACTACTATAATTATTACTACTATTATTACTAAAATAAACTGTAATTTAAAAATATATAGTGGTTGGCATTTTAAAATTGAAACATTTTTCTGGGATAATTAAACCTGGCCTGAATGATGCTGATCTGCATGAATCAATCTTATTTTCTGGCTTTTTATGTGGCATCCAACTATCTCCCTATAAGGGCACCTCAGCTCTCACAACTCAAATTTCCCCAACATTCAAAATGCAATGTTTTGATTTAAAAAATTGTATTTTTTTTTGGCCAAATGTGATTCTTCCTTGTTTGGCATGCATGTTTTTTTGTCTTTTAATCATTTCAGATGTGTTGCAATAATATCATAATATAGTATGCACTGTAATCAAAATCCCTTTATTTGCTTAATGCTGAGTGCTTGTTTCAAAAATAATTCCCATGTTAAAATGATTATACCATCATTGTCAACTTGGTGTTACAAATTCTGAATTTCTTCATATCTGGAGGGTTCCAGTTTGGAAAAGATGACTGATTCAATACCATAACTAATACATGGCACTTCGTAAGTGACACAATAAAAAATGACCAAGGGCCCTACAGACTATATTAATCAACAGAGAATTTGAACAGAAAATTAAGATAAAGTTACCACCAAGATCATAAATCCTCACTGGATAGTGCTTATCATATTACTGCTAATATGTGAGCATCATTAAATCATCATTTCTGATAATTTAAAACATATGTTATATTAATACTTCAATGAAAAAACTTTTAAATATTTATTTACTGCTTCCCTTAAAGAGAATGCTTGCATGCAGCTTGAAACATGGATTGCCAAATTCCCAGTGCTCAGTTAAAAATCAGCATGCATATATAAAAATAAATAACAATTATATAATTGTGGATGCATGTGGATGAAAGTGTGTGTGTGTGTGTGTGTTTAACTGACAAAAAGTGATTTTGTCCATTTAATATCTTATTTTAATATTAAAAAGATGATGATATCATTCAAGTCATCAACATTAAATCAAGTTTTGCAATGTCCCAGATTTAGTTTTCTTTGTCTCAGATTAGTTAAAAATAAACTAAACTAAAACCTCTTTTGTTTATGAATAATTTACTGCTATGGACACAGTACTTAATCCAATAGACTATTATTTCTAGTATTTTAATCTGTTCTAATAATCAGTATGTGATAATTGATCAGACAACCAGGAAACACCTTGTTTCAAGTCATGCCACTAGCCTGACTTGACTGGATATGTTTTTGCAGATCTGTAGTAGCTATGCATAGAGGATGATCAGTTACTAATGCTTGTTTCTGCGGAAAATGACACCCAACCCCAACGTTTGATAAATCTAATAGTCCATAAAAATGGAATTTCCACATAGAAGAATAGGATGGCTACTTTGTAGCATTTGCAATAAGCAATATATGCCAGTGTTACAAGGTTATTTTTTTCCTTGTCTGAAAATATTCCCCCTCACCTCCAAAAAAACCTCTGAATATAAACTGCAAGTTATTTAAGTAGGTTCTTTGTATAACATCCTTAACTTTTGCTCATAAGGAAAACAAGAATGTATACTGGTAAATTACATTTTTAATCTTTCACAATAAGCCATTAAAATGTTATATATGGTATCTATGACCAGCAAGGTAATGAGTTTAACACCTGCTTCATTCTTCTTACAGTGTGGCTAGACTTCTAGGGCATGTAGGTCAGGAAATCCAGATTGATATCCACTCTATTAACAGTAACTATTCTGTCAAATAGATATGCTAATTAAACATTGTTAATCTTATTATGTAATCTGATCTCTTTGAATATGCCATTTAGATAACATCCTCTTCTGTCCTTGTTTAGGGAACATACATTTTCAAAATTAATAAAAGATGACCACATCCATATTTCTTGTAGGTAATAGAAAAAGATATGTGGGAAAAATAAGTTTGCACCAACCTTTGATTATTTAGAGTATTTTCAGTTATAAAATTGCGAACAAATTATATCTAACACCAGAACAAACAAACAACAAACAAATATAATAAATTGTCATCCATAGATATAGGCATTAAAGGAGAAATTCAAAATTTTAGAATCATATTAAGCCTATTTCATACAAAAATAATAGTAGGATATATTTTATTCTATGGTATAGGAAAACCTATTATTCTGACAAAAATGCCCCTCTGACGTTTAACTTTCAGTTGTTAGCTTTCACTACAATTCCTGTCCTGTTAACTTATGATAGTCAGAGGTTGGCACCACTTGATAATTTTGATATATTGTATCATAACATTTAACAATTTTGATAGATTATTTCATTTTGAGTAGCCAGTTGGAAGTACTTTTCTAAATTACTTTATGAAAAATTATGGTAATATTCTAATTTAATACGATAGAAGAATCCTATCTGAACATTGGTTACGGTACATTGTGAAATCTTGATCTTAATGTCAACTATTAAGAACTTGAATCTCTATGTCATAATTTGCTTTATGTTTCCAATTATAGAAGCTAAAAAGAAAAATCTATTTTTAAATGTAGGTTTAGATAAAATTAGCATTTTCAGAATAAGAAAGTGACATATTCAAATGGGAAAGAGCCTGTCTTTATTTCTTAAATTAAATATGACAATACATTTATTAGACATAAGAGTAATACATTTGATAGGAGGTATAAAGCCAAGTCCCTAACATGAAGAAAAACGTTTGCTGAAAATATTCTTACATAGAGAAAATAAGAGTTCATACAGTTGCTAACAACTGGTTTTTAATGGAGAATGTTAAGGCTGTAGAAGTAAGGAAGACGTATAGGGAGATTATGGTAAAGCTTGTAAGAAAATACAAAAATATTATTCCTGGTAATTGTAAAACATTACATGATACACATTGGGCGAAACTAGAATAACTGCTGTCTCCCATTCAAGGCGGGGTGAAAGTCATATAAAACTTTATACAGGGGCATGTAATAATGCAACATCTGTATATGTTTCTTGCTGAAACGAAAAAGAAAAGTAACAAATCAATTTTTCTGTTTCCACTTATTTGCTCCAGATAAATTTGCTATCCTATGTTAATATTTTATATGACATTTAGATAATTAAGGATTTGAAGCAAATGCTGTTGTTGGTTTTTTTAGATGAAATTCAAGAACTGAAACCCTAATTTACATAGTTCAGATGTTTTCTTCTATTGCTACAGTAAGAGACAAAATTATTCCTTCTTTAACTTCTTTTAAACTAGGAGAAATTTGAACTATTTGGAGAAGGGTTCAATATTTTTAAGGAATTCAAGATCTAAAGCACTGATTTCCATTGGTCTCCTCCCAAATTAACAACATGAAAGAAATTACATCTCGAGCCTTCAATTTTTTCATGATTCTAGGCCAGTCAGAAAGGGTTTAGAATCACATGTGGCATTTGGGCAGTTTTATGATTTACCCATCCCTGCCACTGTAGGAAAACTAAATAACAAACAAACAAATAAACAAACAAACAAAGTGACAGATGGAGGGCCTATATATTGCAAAGATTTGGCATTTGGTATTGTTTTTTTCTTCCATATTTTCAAGTATTAAATTCCGATGGGATTTGCTGCCTATTATGTTAATAGCAAATAAAGTGGTCAGCTTACTGGTAATTTCAGTCTGATGTAGAAAAAAATGATCCATGTACCAATTGCAATTTAAACAAATTGAAGATATGAAAACCAGTTCATCATGTAGGGTAATCTACAAGAGCAACTCTTTTAAGATCTATTTGGTTTCTTAGCTAAACATAGTCCAAAATGACAAGATTTTCCTACCTGATCATACCAGAGGTAAAATGCGACCGGTTCTGCCTGGTTCTGGAGAGCTGGTAGCGGCGATAAGCAGCAGAGAGAGACCGGTTCTCTCTGCTGCCCGCCCGGTCTCCTATACTCACTTTTATGGCCAGAATTCAAAGTGCAGCTGCTTTGCGTGGTGCAGAATAGCGCTGTGCGGCAGCTGCTGCAGCAACCGGCATCATGCAGGCTTCCAGGAGGAGAGGTAGAACAACTCTGCGCCTGCGCAAATGCCTCTGCACCTGCGCAAATGCCTCTGCGCCTGTGCAAAGTGCGTGTTTAGTGTGCATGTGCATGCAAAATGTGTGCATGTGTGCAAAGCACATCCACCAAGCCACACCCACTGAACCGGTGGCAACTTTATTTGTATTCCGTCCCTGGATCATACCCATGGCTGGCTTGGTTGTTTTATACTTATCAATGCATTTATCAGTTCTCTTGATCTTATTTCCTATTTCTTTGATTACAATTAGCTACACTGAATGTTACAGATCACTAAGAAAACCGAGTAGCATAAATGGTTCTTTGAATCATATAATGTATATGTATAACACTTCAGAATAATCCCTTAATCAATATATTATATTCTTTAGAGATAATCCACTTTTTACATTGTTTTTAAGACATTTGACTATCAATTGATAATAAGAGTTGTATGGAAGAATCCTGAATGTAATTGTAAATGTCATCAATACCTATAGCTAAACTTACAACACAGTTCTTCAGAAATATGTTTCTTGATGTACTTAAAGAAACTCAAATATAAAAATGTAGCTAAAATTTGTACATATTATCCAAAACTCAAAAGTTGAACTTGCTGATTGCTCATGCATTAAAAAAGCTTATGTAATAATTCTTTTGGTGCAGAGAAAGTTTCTTTGATATTTAATATTTATATAAACTTACCCATAAGGAATAATTGAAATTGCCTTGAATTTGTTAATTAGCTTGAACTGCATGGCATAATTCCTTCAGCTACTTCTCAATGTCCCATTAGAATAATTTTGGATGATTTGTCTTGAGTCTCAGAAGTATTTTTCATTTCATTATAAGGCAAATTCAAATGTTTCATAACCTGAACATCACAATGATTGGCTAAAGAGATTTTGCATGTAGATGTTAAAATAAAGTTTTAAAAAAGGCTTTGCTTTTTTTCTTTGAAATTACTATATATAATTTAATTAATTACTAAATAAAATGCAGTGATTTCTTTTTCCATTTGTCAGAACAAATAACCCCCATATTCTATTTATTTAAAGAAAACTCCTAGTATTACTTGATGTTTTTACAGGCATTGAGTCTTTACTATAGAGATGGTAAAGATGGAGAATAAATTAAAATGCTAAATGCCATTTTTGATATTATGCTTCCTCAAGTAACCTAACTTTATTATATTTTGACCAATCTCAACTGGACTAATTGGGGAATTTGTCATTTGTAAAATGGTTTAATGCATTTTATAACAGTCCTACTGTACATCAGTTATTAAAGATGTCTAAATATTATTTTAGTATTTATTTGATTTGTCAATCGCTTACAAGATACAGGTATAAGAATAAATATAGTTTTGAATACATGAGATAGATACTTATAAGCAAAATAAAAAGAAACAATAGAGGAATGGTAGGCACGATTACTGCGCTTATGCATGCCTGCTATAGGCCTCTTAGGAAGGCGGTGAAGTCAATAGTAGACAGTCTAAGATTAAAGTTTTTGGGGTTTGGGGAAGAAACCACAGAGTCAGGTAGAGTATTCCAAACATTGACCACTCTGTTGCTGAAGTCGTATTTTCTGCAGTCAAGTTTGGTGCAGTTAACCTTGAGTTTGTATCTATTGTGTGCTCTAGTATTGTTATGATTGAAGCTGAAGTATTCATTTGCAGGTAGGACATTGCAATGTATGATTTTATATACTATATTTAGATCGGACTGGAGGCAGCATAGTTCTAGGTTTTCTAGGTCAAGAGTTTCAAGTCTGATGGCATAAGGTATTCTGCCTTATGAGTAGAGGAGTGGAGAACTCTTCTTGTGAAATATTTCTGGACTTTTTCAATTGTGTTAATATCAGATACATGATATGGGTTCCAGACTGTATTCAAGTTTAGGTCTAGCAAATGTTTTGTATGCTCTAGTTAGTAGTGTGATATTACCAGAGAAGAAGCTACGTAGGATTAGATTAACAACTCTTAATGCCTTTTTGGCTATGTAGTTACAGTGGCCTCTAGCACTTAGATCATTAGAGATGAGTACTCCAAGGTCCTTGACAAAGTTTGGATTCTCAACAAGGTCTTGACTATTTAGCTTGCATTTTATTTTTTGATTTTTTTTGCCAATATGTAAGAGAGAGCATTTATTTGTTAAGATTTGAAGTTGCCATTTGATTGACTATTCTGATACACAGTCAAGGTCTTTTTGGAGGGTAGTATTGTCTGTGGTGTTGAATAGCTTTACATCATCAGTGAAGAGAATGCAGTTGCTCTTAGTATGATCCTGGAGGTCATTTATGTAGAATATGAAGAGAGTTGATCCTAAAACACTGCCTTAGGGAACACCATTATTGACAGGTACAGAATTTGATAGGACACTCCCAATTTTGACCATTTGTTGTCTGTTTGACAGGAATACTTCTATCCAGTTATGTAGGTGTCTAGAGATACCATAAGATTTTAGTTTTAGTAGTAGTTTGTCGTGTAGCACTGAATCAAAGGCTTTACAGAAGTCTATGTAGATTGCGTCTATTGCTGTGCCCTGATCGAGTTGTGTAGTCCATATGTTTTTGCAATGTAAGAGTTGCAGATTACATAATTGTTTTTTCCTAAAACCAAATTGTTTATTAGAGAGTAGGTTGTTCGTTTCTAAGTGGAGGATGATGGATTGGTTAATAATTGATTCCATGACTTTACAGGTGATGCAGCATAGAGATTGGTCTGTAATTTTCAGCTAGGCTGGGGTCTTCCTTTTTGAAGATGGGGATGACTGTGGCTTGTGACCATAATTTTGGCAAGGAGCTGGTGCTGAAAGATTTTTCAAAGATTATGCTTAGAGGTTCTGATATGGCGGTGGATAGCTTTTTTAAGAAGTAGGCACATATTCCATCCGGTCCAATAGATAGGGATGGTTTTAGATTGAGCAGTGCTTTTTCAATATTGTCTTCTGTAAAATCGATATGTATTAGATCATTGTAGTTGTCTGTGGTTCGACTAGGAAATACTGGGCATGATCCATTGCTGTTTACAAATACTGAGACAAAGAATGTGTTAAAGAAGTTTGCTTCGATGGTGTCAGTCGTTGCAGTCTTTGCCATTAGGTCCTTTCAGGGGTGGGATGGACCTTGAGTCTTTTAGTTTGTTGTTTACAAAATTGTAGAAAGCATGGGTGGAATTGTTTAATGTGATAATTAGTGCATTCAGTTTTTATCTGGTGGCATAGATTTTTATATCGGCTTTTGAAGTTGACAACGTGACCAGATTTGTTTTTTCAGCAAAGTGATCTCTTTTTGGATTGAAGCTTCCTTATTGTTTTGGGTAATCTGTTTTTCCTGGTTTTGGGAGTTGTTATTGGTACATATAGTTTGATAGTTCT
Organism: Bungarus multicinctus; assembly: GCA_023653725.1. Taxonomy (NCBI): domain Eukaryota; kingdom Metazoa; phylum Chordata; class Lepidosauria; order Squamata; family Elapidae; genus Bungarus; species Bungarus multicinctus. The sequence goes on from CM042844.1 coordinate 55,995,772, forward strand.
TTTGATTTCTAGTAAGAATATGTTGTAATGGTCTTCAACAATATTGCATCCAGTGAATAAAATTGCCAATCAAGGGAAGAGAGATTGTTGATTATAAGATCATAGTTGCCTTTTTTGAAGTTATAATTGGGGATTCCGTCATTGTGATGATTTTTGTGTGGACGTATGTTGAGACAAAAGTCAGTCAAGTTGTGGTCACTGTTGGAAAAGGGTTCTTTAATTTATATTCCATAAATTGAATTCGAACTATTGCAGAAGATGAGATCAAGGCAGTTGTTAAGCCTAGTATTGTTGGTTACTAGTTGTTCCAGTCCCAGATTTGTTAGAAGGTTCAGTTGTACATTCGTTTAGGGTCCAGTTAATATGAAGTAGATTGAGGTCTCCAAGAAAGATAAAAGCATGTGGGCAGGATGCTGCCCATGTTAGTAGTGTATTTAGCTTGTTTACATGTTCGATGTCATAATCAGGGGCTCTGTAACATAGTAAGAACTGAAATGTGATATTTAAGATCTTTAAAGTTATTTAAAGATATTTAAGTGTTAGGGTTTCCACTTCGCTGGCTGGACCCACAGGGATTGGAGGGCTTGTCACCTGGTGCTACCCATGCCTGCTGGAGCTCCTCACGCTGCCACTACCACTGCCGCCATCTTCCTTGTTATTATATAGCAACAGTTTCCAAATTTCCTTCTAAAAATACATTGGCACTTTGAAAACTTATCAAATATGCTTCCAAATATACTTTTGTATATAAGCAATTATAAATTAAACTGTTGATAGAAGCGATGGACAAATATGAAGGATTTTTTTAACATTCTGTACATACTTGCCATTATTGCATATGGTATAGATGTACTACCAATGTTTGATTCTCATAAAAAGTTTGGAGCACAGAAAAATAGATAATTGCGCATAGTAAAAATGATGATGGTGGTGAATTTTGCTAGTATAATTATAAAGTCCTACTAGGAACCCTTTTTCCCCTGTTTGACCAGTTTTCATCTTCATTAATATAAGATATGAAAACAATTCCTTAAAATTGTAAAAAAAATTTAAAAGTCTCACTGAAATATTCTGACCAGGAGCACAGACTTAATGTTGCTAAAGGAATTACAATGGGATTTATTTTTTTAAACAAAACACATTAGTTGTACTTATATTCTTTTACAAATATTTTCATATAGCAAATCAATTTAATATGTCATTGTGGAATCTTTGGTACTTTCTGTGTTTGATTGTTTGCTTGCAGATGTTTCAGTAACCAAATAATAATAACATCAGCATTGGTGATGTGACCTACTTGGGCAATGAAACATCTTCAGGCAAGTTTAAAGAGCACTAAGGGCTCAACAGTTCAACCCTGAAGTATATATTTTCTCTTCCATTAATAGATACATTCTCCAAATCCAAAGAAGATGAAATATTCATTTGCCCCTTTAGTGTTTTGCTGACTGTGACAAAAAATGTACAGGTGAAGTAAATTTAGTTAATTTTTTCATAGTTAAATTATGAATAGTTTTGTAAAAGATGATTACCATATTGAAGAATTGATTCTTTAAAAAAGAAAAAAATAAATTTGAAATACTGTTCAATAAAATAATAGCATATACCTTTGAGTTCTGAAAATGATGAGGGGGATGGGGGATTTGGAATGTTGAAGCATTGTACAAGGTGTATGGCATGAAAAATAGTTTCCTATTTTTTTAAAGGAACATTATATATTGCATACCATGCATTTCTTTTTTATGATCATTTACTTTTTTAACATAAGAGAAGATTTCTTTATTATGCAATAGAATGTAAGTTGGCAGAAACTGTGGCAAAGAGTAAGAAAAGAAAACTGCATGTAACAGCCTGTTTAACATACCAATCTATGTGCCTGGCTTGAAAACAGTAAAGGGTTAATATGTTGTTGGAACACCAAAAATGGTCAATTGTTCCAGTCAATTAATCTCTAGGGAACTAAATTCTAACCAGACAGTCTTGGTGTGGGAACAGCTCTAAATTTAGTCAACAGACCTATTTTGTTTATCTATTCCCCCAAGAAAAGAAGTTGGAAAGAAAGAATCACTAAAAAGAACCAATCCTACTCACTGCAGTATTCTTGTCTGCCAATGTCTATTAGTAGAGTATAGTTTAAATTTCAAAAAAGTATGTTGCTGTTTGGTAGCCAGTAGAAAAGTGCTAATCATGTCATCATGCTTTTTGAAATGGTTACTTCTGATTCGGTTGATGTGATTGTGTGCTCCCAGAATCACTAGTAATGAAATTTGACAGGGTTAGTGTATTGTGGAAACACTGTGTTATGGTCACTAAGTAACTCAGTTCAGCAGACAATTCTATCTTCTCTTTTAATAGCATCAAGTCTGTTGAAGATAAAAGGGGAGCCTCAAGCATTTAGACATGATTTTTTCTGTAAGTTATATTCAATGAATGGAACACTGAGTACAAACCCTTATTATTTTTTCATATAGAACATTATTCTATGCATGAGTTCTAAGCAACCAGTTCTGACAGAAGCTTTGCATGTTCCCTAAAACGTTTTGGAAATAGATGTCAGTTGAATTAAATTTGTATTTGTTATAGTATTTTCAGATGGCTTTAAATAAAACTTTAATCCAGCAATTGGAAATCACTTGGATGGGAAACCAAGAGTAGGGAACAGTATTTGCCCCTTTGGTAGTGAACAGAGTTGTTAGGCAGAATTGGCCAAGTCTTTAGCTGGTTTGCTCTGGCTTCATGAAGAATATTGGCTTTCTTCAAGGAAAGGTTAAGCCAGTGTGCAATATTAACAGATTCTATGTGTGATTCACAGATGTGGACTACTGCTAGTACTATTGTTATTATTTTATAATTTTTAAAAAGTTAGAACTTAGAGTTCTTTCTAAAACTTTACACCAACCATGCTATTTCAGAAGCTTCCTGCCAATAGCATTTCTTCCCAATTTCTCTAGGTATTATGTGTAAAACAAGAGAGAATTCATAATTCATCTATCCATGAATTGTAAAAGTTCTGTTTAGAAAAACCTCCTTTCAACTCTATTTTAAAAAAAAAAACAGAATTGAAAGATTTTTAATATAAGATATTCTGTCATTGAAGAATGTTCTACTGTGCCTGACAATTTTATGTGATTCTTTTGAAAAATGAAAATAGTAGCAGCCATTTATGAAGTGATGAATTCTACTAAAATAAATGAGTATGTAGGAAGAAAAATCAATTATTATAAAAATCTGTATGAAATATGTATATTGGTTTGATTTAATCTTTATTCTTTTTCATCTATCCATTTTTTTTAATGCAGCTTCCAATTCTTCACTCAAAGCTGAAGTGTAGACTTTGGCCTGAAAAAAGGGAACAATAACAATAGGAGCAATAAAAAATATAAATAAAAGAAAATAAATATACCTTTTCTCTTTTTAAAAATCCTAGCATACAATTTGTCTGACTTGTTTTCTATGTATTAATAAAAGGTGTGTCTGTACACAAAAGGTGTGTCTTGTAAAATTTTGATGTAGAAAAATGATAGTCATATGTTTGCATTAATATTACTAAATTTATGTATTCTTTGTTTCTTCTATAGTACTCCTTAGTTTTAAGACTACAATCTTGCCAAGTTGCCTTTTTCTAATGCATACCTTGATTATGATTTTAGAATACTGTTATGTCATTTATTTTTTTCCATAAAGTTTTCTTTTTTTTAAAAAAAAGAGTATTTTTAGTTTTTGCACAAACTACACATTATTTTAAGTAAATGTTAGGAAATGATAAGGGATACATAAGACATAAAAATTTTATACTACAAAATGAGATAGATTAAATTATTTAAATGGAACAAGATTATTGTGATGAAGCTTTCATCACATTATAACACATTAGTCCAGATTGAATTATGAAAATGTGAAAGTATCTGAAAAAAAGCACATTTTTTTTAAAAAAAGTAGTACATTCTCCTTTTTATCAATCATAAATGACTACGAAGGGACTCTTACAGGAAAATATCATTTAGGAAAAATGAGAGACTTAGCAAACTAATTTTTTCTTTGTTCTTATTAATTCTAGTTTTAAGATTATTAAACAAAAGAAGCATTTTGCTTCCCTCTGCAAAGCCATTATTATTTTATTCACGTGAAAGATCCATGCAGATATACAATGCAATATAATGATGCATAATTGTCCAAGGTTATAAATGGATGTGGTTCAGTGCATACTGTCATGCTGAGTTTTGCAGGTAGGAAAAAAGCAATGAAAAAATGGATTTATTTGACTTGTTTAAACTGTAAGCCCAAATAAAAGGAATATAGCACTCAGGACTTATTCCTCAAAAAGTTGCTCTTGTTATAAACCATCATTTAATAAAAAAGAGCTCCCGAGTTTCTTAAAAACAACATCTTCATTTCAGTCTCTTATATTCCCCATTGAGATACCCACATCTTTGATATCCTGATCAGTCACTGCTAGTGTTGGAGATCAGCAAAAGTGCCTGCCTTGATATAAAGCAGCTTCCTATGGGGCTGCTGCAGATGGACAAAAACTAATTGTTGCGAACAGATACCAATGTTTCATGTTTTTGAATAAACTGCACGCCCCATTGCTTCATTGCAATGCTATCTGCTTCTACAGAATAAGAGAGAAATGGTTCTAGAAGTCAGTCATGAATTCTTTGATCTATGATTGATTAGACCTGTTATGTACAACTAATCTATGAACTTTATAATGTTGCAAGACCAACCAGGCCTGATTCTTAATTATGCTGGCCATGGAATATCTCCCTTCATTTCCAATTCTACAGCATTATTCAGAAAAATTACTGGAAACACAACCATATCTAGCAGTATATTTTTATATTTATATTTTGGTTCATTTTTAATGAATAGAATGAAAATTGCATGAATGTTAGATTACTGAGATAGGCTAACATTGCCAAATTTCATAGATATTTCAGTTTAAGTATTTTTATGTTTCAGAAATGTCTTGCTAATTTCCACAGTACTCCCAATAATTCTGTGCCAATTCAATTCCTCCGCAATCCTTGATATTTTAGAATATTCCTATAGTATTTGTTCTGGATTGGTTAATATTTGAAATACTTACTGTTTATTGGTCTACATTCCGGCGGGAGATCCTCGCCCCGTCATTGGTTGACTTAGGCGCGGGAGTCCTTTAAAAGAAGGGCTGCCGCGCCACCAAGTCAGTCGGTGTCCTGGAAATAAACAAAAAGACTGAATCACTATACGTGTGTGCCTCTTCATTGCCGCCTCAAAACACTGGCGACGAGGGTGGGATCGAGGCAACACGTTTAGAGAGTGCATAGCAGCGGAGAGCGAGCGGCATCATGTCCGGAAGCAACGCACCGCCGGAAAAATTCAACCCGGCCAAGGAGGAATGGCAGACGTATGTGGACCGATTCCTCATGTTTTTGGAGAGTAGCGACCTGAGCGGAGTGTCGGATCACCGAAAGAGAGCGGTGTTTTTGACCCACTGCGGCCAAGCCGTATTTCGGATGGCAAAGGCACTAGCGTCTCCAATCGATGTCAAAACGCTAACTTGGCCTGAACTAGAGAAGATCCTGAGGAAACACTACGCGCCCACAGTTTCCTGCCTGATAAAGCGCCATGAGTTCTACCTCCGGAACCAAAAAGAAGGAGAACCTATCGCCGATTTCGTGGCCGATTTAAGAGAAATAGGTGGAGAGTGCGAATTCTCGGATTTCAATGAGGCGCTAAGAGACCGGATCGTCTTAGGCTTAAAAGATCCAATATTGCAGAGTAAGTTACTAAACCGACCCAAGATAACAGCCACAGAGGCCATTGAAGAAGCCACCGCAGCCGAAGCCGCTCACAAATCGGCAGCAAGAATGAAACAGATTAATCAAGCTGCACACCACAAATCCAAAGAAACCACCAAAGCTGATGATGAACAAGGAAAAACCTCAACTCACTACGAGGATATTGAAACTGAGACCAGTAGTGAAGAAGACGAGGTTTGCCACCTAAAAGCCGCAAGAGGGAAAAAAGAGCGGGCTACCAGGCGGTTTGATTTTGAATGCAACCGTTGTGGTGGAAACCACCCCAGATCAGAGTGCCGATTCATAGATGCAATATGCCGAAAGTGTGAAAAGAAAGGGCACATCGCAAGGGTATGCAGAGCCCGATCAAGCTACAGCCCCAGGCGAAGAGAAAGCCCTCCACCAAGAGAGAGAGAAAAGAAAACAAACAACCGTTGGAGCCAGGAAGGAAGGAATAGAAAGTTTAAAGAGTCATCTTACAAGAAGGAAGAAACGCATCAAACAATAATAATTGGTCACTCTAATACAAAAAACGTTAAAAAAGTCCACGTGCAAGTAAGAATTGAAGAAAAAAATTGTGAAATGGAAGTGGATTCGGGATCATTCCTTTCCATGGTTTCCTGGGACACTATTAAGAAATTGATCCCAGACATACGGCGAAGCGAACTAGACAAACAGAAATTAACACTCAAAGACTACCAGGGAAACAGAATTCCGGTAGTAGGGATTGGACATTTCCAGGTAACCTTCAACAACCATACTGAGATTCTTCCCCTAACAATCGTGGACCGGAACAGACCCAGCCTCTTAGGACTGGAATGGTTCGAACCGCTGGGAATAGGGATGACCGGTATCAACCATATCACAGACGCTGACTGGGAGGCAGATCTCATTCAAGAGTTCCAGGACCTGTTCAGCGAAGAATTAGGCAAGTACCGGGGTAACCCGATTTCGTTTAACATAGACCCCAAGGTAGCCCCAATTAGACTAAAGGCTAGAAGGGTACCGTTTGCCTTAAAGCCAAAAATAGAAGAACAACTGGATAAACTAGTAAAGCAAGGGGTCCTCGAGCCAGTTGACCACGCTAAATGGGAGACCCCTATAGTGACCCCTATAAAAGCAGACGGGTCGGTTCGTATTTGTGGGGACTATAAGGCGACCCTCAACCATGCACTACAACAGAGCGCATACCCCGTGCCTGTCGTGCAACACTTGCTACATTCTATCAAGGGCGGAAAGATTTTCGCTAAACTCGATTTGGCTCAGGCTTACCAGCAACTGCCCGTTGACAAAAAAACAGCTGAAGCCCAAACTATTGTGACACACCGGGGTGCATTTAAGTGTAATCGCCTACAATTCGGCGTTAGCGTGGCACCAGGCATTTTTCAATCTCTTATGGAACGCCTCCTTCAAGGAATTCCTGGAGTCATCCCGTATTTCGATGACGTCCTAATTGCAGCTAAACACAAATTGCAACTGCGAGACCGCCTAAGAAAAGTGCTGACCAAATTTACTGAGGCTGGGTTTAAAGTCAAAAAAGACAAATGTACCCTTATCACAGACAAAATAGAGTTTTTAGGATACCTAATAGATGGAAATGGCATCCATCCAACAACAGGAAAAACCCGTGCCATCAAAAATGCCCCCACACCAACTAACAAGGCTGACCTACAAGCTTTCCTAGGGTTGATAAATTTTTATCATGTCTTTTTGCCCCAGAAAGCCACGGTGGCGGAACCCTTGCATAGGCTTTTGGACAAAGACGCATCGTGGAAGTGGGGACATCGGGAAGAAACAGCATTTAACAAAATTAAAGACATGATCACTTCAGCTCAAGTGTTAATTCAATATAACGAAACTTTGCCATTGTTACTAACTTGCGATGCCTCCCCCTTTGGAATCGGAGCTGTCCTGAGCCACCTTCTACCTAACGGCAGAGAGGCTCCGATTGCCTTCTATTCAAAAACCTTGTCCCAAAGCCAAAGGAATTACAGTCAACTGGACAAGGAAGCACTAGCCATAATTTCGGGTATTAAACGTTTTCATGAATACCTGTATGGCCGATCTTTTTCGATCATCACCGATCACAAACCCCTACTAGGTATCCTGGCGGGTGACAAACCCACTCCCCACATTCTATCACCCAGAATGACAAGATGGTCAGAATTCCTGGCCGCTTACAATTACACCCTGTCGTACCGCCCGGGTCCGACCATCACGCACGCCGATGCTTTAAGTCGTTGCCCGTTACCAGACTCTGATCCTGAACCAAACCCCAGCACTTCAACATTTTTGATTGAGACCCTGCCCGACCTCCCGATGACAGCAGCAGACATCGCGCACGAAACCTCTAACGACCACCTACTGCATACCGTGAGTAGGTGGATCATGAAGGGTTGGCCTGACTCTGAGTTACAAGAACAGCACAGACCATTTAAACAGAGACAAATGGAACTGTCAGTACTAAAAGGCTGTGTACTATGGGGGGATCGAGTGGTCATTCCACAAAAACTGCGAAATTCCATATTGAAACTATTGCATGAGGGACACCCCGGGGTGGTAAAGATGAAAAGTCTAGCTAGAAGTTATGTATGGTGGCCGGGGTTAGACAAGGATGTTACCGACTGGGTCGCGGGTTGCCAGCCCTGCCAGACTTCCCGGCCCTCACCCCCAAAGGCACCAGCTACTGAGTGGGATCTACCTAGGGGCCCTTGGTCTAGAGTCCACATAGATTTTGCAGGCCCGACTAAGGGACATACCTTCTTGATTCTGGTAGACGCGTATTCAAACTGGTTAGAAGTGAGCCTCATGAAATCAACCTCTTCTGAAGCTGTCATCCGACAGCTCAGTCACTGGTTTGCCACCCACGGTTTACCAGACGTCCTGGTATCTGACAACGGCCCTCAATTCACGGCTACAGAATTTGAGGGCTACCTAGCCAGTTTGGGCATACGCCATGCCTTAACCGCGCCGGCACATCCGGCAGCGAATGGACGGGCCGAACGCATGGTCCGGTTTACCAAGGAGACCCTTCTTAAGTTAGATCAGGGCCCTATACAAACACGCATCGACAAACTATTGTTCCTACAACACACTACACCCAGTAGTACTACTAACAAAACCCCTGCTGAATTACTTATGGGGAGAAAGCTACGTTCCCCTCTCGATAGATTACACCCCACCTACACTCCAGAGAAACCCCTAGATTCTTCAACCAAAGTCCGAACATTCCGAATTGGGGATTTAGTTTACGCTAAAAACCTGGTAGGGCAACCCTTATGGGTGCCAGCCACCATCACACATCTAACCGGGCCCCGTTCTTACCGGCTTACCACCGCTGATGGCAAAAGCTGGAAACGACACATAGACCAACTTAGAACTCGCACCCACCCCAGACCTGGCGATTTTCCTGGGGGGGAAGGGGAACATCCACCAAACAGTCTGGATAAGGAAAGCCCACTAACAGACAATGACACCCTAACTCACACACACACACCCTCAACTCTAGCTCCGGTCGGGTCGCGCTGCTACGCACCTGATCCTGAAGAACGTCCCGCTGAAACATCTGACAGGGTCGTCGATAATCCAGGCCGAGCAGGGAGCGGCATGGCCACGTCAACTAGCCCAGTTAGGCCCGTTGGTTGTGACGCAGCCGGCTCGACCTGCTCGAAGTTTCCAGGGCCGGAGGCGAGAGGAGCAACAGGTCCCTCCGCACCAGCCGATGGTAACGACGCAACTGAGCCGCGCAGGTCCAGTCGGACTCACAGGAGCCCCGCCTATCTACGTGATTACGTAACATAGGCGCGGCTCCTGATTGGTCAGACTGGACCAAGGAGGGAGGGGTGTTCTGGATTGGTTAATATTTGAAATACTTACTGTTTATTGGTCTACATTCCGGCGGGAGATCCTCGCCCCGTCATTGGTTGACTTAGGCGCGGGAGTCCTTTAAAAGAAGGGCTGCCGCGCCACCAAGTCAGTCGGTGTCCTGGAAATAAACAAAAAGACTGAATCACTATACGTGTGTGCCTCTTCATTGCCGCCTCAAAACAGTATTTATTTAGATGTCCATAAGATCTTTTTCCTGTGGCTAACATACAAATAAAGAAAACATATGCTGACCCATATATAATAAAGGATGACAATAATGACAATGATGATTATAACAACATTTATTATATCAAATATATATTAGGCAATATACAATTAAGTAGGAGAATGAAGTAAACAATTGAGAAATTGAGAAATCATATTTTGTTCAAGAAACAGAAAAAGAGAAAGGTGATTTAGAAAACAAAAGGAATGGCAAATTGCTGAAAAAAAAAACCTAAAGCAGGATGAGGATGGAAATTTTTAAAAAAGAGTCTTGTTAGAGGAAATAAGTTACATAGACATTCTGGGTGGCATCAAAGTATAACACAGTAGTCTAATAATTAACCTAATTAAATTTAGATTTCTCTAAATCCTTTATGTTGGTGGCCTAAAATACCATCTGTGACATGTCATTTTCTGCATTGCAATTACAGTTTTTGTTTTTCTCTGCAATCCTCCAGAAAATTGTTCAGACATCCATAATTGGACTTGATGGTCTAGGAGCAGAGGATAGGATCTGTAAATCTTAATCAATTGCATTGTGAAACCAAAAATTGCACAGTGACATTTACCAGTTAATATTAGGGAAGTATTATCAAAGAGATGCATAATAAAGCCTTGATTCTTACTAAAGCCTAATAATTAGACTATTACAAAGGGGAAGAAGTGAGGCTGTTGCATCTCAAAAAACCCTGTGCCAAAATCTGCGTTATGGCAAATTAACTTGTTAAGAAACTCTTTGAAGCAAGCTGCCAAATAAATGAATAACTTTGTTTCCAAGACTTATATTGAATAGGGAAAGGAGAAAAGTAGCAGTAGCAGCATGAAACAGAGTGAAGATAGTAGTGCTAAAATCTAGGGTATCCAGAAATAAGAAATTGATTTTTGAGAATATTGGCTCCTACATTAGCCATTTCATCATACCACTTACTGTGATGAAAAGTTTTAGAGAACGAAAGGTGTTCCCTAGCAAGCATTGCCAGATTCTGCAACAGAATCTGCAACTTTGATATTGAATCAAAGTTCCAGAAAAAAAATCTCAAAGGTGCTTTTTCTAAAAGGCAACTGAATTTTTTTTGTTTTTCCTTTCCAGGCAGCTTCTTCAGTTCTGGTTGAATGGTGGAGAATGGAAGAATTTATATCCCTTGCAATCTTGCGGTCCTTAGCTTACAGAGCTCTTTGAGGCTAAGGACAAGATGACTGCAAGGATTTTATTGGATGAGAAGCCAAATGTCTTCATGGAAAAACAAAGTCCAATTGCTTTTTGAAAAAGCACCTTTGGGACAACTATTACCAACATGCATTGGGCCTCTCCCTGAAGCCTCTTTAGAACAGCCTCAATCTCTTTGCCATCTTTGAAATGGAGTGGGGCACAAAGAAGCTCATATTCATTGCTACATATCTGAATTCAGTGGCATCAAGAAATGCCTGAGGAGCAATACCACTTGTGAGATAATATCTCACTGGCAGCCCCATTGTTATTTGCTGTTAAACCAGATGATTGAGCAAGAGGTAGATGGCATTTGACCAATTTACCTGAAAAGTCCTGCTTCTCCAGCAGCAATTTGATACTGTTCACATTGTTGTAAAAATTCCCTGTAACTTGGTGGTACAAATCTGCGAGATAGCCTATATTGCCAGTGGAAAGCCAGGTATGTACAACCTCAGTGTTCCAGTTAAGGAATGTTTGCACAGTTCCCCAGCCTTTCTGGCTTTGCAGACCGGCTGGACGGGAGGAGAGGGGAAAGGTCACCTCCACTTCCTCAACCCAGTTCTGAAGGTCTCAAGATCCAGTAGTGGGCTGCAGCCCAGGGATTGGGGATCCCTGTTTTAGTGTTCTCCAGAATATTTTTTTCCTCCTAGGACATACCAATAAAGCTCAGGTGGGGGTGTCCTTCACAAAGCAAGAAATAACAGAAGAAGAAATAAATAATTGAAACAGTTTGCTGAATCACCAGGACCGATGAGTTGCATAACTTTATATGTTAACTTGACGTTAAGCTTTTAAAGAAAATGATCCCTGACTCAAACTTGTTATTTTGTTTTAAGAGCCAGGGATAATTTATATTATTTTATTTTCAAAGTGAAGATGTTTTTTTAAAAAATTGGATTTAGAAGGTGGAAAAATCTCATAATGCTTGCATTCCATTATAGCTGGATATGCATATTTTTGAAAATAAGACCTGTAGTTACTTGTCAAAATAAAAACTGTGTTTTTAAAAATAGAAACTCAACCTAAGTATATTACTTATAATATACATGATAATCATGTACTGTATTTTGTGAATGTTTATGAAAGATCCATCAAGGAACACACAATATATAACAAGTCCTTGTGCAATCAATGTTCAAAGTTATGACTGGGCTGAAAACAGTGAGTTATGACCGGTTCTAGCACTTACGATTGTTGCAGTATCTCCATCATCACACGATCACAATTTAGCCACTTGGCAACCGGAATGTATTTAACTGTGGTTGCAGTGTTCTGGGATCATGCAATTGCTGTTTGAGAACTTTCCATGGAGCTACCAACAAGAAAAGACAATGAGGGAAGCTGGATTTACTTAAAAACTGCATAGTTTATTTATGCACTATGGGCAAAAAAAGGTTGTAAAATCAGGTGCTACTCACTTATTGATTGCATTGATTAGTGACAGAAGTTCTAGTTCTAATTGTAGTCATAAGCTGAGGACTACCTGTAATAGCTTTCCCAGGCAGGAGAAACCTGAAGTACCAGGCAGTTCCCTTTCAGAACTTTAGGTGAGGATAAAAAGGTAAGCCTGAATAACAAATTATGGAAGTTTCCATAAGATATCAATTTCTTATCTGTTTCCTTGCATTTTATTCTGATAAATATGTTAAAAAGTATTCAATAGAAATGAAATCAGTTCTACAAAGTATCAACAAGGGTAACAAGTTGCTTCAGATCTCTGTGGAATATTTTCATGCTTTTCACAGCATAAACTTTTTGAAAGTTATTGTAGTTTTTATTTGAAATACCAATAAACTGAATGGAGAAGCACTTGGTAATGTTTATATCAACAATAGCTTGTTCAATAACAAGTTCTTGAAAAGATGTTACAGCAACATTCTGTAATTTGGTTCCAAAAAGACTGATCTTTGAGCTGAAGGCCATTCCCATATCTGGAAAGTAAACAATATAAATAATTTTGGGAAGGAAATCTTGCAAGCCATTATATTAAAACCCATTGTTCTTTTCCATGTTTCTTGTAGTTAGTTTAGATCCTTAAGATGGCTAGTATTTTCAATGGTGCAAAGATGGATTGAAAGCCTGAAGCAAACACTGCCTGCTTATCTTGAACATGAATACAAACATTCAAACAAATGTCTTTGCTTTTGTAAATAGCCTTGTTTGATTGCTTACAAAACCCTTAGAAAGGACAAGCCAAATTGGGAGATCAAAGCTATTCAATTGATATTAAACATATCAATATCAGTGAAGAAATATTGTCCCTTGCCTTTACTTTTTATGAGCTTTTCCCTCCAGAAAGAGCTTTAATTCTAATATTGTGAAGGGGATTTACAAAACAAATTATAACAATTAGTATGTTATTTAGATTAAAGAAATCTATATTCCTTAAATTGAAACGTATGAAAATAAGTTGACTAATTATTATTTATTAACAATAATTGTGTCTCAAACACACAGATATTTTCCTTCTTACGAATTGCACATATTTTAAATAGTTTCTAGAAATTATGATATTGGCCATGATTGGCAATTTTCATATGTAACTGACCCTGGAATTATGTTCATGGTGGTTGTTAAGCAAATTGGAGCCTGTTAAATGAATCCATTTTCCACAATGGGTGTTTTTGCCAGAAACTCGGCCAAAACAGTTTTGTTATAAACTGGCAAAAAAACTCATCAAAAATTGTGATCAGGTAACTGTAGGATGCTGCAAATGACCATAAATAAGAGCTGGTTTTCAAGTGCCAAAAAAATTATCACATGAAAATTGGGAACAAATAAAACACAAAATTTTAAAGTTATGATAATTATGTAGTTATTTACCAAGCACATCTAAGTTATAGTAACGTAACCAAAATACTTTTACAATCCCCAAGGTGTATCAAAACTTTTAAATATGCCTAATGTTTAGAAATTGAAAGTTGAAAAATTTGGTACATCCTAACAGGGGAAGCAGTCACCAGAACTTTGAAAACTGATTGTAAGTAGCTAAGAGGAGATCTGTCAGTAGCTAAGAGGAGATCTGTCAAAATGGTCACTAAGCAATTGGTCATTAAACAAGGGCTACCTGTAAATTGGTTGATATAATTTGTCAAGTATTTTTATTCCTAACGAGTTTCCTTAAAGCTATGTCTGTGGATACAATAGAGAAAGGTATCCTTGGATATACATGTATGCTGGAACTTTCTATTATTCCATTTCACATTCTGTTGCTAGGAACTTTTCAAATTCTTAATTATAGTTCCAGTCTCAAATATTTTTATATTTATTAGTGTACAAGTATCATACAAGAGATTTGAACAAATAGTTGCCAAGTTTCAGTTTTAAAACTTTATTCTCTCTGGTGGAAATTTGAGAATTTTCTCATACAGTCATGCTTCAGGGAACAGAAAATTAAATAATAAGTAGAAGAAGAACTTGCTGAAAGAAAGCTCTCAACTTTTCCCTGGAGATTTATGCTATGTGTTGGTATTTTAAATTTATTTAGAGCCCTTGTTTCTTTCTGCCTATTCAAAAAAGTCTAGATAATTGTTTTGCAAAGTCTTTATCTCTGAATTTCTCATTAGAAAAAAAAAAGATGAACATGAATACCATATAAATAGAGGCACTATCATTATTTTATGTCAGTAATATTATATCCAAGCAGAAAATAATTATGGAAGTTGCACAGACAAACATTGTCCAGAATAGTTCTGATTCAAGCACTGCTATTAATCAGTTCAAGCACTACCATTATTTCTGAGAGAACTTACTTTTTGATGAACACAAAACAACTATGGGGAAATAGCCCCAAAAATTGTAATATTGTCCTTTTTGTTTAAATAAAAAGGAGGTAAAGTTCAGATGCTAATGAAAGTAAATTTTCATATTCTGGAAATAGTTATTTTATTCAGTTTATATAATATTCAAAATATTGAATAGAAAAATGGACATTAAAAAGGGTTTATGACAGAGATGGTATTCAGCAGGTTCTTCTGGAGAACCGGTAGCAGAAATTTTGAGTAGTTTAGAGAACCAGCAAATGCCACCTCTGATTGGCCCCTCCCCCATCTATTCTCTTCCTCCCGAGTCCCAGCTGATCGGCTGGGTCTTCTTTTGTTGCCTGCACAGGAGAACAGAGTTGGAAAGCAGGTTAGTGGAGTGGGGAGGAAATGGGATTTTGCAGTAACTTTCCCCTGGAGTAGGGAGGGAATGGAGATTTTGCAGTATCCTTTTCCTGCCATGCCCACCAAGCCACACCACGCCCACCAAGCCATGCCCACAGAACCGGTAGTAAATTTTTTTGAATCCTACCATTGGTTTATGGTATATACATGAAGACAAACAACTTGCTTTTTTACAGGCATGAAGAGAAAAACATGGCTGAGTCATGTTATGTTATGTTATGTTATGTTAAGTCATGTTATGTATGTTTAATAATTTTTAACAGAAAGATTTATAGAATTTGAATTTATATTACAGATTCATATTTAAGCCATGTCCATGATCATTAGTCTGTTATCTGCTAGTAAAGTACTGTTGGTTAGTGAAGTACCAATCAGTTAGTGAAGTGTTGACTGTTAAATGATTGGCAGAAGTAGACAATCCATATGCTGCAGGTTCATTCATCTCCCTGTAACTTTTTTTTTTGTTACAACTAGATTCATTTGTCACCAAATTTTGACAGAAAGTCTGTATTTTATTGCCTATTTTAATCCTTGCCGTACTCATGAGGTCTCCATATGTCAAGTTGTTCTAAATGAAACTCTACTGAAGAAGTAAAGAAAGGAAGTAAAGGGAAAATAACTTAAGGATAAAAATTAAAAATGTGTTTCTATCTTTTGGATGGAAAAAGAAAAACCCATTCGGCATGAAAGAGGTAATACATAAAAGGGAAGAAACAATAGTGTATTGAGGGAGTGAATATGAAAATGTTATATTTATTTTGTCATTTTTATTAATTGGCTTCAGTAGGTTACACAAGATAGTAGTCATCATGCCCAAAAGATAATCTACTCTTCAACTATTGAGTTTAGAAGAAGTTCCTTTATTATAATTGGCATATCTGACTATATAAATCTAAATTAAATGCTTGCAAAGAGGTTTACTGAAGAAAACATTTTGTTGCCTTTTAATGAATACCTGTATTTTACAGATCAAATATAGCAATACTACCATTATATTAGTAGTCTATATTAGCAGTATATATAGATATGCCATCACTTGAGAATCACTATTTGGAGCACCTCAAATGCTTTAGTGAAAAATCTCACCAATATAACTATTACACTGCTGAAGATGGAACTAAAATAAAATCACCTGAAGAGTGATTCAGAGGAAAGCCACTGTGCCCCACTTATTTGATTTCATTTTAAAGGAATAAATATAGAATATTATTTTATACTTCTTAATCTCAGCAATAAAGAACTGTCAATCTTGGAAACTTCTGCAAAGATTCTGGAAAGAAATAAAAAGCAAAACCTTCACTACTAAAAATATTAGAGGAAATGTACACAATCTAGCACTCTTCAGGGTCTGAACCGCACCTGTCAACATTTGATATTTTTACTTGGGAGTGCTGCTTTTTTCATATTCCAGATAATACAGCAGTCTTTCCCAAAGTGTACAGAGCAGAGCAGCAAAGATGATTAAGGATCCAGAGGCTAAATCTTATGATGAATGATTGAAGGACCTAGTTATGTCCAGCCAATCAAAGAGAAGAATTAGTGAGGACATGATACCTGTCTTCCAGTATTTGAGGTGCTGTCACAAAGAAGAGGGGATTGACTGATTCTCTATGGTACCAATGGGCAGGAGAAGAAGTAATGGGAGCTGAGGTTTCAAACCCGATATCATTATGTTTGACCTCAGGGGGTTTGACCTCAGGGGGTTGGGGTGGGCATGGCCATGGTGGGTGTGGCCAACTTGATGTGACTCATGTTGGGGATGCCTGTGGTGGCTCGAGTGCACTGCCAGCAAAAATGGAGCTTGGGAAAGCTGCAGAGGGTTGCAAGAGGCAATCGCACCTGTGGCCCTCCTCAGCTCCATTTTCACTGGCAGACGCACTACAGGCCGGTCCCTCATTGTTTCTAGGACAGCTCCATGGGCCAAATCTAAGTACCCCTGCGGCAGTGCTGGGATTCAAATTTTTTACTATCGATTCTGTGGGCATGGCTTGGTGGGTGAGGCATGGCTTGGTGGGTGTGGCATGGCTTGGTGGGTGTGGCATGGCTTGGTGGGTGTGGCTTGGTGGGCATGGCAGGGGAAGGATACTGTAAAATCTCCATTCTCTCCTGGAGGAAGGTTACCACTGGTCCTCTGAACTACTCAAAATTTCTGCTACCAGTTCTCTAGAACTGGTCAGAACCTGCTAAATATCACCTCTGTCCTGTGGGCCTTGAGTGTGACACTCCTGTTTTAGGGCTATCCAATCTAGAAGTAAGGAAAATTTTTCTGACAGTGAGAGTAATTAATCAATAGAATAAGTTGCCTACTGGGGTGGTAGCTGCTCCATTACTGTAACTTTTCATAAACTAGACTAGACAACCATTTGACTGGGATGGTATAAGACTACTGCATTGAGCCAGAGGTTGGACTAGAAGACCTCCTAGATACGTTCCAACTTTATGATTCTGATTCTAAATGAGTTACAAAAAAATAATAACATTACACAAATAAAGGTGCCATATAAGTAATCAAGTCCAATGTTTTGATCAGTGAGGAATTCAAATTAAAGCATCCCTGCACTTTAATTCTAGCCAAGAAATTAAATGTAATTCCTTTAATTAAGTTATCTTCAGCAGCAGGTGGAAAGAAAACCTGGGGTGAGCTATTTTGTTATGGGACGAAGTCCATTGCTTCCTTACCTTTAATATATCAAGGATATGGCATTTTATTTTCTAAGAAAGTTTATGGAGCTATGTAGCCAGATATCAATTTCAACAAACAAACAAACTCATTAAATAGCGAATAAGTGGGGCAGAAAACTTGACAGCATAAGGATGTCATTTTGGTTAACCTGTTCTAATGTAACGATAGCTGTTACAATCAATCAGAAGCAATTGGATCAAAGGAAACAGCACTCTGAACAGCAGGGAGGGCTCTTTTAGAAAGAACTAGTAGAGTTAGAAAAGAAAGCCAGTAGAGTTAAAAATTGAATTTTTTTCCAAGCATTTCAAGAAAAGATTTATTAGACCTGCAAGTCTTCAGCTTTAGTCATACTAGTAGAAAACCCTGGAATTGCAGTTTCAATGTCGAAAAAAGCTGCACTGGAAAGTAACCGAAAGCAGAACTAAGCTGGCTGTTGTTCCATTTTACAGGAAAACAATGAAAAAATGTTTTTTGTTCAGAAATCATTTGCAATCCATCAACAGAATACAACCTAAAAGCGGTGTACTCTCACTTAGGCATACTGTATTAATGTTTTAGTGCAAAAGTGACTACAAAGCAAAAATATATACGTCCAACAATACTACCTCTTGCATTTGGATTCAAAATAGGGAAGCAGAAAAGAAATTGAGATCACAAAGAAATGACAGATAGTTCTATTCAGAAATTAAATCATAAAGAGAGAGAAAGAGAAAGACAGACAGACACAAACAGAGAGAGAGGGAGGGAGAGATATGAAGAAATTTAAGCTCTAACATTATAATAAGGAAGAGTATACTTTGTCCCAATTATTGTAGAGAGCCAGCAGGAACCATTGGATTATCAAGGCAATGAAATATGGCTAGACATCACAAAGCAACACAGAAAATTTCATTTCTGAGGGTTCTTCAACCTAAGGACATGCTGCCTTTCTTTTTTGCATGTGTGGTGCATCACAAGCTTACCGCTTTGAGCAATGCTAATAGCTGTATAAGCAAGTAAGCTTTAGAAAAATCCATCAAAAAAGTCAGTCCTGGTTATTTTATACTCACCTTGATGTGGTGTGAACCCTTTGAATTTTCAACATTTCTTTATAAATATGACCTAACATGTTATCTGTTCTTCACACAAATTCTAAAACTAAAGGGAACTCAGTCAAACAAATGAATCAAAAACATTATATTTGTTTATTTATGTATTGAGAGAGTTGATTCACTTGTATGAAGGATAGATAATATTTTAGATCACATTTATGGACAAATATTAAACATTCAAAAGGATTCGTAACTGCTATATATAGTCCTATAGTAGAGACAGTAAGACACAAATTTGACATTGGGATTCACAACAAGAACAAAACAATGTCAAAGTATTTCAATCTGATATCTATTGCAGATCTCAAAGTGACTTTTCAGAAAGAGACTTTGACAGTATGATGAGTGAAAGATTTCTGGGCATTGATGGTTGATAAGAGCTTGGGACAGAAAGGTAGAAATATTGCCTTCTTTTGTTTGTATCTACAAAGACTAGTTTATATGGATCCTATGTGAATGTTTTCAGTGCTGCTATCCCAATTTCAGAAACGGGCTCTTTCTCGATATATTTCTCTTCTACTGACATTTGTTTAAAAGAAAGAAGAAAAAGTACTACAATAGAGACTTATATTTTATTTTATCTTTTGAATTGGTAAAGTTATTCTCAATTAGAATAAATATTTACTGCTATTATTTTATTGGCTCTGCTGTATTTTATTCTTCACTGTTGTTGACTAATCAAACAACATATGCCAATACATAAACATATAAAGTCAGCCATTAAAAAAATGAGTTATTTTTCCCTAACTTTTAGATTTTGGTACTATTAATTCAAAGCCATTAGCATTAGCAGTTTTGTAAATACAGCAGAAGCAATATAAATAAGATGCACACTAGTATGGGTAAACATTGTATTATCGATTCTCAGATTTTACAGAAATATGTTTAACACCCTAGGTCAGGGGTCGCCAACCTTTTGGACCTCAGGGATCACCAAACTCATAATTTTAAATTCCATGGACCACTAATATGGATGCAACATACCACTCGATGAAGCACCTGGACTCCCACTGATGGTGGGGTCCTTCAGGCACTTAGCTTGGCTGCCTGTTTCTGCAACTTTAAATACCCAAAGAGTCATTTGGACCTGTTTCCCACAAAAAACAAAACACCGGGATCTCTCTCTTTCTCTCTTTCCCTCCCCCCCTCTCTTTCTCCTTTTCTCCCTCTTTCTCTCTCTCTCTCTATTTCTCCCCCTGTCTGTTTTGGGGTGTGGGTGGGAGAAAAGGAACCTCTGAACTGGTGCTAGGTGATGGGAATCTGATGTTCAGAGGCCGACAAGTCACATGCTGAAGAGGCAGGGAGGTGGGGTAACAGGGGTGGCAGCGGATGAACTGATGCGTGTGGAGATCGTGGCACCCCCACTCCCCCACAGGCCAGGGAACACCCGGGAAGGGCTCTGATGCCGTGATCTCCCTCACACTACCTCTTTCCCCATGCGCATCAGTCCATCTGCTGTCGGTATCATCCCTGTTGCAGATACGGTGTGCGCCGGATCACCAAAATTTTATCACGGACCACCAATGGTCCACAGCCCACTGGTTGGAGACCGAGGCATTGAGAAGCATGAAAAACCAAGACATTTTTTTCTGTTACATTTCTACTTTCCTGGTGAGTTTCCAGAGAGAATTGTATCAAATTATTCAGATGATATCTTTATAGTTTCACTCAATTTTATTTGGATCAGGTTTCTGATACAGTCTGTTGCAGGCTTCTGTTCTAAATAAGCCTTGTTTTCTGATGATTGAAGACCTGCTTTGCATGCAGAAGTTTCAGAATTATTATAGCAATATTTATGTTAACACTTTTATAATATTGAATCTTCAGTAATATATTAAATACTAATCTCTAATTTTTGATTGTTTTAGTTACCATTATTTGTTGCCTTTTAAAATTAACAATGATTTTGAAATGCTGGAACTATAAAGAGTTTATGGGGATGTACTTCCATACTGGAGAGAATTTAAATTATTTATTTTATCTGATGATTCAAGGCTTCAGCTAAGTATGAGGCATTTCATGGTTATTTTAGCTTGAAATTTTTACACTCAGATTCTTTTTTTTATAACTAAAGAAATGCCAAAAAATATAAAAAATATAAACCTTATTTCCTCTTCTGTTGAGTGACGATGACTACCATTTCATTTAAAATTCCAGGACTTACAGATGTTAGGACTGAGACATAGACTATTTCACATACTTCATACCTTATTTCTAGTATTTAAGCACCACCACAGAAAATGCAAGATTTGTAACAATTCTGGACTTGAAGGAATTTCAGCAAGCCCTTAAAAAGAATTTGGAAACCTGAGAAGTGATGTATGAGGAACCATCTCCTAGAAATATAAAAACAAATTACTAACATTGGGTCTAGAAGGGTCTGTTCCAAGAAGAGACAGTAACTTAGATCTGCCTTCATTATACATAGGGCAATATAAAATGACATGCTCCATAGTTTCAACCTCAGCTTTGTCACAGGAGCATAGCCGCTCGTTAATTGGGAGCCTCTTAAATCGCCCATCCAGTAGTGCTGAGGGCAAGACATTAAAGCGAGCTAGGGAGAAAGCTCTTCTATACTTAGGAATGATTAGAGTGTAAAAATAGGAAGCCATCCTCAGTCATTAAATTGGCTGAAGATCAGAGGGGAGCAAGTTTTGTTAGCTCTGGCTTGTAGATATTGCAAGTCAATGTCCACAAGCCATTGGACTATCCTAAATTGGGCGTCCTAAAGGCCATAATCTCCGAGGGCATCTCCCATAAAACCTAGCAGGTGTAATTTCTTCATCAGCTCCCTCTCCCAATGAGAAATATGAGAGTCAGTAACACCAGGGAGAGGTAACTACCAGGAACTGTGAGAAAGAGCACCCAAAGCCACCATTTAAAGGTGTTAATCTATGCCATACATTCGACTGATTGAATGCCCAGTTCCAGGTTCATCAGAACAAAGCCAACACAAGGAGGAAGACCCAGATGTTTTCTAAGAAATACAGCCTGGGTTCTTTCAATACAATCCTTGAAGCCCTGTATCCATATGGGAATTCCGTAAAGAGTTTGAGCCAAAGTTTTGGCTTTGTAAATACACAGAGCAGAAGGAATAAACTGGCCTCCTTGGGTATAAAAAAATCTTAAAATCTGCTAGTGACTACAGGAGGCCGAATTCAGCACCTGGGTTCGATGTCGAGTCCAAGCACTGGTGTTTTGAAATTGAATACCTAAATACTTAAAATGGAAAACCTGCTTAACAGCATTACCATTGATAGCCCAGTTATACAATTTCCAGGCTCTAGAGAACACCAATACTTTGGATTTGTCATAATTAATGGACAAGTGGTTCTCAGCACAGTAAGACCCCAATGCAGAAAGTAATCTTTTCAGACCTGGCCTTGACAATGAAAGGAGGGCCACATCGTCAGCATAAAGGAGAAGCGGGATCTTCGTAGTTGACAGCTTTGAGGCGTGGGACTCAATACGTCCAAAATGAAAGGCCACGTCAGATAAGAATAAATTAAACAAAAAAGGAACCAGAACACATCCCTGCCTTACTCCGTTCTTAATCGGGATAGGATTTAAAAGTTCTCCCTGCAAACCACACGTGACCTGACTAGAGGTCTGGTTGTACAAGGATCTAATTAGATTAGGAACTGAAGACGTCTATCAATAGAACTTTTGAAAAGTTTTGACCAAAACAGTCCCCTAGGGACTGACTCAAATGCTGACTTTAGGTCGATAAAAGTAATAAAAAGTTTGCCATCTGGTATGGTACTGTATTTATCGACCAGTGCGCTAAGACAAAGCAGTGATCCAGTGTGGCACAGTCCGCTTTAAACCCGATCTGTTCAGCACCAATAATATTGGACTCCTTAACCTAAGTGAGGAGTCTGCATTGGAGATATTTAGCATACAGTTTTCCAATGATGGAGAGCAGGCTTATGGGGCGATAGTCGGCTGGGTTGTTCTGATTTCTTCATTTAAAAACTGGAACAATAATTGCTAAGCTCCAGGAGGTAGGGATCCTGCCAGAGGTATTGATATGTGTGAAGAGTCTTGCTAAGAGAGGGATCCACCAATCAGGATTGGATTTTAGCAGATTAAAAGGTATAGCATCAGGGCCAGGGGCTTTGCCTGACTTGAGTTCGGAGATAAGCTCGGTAATCTCAGCATGAGTCACAGGTTGCCAGTCAGGAACTTCAGGAGGCAGTTGTGGCCCAAGTTTGGTCAAACTTGTTGACACCTGGAAAATTGCCAAGAAATGGTTTTCCCAATCTCTGTTAGAAATACAGCAGAGAGGGAGTTCTTGATGACCAGACAAGGAGCTGGCAACAATTTGCCAAAATAATCGAGTGTTCTTCTGCTGGATGGAGAGGAGAAGTAGATCCCACTTTTCTGTCTCTTTAGCTTTCTTTTTCTTAGCAATTAGTTCTTTATACTCCCGCTTTAAGCGATAGTAGTCCTCTGGTGGGCATTTATCCCCTCGATTACGATACAGCAGGTAAACTCAATTAATCTGGTTCCTGAGCACCAGACATTCTTTGTCTAACCAAGAATTACTTTTTGAATGATATGGGTCATTTGGCCTACGGACAGTTCCTAGCTCCCTTTGAACACTATTAATTAGTGATTCAAAAGCCGAGATTGTCCCTGGGCCACTATTTGTTAGGGCCTGATTGTATAGGCTGAGATACTCCAGAAATGATAAAAGGGAATGGAACTTTCTTAGGATCTAATATCTGGGGACCCCTAGGAAAATGTATATTTGAGGAAAGCCCAATGATTGTAACCAGGGGTAGTGGTCACTCTCCGTAAGGCAGTCCACATAAAAAGCATGGATTGCCTTTCTAAGAAGCTGGGATACCAGCACAAAATCAATAACACTACTCCCACATGAGGAACTAAAAGTAAACTCACCAGCTAGATAATCTAGGGTACTCCCATTAAGAATTATCTTATTGTGTTGGGCTGCTAAAAGGGTTAACTGAATGCCAGCAAAATTTGTTAATTCATCCTTAGAATGTCTGACTGAAATCAGGTGTCCCATGGCCTGGAGGGTTTCTTGGGAGTAGAGTGCCTCAATCAATAGGGGAACCTGGGCTCCCAATCAGGCATTAAAGTTGCCCCCTATAAGGATGTACAGCACTGGGAATTTAGTTTCCATGCAAGTAATGTAATTCCATTGAGCCTTAATATCAGCTTGCCTCATCGTCGGGGGAAGATAAATGTTGAACACTAACAATTTGCTGCGTCCTCTCTTAATCAGGAGAGCTAAAGAGCCACAAGGGGGCAGCTCCACTGTCTCCACTTTCAAAGAAATAGAGACCAAGCAAGCTAGACCACCCTTAGGCCTTCTTGTCATAGATTGTCTGATGGCAGCTAAAGAAATGACCGTAAGCCCTGTAAGGGATATCTTATCGCATGCCCAGGTCTCCTGAAGCAGGACCACATCAAATGAGTGAATATAGTTGGCGAATTCTGTGGTACCACACCTTCTCCCCCAGCCTGCTATGTTCCACGAAAGGCACTTAAGTGTGCGGGGGGGGGGGGGGGGTTGCCAGATTTAATAGTCATTCTGTGTGATTAATTTTTCCCAGAGCGGCCTTCAGATCTGAAAAGATACACCCCACCCTTTGTTAAGTGGCAGGGTCATCCTCTTAGGAGGCAAAGACAGGGAAGGAGGGAGGGGGAGGGGAGCCTTTTTCATGGGGCTGTAGGGCTCTAAGTGCACTCTAGTTCATACTTGTGGCATTAATTGGTTGCTTAGCTGGCAAGTATTCAGCAGCATCAACAGACAGAGTTTGAAGTAGCCCTGGATCTTCAAATTTACGTATTAGACATTCTGGAGAGAGCGCTAAGAAAGCTTTCATTGGTAAATCAGTATAGACTCCCTGGAGTCCAAGGGAATCCTTATCAGATAGTGAAAGACTCCAGAGCTTGGATTTAACTGCATCCAGACACTTTATGATTTGGGCCCTTTCTGGTTGTGGAAGCACACAAAAGGAGTCGAAAAGCTGTGTCTCCTCCTGATTCCAGAAATTGTCTTGACATAAGTCAGTCTCATAAATAGATGGAATCCCAGAGGCACTGACCTGGGGCATATTTACTAAGGAACCTTGGGTGCCCTGGGCTGGTGCCCTGGGCTTCCTTTGGGGCCATTTCTTCTCAGCTGATCAAGTCAAGGGGAGCTTCCTGGTAAGATGTTACTTGCTGCAGGGTGTTAATTTTACCGGTTGTAGGAGGAACAGTCAGGCTACCATCTGAGAGGACGCCAACTGGAGATTTTGCAGGAATAGGTGTATAATTAGTACGTGATGTAGTATCCGAGATGGCATTGAAGGTTGGCACATTAATATGTGCTGCTGAGGATCTTTTGGGGGCAATAGATCTCCTGCCACTCACAAATTGTCGATTACTCAAAAGTGGCTTAATCGATATATCTTTGAAACCTCTTCTTGGCAGAATACCGAAGGATCCCGTTCTGAAAAATAGTTTTGGGGTGTTGTAGTTGTAACACTATAGTGAAGTATTCAGGAGAGGGTAAAAGTTCAACCTTCTTCAAATCATCAGCTTTTAGCCCCAATAACTGTAATATATGGCCCCTCGCCAGCTGTGTTGAACGCCAGTGAGGTAAATTGCCATTAATGGGATTAATGATGAGGGCCACCTGTTTTGACTGTAAGACCAGGTGATTGTTTGCGTCAAAAGATGTAAAGTTCAAACTACTGGTAGGATTACATTGTCCAGTGCTTTTGCTGAGGTTGGCAGGGAGACCTGCCACCGCATTAGGCTGCCGAGCAATCAACCCAGGGCACTCGCTGGTAGTCCAGGAAACTAAGTAGTTTAAAGTACTTATTATTTTATCAAGCTGGAGCTGAATGCTCGCTGTAGTTTCTGCAACCAAGAAACATTGCTGAGCCAAAAGTTCTGTAAGGGTGGGCTCATTTAAGGATTGGTTGGGGGCCATAGTTTTAAATAAGCCTTTGTTCTCAACTTGGGGGGCAGCACCCTCAACCGTCGGAAGATCATGACAACCAGCAGCAGCCAGACAAAAGGGAGCAGGAGCTTTCAAACTGAAAGGCCAGCTAAAACAAAATCCACAATCTCGGATTGCTTCAGAGAAGGTTGAGGAACCGGGTCAGTGAGCGATCTGCTCCTTTTCCTTGTCTTCATTATATTAAGTAGCATAATAGAGGAGGAGCTGTGTAATATAGCATAGAGTCTAGCCACTGAAACAAGTCCTAAACCCAGAGGAAAAGGAATCGGGTGTCGAGAAGAAACGAGTCCTAATGCAAAAATGGCAGAGCTCCTCACAAGTATACCAAGGATCCTGCCCTCTCGACAGAGCAGGGAACATGAGTAAATAAAAATGAGAAAATTATAAAAATAGTGGATAAAATGGAACAAATCAGATAAGAGAAGTCACATCAAAGCTAGACATTGCTAGACTTCCAGCTAAAGGAGTAACATCTTTAGAACAACAACAAAGAAGCAGCAGCAAGGCCCTTCTATAGCTGATATTAAGTGATATTTTCACTTTATAAACATAAACATGAGCATCTGCAGGTTTCCTTACTTTAGACAATATGATGTGAACATAGCAATGCACAATCAAAAGGGATGGGGCTAATTTTATGACCACTTAATGCTGCTTTGTCATTCTGCAATGCGCACCCTGGGCCACACACCCTGAGACTGGGGATTTTTATATAGATTGCTGCATGCATTTGTGTATATCCATAGCCATTAAAAGTTTATGTTGGTAGCCAATGTCTCCCTAAGGCGAAAGGTGTGAGAAACTGCAATGTATGTATGTTCATCTTTGGGCAAAAATACTTTTCTCCAGATGGGCTGGTTTGATTTAATATTCAAGGGGATTTTTTTTATCTAATGTAGTGTCCAGGGTTGATAATTTAAGTTTCACAGTTCAACATTCTGTCAACACTCAGTCATGATAAAAAGTCATTATCACCAAGAGTTCAGTGTAATCATGTTAGTGACATAATGATGATTTCCATGCTTATAGGATAACTGTTTATAATGAAGAGACTTCCCACACAGAAAAGCCTCCATTTGAGAAGACCTGCTCAAGGTTTCATCATTAGGCATAATAAATAGAGAGGTAGAGCAGCCCTTGCTTATCAATGGAGATCGAGTGGAGCAAGTGGCCAGTTTTAGGTTTCTGGGTGTTACACTAAAAGAGGACCTGACCTGAGGTGCTCACATTGCAGTCCTGGTCAAAAGGGCTCAACAGAGATCATATTACCTGAGACTTCTCAGAAAACAACAACTGAATGAAAAACTGCTGGTGACCTTCTACCGCTGCACCATAGAGAGCATTTTAACATACTGCACCACTGTGTGGTTTGCCAATTGCACAGTGGCAGATAGGACAGCACTCCAGAGGGTTAACATAGTTGCCCAGAGGATCATGGGTTGCCTTCTCCCATCTTTGGAAGAGCTTTATAGCTCCCACTGCCTTAAGAAAGTTCAAAACATTCTCAAAGATCCATCTCATCCTGAGAACCCTTTTTTTTTTAACTATTACCATCTGGCAGATGGTACAGAATAATAAAAAGAAGGACAAATAGGCTGAAAAACAGCTTCTATCCCAGGGCAGTAGCTCTTTTGAATTCTGCTGTATAGTGCAATATTGGTGTGGTGTCAGGAGTTTCCGGTTCAATGTGTGAAAGGTGAAGGATGTGTGTTTGTGTTTATTTTCATGGTCATGGTCATGATGTGCACTGAAAATGGTGCTTGATTTCATTGTACGAGATGCCATGACAATAAAGTAAAGTAAAGTAAAGTAAAGTAAAGTAAAGTAGGAAGGAAGGAAGGAAGGAAGGAAGGAAGGAAGGAAGGAAGGAAGGAAGGAAGGAAGGAAGGAAGGAAGGTAGTGGCTGATTCCACATTTCTACCTCTTCTCTGTGTGCCCCAATAGGCTAGAGTGATATTCTTATCTCATCCTTTTTCTCTCAGTTAGTTTTCCTTCTCTGCCAACTATTACTCTGACTTGTGCAGTTCAGATACTTACCTGAATCACTTTTTTTCCATAATGGATATCACTTTATAGGCTTTTAGCTGTAGACAGAATTGAGTAACTAAAGCTTTCCTGTCACTATGTTATTTCTAAATAAAACTTATCTTTATTTTCTTTCCTGTAAGCACCAGCCTCAAGAATACTTACTTTAAAATTCACACTCCTTACTTAACTTGTTTGTCTTTCTTCTTCCAAACTTACTTGTTTGTCTTTCTTCTTTTTTTGTTTTTGCTACATGAAGCTGTTTATACCAACTCATATATGGATAGTGATCATGTGAAAAACAAGACTGTATCTTACAGACAATAACATTGAAAGCCTACAGAAGCACTGATATCATATTTTCATCAATATAACTAGGTAAATTATTGAACATTTGACATTGCATATATGCGTAATAACAGTATAGCTATAATCCATAAGAAAAATATTTTTTCATTTTTAAAAAAATAAGATAATTAAATTCATTAAATTTTATATCAATGGCAAAGAAAGACGTTCATGTTAAAATATTTGTCCATCCTGGCCAAAGTTTTTAAGTGTTTAGATTCTTAAAATTAGGAATTAGGACATTTTTATGCTGTTGCAACTTTTTTTCTTCCAATCTTCTGATCCTTAACAGCTATGTGATAAGGTGGTATATCATAGTTCTCTCAGTTTGGAAATATTTTTCCTACTAAATGTATCCATGCAGTTCAAACATAAAGTTGTTCAGTTTAGGTTTTTTTTTTTGATAAATATTCATGAAAATCTTTACATTTAGTCTGAGATGGAATAAGCGTGCAATTATAAAATAACAATATGGGAAAAAGCAAGACTACTAGAAACTCTAGAAAAAGTACAGAGAAGAGCAACCAGGATGATTAGGGGACTGGAGACTAAAACATACGAAGAAGAGTTGCAGGAACTTGGCCTGGTTAGTGTAGTGAAGAGAAGGACCAGGGGACACATGATAGCAGTATTCCAATATTTGAGAGGCTGCCACAGAGAGGAAGGGGTCAAGCTATTTTCTAAAGTGCCTAAAGGCCAGACAAGGAATAATGGATGGAAGCTGAACAAGGAAAGATTTAACCTGGAAATAAGGAGAAACTTTCTGACAGTGAGAACAATCAACCAATGGAACAGCTTGCCCTCGGAAGTTGTGGGAGCGCCATCACTTGAGACTTTCAAGAAGAGATTGGATTGCCATTTGTCAGAAATGGTGTAGAGTCTCCCGCTTGGGCAGAGGGTTGGACTAGATGATCTAAAAAGGTCCCTTCCAACTCTGATTATCTATTATCTCTTACTAATGTTTTGTAATTTATAGCTGGTAATATACATAATATATTTTAAATGTTATCTAATCCTATTTCCTTGGAAAAAAATCTCTATCTCCCCTCCCCTCTCCTTTTCCCTCTCCCTCCCTCCTTCTTCCTCTCTCCCCCCCCCCCCCCCCCCCCGGTCTCCTCGCTGCATAAAACAAAGCAGAAGAATGCTTGCTCTTTACCAAAATGATACAAAATGATTAATAAGAAAGGTTAATGCAATGTTTTATCCACTGGAACTTAATAATACAGTAAGATCTTAAGATATTATTTATTTATTTATTTTGTCAAATACTTACAATAGAATAGAAATAAGAATAAACATAAGCGTAAATACATGAAATAGGAACTAATAATTGGAGACAATAGGACAGCGATTGTGTGCTTATGCACACCCCTTACAGACTTTTTAGGAATGGGGTGAGGTCAATAGAGGTTAGTTAGAGGTTTGAGCATGTGACAACAGAATCAGGTAGTGAGTTCCAGACATTGATCACTTTGTTGCTGAAATCATACTTCCTGCAATCAAGTTTGGAGTGGTTTACATTTAGTTTATATCGGTTGTGTGCTCTTGTGTTGTTGTGGTTAAAGCTGAAATATTCATTAACTGGTAAGGCATTGTAACATATGATTTTATATACTATGCTTAAGTCCAATCTTAGCTGGCATAGCTCAAGGTTGTCTTAGACTAGAATCTCAAGTCTAGGCTTAGGATATTCTATATTATAGGGTATTCTATATTATATCATAACTGACTTGCTACATTCTAGTCCCTTGAAAATGGAAGGTGGTAAAATATACATTTATGGATTTTTAATGTTTTAAACATTTTACGACATTTAAATTAACATGAAAATTGTATGAGCTGTGGTGGTGCAGTGGTTAGAATACAGTACTGCATCTAATTCTGCTGATTGCAATTTGGCAGTTCAAGTCTCACCAGTTCAAGGTTAACTCAGCCTTCCATCCTTCCAAGATCAATAAAACAAGGAGCCAGATTGTTGGGGCCAATATAAACTGCTTAGAGAGGGCTGTTTAAGCAGTATATAAGTCTAAGTGCTATTGCTGTTGCTTTATCAGCTAGTTTGTTTTCTTCTATGGATTTACTACAAATTCAAAACAGCATCTGACCATTTTGTCTGTTAGCTACAGAGGATTTGTGGGCTAAGTGCTACCGGTGGCAAAAAAAAGATCTGCTTCATGAAATATTCTTCTAGCAAGCATGCAAGGTAAAAAAAAACATTGAGAATCTTAGCTGAATACCTTATATTTCTCTCAACAAGTGTACTTTAATTTGCATAAAAATAATTGGGTTTCTGTTACATCATAATTAATTTTTCTGATACAAGATAGTGTTTATCAATGTCTCAGGTTTTTCACCATGACTAGGGCAACTTGTCAGTAGTGGAACAAAATGAATGTTTATGCCAGGTTTTGGACAGACACTATTTCAAAGTAATTGGTTTATTTAGTGTGCTTATCCAGGGAGAAAGCATTTTGAAATTTACCTAATATGCTATGGAATCTAGGTAATATATCATTTGGGTTAATTTGTTTGTGTTAGTTAGTTTATTTCTTTTTCTGCTATTTTATTATAATAGAATAGAATACTTTATTGGCAAGTGTGATTAGACACACAAGGAATTTGTCTTGGTGTAAATGATTTTTTTGTTTTTGTATTTAGTTAATTTAAAAAGGTAAAAAACTAAACAGCATACTTGGATCACACAAAATACCAATTTAAAAATTAAAAATTTAAAGTTTAGAAGCAATATATCTCTGGTGGTTTTGTATGTGGCTTGATGAATTGTGTTCTGGACAGGCTGAAACTGACATTGTGCAAATTTCTAGGTATATATTGTAGCATAGCATAGAATATATTTCATGTTATATTATTTAAACAGTTGGAAGTTCTGTGGGTTTATATTGAACTGTAGTTTCCATTTTTTTCACCATGGGAAGCATTGGAATTGAGATTAAGTCTGTTGGCTCTAAAATCCTGGATGGCCACTATAGGGCAGACAAATGGAACGGGAAATTTTTTTGGCTATCAGGAAGTAGCCATCTAGACATTTCCTGTCCTGCTTTGATGGCATTACCTTTAGCCTTGTGCCCTGGAAAATATGATTTCTAATTGGAAGGAATGTGATGGGAGATGTACTGGCTCTCTCATAGGCCAGAAGGACATTAGGTCAGAAAATATTACTGACTTAAAATGTAATTTGATCGCTTGCCATCTGTCCAACGCAATCAGAAAAAGAGGGAAAAAAGAAATAAAACACAGTTCACATTTTATTTTAACCTGTGTTTCTATTGATGCCTATTGATAGATGAGATCCATGTTTCTAGGGTTCAGTTCATAAATTTTGTGATAAATAGGCCCTTCATTCAAGACTGCTTTGCTCAGGTTTTACCTATTGGTACTGTGTGATACAAGAATTGTTGGAAAATAAGAAATATTAATTCAGCATACCAAAATTTGGAGGAATGCCTTTGAACTACTAATACAAATGAGCCAGCAAACATGTGAAAAACTTTTAAAAACATCACTGGCTACAGCAAACCTCCTTCCCAGGCAGAAGGAAATCAACAACTAGCAGACCAAAATGTGTTTTACTGCAGGCTTTGAAAGGAAACTACAGCCACCTATCTCCACAACCCCCATCTCAAACACACCAACAACAGCCAAGCCCCAACCCATTGGCTTCACAACCTCTAGTGATCACAGAAAAAGAAGTGCAAGATTTATTTCACAGACAAGCTAGGAAAAGCACCAGGGCCAGACAAGATAACTCCTTCTTGCTTAAAAGTCTGTGCTGACCAATTGGCCCCCATCTTCACACGAATCTTCAATAGATCACTAGAGATGTGCTGTGTTCGTTCCTGCTTCAAATGCTCTACTATCATCTCAGTGCCAAAGAAGCCCTCTATCAAGGAACTGAATGACTACAGACCAGTTGCTCTAACATCTGTAGTTATGAAAATCTTTGAAAGTCTTGTTCTGTCTGTCACTACGTTTTTTTGATTTGTCTGCTAAGGGTCCAGAATATATCAGAATTGTTATCATGTTTCTATAGCAATTGAGATATGAGTGTCTTGTGGTGTTTGATTTACTGCTCATGTTTGCAGGGGAGGAGCTTTCTTTCTTTCTTTCTTTCTTTCTTTCTTTCTTTCTTTCTTTCTTTCTTTCTTTCTTTCTTTCTTTCTTTCTTTCTTTCTTTCTTTCTTTTTCTGTACTTCTTAGATTGTTCTTCCTAGAGTTATGTTTAATAAAAATATGCTGCAAAGGAAAGCACGGTTCACCACCTATAATTTATGAAGCTGATTTGTTTCATTTGACATTGGTAGGAGAGGATGGTTTGTGAATTTATGATGGGTTTTTTGCCAGTTGTTTTGATAGTAAGCAGTTAAGTTTTTTTTAGTCAATTAGTTCACAAAATTTGAGGAATTTGTGTTTAACTCAACATGCTACGCAAGAAAGGAAAAACAAAATGGAGAGCTCGGTCACAGGAAGATTTATCATCATTTGAAATACCTAAGGAGGAGATAAGACTTTGTCAGACACTGCTTGCTTCTGCTGCTCGTCTGGAGGAAGTTACTATGGGAGGACAAGAAAGCAGGTCTATACCATTTTATGATGTTTATGATGCATGCTCCCACGCTACTCCAGAGCCCAAGAATATGAAAAGCTAGGTGCTAAGCCTAAAATTATACAGTCAGCTGAGCATTTTTCACCCAAAGAGAAAGGTGAAATTCATTATATGCAACATATTGCAGTTTTTGAACACAGCCTACAGCAAGCTAAGGCTTTTGCCCAATCCCTTCAGCCAGATAAGGGTGTGGTTGGAGTTCCTGAGTCCTCCATCTTGCCTCCTACATCGAAGCCAAGTGGCCACCAACAAGTTAGTCACAAGGGCGTGGTGTCAGACCAATCAGAGCAGAGAGCTTTGCCTACCTCACAGCTATCTCATGATATGTCTCGTGATGCTGACTCAACTGAAACAGCAAGAGCTTCTGCGATTTCTAAAGTTGTAGCACCATCTGCTGGCAACTTGCGTACAATACATGAACAATTGCAAAATTTACAAAGAGCTTTTACAACGATGTCAATGAGTCAGTCCACTGTACAAGCTGATACACCACCTCCAACTGTTGCTCCAGCTGTGCAAATACCTTCAGCGGGTCAACCAGTGCCGGCACCTGTGCCAGCTCCAGCATCTCCTGGTGCCCAGGCAGGCATTGCTCAACCAGCACAAGTTATACAAGTTCCTCTTCAACAATCTTCTATCACCCCACTGACTGGTGATTCAAAATTAAAGTGCTCAGGACAAAATTACAAGGCATGGGTCAGTGAGGTTAGCATTTTATTTCGTAGAGAAGGTACTCACTGTATGGTGTTTAATCCTCCACCACAACCTTGGTCTCCTGACATAAGAGGATTGGATATTAAAGCACAACATTATTGATGTCAATGAACACAGAACTGCAGATTATTTTTTCACCTGATGGAACTGCCCAACAAATTTGGGCTCAATTAGAAGCATGTTACCAGCCTATTTCGACTGAATCTACATGTTTTCTCTCAACCGAATTTCATGGTTCAAAATTGAAATCTGATGTACCTATTGGAGAACAATTAACTAAACTGAAGGGAAAGCGAAAAGAACTTGCTGAACAAGGTTATGCTATGGATGATTTTCAAATGATCAGTGTTATTATTAATTAATTGAATCATGAATGGAAAGATGCCATTTCAAAGATTTATCAAGTGCCTATTGCTCAGCACACAATTGATCATGTATGCAGAAGAAGAAACATTCATGAAAGCCATGCCACATTTGAGAGGACCACCTGTATCAAGAGCTCCAGTAAGGCATTACTTCTGAGGAAGAGCTTTCATTCCAAGGATGCCAAGATGCTACATCTGTGGTCGTATGGGGCATATCATCCAGGATTGTCCCCAACAATCTCTAGCACCCGCCACATACCAGCCCAGAGGAACAGATTCCAGAAACAGGGGAAGAGGTGAAAGACAAGGTCGTTGTGGTCCCAGGCGTGATCTACAAGCTCCACACATCACATTAGCTTTATCCAATGATCCACAATCTCATCCGGATTATGACAGAAGACATCTCTGGACTTTGGACAGTGGAGCAGCAGTGCATGTTACCCACAGAAAAGATCTTTACACAGAGATGCATGAGCCTGAACCTGATATGTGTGAACTGTACACTTTTTCCAATAATTCTGTTCAGGTCAAGGGAAAAGGAACTGTTTATATCGAAGAGCTAGATGCATTTATTCCTGATGCTTATTATATACCAACAGCAACCAGTAGTTTGCTTAGTCAGAGTCATTTGTCGAGAGTATCCAAGTATCAGATTCACCATTTTGAAAAAGCAAATTATGTGGTTAAAGAGGGTAATATTGTTGCTGAAACTATATTAATTGGTGGTGTTTATTACCTAAAGCCAAAATCTATCTTGCAAGCACAGACAAGTATACATTCTCCAACAAGAGGGAGCACAGGCTCATAGAGAAATATCCCAGAGAAAGATCCTGTTGCTACCCCAAAGGTTCCTAGAACCAACAAAAGTCAGAAACAGGTTGCTCAAAGCAAGCCTGAGGTTCCTAATAAGAATGTTGAGAATTCACTAACAGGTAAACTTTTGCATTCCAGGTGTATCCATAAGTGGCATAGAAGATTGGGGCATGCCAGTTTTCATGTTCTTAGTAAGATGCCAGAATTCATAAAAGGTTTGGATCTGAAGGAGTGTAAGGTGTTCTTGGATTGTGCTGTATGCAAGAAAGCTAAATCCAAGGCAGCAGCCATTCCAAAATGCGCTACACACCTGTCAACACGCATTTTTGATTTGGTACATACTGACATAGTAGGTCCATTTGCACCAACACTTGGTGGTAAAAAATATTTCTTAACAATTGTTGATAATTATTCTAGATACGGATTTGTATTTCCTATGAAAAAAAATTAGAGACCTTTCAGATCTTTAAAGACTTTGCAACCTATGTTAACATTCAACATGATGTTCGCATCACTAGAATTCAAAGTGATCGCGGTGCTGAATTCACGTTCCAGTGTTTTCAGGACTGGATGCATAAGAAAGGAATTCTGCACCAGACCTCAGCTCCTTACGTTCCTGCGGAACATGGAGTGGCAGAATGGAATGGGGTC
Source organism: Bungarus multicinctus (assembly GCA_023653725.1). NCBI lineage: Eukaryota > Metazoa > Chordata > Lepidosauria > Squamata > Elapidae > Bungarus > Bungarus multicinctus. Next base: position 56,031,322 of record CM042844.1, read on the forward strand.
CTGCAAACCATGATGTGTTGTCTCCTAGAAGACGCTAATCTTAGTCTCCCATACTGGGGTGAAGCAATTAAATATGCAAATTATATTATTAACCATATCTGGAGTAGTGTACTAAATCAGACATCTTTGTTCATGTTATATGGATATAAACCCGATCTGAAAAATATCCATATTTTTGGTTCATATGCTATGGTGAATATTCCATTAACTCAAAGAAAGAAAGGAGGTACAGCAGCAAAGAGACTGAGATTCATGGGTATTGATGACAATTCAAAATGCAGCAAGTTCATTGACTCCAGACATGTAATAGTGGTTTCTCAATCCTTTACTTTTGAGGAAGATGCTGAACTGCCAGGATTCACTCCAATGATCCTGGAGTTTATTTTCCTAGAAATGATGCTACTCATGCCACGCAGTCTGATGGTCAAGATTCTCAGGCGGATGTTCCATCAACTAGTTCTTCTCAACCAGAGGCTCTGTCTTCGCAAGCCATTGATGCTGATGGTAGTGAAGAGGAGGAAGACGAGGACAAAATGGACCATTGTTCCGAAACGTTCCAAGAGCGTCAATTAGGGAATCCTTCCGAAGCGATATTTGTGGCAATTGACAAAAGCACTCTTACCTTTGATTTGTGCTGTTACACTGCCTCCTGACAATTTCATATAAATTAAGCATCTTCCAGAGCAAGAGAAATGGTATGAGGCAATGCAGGCTGAAATGGACAGTCTAAAGCAACTCAAGGTGTTTATGCCTGCAAGTCCTCCAGCAAATAAGAAAGTTATTGGCATTAGATGGGTCTACAGAATCAAAAAGAAACCAAATGGTGAGTCATTATACAAGACCAGACTCGTAGCTCAGGGCTTCACTCAACATTATCCTGAGGACTACACAAATACTTACTCACCAACAGTTCGGACTGAGAGCATAAAAATTGCTTTAGCCATTGCAACTATTCTTAGTTTAGAAGTGTTCCAATTCGATGTTGAAACAGCTTATTTACATGCTGACCTGGATGAAGAAATTTATGTCAAAGGTCCTCCAGGGTTCTGAAAACAAGAAGGGGATACCTGGCTATTAAACAAAAGTGTTTATGGTCTGAAACAATCTGGTTTAATGTGGTATTTATGTCTTACTGACAAACTAAATTTAATGGGTTTTATTAAATCCGAAACTGATGAATGTATGTTCACAAAAAGATCTGATAATATATATGAGATAATTTTTGTTTATGTTGGTGATATTGTTTATATTGGTCCAAATAAGCAAATAGTTTTACTAAAGCATTGCAGAAGTATTTTACATTGAAATCTTTAGGTTACATTAACACTTATTTGGGTGTTCAGATTACTAAAACTCAGAAGGGGTTTAGTATTGCACAAGAGGACAAGATTGAACAACTGTTGCATCATTGCAATATGAAGGATGCTAAAACAGCTTGCATATCTATGCAAACAGATTTTCATAATCTGTCACATGAACCAAGTCCTGAATTTGAAGATCAAACACTTTATCGTTCAGTAATTGGGTCATTGTTATACATTAGTATTTGGACAAGACCAGATATTGCACTTAGTGTTATTCTTTTGTCATGACATGTAGGTAAAGCAAAACAGTTTCATTGGTTATGCATTAAGTTGTTGAGATATCTAAAGCACACTAAAAATATGAAGTTGTTGTTAGAACCAACACATACTAACTATGCAGAATTATGTTGTTATGCAGATTCTGATTGGGCGAGTGATAAAAAGTCACATAAAAGTACTTCAGGTTATTATGGTATTCTTAAATGGATGTCCCGTTGGCATGTGCGTAAACAAATTTTTTATTTCTTGTTCATCTACTGAAGCTGAATATGCTTGTGTTTCAGATGCATGTAATTCTTTAACATGGCTTGATGCTTTAGTTACAGATATCTGGACTCAACTGATCCAGCCAATCACCATCATGGAAGACAATGAATCTGTGGTTTATATTTCCAAAACCCGTTTCACGGGTTCTAGGTCCAGACACATTGACATTCTTTATAAGAACATAAAGCAATTAGTTAAACAAGGTTTTGTTAAATTACAGTTTGTGTCCACACATGATCAGATTGCTGACATGCTTCAACAAACCACTTGCAGCTGCTCAGCACGAATATCTGCATGAGAAGATGTGCCTTATCTGATGTCCGCTCACCAGACAAAGAAGGGGGTGACACTACGTTTTTTTGATTTATCTGCTAAGCATCTAGAAAATACCAGAATTGTTATCATGTTTCTATAGCAACTAAGATATGAGTGTCTTGTGATGTTTGATTTACTGTGCATGCTTGCAGGGGAGGAGCTTTCTTTCTTTCTTTCTTTCTTTCTTTCTTTCTTTCTTTCTTTCTTTCTTTCTTTCTTTCTTTCTTTCTTTCTTTCTTTCTTTCTTTTTTTTCTGAACTTCTTAGATTGTTCTTCCTAGAGTTATGTTTAATAAAAATATGCTGCAAAGGAAAGCACAGTTCACCACCTCTAATTATGAAGCTGAATTTTTTTGCTTTGACACTGTCCCATCTGAAAACCATCACAGATCCACTGTTAGATCCCATGCAAATAGATCAACAGATGATGCTGTTAATATTTCTCTGCATTACATCCTTCGACACCTTGAATCTCCAAATACCTACACAAAATACCTTTGTAGACTTCAGTTCAGCATTCAATACCATCATTCCAGACACTCTTTTAAGTAAATTAAACCAACTAGTGGTACCTGAACACATTTATAAGTGGATCATAAGCTTCCTAACAGACAGGAAGCAGCAGGTGAAGCTAGGCGGAATCACATCCGATACCTGTACAATCAGCACAGGGCTCCTCCAAGGCTGTGTGCTTTTTCCACTTCTCTTCTCCCTATATACCAATGACTGCATCTCAAATGATCCATCTGTTAAAATACTGATGCTGATGACACAATAGTGATTGGTCTTATTCGAGACAACGATGAATCTGTATACAGACAGGAGGTTATACAACTTGCCTCATGGTGTAACCAGAACAATCTGGAACTGTACACATTCCAGCCATAGAAATGGTGGTAGACTTTAGAAGAAACCCTTCCATACTACCACCTCTTACAATACTAGACAACACAGTATCAACACTAGAGACCTTCAAATTTCTAGGTTCTATTATATCACATGACCTAAAATGGACATCTAACGTCCATCAAAAATGTCATTAAAAAAGCACAACAAAGAATGTTCTTTCTGTGCCAACTCAGAAAACTCAAACTGCCCAAGGAGCTGCTGATCCAGTTCTACAGAAGAATTATTAAGTCTATCATCTGCACTTCTATAACTGTCTGGTTTGGTTCTGAAACCCAACAGGACAGACACAGACTTCAGAGGATAATTAGGACTGCAGAAAAAATGATTGCTACCAACCTGCCTTCAATCAAGGACCTGTATACTGCATGAGTCAAAAAGGCTGTGAAAATATTTACAGACCTTCACATCCTGGACATAAACTGTTTCAACTCCTTCCCTCAAAATGATGCTATAGAACAGGGGTCTCCAACCTTGGCAACTTTAAGACTTGTGGACTTCAACTCCCAGAATTCCTCAGCCAGCAAATCTGGTAAACAAATAATTTCCTCAACATTGTTCAACTATTACAAAGTCTGCACTACTATTACTGTTAATCTTCTCATCACTTCTTATCACCCATCCCCTCCCACTTGTGACTGTATGACTGTAACTTGGTTGCTTGTATCCTTACAATTTATATTGACTGTTTCCTAGTATGATTTGATTGCTTATTGTACCCTATGACTATCATTAAGTGTTGTACCTTATGATTCTTGATGAATGTATCTTTTCTTTTATGTATACTGAGATTATTTTCACCAAGACAAATTCCTTGTGTGTCCAGCCACACTTGGCAATAAAGAATTCTAACATCTAACTATTTATAAAAATAAGCTAATGATGAGCATTCCCTATACAATTGACCAACAAAATACTGTGATAAATGGCAAAAAATAGTTAAACTGGCAAGCTCAGCACAGTTTCAGAAGAAAAACAAAATAGATAGGGCGCCAGAAGAAAGAAAACAGAGTTATCTGGTATGTCATTATTTAATTGAGGTTTTATGGTAGAGACATCCAATGAAGGGAATAAACTTCTATTCTATTATGTAATAGGAAAGAACTTTAAGGATCATTTGATGCCATTTGGCTATTATTCTTTCACTAAAGGGAAATTCAATCCATTCTGTTCATTTCCAAATGTTTATTTTCAGAAGAATCTAGTTGTGTACAGTATACATCAATATTTTCCTCCCTCCCTCCTCTCTCCCTTGTGTGTATGTGCTTTATATTAATTGCTTTGCTATTACTTCTACATGTTATTTATTTGTTAATATTAAATTACATAGCACTGAGCAGAAAGAGAAAATGTGATAGTATGGATTGAAATGACCAATAACAACACTGTTGGTAGTATATAAATGTGCTTGAGATGGTATGGATGTCAATGGATTTATATGACATGATGTAAATCAATAAGGGATCCTTTGATAAACTTTGATAAAGCTAATGTTATGTATATTTCAAATTAAATTGGAAAAAAGACACAATTGTATATGTAGTAGATCTATTTTCCATTTGCTAATACTAGGGTTAGTTGAATAATTTTGGGGCAGAGACTGATCTGATTTACATTTTCATGAATAAATGGATCAGAATATAAATTCCAAAGTTCCTTAGATATTGCAATTTAGGTCCTGACTCAAAAAGAAAATGCATGTAACTTATATATTCTGAGATAAAGCATATAAACATATATATTCTGAGATAAAGCATATAAACATATTATTCCATGAAAAAAATTATATTGCACTAATGGTTAATGTGTTGATCAGTGAGATGCAGTTGGTCAAAAATATCCCTGTTCCATTTGGGGCCACTATGTTACTGGCAGAAATTTTAATAGACTACTATACTTAGGATTTTTTCCTAGACAGTGTTAATTGACGCACAACTACTGCAGAAACATTTATAAAAGGTTCATTATTGTTTAACAATTCATATGAGATGAAAAGCAAGTGAAGTAAAAGAAAGTGATATTTAGTGCCATATCCTTTAATATACAAAACAATATTTTTGTGATGCTCAGTAGAAACAAACTGTAATTTTGTGGAGGTAGCTTCATGGTACCATACGTCTTCTTAGTAATTGAGAGCATTGCTGTTCTGTTCCCAAGAAAGTAAGGTAAAATTCTCTTTTATTGAATGCAATATTTTGGTATTAACAGAAGGAACCTTCATTCAGCTGTCCTCCATGGAGAAATTTATAGAGCACAATTCAACTCTTTTCACTAGTGGATACTTTGAGATTAAAAAAGAAAGAAAGAAATCTTTTCATCCCTGAAAACCATCCATTTTAACCTCCAGAATTAAATGCTGGAACTGTTATATCCTAGAGATAAGTATTTTTCTAAAATCCTGTCCTATAACAATTTCTGAAGAAATTTTAAGAATTAATTAAATTCTGTAGTCCCCCAATATTTGCAGTTAAGCAGGATAAGTTTTAGGAGATCAGCTAGTAATTTCAGTCCACTCTAAAAAGTTGAGAAGTACTTGAATAGAGTCAGTGGTAAAGTCTATGAAAATTATGTGGATGTAGCTATGAATTTACCAGTAGGGGACCATTACTCCTTTTTATAGCAAATACATATAGGTTTTTATTGGGACAAACTTTTTTTGTTCGTATTCAGTGTACTTGGAATCTTTTTCTATACTTCAACTGCTGAAGAAGGAGAAAAAAATAAAGCAAAGTCTTTATAACAGGAACTATCTCCTAATCCTGATTTATTTTGCACTTAAGCAGCCAGAGTGAATCATATTTCCTGCTAAGGAATTTATTTTCCTGTCAATAAAATCTTATTAGTTAAAATGTGAGTAACAATATTAATGTGCCGAGCTGCCCGCGCAGATGAACTATACCAGGTCTGCTTATTTATGCACTAATCCAACTAGGACAATGTTTAAGATATAAAAGACAGGGACTAAGTGAAGAAACCACTGAGAAAAATTGGAACATCTCAATTATTGCTAACCATTTCTATTTGGTGGGAAGAATTAGATGAGAGGATCATTCTTTCTCTCAAAGGAAACATTTGTATCTCATAGGGTAATAACTCTACTGACAGCAGCACAGAAACAAATTCATAATGAATAATTTATTTCTGGCTTTCTTACCTTTTGTTTCCTTCTTTCTGCATATATTTGGTCGACTAGATTCTTTACAATATTTGCAATTCACTAACAATATTGCTGCAAGTCATAAAATGCAAGCCCCAAGGAATATGTATGCACACACGCACACACACACACCAATCACTTGTAACAATATAGACTGTAAAACTATACAAATGTTTTACTGTTCCAACTATAAAAATAACTATTTATCAAATATGTCTTCATTTGCAAAAAAAAGGCATTTTCTCTTCTAATGATCCCTAGAAGGTTTGGTAATTTCTTTCAGTAATATTCTAGGAACATGGTGGTTGTGTTGATCATCTTTTGGCAGTCTTTTCACCATCCAGTTTGAAAATAACTGGAAGAGTTTCCTCAAACTCAATTCCAAAATATATAATTGAAGGATAAGAAGACATGGAGACTGCCAACTTTGAATACATCATTGTACTATGAAAGCCAGATAATTCAGGTACACCTGTTGGCTTCTTTCTAATCAAATAAGAACATGAACACTACCCATGAACATTTCACTTTTCCTTTGAGAGGAACTTGGAAAGGAAAACCCTTTTTCATCGGATTGAATAAAAAATGGTAGAAGAAATATACATTTTTTGATTATTTGTTTGTTTGTAACATTAATATATTAATAAGTGGTAAGAAACGATGGTTTATAAAATAATGTTTAAAATTTAAATATTGTTAGCAAAATATTGTATCAATTTTTTTTCTTAAAAAAATCAGTGTTGAAACTCGGCCATAAATCTTTTTAGGCCCTTCTACATCAATTCTCTGATTCTGTGACAATATTTCTATATTTTCACAATCTAATACTGCACATTCAACATATTACTCTTTTAATTTGAATATATAGATAACATAATGCAAATATAAATAATTGCTTCCTAGCATTTCTGATACCTCACCCTTAAATCAGAGTTGTAGGCATTTAGATGTAGGCATTTCTGTCTTAAATAGTATTAGGTAAAAAGATCTCAGGGAATATAAATTTGAATCCTAGTAATTTGGAACTATTATTTATATTTTATGACTTTTCCATGCCCTTAGATGCCTATGGATGTCCTCCTGGACTCCCAGCTATTGCTGGTTCAGTGCAGCCTTACTTGGGGGAATAAGTCTCAATTACAGTGGATTAACTCCTTTATCAATATTGCAATGTCCTCTATATAGGGCTGCCTTTAAACACTAACTGGAAGCTTCAGTTAATGCAAAATGTTATGGTCCAGGTGCTTACATTCCATCTATTCTCCATTCTCTGTACATTTGCCTTTCGGCTTCCAATTTAAAGTCCTGATTTTACTCTGTAAATTTCTTTATGATTTGGGTTACCTTTGGGACTATAAGAATTCCAATCACTGTGATCATTTTGAAAATCAAGGGAGCCAGTTACTAGGAAAAGATGGCCAACTGAAATCATCTTACAGATAAGTGGTGCTGACAATTTGCAGCTTTGTACAAGGGAACAGAAACAGATCTGTTTCCGTTAATCTTTTGTGGAATACAGGGAACAACATGCAATTGTCCAAGCTGTGTCTCGTTATAGTAGTTTTGTTTCTGCATGAAGAGATTGCAAGACAGCACTCTTTGTGAAGGGGAGATAACCAGGAGATAGGGAATTCACCATTTTGTTTCAGCTGCAGATAGGAGCCTTTTGAGAACACTAAATTTATACACTTCCCTTGCTAACCATTTTCAAAAATTGCCTATTAATGAATTTAAGAAAGTCTTTGAATGACATTTGAAACACCAGATGAGTGAATTCTCACTCCTTAATATAAAAAAATGAAGATCTGCTTTCATAACTTAATTACTTTAAGTAAGAACTTAAACAGCAAAGTAAGTAAAAGTTTTGGCTATAGATAGTACTAAAGATTAAAAATGTTGCTATGATTATTAAGATTTGGAAACTTTTTTTTTTTAAAAAGGGTAGGCTTTTGGAAAAGAAAAAATGTTTTTGAATTTCAAGTCATAAGACAAATGACAAATGACATTTACAGTCATTCTTGAAGAAACAAATAAATATCTACATCAAGAATTAGAAGCTGTTTGTTTTCTAGATAATACCCTGTTGTCAAATGAAGATATTACAGAACAAGATAACCAGCATCTCTTGAGGACAACACATAAGCTTTGAATAAAAATCTGTCACTAGATACAATCGATGGCAATAATCTCCCTTCGTTGGATTTATAAAAAGAGATCATTTAAGGCACTAAAGAAATTTATAATAAAGTTTAACAAGTTAAAGTTTAACCTCAATGGATTGTATAAAAAAACTGTTCTGTACAAAAGAAAAAAAAAGACAATAATGTTGATTTATTCAATCAGGAATCACATGGATTTTTTCTGGATTTATGGGTATCTTTCTGGATTTACCTAAAAGGACACAATATGAAAGCTTCTTCCTAAATAGTTATTTTATATAATTCTAATTTTTTAGTACTTTCAGTAATTTTACATTTAACTGCTTTTCTTTAGTTAAAATATATTTGTGAAATGTGGATATGCTATTAGAATTAAGAATGGAATGCATATTTGAAGATAAAATGTTATTTGGAATATTGTGTATTGTCTCTTGTAAAAAGGAATTGATCCTGTTTTGTTATGTTAAACTAGAATTTTTAAATTTTTGTTTATATTAGGGTATTTTAATGAGATTTTGTTATAAATAAGTGTAGAATGTAGAATGTTGAATTTTATATATTTTATATATGTTAATTAATGTTAAAATCTTTGAATTCTATATGAATCTTTTTCTGGTAATTGGATTGAAAATGTTACTTATTTCATTTGCTTATTAAGAAATGGAATATTGGTTGAAGATATTGGAGGTATTTTTTGCTATTCTGTTTTTGTTTTTCTTAATCTCGCTTACATTTTATTGTTTTATTTAAGACTTAGATTTTTAAAAAAATAAATTTGGTGTTTTGGAATAGCCTCTCACAAGAGGCTATTTAGGTTACTTTCCGGAACCTTCTTAAAATGGAGCTTTCTGGAAAGCTTTTGGAAGATAACAACAGATCTGGGGGGATATTCAGCTGGTTTGGACTGGTTCAGGCAAACAGGTAGAGAAAATTTTAAGTAGCTTGTACAACTGGCAAATACCACCCATGGCCGGCTCCACCCGGCCCACCTAGTTGCCGCTCACCCCTGCCTGCCCACTGTGGGTGTTCCTGTATACTTGCCCTGCCTGTCTGATTTCCCTGCCGCTTGCACGCCCTGCTCGCATATTCACCCCACCCTTCCCACCTGCTTGCCCTGCCAGTTACTTCTCATCCTGCCCGCTGTGCTATTGCTAACCTGCCTTTGCCCACCATTGCTGCCTGCCTTTGATCGCCGTTGGTGTCTGCCTTCTGTTCCTGATCTCCTTTCATCTTCCTTCACCAACAGTTTTAAAGGGAAAATTTCTAATTCTAATATGTTCCTTTTAAAACCTAAAAAAACTTCTTAAAAATTGTCATTTTGACAATTATTTTTATTTATTTATTTTGTCAAGCATGCATTTGATAATATATATAAGTATAAACATGATTATTAATACATAAAAAATATATGAATAAAAGGGAACATTAAGACAGGTGTGCTTATGCATGCCCCTTACAGACTTCTTAGGAATAGAGTGAGGTCAACAGTAGACAATCTGAGGTTAAAACGTTTGGGGTTAGTGGAAGAAGCCACAGTCAGGTAGAGTATTCTAGGCATTGATCACTCTGTTGCTGAAGTTGTATTTCCTGCAATCGAATTTTGTGCAGTTTATCCTGAGTTTATATCTATTGTGTGCTCGTGTATTGTTGAGGTTGAAGCTGAAGTAGTCATTGACAGGTAGGACATTGTAATGGATAATTTTATGTACTATGCTTAGGTCAGACTGAAGGCGGCATAGTTCTAAGTTATCTAAGCCTAAAATTTCAAGTCTGGAGGCATAGGGTATTCTGTTGCAAGTAGAGGAATGGAGGACTCTTCTCGTGAAATATTTCTGGACTCTCTTGATTGTATTAATGTCTGATATGCAGTGCAGATTCCAGACAGATGAGCTACATTCAAGAATTGGTCTAGCAAATGTTTTGTATGCTCTAGTTAGTAGTACATTATTACCAGAGAAAAGGCTTTGCAGGATTAGGTTAACAACTCTTAATGCCTTTTTGTTATAGTGGGGTCTAGCACTTAGATCATCAGATATTAGAACTCCAAGATCCTTGACAGAGTAAGGGTCATCTACAAGGTCTGGTCCATCCAGCTTGTATTTTATTTTCTGATTTTTCTTGCCAATATGTAAGACAGAGCATTTGTTTGTTGAGATTTGAAGTTGCCACTTGTTTGACCAATGTCACACCTAGTCAAGATTTTTTTGTAGTGTAGCGGCATTGTCAGTGGTGTTGAATAGTTTTACATCATCCACGAAAAGAATGCAATTGCTTTTAATGATCACAAAGGTTATTTATATAAGGTATAAAGAGAGTTGGTCCATGAAAGCTGCCTTCAGGGACACCACTATTAACAGGTACAGGATTTGATAGGGTGTTCCCTATTTTGACCATTTGTTGCCTGTATGACAGGAATGTAGCTATCCAATTATGCAGGTGTCTGGAGATGCCATAAAATTTTAGTTTTAGAAGTAGTTTGTTGTGTACCATTGAATCAAAGACTTTACAGAAATCTATGTAAATAAATCTATGTCTCTTGTTTTTCCCTTATTATTATTAATATTAATATGGTATTATTAATTGTAATATATCATTTTAAAAAGGATTATTTATTTCAAATTCATTATTAATTTCCCATTGTCCAACCATTATTAGTTTGAAATACAACAAATTCTGAAATTCTGAAAAGAGTGACTATCAAAGTATAAAGTTATAAAACGAGCTCTTAGTTAAAAATAGCATTCAAAATGTTTGCTAATAATCCTATGCTGCAAGATAAGGGACTGTGGTGGTGCAGTGGTTAGAATGCAGTATTTCAGGCTAACTTACCCACAGACAGAATTTCAGTCCTGATTGGCTCAAAGTTGATTCAACCTTTCAAATTCTGAGGGTTGGTAAAATGACCCAGATTATAGGGAGAAATATGCTGATATTTGTAAACCACTCAGAGAGTGCTGTAAAGCACTATGGAACAAGTACTAAGAACTATTGCTATAAAACAGAGATTTTCACTGAGTTTTGAGACTGTTTACAGGCTACAGAACTCCTTAGAAAACTGACTGTATTCAAGTCAGCTGCCTCTCTTCCTTCTTTAGTCTGTAGAGAACCCCATTATAAAATCCTAGATGTAGTGAATGTAGTCTGGATTCCCAGAAGGATAGGGCTGGATTCTAGAGGATCAAGACACAATGAAGTTTAGAAGTTTGGTTGGAAACAAGGTCAATATAGCTTCTCCCTATAAGTTTTTAGAGTATATCTTTAATGATGCAAGTAATTATTTGAGTTGGCAATATTTCTGTCTATAGGTTAGAAACAATTAAGGAAACTGCTTAGAAGTAACTCATTTTTTTGTGGTCCCATGGACACAGTTAGAAAAAATCTTATTTTTAAGAATGTTTAGTTTCCAAATATTCCCAGAATATAGAATATGCATTCAGTTGCTCATTTAAATATAAACTTAATCTAAATTCCAACCAAAATGATTTTTCCTTTGTTTAATGGGAGTAATTCTTCTATCCTTTTGGAATAGATATGAAATTAGAAGTGTCATTATTACAACTCATTTTTCTTCATAATATTTTATATACTGAAAGACAATTGCTGCTTTTGCCCCAGGGATTCAGCAGTAACCATCTGATTAATATTCAGCTCTGAAATTTATTCTTGAAAAATTATATGCTATTTCTCAGTAGCAGTCTCTAAAGACCTTCGCTAAGAGGAGAGAGATGTGAGCAACAACAGAGCAAATTTGAGAAAAGAAAAAAACACCAAATATGTAAAGATACCCTGAGAAAATATTGTTATTTTGGTGAATCTAAAGATGGGGATAGGAAAGATGGTTTGATAAAGAAATCATCTTTTTTTCCCATGGGAATTCAGTCCTGCTATGTGAAAATAAATTGTATTTTCTTATTTTATTTGCCAACTCTGGTTTGTTTCTGCCATGCATAACAACATGTTGTTGACAACAACACGGCAAATGACAATTGTAGTAAGATACTAGCTAGATCAGTGATAGCTAACCTTGTCGTCACGTGCCAAAGTGCATGCCTGTGTGTGTGCGCATGCACAAGTGTGCTTGCACCCATAATTCAAGATGTGTGTTCCCCCGCTCTCCTGTGCATGTGCGTGTGATTTCCCTGCATGCCCTGTGCCTCTGTGCATGCACACATGAAATGCGACATCTCCCTGGGCATGCCAACCATCACTTGTTGCTCTTCTGGTTTCTGGCATGTGCATGCGTGATGCAAGCTGGTCTTCGTGAACATAGGAGTGCCAGAAACCAGAAGAGCAGCTCCCCAGTGCACATACTCATTCTGGGAACCTGAGCTTCTGGTTTCCGGCATGCCATATGTGCCGGTCAGCTGGTCTTCATGTGAGCATGCTTGCTGGAAACCGGAAGCTCAGCTTCCCAGCACATGCAGGCATTCCTGGGAGCTGCTCTTCTGGTTTCTGATACTCCCCCACATGTGTGCCCGTTTTGGCACTTGGTGCTGAAAAGGTTCACCAACACTGGCCTATAGAGACAGTAAGAAAGAGAAGGAAAAAGGACTAGAAGGAGTTTGATAGTTATGTATATTTATGTTATAGGATAGGGATGGGGGGATATCTACCACCTCAGCATTTAGAATGTGTCACCTGGTAATCAAAGCTAACTTTTCAAACAAAAGTAGACTCAAATATATTCTCAAGCCATTTATATATCAACAGTTTGTGAGAAATATGCATTCTCTGAAAATGATTTGTAGATACATAAACATTGCACCTCTTTGTTATTTCTCAAAGCAGTTTCTCTTTTCTTCAAGTTTCACTGAAAAAAGGTGTGTCATCCTTAAGACTCACACAAACTTTAATGGCTCTCCTCAAAGTGCAAGGTCTTTCTTCAGTCTCACACAGAAGCCTAAAAAATGTAAAAGTGGTTTAATTAATAATAGAGGGGTACCATATTCATGATTGTCTAAGATATATAGCATTTCTTCTAAATCATTTTTGAAGTGTGACAGTCATAATATCTATTTACTTCATATATTATTTACACTCTAGCAAGATAAAGATTAAGAAATGAAATGTTCTAATTGTAGACAGTGCGATATATTACTTCCTATAGTAGGAATGAATAATATAAATTTCAATGGTAGAAATGAATAATAATATAATATATAATAATTATAAATTGAGTTTATAATTCTCTGTTATGGTATATTCACTCTGTTGGTGTTTTGTTGAAGTAACTTTTCAGAAGCGGACTTAATCTTTTTTTATTATACCTGAAATTCAAATATAGAATCAGTTCTATCAAAATATGTCTTTGCCTTAAAAATGATCCTTTTGCCCACATTAGCAATATTTTGTAAATGATACATCCTGACCAATGTATACAAATTTAGCTTCAATAAGAAAAATACAGCTTAATGATACTGATTTGAAAGTGCCTTTGTCTGCCAGTAAGAAAATAAGATCCACATAAAACTAACCAATAACATGTTGAAAAATAGAAAATAGAAGGTACCAAGAATTATTTTAACATTCCCCCTCTTCATGTTAGAATAAAACTTAACCATCAGGGGAAAAAACTTTAGGAAGGATCTTCCCTAATAGGTCAAACAGTTAAAAGTGGTGGCAGGACCTTAGTATTTCCAGACTTGCAAGATTCTGTTGGTTTCTGCCTTACAATAAAGTAGAATTTGTTCATCTAGTTGTGTTTCCTGTCTAGGTTTCCTGGGAAGACTGACATGAATTTTTCAAAGTACAAAATTCCCACTGACACTTTTAACTGCTTGATCCATTAGGGCAGCTCCTTCCTAAGTGCTAAGTCCTAAGTGATCGTTAAGTCACTAAAAGCTCCTACTTCTTTTGTCTGATTGTTACATTGGCAGCATCTCTTTCACTGTTCACAAAGTCATTCTTAGACTCCATTACTATTACATGCATGCCTTACATTCCAGACTATTAAAAGTAAAGTAAAGAAATATAAACTTGGTTTATGTCATCAATGTTAAAATAAGATATGTTGTTATTTAACAAGAAGATGGAAAAGCTTTTGCTCTTTAACTGATAATCTTAGTTGGAGCTCTAGGTGAGCTAAGAGGAACTTGTTATTATATCTCATACATCTCTTATCACTTGCCTATTGCCACATGGTTTATATGGAACTTCCTTTAAAGACTACTTGGAAGTTGCAGTTGGTTCAAACTGCTTAGCTTATAGAAAGACTAGAGTGCTTTCTAGTTTAAATAAAAGTATTTCATAATATATAATTAAGACTGATTGGCCACTACTTTTTTGACACACTAAATCACTAAGTCAAACTCCTGGCTTACAGGCTGGATATGTCATATCTGGCCATTCCCATGCCTGGTTTAGTGAAGGGGAAAATAGTCCCAATATGTCACATGACACCGCCATGATAACATGAGTTTGGCACCCCTGCATAAATCAATGATGAGATTGTCCCTTGCCATTTTTGTGTTATCATATGTAAGTATACCAGGGAGATCATGCTATTGATTGTATTTATTATTAAAATGTGACACAAATTATATTTTAATTGACTGGCTATGATCTATGTTTATAAAATGCACCATTTATTTGTAACTCATCAGTTATTTGAACCATTTTTTAAACAGCAGAATAAGGAACTATTGCCTGCCTATTGTCAATTTCAATCATCAATTCAACTTGATCTTCATTTCAAAATAAAAAATCATACTATAAAAAAATAATATTCCAGAATGGATTCTCGATGCGAGCAATTATTTTCATGGTATCATTAAGAAAATGTAGTGCAGTTAACAATTTTGAAGCTAAAGGAAAAAAAAAATTAGAAAAATACAGTCTGCCAAACAGAGCCATTCTGACCTTCAACCTTTCAGTAATATATAGCTCAGATGTTATTTTAATCTCAGATGTAATTATTTTTCTGCACGTTTCAACTAGCAAATATCACATTTACTTGTAATGAGAATTATATTCTCTTAGCCATAGCATTTCCATTAAAAGGCAACAATCTGTAATCTGTTTACATACTATTATTCATTAAAACACCTTGTCCCCAGGTTTAGAGGTCATTAGAAGACTAAGTTCCCAGAACTGAGCCAGGTCATACCAGAACTCATATTTGCCAGCTCATATCAGAACTCAGTGTCTGTAGCACAAAATAAGAGCAAGTGATTCAAATTAAAAACTAGTCTGAAATAGTTCTGGCTTCTTTGGCATTCCATTATTAAAACAATAATACAAGGCTAAATGAGAAAGCAAACATTTAATCAAATCTAAGGCCATGCTTTTTTAGATAATAGGTATAGCAGCAACAGCTCCAACAGAAATAAACATCTGGTGCTGTTTCCTGTAATTTGTTATTGTTAGCACAACAGTCTTATCTAGAGAAAAAGATTTAAAATCATTTTAACATGAACTTTTCTAAAATTAAATAAAGTTAACTTTTTGAATGAAAACTGAAAGTCTGAGATTCCAGAATTCAAAGTTAAGGTTGGTATGGTACATTATATAACCCAAATCAATGTAAAATCCTGTTGTAATGCTATTACCTAACTTTTATTTAGTCATAAAAATTAATTGAGAATAATTTCTATGAAATACAAAGACTATGGCATTGTATTCTGCTTTCTGCTTTTATTGAATTGGCCAGCAATAGCATGATGTGGATGGGGACTACTACATATATAAAATGAATCAATCTATTTTTTTTTCTTCAGGCCAATTCATTCTTTTCAGGTAAAGTAAACAGTTTTTAAAACTTTTAAAACTATAGAAACAAAAGCTCCCATGTCCATAGAAAAGAGTTAGTGTCTCTCTTTTTAAAGCAGGTACAGAAACTTAATGCATCTGAGTTTGACTACCAGGGTTTTCAGTATCTTCAAGAAACTCATAATGGAGATGGAAGTTTTCTGTTGTCTGAAAAATATGAATTGCCACCCTGAATTAGAATACAGCAAAGAAGCTTGTGTCTCTTCCAAAAGAGATATGGCCTCCTTCTTGAATCTTTATTATTATATCTATAAATACTCATTTACAGGAATCTAGTAAGCAGAGCTGATCACATAGGGTAGAATAACTTTATCTTACAGAAACTCTTTCAGTCTTTCAAAGTTTCTGCTGCTACTATTTACACTAAAGAAAGTGTGAATTGGAGATCACCTGGCATATCCACCAGCCAGTGATGTGGGAACAATATAGTTGTCCTGCATTTTTCTGCCTTTTTGGTGAGTAAAAACAGAATTATGAAATCATTGCTACAGCACCATTTCCTGATCCATTTACATAGAATTAAGCATATGACTCAAGGCAGAAGTCTTTCTTTCTCACTCTTTTTTTTAATATAAATTTTATTTGGGTTTTCACAAAAAACAATACAAATAAAATATCTTTTTTTGAGAATAGCATGATCCCGGGTTATCACTTCTCCATACAGACACAAACTCAATTTCATATTCATCTTTATGTTCTATTCCATGTCTTATTATTATTTTAACATTTTTTCCATAAATTTTCCCCTCCATTGGTTTTCTCAACTTTATTATCTTTATAATTATATTTAACTTTATAATTATTATTAATTATCTCATGTTTAAATTCAATTATATATCTTTTTCTAAGTTTCAATATCTTTCTAATCATTATATTTATACTTTTGTCTGTCCTGTTTCAATTTCATATAATCTTTTCTCATTAAACAAATTTTTATGTGTAGTTACTAATTAGAGTATGACACCTTTATATCTTTTAATTTTATCCATTCAGCTCTTATTTAAACTTCAATTTATGCATTTAGAATTATAACATTTAATATAGTACATAACTTCCAATCAAATTCTGCTTGGTACATTCTTAAAATACACACTATATTCTTTAAAAAGAATATATATATAAAAGTAGTAAATAAGACACTCATTCCATTCCAATTCAATTCAATTCTATCATTAATATTAGTTACAATCTTAACTTCTTTAACATTTCTTTTCAATTGAATATTGAATATCATACTTCCTTGGGAACACTTATAAACTTTCCATAATTAATTCTTTTTTTTCCCATATTTCTCTTCACTTATATTTTTTATAAATCATCAATAATAATTAAAATGTTCCTGACCTTTCCTAATTTCATTTTCTCATTCTCTTTATTTCTTTTATTTATTAACAAACATTCCATTGCATTACAATAAGTATTTTATCCATCCTTTTAATCATACATTGTCTTATATTTTCTAAAGTTATTTCTATTTCTAGACAATACTGTCTTATGTACCTTTGACGGATCCCTTTTTCAATTAAATTTTCACCCATTATCTCTAAATAGGCTTATACTTTCAATCCTTATACATTTTCCCTGTTTCTCTGTATCTTGTTTCTGTCTTTTATAACTTCTTTTACTTTCCTTCTTCCCCTCTTCTTCTCCCTCCCCCTTTTGTCCCCTTGTCTTTCTACTTCTAATTCTCTCTTCTGTAATCCTCTCTTCTGTTGCTTCCTCATCTTTCCCTGACTCCATTACCACAGTAAGAGACTATCATGTTTACCGATCAGATCGTGAAATTGGTAGAGGTGGTGGTGTTGCTATCTTCTATAAAAAGTGCCTACATCTAAAAAACATCCAAGTTACCCAGCAGCTTGCTATTCCTGAGACCATCATCTGTGAACTATCCTTAAATATCACAATTTGATTCTTACTATGTTGCAGAGTACCTGATTATGGCATAGAACATGTAAAATTCACTACTAACATGGGCAACATACTGCCCACATGCTTTTATCTTTCTTTGTGACTTCAATCTACCTCATATTAACTAAACGAATGTACAACTGAACTAATACATGCAACCTTCTACAATGCTGTTACAAATCTGGGACTGGAACAACTAGTAACCAACAACACTAGACTTAACAACTTAACAGAGTTGCAGATTACATATTCCGTTATTGTGATGATTTTTGTGTCGACATATGTTGAGACAAAAGTCAATCATGTTGTGGTCACTGTTGGAAAAGGGTTCTTTAATTTGTATTCCATAAATTGAATTCAAACTATTGCAGAAGATGAGATCGAGGCAGTTGTTAAGTCTAGTGTTGTTGGTTACTAGTTGTTCTAGTCCAGATTTGTTACTGCATTGTAGAAGGTTGCATGTGTGGGTTCACTTGTACATTTATTAAGGGTCCAGTTAATATGAGGTAGTTTGAAGTCACCAAGAAAGATAAAAGCATGTGGGCAGGATGCTGCCCATGTTATTAGTGTATTTAGCTTGTTTGCATGTTCGATGTCATAATCAGGTGCTCTGTAACATAGTACGAACTGAAATGTAATATTTAAGGACAGTTCACAGATGATGGTCTCAGAAATAGCAAGCTCCTGAGTAACTTGGATGTTTCTTAGATGTAGGGACTTTTTATAGAAAATAGCAACACCACTTCCTCTAAGGATTTCACGATCTGATTGGTAAACATGATAGTTTATTGCTGTGGTAATGGAGTCAGGGAGAGATGCGTTGAGCCATGTTTCACAGACAAATATAATGTCTAATTTAGCCGTATTTAGTAAGAGGACAAAATTCAGGTATTTTATTTACAAGGCTTCTTAAGTAACTTGCATTTAAGGCCAGTTATGGTTGGAATAGAGGTAGTTAGGGGTGTGCGTGCCTAGTTTTGAGTGATGTTAGATTGGATGGGGTGGTATTGGATGCGGAGTTGTGTGTTGTGTGACTTTCTTTTGATGCAATCAGCTCGGTAGTCAATGTATACGTCCTTTTCTCCATTGTCTAGATGGTTTTTGATAATAGAATAGAATAGAATACTTTATTGGCCAAGTGTGATTGGACACACAAGGAATTTGGCTTGGTGTAAATATTATCCGTATACATAAAGAAAAGATACATTCGTTAAGAATCAAGAATCATAACGTACAACACTTAATGATAGTCTTAGGATACAATCAACAGTCAAATCATACTAGGAAACAGTCAATATAAATCATAAGGATACAAGGGACAAAGTTATAGTCCTACAATCACAAGTGGGAGGGGATGAGTGATAAGGAGTGATAAGAAGATTAGCAGTAATAGTAGTGCAGACTTTGTAATAGTTGAACAGTTCTGCACAGAGTTCACGGGAGCAGATTCTTTGCCGTATGGATAAGTCTGGTCTTGAGCGAAGTTTTTTGTGGTGGGACTGCCCAATTTATAATATAGAGCAGTCAGTAAAGTGGTTAAAGGAAAAAAAAAATCAAAACATTACAGCAATTCAATACAATTCTCTTAGGCTCTGAGTTTTATAGGACTTAGATAATTTCTCAAGAGATTTAAAGAAAAAAAGAAGTTGATATAGGCACACAAATCTGAAATATATATAATTACTCAACATGTACAGAGATATAAAGAATATTCAACTTAAACACGCACAATCAACAGAAATTAAAATTTAATGCAGCTTCTGCATCAATATTTATTCTTTACCTATTTCTTAGAGATAACTTGAATATTTAAGCAGAGCTCTATTTCTTTTCCCTAGCTTTGATATTATTCCAGCCCTTATCAGAGCTCATAGGAAGATGGTATACCCCAGCTCTGACACAACTGCTTTTTCCATTTCCCTGTAGTTCTCCTCTGATTTTAAAAGAACAGCAGAGTTAAATACTTGGGTATCTGCTAGCTTAGATAGCAGACTTTGTGGGTTGTTTGTGTTTGTGTAAGTGCATTTTTCTATTATTCTCCATTTTATTTTTTAAACCTTTCAGGTCAGTTTCAAACAGTGATGGAGTTGGACAGCCTACAACTTTAATAAATAAATACAGTGGTACCTCTACTTACAAAAGGCTCTAGTTACGAAAGTTTCAGGTTACGAAGCGCGTCTTCGAGAAAATATCATCTCTACTTACGAATATGTTTCAAGATACGAAAGGCTTTGTTGGAAAATGGCGCATCTGAGCTGCTCTGCCATTGGTTATCTTCCTGGCATCTCATTGGCTAGGAGGGATCTTTGTGTATGCACCGCGCCGTGTTCTCAGTCTCACGCTAGCGAAATCCAGCAAAGCACGAAGTAATAACGAAGAATTACTGTCTGAATTTCGGGGGCTTGGAACGGATTAGGGCCTTTACAGGTAAAATGCGTCTCTACTTACGGAATTTTCAGGTTACGAAACGGCTTCCGGAACGAATTAATTTCGTAAGTAGAGGTACCAAATATAACTAAATATTGATGATACAACATTTTAAATAGTGCTTAATACCTATGTACATATAGTAATAGTGAATGATGCAGTTCTGGAATAATCTGCAGTTTACCCATGGCAATTTTTAAATTGTAATTTAATATTAAGTACCCTAAGGCCTCTATCAATGAATAATTGGACACAGTATAAATATGAAAGTGATCACATTTATATGATGAAAACTTGGGTGTTTTATATCCATTGATCAATTATATCACATAGATCAGAGGTGTCAAACTGGCGGCCCATAGTCTGGATGTGTCACTCACAGGCCACACCCACCCCAGTTCTGCAAAGGCAAAAACCATTGCTATACATCACAATACATCACGGGATGCAATTGAGTTTGACACCCATGACAGATCATTGCAGTTGTTAAGTGAATCCAGCTTTTTCCATTGACTTTGCTTGTCAGAAGCCGCTGGGAAGGTTGCAAATAGCAATCCCAGGATGCTACAACTGTTGTAAATGCATATTTGTTGCCAAGTGCCCAAATTTTGATCACATGACCATGAGAATGCTACAACATTCATAAGTATGAGGACTAGTCATAAGTCACTTTTTTAGTGCCGTATTGTAACTGTGAATGCTTGCTAAATGGTTGTAAGTGAAAGACCACCTGTAATATCCATGCATTTTTGCTTCAACTTGTCTCTCCTTATTGCCCTTACGTAGGCTCAGATCCTTAATTCCTTATTCCTTATTGGAATTTTTTAGATAAGAAGTCAGATTTAATATAACATAACCTTTTGTATTTAATTTAACATAACCTTTTGTAAATTTCTTGTGACTGTTTAATTATTTAAGTAAAATCTAAGCTGCTGTGAGGCTACATAGATTTTGAATTGCATCAGTACCATTTCATGGAACATTTGTATACTTTTATATGTACATTATTATTTGACTAAAACGGTCCTTTTAGAATCTGCTTTTTACAAAAAGAGAAATATGTTTTTCTGAGTTTGACTGGCCAGTTAATTGTCTTTGAAAAATAATGCTAATGTGTCTTAATTACTGTTATTTCCTGAATGGACAGTTAGCAACATGACAGTAGTAGTATCATAATCAACAGTTGGGTCTGAAAAATAGCATTTTGCAGTTAGAAGAGTCCAAGAAGTAAGTGGATTATAAGCTTCCTAACAGACTGGAAGCAGCAGGTGAAGCTAGGCAGAATCATATCTGATACCTGTACAATTAGCACCCCCCCACACCTTTCTCCTCTTCTCCCTCTATACAAATGACTGCATCTCAAATTATCCATCTGTTAAAATACTGAAGTTTGCAGATGATACAACAGTGATTGGTCTCATTCATGACAATCACTCCGCATACAGATGGGAGGTTGTAAAACTTGCCTCTTGGTATAACTGGAACAATCTGGAACTGAATACACTCAAAACTATAGAAATGGTGGTAAACTTCAGAAAAAAAACCCCATACTACCACCTCTTACAATACTTAGACAACACAGTATCAACAGTAGAGACTTTCACATTTCTAGATTCTATCATATCACAAGACCTAAAATGGACACCTAACATCAAAAACGTCATCAAAAAAGCACAACAAAGAATGTTCTTTCTGCACCAACTCAGAAAGCTCAAACTGCCCAAAGAACTGCTGATACAGTTCTACAGAGGAATTATTGAGTTTGTCATCTGCACCTCTATCATTGCCTGGTTTGGTTCTGGAACCCAATAAAATAGACACAGACTTCAGAGAGTAATTAGGACTGCAGAAAAAACAATTATATCAACAATTATACCAATCGAGGACCTGTTTTCTGCACAAATCAAAAAGAGGACTGTGAAAATATTTACAGACCCCTCACATCCTGTCCATAAACTATTTCTACTCCTATCCTCAAAATGATGCTATAGAGCACTGCACACCAGAACAGCTAGATACAACGACCGTTTTTTCCTGAACATCATCACTCTGCTAAACAAATAATTTCCTCAACACTGTCCAACTATTTACTAAGTTTGCATCACTATTACTATTAATCTTTTCATCACTCCTTATCACCCATTCCCTCCCACTTGTGACTGTATGACTGTAACTTTGTTGCTTGTGTGCTTATGATTTATATTGACTATTTCCTAGTATGATTTGATTGCTCATTGTATCCTATGACTATTATTAAGTGTTGTACCTTATGATTCTTGAGTTTTGACAAATGTTTCTTTTCTTTTATGTATACTGAGGGCATATGCACCAAAACAAATTCCTTGGCCACACACTTGGCCAAGGATTCTATTCTATTCTATTCTATCTAAGAATTTCTAAACTAGTATGGTAGGACTGAAGCCTTGGAGGAGTACCTAAGTAGCTCTCTGAGGAAAATCTTGCCCACAGCAATCTGTAAGCTGCTTCTCCTTCACTTATGTATTTGTAAATAAAATAAATGTTATTAAGATGCCAGCACACATAATACAATAGAGATTTAATAGGGAAGTCCCAGAATGTTTAATTGCTAAGAAAAGCTGGGAATAACAGAAACAGGAAAGTGCGGCCCCTTTATTACATTTCTGAAGGCAGATTTCAGAATAGCTCAGTGATTCAATTAAAAACTTCAAGTCTGAAGATGAAAATTAGAAGTAGTTATATCAGAGAATTTGGAAGTGGCACTAGAAGAAGTCTCACTTGAGCAGCAACTGCAATGATTCAGAGCTGTAATATCACATGTAATTAAAACAAAGTTTTATTTAAGCTGCCCAGGGTAGCTTTGGATGGTGAGATGGATGGCATATAAATTTAATACATAAATAAAATAAAATAAATTTATTTATAGAAGTGGACATATCAAATTATAGTATAATAGGTTAAAAGGACCTAGAAAAGTTCATGAAATGTTGGCCTGAACAATTAAAATATAGAGATAATGGAATAAACTGGTGCAAATGTTTCCAAAAGTTATTGGAGCACTAGAATGTAATTAGGGAATATTTACCTATAGAATAACTATAGATTAGACATTGCAGACTAGAGCAGTGGTCACCAACAGGTGTCCGTGGACCATTGGTGGTCCACGAGAAAAATTTGGTGGTCCGCAGAAAAATTATTTGCATTTTTTATATTGCACTAACCTCAGAGGTTCTCCCCCTGGGCCGGATAAGTGCAATGTTTGTGTTGCTGCAGAGAGTCTCTCCCTTCAGGGCTGTTTTTGTGCAAGTCGGAGGGCGCAGAAATTCCCACTTGGGGTCTGTTTCAGCCTCCTGGTGCAGGAATTTGGGTGAAGGTTGGAGGGAAGTGCCCCTGGTGACAAAGAGCCAGAGGGTCTTGTTCTATTGGGAGTGCATCATGGCCAGGAGCTGGCTGACTATCTCAGCCCTCTGAATCTCCAGTACCTGGCTTAGCATTCCCACAGGTCTTCTCTCTTCTTGGAAAGCCTATCCTTGTAGTCCTCAGTGAGCTACTTCCCACAGGTCTTCTCTCTTCTTGGAAAGCCTATCCTTGTAGTCCTCAGTGAGCTACTTCTGCTGAGCCTCCTTCTCAGTCAGATCCAATCTGAACTGAGCTGTTTGGCAATTCTTTCTCATGGTGGTTGCTTAGCTCCAATAACAGCTTCCTGTTGGGGCCCTAAGGAGCCTGGGCAGGCAACCAAGGAGTGGCTGGGAGGGGAAGAATGAGTAGTGGCTAGCGAGGCACCCCTTGATGTGAGTGACATCGAGTTGGCCATGCCCACTCAGTCAGATGACCACCTAGCCATGTCCACCCAGCCATCATTAGGCAGAACATATCAGTGGTCCGCGGGATTTAAAATTATGAATTTAGTGGTCCCTGAGATCCAAAAGGTTGGTGACCCCTGGACTAAAAGATATAATAGCAGAATTTACAAAGCAGCTGAAAAAAAATGAATTATTCAATTTTACAGTGCTCAGCATACAAAAAAGGGCAATTATGAAACACATATTGCAATGACATTTGGGCAGACATTTGGACATTTAGGCTTTTAGATAAACCTAAAATTGATCCTAAACCAGCATTTGCTGAGTATTCTTCAGAAAATTATAGTAAGTAAATTATAATAATTATAACAATATAGTGACAGCCTGGCTTTATGGAACTATTTGAGCTGAATGCCAATTTGATTTTCCTGGCTTTGAGCACTTGCCATTACACAGGGTCACTTCTTACATGGAATTTCATTCAATTCCAGAATAAAGGGAACACGTCATTAAAGAAAATGCATGTATAGACCATAAAGCTGAATGTCTATTTTTAGCATTTATTTTCATTATAATCTCAATTGTATAATATAAGTGTATGTAAGTTTGTTACTACAACAACTGTAATTAAAAAAGCATTAAGAATATTTTTACAATATCAATATTACACAGTGAATTTTATATCAAAGTAGATTTTTCTTTTAAAAATTGTTTCTAAAGGCACACATTCATATAATGATTTTACTGTGCTTTTATAATTGATGGAGTTAAGGTCAATGCCTAGAAATGAATAATTTATACCTTGACTTGATGAAAAGTGAAAATTTGCATTTAAAGGGTACTATATGGTTGCAGCATTTCAGTATTGCCTACTTAAGGAGTTAGATACATTAATGGAGGATAAACTTTAATCATACTGGTTATATGGAAATTGCAATTTAGGTGATATCTGAATAACTGCAGGTAGCTATCAAGAGGAAGTTAAAGCTGTTATGCTTAGTGACAGGCTGCCTAGCTTAGTGACAGGCTGCCTTAAGATACTTGATTAGGTACTTGGGAAATATGTATTAATAATAATGTTATTACATAATTGCAAGTAATATTATATTGAATAAATCATTGGTTTGATGCAATAATCCAATACTATAATAGCTGTAGTATTTTCCCTGCAATATTACTAGCTTTCATTTTAGATATACATTTCATTTGTATATTTATAAGAAAGCACTGTCATCACACTATCAAAATTTACTGCTCTTGTACAAATAAATTTAAACAGGGTAGTACTCCACTGAAGCTAGTTTCTCTTTCAGAATTATGGAAAGTATAAAAAATTCTGTTGAAATTACCAAAATTATTTTTATGCATAAGGCAAAGGATAAAACAGGTTTGCATTAAAAAAATAGATTGTTAGTGAAATCTTGCTCCAAATGTCAGGCAGCAAGATCACTTGTAATAGCCATCTCTTTATTGTGACAGAAAACATTTAGGGATTTCAGGAATTATAACAGAAAGTTACCACTGCTGCCACTAACAATTAGCTCCTGAAATTATTGTTTTGTTCTTTCTGAGAGGAGGACTAACTCTGCCTGAAAAATACCACTGGGAAATTTCCAAGCTGTAAAATTAGCTTTAATAAATTTTAATATGCAATATTGTTAAGCATATACTTATTGCATGTATCTTAGAATCTCATGATATATAATTTAGCTACAAGAACAATAGTATTTCATTCCAATTTTAGTTATATATGCTGATGAATCTACCACAGAACCATATTGTGATGCTTATCTGTAACCAATTTCCACCATGTGAATGTATTAACAAGACATAAAAATTTGAAATTTTTGCAAGAATTTCTTAGGATACTTTGGAATTTAAAGCACTATTGAAGAACTACAATTGAAAAGTTAAGAAAGCTTCTGAAAGGCAAACTTCATTTTTGCTTTTGGCATGTTTAAAATAAATATTGCTAGAGATACTGTACATTAAACTTAACATTAAACATGTTTTGCATAGTAAGAGAACATTGAAGTAGTGATACTTCAACCATTAATGACTTTGTCCTGTGCATCTTATAATGGTTAATATATCAGCTACTATAAAATAAATAGAGCACGCAAATGTATATGACTTATAAATGACTTATATGACTTATAAAGAACTAGAATATATTCAATGAATTATTCAACATATTTTGGAGGCAATGTCATTTTATCTCTTGTCAGATAAACATCAAATCTTTTTTCCCCTTCCATTTAAATTTTTCACTTCAGAAGACAATATGGTATAAATGGGACAGAAACAAAGTAGTTTCTCACTAGTTAGAGTGGACAGTGTCTGAGGCACTTTAAAAATCTATAAGAAATGCAGATAGAACTTGAGATATAGCCATTTGAAATTGAGACAGACTATTTTGATCTCAGAAACAAACATATCACAAAATGAGGTGAGGTGGCTGGCTTGGTTGCTCAGGCTTTATTTAAGCTTCGTGTGCTAATAATGCAGATTAAGCTCAGCCATGATGCAACAGCTATTGGCCTGTTTGACAGCTTCTTTTATACCAGCTGTCAAACCGGTAGCCAATCAGATTGTGGCTGGGCGCCCCCTGCTGGAGCAGACCAGAGGGAGAACTTGAAGACACAGCACAGACCTTTTCCCAAAGCTGCTTATGACCCCATTTTGAACTTATCCACACCTGCTTGGTCATTCACCTTTACAATTAACTGCAGGAACTCTTCATTCCGTTTCCAGCATTTCTTCTTCCCACCCTTCCCTGCTGGGACCTTGAAGGCCTTGGCTCTACTAATCATACACCCATCACCATTGCATCTTTTGAAGGTCTCTGGACTGCCATGTGGGTGGGACAAACCACTTTGTTTTGATGACTTAATGCACTCTGCACAATGTTCCAGAAGCTCCTTGTGAAGAAAAACGGAGCAAAATGGAATGGTTTATCCCTGACTCATTTGATAGCCACACCATAGGGACTTGCAGGCACACTGAAAATGATGGTCAGGGATGCGTGGCCTGCCTCCTACTCCAACATGAGGTCTGGAAATCTTCAAAAGATAATTGAGGAGAAAGATGTGGGGCCTGGTAGAGTAGGAATTAGTCCAAAGGCCTGCAGGGTCACAATGGAGGATGAAAATATCTGCGGGGACTGTGGGAGAGGGAAGTGGAATATGGGTTATCTTGGGGGGCAGGAGGATAGGAGATACCTTGGAAGGTTCATAGCAAGAAGACCTATGCTAGAGTCTCTCCTACCCATGGTCACCATGTTCTTCACTTAAAAACTTGCAAATTTGTTTAATGGATGCATGAGGGAGAGCATGGGTCATTAAGGACACCATCTTGCTTAATGGCAATCATCACTTGCTACCTTAATTGGAGGCTCCATTACGGTTACATCTCAAAGACTACCTGTGAAGTTTTTTTTAGGAGGAAAGTTATTATTTTGTTTATCCTCATTCCTGAATATCTCCATGATCTATCATAATACGTTAGTCATATTTCTGAAGTGGCCCCTACAACTCTTCTCTGACTGCCTATAAAATATAATCTTTCTATGGACCCTAATAGGACAGTAACCTCCATTGCAGTATGCATTGATTTGTTTCTTGCTTTAAATAAATCAGATTCTTTAAGTAGTTGAAACAATGCACTACTGTTGTGCCCTCATGGATTCGAAATAAATATTTATGAAATGTATGCACATTTAGTTTTGATACAAGCAATCAGAAGAGTTTTAAAAATTAAATTAACTGATAATAT
This sequence comes from Bungarus multicinctus, assembly GCA_023653725.1. Classification (NCBI taxonomy): domain Eukaryota; kingdom Metazoa; phylum Chordata; class Lepidosauria; order Squamata; family Elapidae; genus Bungarus; species Bungarus multicinctus. Next base: position 56,059,369 of record CM042844.1, read on the forward strand.
GCTGTCATAACTGCCTAATTATGATTAATTACAAGTCACAAGAAGAACTCTGGTAAAAAGTGGACTTAAACATCTATTTAACTGCACATTGTTTTTCCTAGTGCTCATTACCCATGGAAAATTCAATTGCAACACACAAAGATATTAGCAATTTACTACTGTTTTTTATTTCATAACAGATACGTTACCTCTAGTACAGGAGATAATGTTTATGCCTAAAAATTAATAATCATTTATATAATGTCTACTAGTTATAAAAATTGTTAAGTTTATTATTGCTCTCTGCTTTCTTGTTTTAATTTGTTGAATTCATATAAGGATTTATGTTGCTCATCAAACAATTGCTAGGTCTGTTCAAAAATTTTGGAGAGGGACTTTTTGCAAATCATTTAAAAATCCACAAATACAATTATCTACCTGATCCTCCTATTAAAATCTTTCCAGGTACCATCAAGGAACTCTGAGTGATTAGGGAGATATAAGTTATATTTACAAATGTCCAAGCAGGCTTATATATTTTTTGATAAATTTGTCTTTACTAATGCTTTCTCTAAGTTTATATGGAAGAGACATTGAAGTAACTTCAACTATTTACTGAATTGCCTTTCAAAATAAATCTTAAAAATTAAAATAAAATAGATCTCAGTGTTCTGAACATGCTAAATATTTTTGTTAAAGGATTAATAATATTTTTATTGTTTAAAATATTTCAATTTAGCAGTATAGTATCAAAAGGTTTATAGAATCATAACGCTGAAGGGTACCTTGGAAGGTCATATTTTTTATTACTTGTTTCTTATAATTTCTCAGGAAATTAAGGTTGTTCAAATGAGTACAGGTTATATTGCATGCTAATATGCTGCACAAGAATTTGAACTACTAACTGTCAAAGCAAATTGGCAGTAGATAAGAATCAATGGGAGAGGGACGTGGTGGCTCAGTGGCTAAGATGCTGAGTTTGTCGATCAGAAAGGTCAGCAATTTGGCGGTTCAAATCCCTTGCACCATGTAACAGAGTGAGCTCCCGTTACTTGTCCCAGCTTCTGCCAACCTAGCAGTTTGAAAGCATATAAAAATGCAAGTAGGAAAATAGGGACCACTTTGATGGGAAGGTAACAGTGTTCTGTGTGCTTCAGCATTAGTCATGCCAGCTACATGACCACTGAGACATCTTCAGACAGTACTGGCTCTTCAGCTTTGTAACAGAGATGAGCACCACCTAGAGCCGGAAACGACTATCACATGTGTGTGAGGGGAACCTTTATCTTTACCTTTAAGAATCAACTCCTGATGGTCAGGAGTTATCCCAAGGTCAGTTGCTTAGTGTTTTTTTCTTGATGCCTGATATTCAAGAGTAGAAAGAACAAACTGCTTATTTGCACTGATGTCTGACAGTCAAAGCTGGTGAACTGCTGGCTCTTGCCATGAAGAGCATATATGTCTCCATTCTTTGTCATTGGCTAATTTGGTTTTGAATAATATCTGTGTATGTATGTGTGTGTAGAGAAGGAGTGAAGGGTTGGATAGCATAGTGGTTAGATCACCACCCTTTGACTTGGGAGACTGGGGATCAAATCCCCACCAGTATCTACTTTACCTTGGGCAAAGACTGCCTTATGTTCCATGTGCTTATCTTGGATATGAAAATGACACAAACTAAGAAATTAATGTCATATCAGATATCCCTTATACTAACAGAATTTGCACCAAATGTTGGGCAATCAAGACAATCTGATGAAGACTGTTGAAACAAACCATACAAGATAAAAGAACCTGGAATTGATATAATATTACTACATTACCATGAGAGTGTATGTGAACTATGGATGGAGAGAAGACCTACACCTCCACTAATTGAGAAATAACTAGTTACCCAACACTTTAAAATAATGAAGAGAAAGCTGTTCTCACAACGTAAGATAATACAATTATATATGTTTTTCTGGACTCAAGAAAACCTAGAAGAATAACTATAGCTGCTGAAGATGTTTGGCTACATGCTCAAGAATAGCAATACATATCACCCCTAAAAAATGAGATTAGAGACTGAGATCAAGGCAACTTGTCACATAATGAAACTACAGAAGAGAGGATAAGACTTGGCTACTGAAAAAAATTCTATATAAACATAAACCTAAACAATTCTATACAAATTTAAACCTAAACAAAGTCTCACTGCACTGGCTATCAGGATAAGGAAATACACTGCAGAAATGAAGATCAAGAAAGTAAAAGCCCTGTTCTCCAAAGACCATTCAAGATGTACTTTCAACATAGTAATAGCGGAGCCATCAAATACAGAAACTGAACAGTACTGGAAGAAAGAGAGAAAGAGAGAAAATGAAGATTTTATTTATTTATTATTATATTTATATGCCGCCCTTCTCCCGGAGGACTCAGGGCGGTGCACAGCCAACCATAAGACCCCATTACAATATACAAAAGTTAAAAATAAATTAAATATTTTAGGCTGTCTAAAATTATACCCTCCCCCAATAAGTTAATTAAAAACACAAATTTTAAAATCCTGATTAAAACGCAAATACTAAATTAAAAATCCCATTTCAGCCTAGGCCGGCCTGCTCAAAGAGCCAGGTTTTTAATGCACGTCTGAAAGCTCTCAGATCCATATTAGTGCGTATTTCTGGAGGCAGACCATTCCGGAGGGCGGGGGCCCCCACAGAGAAGACCCTACTCCTAGAGGCCGCCAGACGACACATAGAAGCCGACGGCTTCTATGAGCTGGGTTTTGGAACAAATGACATTGTTCTGCTGGGACAAGTCATTTCAAATATACAGTCAATTGAGATGTTTTTTCCTTTTGATGGTATAAGATTAAACTGAATCTTCAATACATTTAAAGTAGGACATAATGATAGTATATAAACATTTCAAAGAAGAAATACAGTAATTTTAATTAATTTCTTAGTTGCAGAAAATTTCAAATACATTTAATTAATTTCATTTTCATTAATGCCATAAAAATAGAATTATATTCAAAATTCTATTATTTAAAGTTCTAGATTGTATTCAGATTAGTTTAGTGGTAAGAATTTGATATAGAACAGTTAACATATACTATTTTCCAATCTGGAATATATTAATTTTTTTAAATTATATTAATTATGTAGAATATTTCCTCTATGTGCATTTTCTTAAAAAAAAACACCATTAATTTTTATTTTATTCATTGTCCAAAATAATGTGCAAACCCTCTATGTGCAATCTTGCAATCATTACTGTTTTTGGCAGTAACATTCAGACAATCATATCTGAAAGCAAAATTAACCAATTTTCCTTTGAATACACTATTCCAAAAGCATTTTTTCAGAAGACAACTGGACCTTGTTTTCTTTGAACATCTTTCGCTTCTCATCCAAAAAGCTTTTTCAGTTCTGACTGTCAGGGACAGCCCCAACCATGACCTTGATGACTAAGAATCTGCATGAACTTTGAATACAAAGTTTTGAAGTTCTGGTTTTGTCTTGTTGGGCCCCATAAGAAAAAAATATGGCAGAATAGAATGAAAATACAGTGGACAATGGATGAAGATTAGACTTGCCTTGAGTGACAATAACTGCATTTTTTCCAAAACTTGACTAAAGTTTTCTGTAAGGAAAAAAACCCACATTTAGAAATATATATATCTTCCATAAGTTTTTTTGGCAGACTGAGTAAAGTATTATTGTGGCCTTAGGATAAAAAAATAAGTTCTGTTTTGTTTTTTGGTTCTATATTTTCATTTTTTTCTAATAGTGCCAACATTTTGTGTTTCATTCCTGTTGGGTTATAAAACACCTCAGCTGCCTCAGGACTTTCCCAGTTCAGAGAATCTCCTTGGAATGTTCTGATACAATATTCTAGGTTGAGTTGTTTTGTTTCCTATTTTATGAAAACTATGGCCATGCATTTCTACATGTTGCAGTAACATGGAGAAGGCCAAGAAAAACAGTTAGATGAAAACAATAAAAACTTTGCTAGAAAAAACATTGTATGAATTGGCCCAGTATGAAGAAAAGTTATTTTAATTTAAATACTTCTACAATGTTCTACCTTGTTTGGTTATATTAAACTGTCAGATGTCACTGCTAAATTCATGACAGTTAGCCTGATTTTATATGTCAGGGTTAAATAACCTACTGATTCAAAGACTGTCTCCAACATGTCAAGGCTGAACTCCAAATGTGGATGAGGTCAATATCTATTTTAGAAAGGATTATCAGAAATGCTAGGACATGTATTCAATACCAATTTTGGAAAATCAAAAAGACTTTTTTACTCTACTAATTCAAGGACTACAAATTAAGTGTTGCAGAAATTTATATTTACATTACCCTCATTATCCTTTTTTATTGTTATGCAGAATTTTTTTAATTCAGACAAGTTTGCTGTAGTGATATTTTGCAGCATGTGTTTTCAGTTTATTGTATTAACAATCATATTTGCTTGTCTCCAAAACAAAGGTGATTAACCTTTTGGATTCTTATGATAGGTAGGTCATGTACATGTTTTGAAGCCTTTGGCTTAGTAAATAAAAAGTCCTATAGACCAAAAGAGTCTTAATCGATTTCCTTTAAAAACAGCTGGGCTTCATCATTGTATTGATCATGGACTGAAAGCCCAGTAACAAAGTTTGTGACTAAATTAGTAAACAAGATGTGTGGAGTATTTTAGTGGAAAGCATAGGATAGTTTCATTGCTGTTGAGTGACATGTAACCTTGAGAAAAATTTGCTACTCCAAGGTTCATAGATAGACATAAAGTATCTCTTTTCTCCTTGCCATGTATTCTCTCTCTTGGAATTTATTGATAGAATAGAATAGATAGAATACTTTATTGGCCAAGTGTGATTGGACACACAAGGAATTTGTCTTGGTGTAAATACCCTCAGTATACATAAAGAAGGAACATTCGTTAAGAATCAAGAATCATAATGTACAACACTTATCATAGGGTACAATCAACATCAAATCATACTAGGAAACAGAGGATACAAGCAACAAAGTTACAGTCACAAGTGGGAGGGGATGGGTGATAAATAAAAAAAAAAATATAAAAATATATAAAACTAACAAAAATGCCAAAACTGTTTTTCATTTGTTATAATTACCTATTTCAGATATGATTCCAACACTGTGTGGTCATCTGGAACTTTGTAGCCATTAAATACTAAAAACAATTCTATAAATTAAATCAGGGATTAGCCCATGTAAGAAATAACAATGGCCAAGTATATTTGAAACAGCCATCCCTGAGAATTCAGATTATGTTTTTTCTATAAATAATGTTTCTGTTATTCTTTCCTTTCTAAAAACCTTAAGGTTAATGTTGATCATTGGTATAGTTGGAATAAAGTATCATATTAAGAACTCTCTAAATGGAGGGATCAAATACCTGGAAGGAGATACCCTTGACTGAGCAGCTCGGTAAGCAAGGCATTACTTGCAAAATTCCCAGTTCCTCAGTGGAAGAGAGTCTATGAAATGAGAGGAAAAATGGGATGGCATACTTTGGAAGAAAGAGTGGTAGCTGACTGGAACATTAAACAGAGCCATTCCAGACCAGAACATTTTGTTTTCCTATGCAATATATCATGGTTTAAAGAATTAATGTTTCTGTTTTGCAGAGTAGAAATCAAACCATCTTATAGTATGATTTACAAAATCTAATATTAGGCATGTGCTTCAAAGTAAAATTAATTGTCTGCTGAGTTGCAATTCTTTTTAATCCATCATGTTTTCATTGAAATTTAAATGAGACTTCACATTATATATCTGGCAGAATTTAAGCCTTGTTGCCTACCTTCCTGATCAAAGATAAGAATGTGAGGCAGACTTTCATTTAAATTCCAAATGAGGTGTCCTACTATCTTGGTTTGGTGCCAGATGTGTATTGATTTTAAACTCTATTTTTCATTTATCTATAATGAAAATGAAGTGCTCATTTGCTTTCCCACCCTCTTGTGTCTAATTTGTATTTATAGTACATTGAATGCTATCATTGTGTATCCAGATGTTTGGCATCATGCATCAAATGTACCTTTCTTCTTGCACCTTGACCCTAGAATGTAAGATAAGTTAGGATCAATGCATTTCAATTTTCAAAGGTTTTATTAATAACTCTTTTGAACACTGTCAAAACTATTAACATTAGAAGTTGTGCCAATCTGGTGCAGTGATTAAAATGCTAGATTAGAAACTGGAAGACCATAAATTCTGATCTTCACTTATGCATAATAAGGTAATTGGACCAATCAGTGTTGTTGTTATGAGTGAAATAGGAGGTGGAAACCTTGAATTGTACAAAATAAAGTAAGAATATAAACCTAAGAATAATAATCTTTGCAATACCAATCCTGAATAAATAATATTCAAGATTTACAGTGTCAACTCCCACTGGATTACAACTAAGATACATATATGTAGTCATGCATGGACCATTTTGGTATTATGAGCAAAGCTGTAAGGAAATGAACTTTTGGAATTAACTATCCTATTTTCAAGCAAAAAATAATTTTACCCTGTTAGACTCCCACTCCCAGGCAAACATTTGCAGTTTGTATGGCGGAAGTAGCATTGTTTCTGTTTATCTGAGTTTGTTGCCATTGCAAATGGCAACAGTAAAACTGCCAAGGCTGAATTTTTCATTATGCTTTAAACTAGCCTCATTGTTGGAAGGAAATGGCTCTTTCAAACTGAATTTTAAAAAGTGATAGACAATATTCATAGAAAATTCTGTAATTTGTATGCAAAGGGGGAAAAGGAGGATAAAAAATAACACAAATTATTCTATTCCATATTTCAGAAGGCAGAATAAAATTTAAAGAATGAAGTTAAAGCCAAGTTAAAAGTTTATAATAAAAGCAGGATGCAAAATTGAAGCTGCTTGTTCTGCGTAGTTGGGTTTCTTGCCAAAGACCATTATTATTATAGCTCTATTAATTCTTTCTCATGTTCACCTTCTAGATCAGTCTTTCCCAATCTGGGGTTTTATAGATATAATAGGACTACAAATCCTCTAATTCTTAGCCAGCCTTTATGCAACAGGTTAAAGAAGAATGCACTAAGCAGCTAAAACAGGGTTGTGAAACTCAAGGCGCATGGGCTGGTGCTTAGATCTTCCCATGGGGCCACCCTACAAACAATGAATGACTCTGTTCCTCAGCCAGTAAAAATGGAACTTGCAAGGGGCTCATGAGGTCCTTCTGAGTTCCATTTTCACTGTCAGAGGGTTGCAGGATATAAAATAACATGTTGAAATAGCAATCACATACCCATTTGACAGCTCAATCGATCATCTAAATAATTAGCAATTGTATTGATGTGCTGTAAAGGAAGAAATAACCACACATTATTTGCCAAAGTATGGTGTATACCAGGCCTGTCAAACTTGTGGCCCACAGGCTGGATGCATCATGTGCTGGTCACGTCCATTCCCAGTTTAGCAAAGGAGAAAAAGAGTTGTGATACATCACATGACAATGCTATGATGATGCGAGTTTGACACCCCTGGTATATATCCATCAGTTGAACACTGAATTTTGAAAAAAAATCAGCTACTGTTGAAAAAAAGTTTCAGAAAAACATATACTGGGGGAAAATTCAAGGTAAATGAAAATTGTTTATTCACAAGCTGCCACTATGAATCAGCATGTAGCTTTAAAGCCACTGCAAAAGTTTAAAGGTCTTCTGGAACTAAATGAAATTTTCTCAAAATGCTTGAAATGGGAAAACATAATGTTTGAATAAAAGGTTAGATTTGACTAGCCTTCCCCAGCCTTGTACTTTAAAGTTTTGTGGTGTCTGTAATTGCTAGATTTCTCCTGTCCTTGTATATCTGGAGATGTTATCTTGGGAAAGCCTGGGTTAATCACCATTAATTGTTAAACGTTTAAGAACAACTTTAAATTACTTTGCTATATATCAGGGCTGTCAAACTCCTGGCTTATGGGCTGATGCATCATGTGCTGGCCACACCTACGCCCGATTTAGCAAAAGGGGAAAAAAGTCTCAATATATCATGTGTTGCTGCTGTGATGATGTGAGTTTGTCATCCCTGCTGTATATTGTCGCTTGTCCTTCCTTTTGATTTATTCATAGCTTTGAATGAACATCTGGAGTGCATCATTATTCCTAATCTGCTCAAAATAGATCAGGATAGGAATGGATACAAATTTCCAGGAAGCAAAATTTAGTTAGTATGCACTGAATTCTACAAGCTATTCAGTGCAAAGTATTTGTATATGGTGGATTCTTCTTCACCCAAGATAATTAAGAATAGATTCAATATTAAAATATTTGGAATGCTTTACTTGCATCCTGGATGGAACAAAGAATGGATAAGAATTCTTAAGGATCTATGGGTACATCATAATAACAGTTTTTATAGTTTATTACCTACAAAAGCAGCAATTGACAGGATCAGAAAGATATATTTTTTAAATACATATATATCTTTGATAACTTTAAAGGGAATAATTAAAATGTCGCATATTTTTCAGCAAACATTTGCTGCTCCCTTAAGAACTGTAACAGATTAATCTAACCTAGAATTATTTGAAAGAAAAATAAATAAATGACAAATGTTTAACAAAATAGATTTCATAATTAAAACACCATAATATAAGTCATAATTTATAGTTTCATTATAAATGAACAGATATATAATGAAACTATACAGAATGTTTGGGGTTTCATTTATTTGTCCTTTGAGGGGTGCTTTATGATGCTTTCATGTTATGTCAATAAAGAACATCCAGTTGAACTCATTTTTTAAAATGTATCTATCATGACCTAACCCTTCACATGTTATAATATAGTCTAAACCACTCACTTAAGGAAGCGTTAATAATACCCTGGAACCAACCTCATGTCACCTTCTGGGTGGCCAAAACCAGCCAGGAGGGGCATGGATCCAGTAAACATGTGGTGGCATTAAGCCTACCCAGCACCCTGTCCACGTCTTCCAGGGTCACAGGATCAAACTCACTCCAGATGACATCGCCAAGATCCGCCCCAATCATCCCGTCCAGAGTTGCCCAGTCAGAGTCCATCCCATCCCGAATCTGAGCAATTTTGTCCTGCAGATATCTCGAAAAATTCTCAGCCCGTCCCTCTAAGGGATCCTCCTGCACTCCCACATCTAAAAGGGAGCGGGTCACCCTGAAAAGGGTGGCTGGGCGATTTTCTGCAGACGCAATAAGGGTGGAAAAGTAGAATGCTTTGCCACCCTTATCGTCACTATATAGGCCCTAATATGGGACCGTAATAGTGTTTGGTCAGATCCAGAGCTGCTGGTCCTCCAACCACTCTTTAGGCGTCTTTTCCAGTGCTTCATCTCCCTCAGCTCCTCGGAAAACCAAGGAGCTAATTGGGATCGGTACTGAGTCAGAGGCCGCAAGGGTACGACCCAGTCAAGGGCCTCAGCGCCACCCTGTCCCAGATGGCCACCAAGTCCCCAACTGAGTCGTGTGTGTGAGCCTCGGGAAAAGGCCCAAGCTCCATCAGGAACCTATCTGGGTCCATCAGGCATCTGGGGCAGAAACATTTTATCGGCTCTGCCTCCCCGGGGCGAGGGGGTGCAGAACGGAAGTCCAGCCTAAGGAGCGAGTGATCTGACCATGACAGGGGCTCTACAACAATATCCCCCATACCTAGATCATCTTGCCACTGTCCAGAGACAAAGACCAAATCCAGGGTGTGACCCCCGATGTGTGTGGGGTCCCGAATTAATTGGGTCAGGTCCATGGCTGTCATGGAGGACATGAACTCCTGAGCAATCCCGGAGGTCCCGCCGGCAGAAGGTAGGTTGAAATCCCACATGACCATAAGCCTAGGGGTCTCAACCGCCAGGCTGGCTATAACCTCCAGGAGCTCAGGCAGGGCCGATGCCACATAGCAGGGAGCCAGGTACGTGATCAGCAGGCCCATCTGAACCCCAGAACCACACTTCACAAAGAGAGATTCACATCCGGTCATCTGAGAAACAGTGGATTCCCTAGGACATAGATCTTCCTTAATAACCATCGCAACCCCTCCACCCCTCCCCTGTGCCCTGTTAGCCTTTTCCAACTGAGTGGTAAAGAGAATGAGCAATAATTTCAGACTCTGTCTCTGTCTTGAGCTTACTGTGGGACCATAAGCAAGAATTTTATTCCCCTGGACCTTAGAGCTGCCTTCTACAATATCTAACATTGAGTTATATTAAGTCATACAGTTCTGAAGTTGAGTTAATTCTTTAATATTGGATGCATTTATATTTTTCAATTATTTTTGATAATATCATAAAATTAAATAAAAATATAATGCATATGAACTGTTTTGAACATGCAAAAGAGTATTACTAGAGAAAATCAGTTTTGACCAGAGTTGTCTTTTGATTTTATTTTTGATAAACTTATTGTAATCTGTGTGTGCAACAAGTCCTAGGTCTTCGTCCTGTAGATTGTTTTTTTTCATTCAAAATACTAACATATTTCTTTGTCCTCTTTTCTTTACATGGCTGATTTAATTTAGTCTGGGAACCATTAAAATATCTCTAATATCCTCTTTAGGTACATATTTATAACTAATGCTAGGCAACTGTTTGTTGCCATTATAGAAGAAATAAATGAATAGTTTTTTCCAATTACCAATCATAACAGTTTAGAATGATTTATTTCAATATTTCCATTGACATTTGACCTTGCCTTTTGATACCAACTAATACTGAGCTTTCATTGCTTTCTTAGATAGAGGTAACCTTATTCATAAAATACATGAAAGAGGAAAAATAAATAAGATAACGCTCACAAAAGTCGAAGGTACGAAAACAGTTTTTTGATTAACAGGCTGTATCTTTCCCATGACCCTGGATGTGGCAATGTGACAAGATGCTAAAAGTAAGATAGCTACAGGAAGTTAATTTTCTTTTCTATGACCAAGTGCTCCAAATTAAGAAATAGATATGTGAGGAGATCAGAATGTGTATCTTTTTATCCATTGGCTTTTTTCCCATGCTCTTCCCATTATTTCGTTCAAACTTCACAATTTATTTTTTTGGAAGTATGGTCAAATGGATATAAAGTTTCTCCTATTCTTTTCATGGCATGCTTTGCCATCCTTTCAGTGTAGCTTGTGTCAACGACAATAAATCTTAAATACTGAAGTATCTGGAAAGAGAAAAACATTTTATTTCTTTCTCCAAGGTTGGATGTCCTACTATAGAACTACAGCTTTAGAATTAATGAAAACTTGTCAATATACATTGACAATACATTTGTCAACACATTATGATAAATAGAAAAAAATCTTTCAACTGACTGCTAATTACTGCATCATAAATTTTACCGTAGAACTACACAACTACCTCCCTCAAATTTGAGTCTGGTATAGTAAACTTTTGTTTGTCAGGTATGCATATATGAACTCAAATCTGACATTTCAGTATAATTATTTTTTTATCAAACTTAGTGGCATGAGAAGAATGGTGTAAAACTTATGCATGTAACTGTTGCATATTCATGAATGTGTTGTTTGGTCTCATGTATCTTCAAATCACTGTCAATCAAACACACAATACCTGGAGTAATTGACTATAAATATTCACTGTTCTATGCCAAAACAAAGAAATTTAATTATAATTGATTATATATTAAATGGATGACCTAGAAATTATTCAGCTGCCTAACATTAATGATTATTTTGTCTAATAGCAATCCTAAATAAATTGTCATTCAAATAATAAGAAAAATCAATAAAGACCAAATGGTGTTAATTCTGTTGGTGGGTTCAAAAATGAATAAAAATGCTATAAATTGGCTGTATATAACAAACATTTCATTATTTATTATTAATAAAGTCATTTTCTGAACTAAAAGAAAATTGTCATTGATCAAGAATTAGTAGTGTTGGATATTTAGTAGCAAGAGATATTTAGATTTAAATCTATATTCATGTAAATTATTGAGTGGCTTTGGATCAAATAATTATTGTGGATTAACTTATATAACTGGAACCATAACCAGATATATCTTTACTCAATATTTTTGTTTCCAGTTAATGATGCAAAGCAAATATGTAGTTTAATAAATTACTTAACTTAATTTTTTTATTAATTTTACTTTTCATTCATTATACCCATATACTGTTTCAGACATATTTCCTTATGTAAACAGAGAAACAGAATGACTACAGCCAGACAAAAGAGAAGTTCGAGTGGAAATAGCTGAATTTGCTTGTGGGGAGATGGCAGGTTGTGTCAGAATGCAATCCTTCCTTCCTTCCTTCCTTCCTTCCTTCCTTCCTTCCTTCCTTCCTTCCTTCCTTCCTTCCTTCCTTCCTTCCTTCCTTCCTTCCTTCCATTTATATGGCTCCCACTCACTTTCAATGATTTAGCTCTTTCTTCCTTTCCTCTCTCCTCCCTCTCTCCTCTCTACAATACTCATGATGGATATCAACTTTATGTTATTCAAAAGGTTGCATACTATCTTTGGTTCAATGGTAACACATAGCCTACGTATATGGATGTGTTCTTTGTTTCTCATAGTAAACATAGGTATTGGTAATGATGTAACTCTTGATAATGATGTAACTATTTATGAAATTATTTATCTGTAGTTCAAATTTCAAACTAATCAAGAAAACTCTAATAATATTTCACTAATGTTATTTATTTGTTTATCTTTTTTTAACCATTCCTTTCCTTATAGAAACATTTGCTCCTGGGGCTTCAAACTGTATCATTGATACATAATGGTTGCTGCAACTTTTTTTTCAGGACACGATAATCAAATCTAATTATAAGTCATTATATGAACAATTTAATCAGATTAAAGATGTTGGGTGGTTCCTGGCCACTGCATGAGATTAAAATGGATTGACTTTTTAAGGTCCTGCAGTTCTAAATTTCTTTGAAAATTAATTAAAGTAATAGGAAAAGAAGACATAATTTAAGTGCTACAATTAATAGCCCACATTTGAAGCTCCAAGGTTACTTATAAAGGAGTTTTCATTCATTATGCACCATGAGTAGGGCTAGAGTTAGTTTTAAATCTAGTGAAGAAAAAATGTTACAAAGACTGCTGTGAAACTGAAATTTTCTGGTAGCTAGATCAGCTTTAGCTTTTCTTAATTATGCCTTCCTTCAGAAATTATTAGCTAATAAACACAATATACAGATTGTGGATAATTTTTAGTTTTCTCAAAGAAAGTATAATATCTTTACCAGGATTCTATATTTTCCTTCTGAAGAGTCATATGTTGCTATTGTATTGCTAGTAACTTTCAGACTATTTATTTCCACCTTTATTGTAACAACCCTGCGAGGTGAGTTGGCTTGACAGTGAGTGACTGGCCCAAGGTCATCCAGCTGGTTTTCATGGCTAAGGCAGGATTTGAACTCATGGTCTCCTGCTTTGTAGCCTGATGCCTTAACCATTAGACCAAATTCACTCTACATGTTTTACACTATGCATATTTTGGGGCATTTCTGTTCCATTGTAATTCTTAATAGAATAGATAGAATAGAATTCTTTATTGGCCAAATGTGATTGGACACACAAGGAATTTGTCTTGGTGCAAATGCTCTCAGTGTACATAAAAGAAAAGCTACATTAGTCAAGAGTCAAAAATCATAAGGTACAACACTTAATAATAGTCTTAGGGTACAATAAGCAATCAAATCATACCAGGAAACAGTCAATATAAATAATAAGGATACAAGCAACAAAGTTACAAGTGGGAGGGAATTGGTGATAAGGAGTGATGAGAAGATTAGCGGTAATAGTAGTGCAGTCTTTGTAAATAGTTGGACAATGTTGAGGGAATTATTTATTTAATAGAGTGATGCATTTAGAAAAAAACTGTTCTTGTGTCTAGTTGTTCTAGTGTGCAGTGCTCTATAGCGTCGTTTTGAGGGAAGGAGTTGAAACAGTTTATGTCCAGGAAGTGAGGGGTCTGTAAATATTTTCACAGCCCTCTTTTTGACTCGTGCAGTTACAGGTCCTTGATGGAAGGCTGGTTGATAGTAATTGTTTTTTCTGCACTGCTAATTACTCTCTGAAGTCTCTGTCTGTCCTGTTAGGTTGCAGAACCAAACCAGACAGTTATAGAGGTGCAGATGACAGACTCAATAATTAATCTGTATTCCTTTTGATAACCTAAATGAAAGGTTATCAAAAGGAAGATAAATTGACAGAATGTCACAGGCTATAAAATAGCTTTTTGATGTCTACATTGATAGAAGAGAATATTGTGGCTCAGGGTTGAACTATGGTGTCCTTGGTACTTTCTAAGCTTGGTTATTTTCCTGCAGATGTTTCATTGTCAAATTATGTAACAATTAATTATCTTTAAAGCCTTTCGTAGAATGGATCCAGGTTATCTGAAGAACCATCTTACCCCACCCATGCCAGAGAGAGGCCATTTTGTGGATTCTGTCAATCAAGAATTTTCAGCTAACAGATACCCCATTCAACTGACGGGCTATGGCTCTTGCTCTTTGGAACATTGTACCCTCTGATGTGGAATCTGCACCCAGCCTTTAATCTTCTGTTGGCGCTTAAAGATCTGGCTCTGGCAATTGTCCTGGGTCCCTAATGGGGGATCACCATTTTGGCTATCTCCCTGTGTGCTTCATGTTCACCTCTCCCCATCTTTACATGGAATTTATTATTGTTGTTATTTATTGTTTTTATCATTTTAATGTGTACTAGTTTTAATGTTTGTAAGCCTCTGTCTTCTCTGATGAAATGGGCAACACATTAAATAAATAAACTAATGAACAAATAAATAAGTAAATACTGTAGCTCAAGAGCACCAAGTTCCCTGGGATTCCATGTTGTTGTTTTTAACACATAGTTTTGCAGTCAGCATTTTTGTTCTTTTGTTATTCCAAAGTTTGAATTAAACTGGGAAGACAGGGATTGAACTCACTCACTGTTAGTCTTGACCTTGACGCCTAGTAAAACATGCCTTACATATGTTCCTCAAAGTTCAAAATGTATAGCTGGGGGAAATCAGAAAAGAGGTAAGGATGGCTTCCTTTGTTTTTCTCTAGGATTGATTTTTCATATCTTGTTAGAAATTAACATGAATTCTGACCCTGAGGAAGAAACTGCAGAAGGCGAAAAGTCTCTTTTTCCTTCTGTGTTTTTTTGGGAAGGACAACTTTCCCTACCAATTTATTGTCTCCACAGAACAGAGCTTTAAAAGAACTGTATAAGAAGGAAGGGAACCTTGCTTTGCACTGATTTGATTTAGGATATAATCAAATATCCAGATGTCTTTGGCCAGATAATATTGCTAAAATGAGATTATAGTAAGAGAAAGATGTATTTATTTCAGTTGATCTTTTCAAAGATTATTTTTATTTATTTTTTAATCTTTTTGCAACTGTAAGTCTAATTAAGGATATTTTATGAAAAGATGCAATTTAGATTTTAAAACAGCAATTCAAAGAATTCTTTCAGTTCAACTGAGTTCTAGAACAACCATATTTGACTTGGAGCCAGATCAGAAGTGTCCCATTGGCTAGCACTGAAAAATAAAAACAGCTAAATCAATGCAATATCAAAATTCCAAAATGCTGTACATCAGGGGTGTCAAACTCACATCATTATGGCAATGTCACATAATGTATCAGGACTTTATTCCCCTTTGCTAAAATGGGCATGATGCACCTGGCCTGCAGGCTACGAATATGACAGTCCTGCTCTAAGTGATCATTGTCCCCACATTATTTTGCCTCAGACAACTGAAAAAAATATTGCAAACTGAACACTGTAGGCTGTTTTTTAAAAAATGACCTCTTCTTTGAATGATTTCAGTCAGTAGATTGGCTTTACTCCATCTATTTTGAAGTTGCCATGACATCATTGTTACTCTTGCTGGCCCCAAATTACAAGAACTGCTCTGAGGAGTTAATCAATGTTCTCTCTGGCTGACAACAGTCCCACCCATTTAAACTCCAACAGTTCTGGCAATAAGGATAATATCCTACTAAATCTTCACAATTTGGAAGTGTGGGAAGAGAGAGATTAGTCCCCATCTTCAAACAGAGCATGCAATGAAGGGAACTTGGGGTAAAGTCATCACATCAGTGGGACTTTGAAAGCTAAAGGAGTGAAATAATGAACACTAACCCAATATCCAAATTAATATAGAGAATAAATGTAAAGCAGGGTTATAATTACAAGGACATCGGAAGAGGGGGTGGGGAGGGATAATTCCTGCTTTACTTTCCTCTCCTGATAGTTTGATCTTCTGCCAATTGTTCATTCTGTTTGACTGATTTTTATGCCCCTTCTCCTTTTATTTATCTAGCATGGGGAGGTTGAAATGAAAGCTTGTTTCTATAGTAATGTAATAATTATGCCAACATAAAAACAGACTGACCACAAATTTCAATACTGAATGGATGTCAGTCTTAAAATGTGCCAATGGCTGGCAAAGAGCAGAATATGTAATTGCTCCTGGGAATGAGATAAAAGCATCATGTGGAGGTGCCCCACCTCACATGTATCTGAATTCCAAGCTTCCATAATGAACTTTGATTGGCTCTTAAAAGTTGCACCTACATTTAATTGTATGCTGCTCAGAGTCACTTTGAAATGGACAGACAGACAGTATGGTTCTGGAAGATTATTTTGGCCATTTTTTATTGTAAGTTTGTATTGATCAGCTTGGTTAGAGATCGTTAGGTTAGCAGCACTGTTGCTTCAAGAAAAAAAGTCTTACATTTTGTGTGTGCATAATATGCCCATGGTTGTAGCTCTTAGGGATGACAAAAGACCATCCTGGAAGAAGGCAAAGGCAAATTAACTTTCTATCATGGCAAGAAAACTACATGTATGATTTCCACTACCTTACCATATGTCAAGCTCAAATCAAAGACCATTTTACCATTTAATACTAAGGATTGTATTATTTTGGGTTTTGCTCAATGTGTGCCCTGATTGAAAGTTGTTTCAGCCCCTTCCCATATTAATTTTTAAATTCAAACAAAAGAACACCTTTATGCAATTTGGTCCATTTCCTAAATGCATATATTTTATATGCACTTTTTCTAACAAGTGATTTTATTCCATTTTATATAAACCATATATTGTTTCTTGATCTTTGCAGTTTTGTGCCTTTTTAATTTACAAAATTTATCACAAAATTACAAAACAGGAGAATACCAGGGCATAAGAGCATAGCCATCCATCAACACTTACACAAGGTAAACTATGTTTGAATGTGCATAAAATATACCCAATAAATTTTTGTTCTACCCTTACTGGAAACAACCGTCAATACAATTTGCATAATTATTTCTATATTATCATTGTATTTATCTTAGACCTGTACAAAATAAACAAAGTTCTTCAAAGCAGCTAAGTCAATATACAGCTGCTGAATTGACTGTCTACTATCAAGGGAGAGAAGGAACCTAGGCCAATGTCTCCAAATACATTGCAGTGCGGTGGAGGTACAGTCTAATGTATCCCTGACAGATGGCTATCTATCTCATCTACACTTGAATACCTATAGTGAAGGAGAACTCACTGATTTAAGTAATTGGTATTGCTGTCAAACTGTTCTTATTGTTAGCAATTGGTACTTAATAAGAATCTGCCTTCCAGTAACTTAAATCCACAATTTCATGTCCTTCAGTCTGGAACAACAGAAAATAGGTCTTAATAGATGGCATCCTTTAAGGTATTTGGAGACTGTGAGCATTTCTTTCTTCACCCTACCCTTTCAAAGGCTAAACATGTCTATTTATTTTCATGTAAAACAAAGTTTCAAGCATACCGATACCCAATCCAATTTTTTTCTGCATCTGATTTGTCTGAGTTTTCGTAAAGTTTGGATTTAGAGTGGGACAAATACTCTAAGCAGAGACTGACAACTGCATAATAAAATAGAAACATTACTTCCTGTGATTTGGAAATGGCATTTCTATTGATAGAGCTAAATTTGTTTTGAAAAACACAGAATTGACCGTTATTTGTTTAGTAATCAACTATTATTTTTTCACAAATGCTGTGAAATCCTGAAATCTGATTAAAGGCTTGTAATCTTCCACTTTGATTGAACTCATAATCATTAGAAAGGCCAAAAACCAGTAAATCCTTCATTCAGATATTTTTTCTGATACAAATTCTCTTTCAGTCAAACTCTAGTTGCTAGTTAGAATGCTTTTTACTCCAGCTTACAATCCTGTGAAGGACAAAGCAATATGAAAATTTGTAAAATTGCTTTTATATTGAATAGTTGTGTTTATAACTATGTTTGATATTCAGTTATAATTTGATTTTGTTTGATGATCTTATATTTTATTGTTGTGTATTGACTGAAGTTCCCACTCAGGTCCGTGCTTTGAGCGGGAAAGCACGGACCTCTCCCATTGGTTGATGCCGTTTGACAGCCGGCTATAAAAGACAGCTGTCAAACGGCATCAGCTGTTGCCACTCCAGCTGGCTGCCTTGTTAGAGCGGCAGTAGCGGTAACCCTTTATTTTTTAAAATAAAGTTAGAGCTGAACCTTTGCCTCGGTATCTGCCTGAGTGATTACCGCCGCTCTACAACACTGGCGATGAGGGCGGGATCCTAAATAAAGGCAAGCCAGGCAAAAGGAAAAAGAGCGAAATCACTAGCCAAGAGCTGAAATCGCTACAGAGTTGGTGTCACTGTTTGCGAAGCGCGGTCTCTAACTCGCCTCAGGAGAAGCAGCACAGCTGACAGAAAGATGACTTTGAATCCTGTATTCCCGCCCTTCAGACTGACGGCAGAGACATGGGAATCATACAGGAAATGGTTTGACTGCTTTTTAGATGCTATAGACCTTACTGATATCTCTGACTATAGAAAAAAGTCTTATTTCCTAAGCTTTTGCGGAGCCACGGTATTTGACACCGCAATAGCATTACTGGCCCCACGATCTATTAAGACTATTCCCTGGGAGGAATTACAAGAAATTCTCTCCAACCATTACTCCCCTAAGCCTTCCAAAATTGCCAGACACCATGCCTTCAGAAGGCGCATTCAGTCAGAAGGAGAAACCATTAGTGACTATATGGCAGCACTGAGAACATCTGCCTTACATTGTGGATTCAGGGATTACCTTGAGGATATGCTATTAGATCAGCTGGTCTGTTGAGTTAGAGATCCCAAATTGCAAAGACGACTACTAGCTAAAAGGGATCTAACCTTAAAACAAGCCATAGAAGAATCCCAGGCTGCTGAGCTATCAGCACTCTCAGCAGCTAAAATACAGGGAAATCCAATCAGACTAGATAACCCAACAGTGCATTTTGATGAAGCCTCCACAAAGGAAGGTTTAGAAGAGGCTACTGAGATAAACCGCCTCAGACAGCCCAACTCAAATCAAAGGGAGTACAGGCAGGTTGCAAGCCAACCTCCACGAATACAGACTACCTGTTTAAGCTGTGGGGGCAACAATCTCAGGGCATCCTGCAGATTCAGGAATGCCATATGCTTAAGATGCCAAAAGAAGGGCCATTTGGCAAGAATATGTCAGGCAGTGAAGACCTTTAACCAGCCGCAAAGGCCTCAGAAACCCATACAATATCCAAGACAAATCGAGGACTGCTTCACATGCTACCAAGCTAAGATATCTAAAAGTAATTCTAACAAAATTAGTGTCACTATTTCTATAGAAGGTAGACCATGCAGAATGGAAGTAGACACCGGCTCTGCACTATCCATCATCTCATGGGGCACCTTGAAGCAACTGCTTCCCAGGGTAACAAGAAAGAAGATTCCAGGCTGCAATCTGACACTATGGGACTACCAAGGCAGAACCATTCCTGTCATCGGAAAAGGCAAGTTTCTAGTTCATTTTCAAGATTTTAAGGGTCACTTGCCTTTAGTGATAGTGGATGGCGCCCTCCCAAGCCTATTGGGATTAGACTGGATTCCCTGCCCTGGGCCTCCACATAGGTGGAATCCACGCTATTGCAAGTTCAGAAGTTGACTCCCTGTTGAGGGAATATGCTGACGTATTCAGCGAGGGCCTAGGCTGCTACGTGGGAACCCCAATATCCTTCATGGTGGACCCCCAAGCAGTACCAATCCGTTTAAAACCCCGCAGAGTTCCTTTTGCAATTTGTCCTAAACTTGACAAGAAACTAGACAGATTAATTAAACAAGGCATACTACAACCTACAGATTTTTCAAAATGGGAGACCCCTATAGTGACGCCTCTAAAGAAGGATGGAAATTTAAGAATCTGCTCTGACTATAAATCTTCAATAAATAGATATTTACAAGTAAGCGCTTATCTGGTCCCTGTGGTGCAACACATACTCCATTCCCTTGAGCCTGGCTTCATTTTTGCAAAATTAGATATGTCCCAGGCTTATTAACAGTTCCCTGTTGATGACGAAACTGCTGAACTGCAAACAATAGTGACACAGAGGGGCTTTTAAATGTACACACCTACAATTTGGAGTTAGTGTGGCCACTGGGATTTTCCAGTCTCTAATGGAAAGAATTCTGCAAGGTTTGCCAGGCGTTGTGCCATACTTTGATGACATTCTTATATCTGCCACCAGCCAAACTCAATTGCTACAGAGGGTCAGAAGTGTGCTTGAGCGTTTTAGACAGTCAGGTCTTAAATTGAAAAGAGAAGTGCACCATAGCCACTCCACAAGTGGAATTTTTAGGTTACAAAATTGACGCCAAGGGTATTCACCCAACAAAGTCAAAGGTCAAGGCCATTCATGAAGCTCCCACTCCTACTAATAAAACGGAGCTCCAAGCTTTTCTGGGATTTCTATGCTTCGTTCCTGCCCCATAAAGCTTCAATTGCTGAGCCTCTTCACAGGCTCCTAGACAAGAAGTCGCCATGGCACTGGGGACCAAGGGAAAGTCTTGCTTTCAAGGAAGTCAAATCACTATTAACGTCCAAAGCTGTATTAATTCAATTCAACAAGGACTTACCACTAGTTCTAGTAGCAGATGCTTCCCCCTTCGGAATAGGGGCCGTTTTGAGTCACAGACTGTCTAACGGCGCAGAAGCACCTATAGCCTTCTTTTAAAGGACACTGTCCTCCACTGAACGCAACTATAGCCAAATTGATAAGGAGGCCTTGGCTGCAGTTGCTTCAGTAAAGAAATTCCATGAGTTTCTCTACGGTAATCACTTCGAACTCATAACTGATCACAAGCCACTGTTAGGTATTTTATCTGGCACTAAACAAACTCCCCAGATTTTATCCCCAAGGATGACCAGATGACCGTTTTTCTGGCTGCATATTCATCCACTCTAGTCCACCGCTCCGGAAAAACCCTTTGCCATGCTGATGCCCTCAGTTGTTGCCCCCTGCCTGTTCCAGTCAAGGACCCAGCACCAGCGACTGCCGTTTTCCTCATTGAAGAACTCAAGCTGCCAGTCACCGCTTCTGACATCGCTGCCCATTCGGCCAAGGACAAGGCAATTTCCCAAGTCCTTGACTGGGTAGGGAGGGGGTGGCCTACAACCCCTTATCCATCAGAATTCCTACCCTACAAGCTACGCCAACAGGAACTTTCCTCACTGCAAGGCTGTTTACTATGGGGAATCAGAGTAGTGATTCCCCCCAAGTTGCAAACCTCAATCTTAAAGGTGCTGCACGAGGGTCACCCAGGGATAGTTAGGATGAAGGCCCTTGCCTGCAGCTACGTATGGTGGCCGGGCATGGATGCCCAAATCTCTAGCTGGGTCAACTCTTGTCAGGCATGCCAAGCCACTAGGGCATCACCACCAGCAGCCACCCCTAGGACCTGGGAGGAGGCAGGCAGCCCACGGTCCAGAATCCATATAGACTTGGCTGGTCCCTTCCACGGGCACACATTCCTGGTGGTAGTGGATTCATTTTCAAAGTGGGTGGAATTGACCTTAATGCACTCCACAACTACTGAAGTAGTTAACAAGGCACTGACCCAGATGTTTGCCACGCATGGCCTTCCTGATTCCATTGTATCTGACAATGGTCCCCAATTTACCTCTTGTGAATTTGAGATCTTCCTAGCAAATCTGGGCATCAGACACATATTAGTAGCCCCATTTCATCCTGCAAGTAATGGGCTGGCTGAGAGGGCAATCAAATCTGCCAAGGAGGTTCTACATAGATTGGGACCCATTAATTGGCATTCTAGACTGGCCCAATACCTGTTGAGTCAACATACAACACCTTGTGCCTCCACAAATAGGTCGCCAGCTGAAGTGTTAATGGGACGCCGAATTATGCTGCACCCAAATTATGCCCCAATGCTTCCCCTTGGGTCTAACAGCCAAGACAGAGGGTTCCTAGTAAATGACAAAGTGTATATTAGGAACTTTGCTGGGCAACCAGTGTGGTTGCCTGGTCGTGTGGTAGCAGTAACTGGTCCTAAGTCTTATAGAGTCCAGCTACCTGATGGGTGTATCTGGCGGTGCCACGTGGACCACTTGAGGAGACGTTGGAGCATTGTACACAGAGGTCATCTAGGCGGTCCCGATGCAGAAGTACCACCACCACCCAGAGAAACCAGCCTCTAGCCCACCGGGGATGACAGCCTACCTGGAGAAGAAGCTGACCAAGGTCCTGACCCAGTTCCAGACATTCCAGCAGCCTCACCTTCGATGGAAGCCATGCAGCAAGCAGAAGGCAACAACCCGGCGCCATTCCAACCGAACCAAGAAGATCTGGACGACTACGCAAGCACCCAACATATTTACAGGACTACACATGCTCCTCACTGGGAGGGAGAAGTGTTGTGTATTGACTGAAGTTCCCACTCAGGTCCATGCTTTGAGCGGGAAAGCACAGACCTCTCCCATTGGTTGATGCCGTTTGACAGCCGGCTATAAAAGGCAACTGTCAAACGGCATCAGCTGTTGCCGCTCCAGCTGGCTGCCATGTTAGAGCGGCAGTAGCGGTAACCCTTTATTTTTTAAAATAAAGTTAAAGCTTTACCTTTGCCTCGGTGTCTGCCTGAGTGATTACCGCCGCTCTACAACATTTATATTATTATTACAGGTAACAAATAATATCAGACAAATATTTTTTTGATCCATATGAGAAGTACATAGGAACATTGTTTAATTATGCTTCTAAAAGAGGGAGATCACTTAATTTTTTTTTTTTAAATCTAAAGTTACAATTGCTGGTGACTTAGATAGAACTAGTTTATTGAGGAATCTTGCATGATTAAGGAATAGAGAAACAAATCTAACTGGACACACGTACATCCTCAGCTTGGCCTAGATTAGGCTGCAATGAACAGCAAAACATTAACAAAGTGCTGTCCAGCAATTCTTTTTAGATTAAACCAGATGCTTTTAAGAAAGAAGGCATACAAAGAGCTTTTGAAGGACCATTGTGAAATATTAGCTGATTGGCTAGATAAAACCACTCAGATCTGCTCAAGGTTTAAAACAGGGCTCTTCAAACTTGACAGCTTTAAGACTTGTGGAATTCAACTCCCAGAATTCCTCCTCCAGTCATGTTAGCTCAGAAATTCTGGGAGTTGAAGTCCAGAACTCTTAAACGTGCCAAGTTTGAAGACCCTTGGTTTAGAAGCTAGCTGGCCAGAATCTGATGCTGGGAACAGAATAATGTTTTGTGATGCCTCTGGGAAACATTTGCTCTAGTTACTCCAAAGGAATACCCCACTTAACTTCTACAAACTATCAGAGATGGAGAAGGAAATTGACCAAGAATGTGGGGAATACCTCACTGGAGGAAGGGTAAATGCTGAAAAGAGCCTAGTAAACTACGGCTCAAAATATTAATCAAGTAGTTATGAATGACTATTACTCAAGTATCTTCAGGAAAAATAGATTATCTCATTTCATATTAAATTCAATTATGGGACAGGAATAGTTTTAGTTGCTATCATAGATTGTGGGACTTAGGAGAATGCAAATCTATTGGCCCTGTTGGATCATTCTCTGGACTTAGTAACACTGCAGTGGACTACCCAGAAGTTTATAAGTGAAGACACTATTTCTAAATGGTTCCATTCAGAGATGGTACTCAGCAGTTCTGGAGAACCAGTAGTGGAAATTTTGTAGTTTGGAGAACCTGCAAATACCACCTCTGACTGGCCCCGCCCCCATCTATTCTCTGCCTTCCAAGTCCCAGCTGATTGGATGAGTCTTCTTTTGTTACCCTGCACAGGACAACGGAGCTGGAAAGCAGGTTAGTGGGGTGGGGTGGGAGTAGGGATTTTACAGTATCCTTCCCCTGCCATGCCGACCACCCCATGCCCACCAAGCCATGCCCACAGAACCTGTAGTAAAAAAATTTGAATCCCACCACTGGTTCCACTCCTTTCAGAGTGGACATTTCTAGTCAGAGTATTTGTGAAAGAAGATATTGACCCTTCAGTCTCTTTAATATGATATGCTTCAAGGTTGAATACTCTTCCTATCTTAGTATTGTACATATACTTATTGGGAAGAGAAATTCAACTGTTCAGATATCAGTTTCAGCATGCTATCTGATTCCAATTTTAGTTTTAAGGGGAGTTGGTTTTCTCAAAAGGAAATGGTTTATACTCTGAATCACAGCTCTTGATAGATCAGCAGATGAAGACCTATGGCCAAAAGAGTCTTTTCCATGCTTTGGCTAGTGCAATAATTGTAATCATCCTGAGAAGGAGGCAGTTATTCATCCCTTGAATAACTGAACTACTGTAACATACAACCTAAAAGCTGCAGATAAGAAGAATATAGTTTATTTTTATGTTTCATATGTTTAAGCACAATTCAATGAGAATAAATTTGCCTGAATTAAATGTCATAAAAGCAACTGTAATACAATGGGTTTTTTAAAAAAATATTAAATAGTGTTCATATTTTTGGAACAAATCAGAACATTTTTCTGCCTGTGAAAAATAAAACAGATTGTTTCTATGTATTTAAAAAAAAGAATTCTGATTTCTAAAAGAACTAGGAAGCCTTTTTGATGAAGTACTGACAAAGGCTATGCAAGGTATGTATTTCCCCCAATTAATCTGAAAACAGTTCTTTCATTGGTTCAGACAATGAAATTCTCTTTTGACAATTCACAACAATGGTATTACTGAACCTAGGGCAACCCTAACCTTAACCACAACTCAGTGCTATATAATAACTGCTGTAACATCCTATTGTTTGTAATATCCTGACCAGCAGTTTCTATTCAGTGTAATAGAGTATAGGAACTTTTAACTTATGAAAGAGAATGCCATAAACTAAAGAGAATTTTTCCCTAATCATGTTAACATAGCCTCTTCTTCCTTCTTCTTTCCTCTCCTCCTCTTTCCAAAGCATTGCCTCTTCTATATAATTACTTCATATAGGTAAAGAGCAAAGTGGTTGAAAAGTGATGAGCTTTCATTGAATCACTGAGCTTGATGTTAATTGTGACTGCTGGATACAGCTGTTTTACTCTCTTTACATGAGGGAGAACTGATTGCTCTAGCCATAGCTTTCTGTAACTTGGCAAATTTGCTAATCACATCTAATTTTTTTACTTAAAAAATTGCTGCTTTTAATCCTGTCAGAAAGGCAAAAGGAAAATATGTGCTGTAATCAGAGTAAGTGAAGCATTGCTTTCATGAGTTGTCAAGTTTCCCAAAAAAATAATTGCCACAAAAGATTGTCATTCATTCATAGTTTTTACTTGCCATACTTTAAAGATTATACTGCAGTTCATTTTAGGAGAATTCTGGAGAAACATTTTATAAAAATTAAAGAAATATAATCAGAATTGAGATAAAAAAAATTTTACTGGCCTGTTTTTCATAGCAGGCTATATTATTATATTCCTACCTTGTCTAAGTTTTAAAACATTTATTTGTGGGAAACCTTTGTGAAGAATCTTTCTTTATATGTTTTGGTCAAAGAGTAATATAGTCACACAAGTAAAGACTGTGGAATTTGTTAGCCACACAATATGATATAAGTGGTCTGCAAAGAAAAAATAAGATAGATAGTCCACTGGCCATGTGACTTTTATAACTCGTTCTACACTGCCTTGAATAATTTTTATAAGGCAGCCTTATAAATTGGATTAATACTAATTCTATTAATAATTTCTGTAATAATTTATAAAGCAGTGATATCTGCAGGTAAGCTTTCTGAAGATAAATCCATCCATCTATTCAGATACATCTATAAGTAAATGTATAAAAAAAGGTTAACAGAAGTATTTAAAGTTATAGATTAAAGTTAAAGAACCTGTTCTTGGGTCTTATTTAAGAAATAATTTAAGTTATATGGAGGAAAGGGATATACCTATGACTTTCAGTTGGATGTGGTAGGGAGAAATAAATTAATAAAGAAATCTATTTAACAGTATACAAATTCAGTACAAATACTTGACATAATAAAAAGAAACTGGTTCAACTGAAATGGTTATCTGATTATGTCATAATTTCTGATGTTCCATGTTAATTTAAAAGTGTATACCAGTGGTTCTCAAACTTTTGCAATACCATGACTTGGTGATCTGTAGAGAATCCTGTCTTGCAAGGACAGGCTATGGACTTATTTCCAAAATTTTAAAGCTATCTACTCCTCTACTTTTCTATCTCAGTTTGATAGAGGTTACAAATGAGATGTTGGGGTCAGCATCAGCATGCATTCATACTGTAGGTGGAGTGGCACAGATAAGTCAAGTAAAACAGTACAGCTGAAACTCTGTTAGAAGGAATTGAACTGTTTTTAGTTCAAGCCCAACAAAGTCACTAATCATATGTAATGTATTTGGTATGTCTAGTATAGAGAAAGTTATCATAAAGAGTTAACATAATAAGAAAATGATCAGTTTTCTCAATCAAAAGATTTCTTAGTAACCCAGAGCAAAGAAAATGAGATTTAATTTAAAATGAATTTACATTTTCATTAAATTACTGAAACACACACAAACACCCATAGAAGTGCACTACACTATCTTCCATTTTCCTTTCCTTCACAATCTGTCCAATTCTTGATTCTCATATATTGTAACTCTCTCTTTCTCTCCTCTCTCTTTATCTCACTCATTCCCTACACTGAAGATGACGAAAAACTGTTATAAAGAAGCTGATTGCACTTTCTCTCTGCTCAGATATAAAGGCTGAGCAAAGTAATTCTGTCCAAAAGACTTAAGTGAAATTATTTCCTTTTGCTTCCTTTGATAAACATGAAAGTCTTTTCTGATTTGAAAAGATAATTTCAAGGCAATAGAAAAATGTACCCAGCTGAATTATTAAGAAAAAAGTGTCATGAGTTAGAATTTGATCACTGAAAATCTTTACATCTCTCCTTATTTCAACAGTTTATCATTTCTCAAAAATTGAGTAGAAAAACCATCAGTCTCACTCCATGTGAAGATGGGCAGTCTAAATCTATTAAGTTTGAATTGAATTGCTTTTCTCATCTTTCTGTGTTCATTAGAAAGCAAGGCTTGCATTTAATAGAAAACCTGAAGCATGGAATTAGAGTTCAAAGATAATTTATACTGATACTAATTGCAGATACATGGATCTCAAGACAAGACGTAGAAAGAAAAGTTTAATAGGGTTGGTTTGATAATGGTAAGTTAAAAAGTCAATAATCTGACTGTGGCATTGAAATGCTAAGGCCCTCTACCCTACCCAATATTATTTTTTTGTTGTTGTTTTCCATCCACAGAGTCTATTACATGAGTTCTGGACTGAGAGTTTTGCATACCTACACTGAGCTCATACTCATACTGAAGTTCAAAGAAGTCAGTCATATATAAGTAATATTTAGAAAGGGCATGCACTAATAGCAGACATTGGTGAGCATTCTAGATCAAGCTAAAAATTCTAGAGAATTCCTGGAAGCCTGGCTTCAGACAAGGCAACCATCAACAAGCACATAGATGAGTAACTTTTACATATCATTCAAAAGAGATAATTAAAACGCCAAAAGGAAATAAAAACTCAAAACATCTCCTTATGCTATCAATCAACATGCACATAAACAGAGATTAACATCAAGATTAATAGTATTTATTTATTTATTTATTTTATTTATTTATTTTGTTTGTCAAGCATGTATGAGAAAACAAGTATAAGTATGAACATAACATAAACATATAAGTATAAACAGGTATAATTATATACATAATAAATGAGTACAGTAGTACAATAAATGGGAACAATAGGACAAGGACGGCAGGCACACTGATGCGCTTATGCACACCCCCTTACAGACCTCTTAGGAGATCAACAATGAAGAAGTAAACAATACTCCAATCAAAGAACTACCAATGCAGACAAACAAGCTTACAATAACAATAGTCTAATCAAGGCACATTCTCACCAACACTGATAGGATAAACCAATTGGGTATACATAATGAGTAAGCCCCACTCCTAGCACTGATAATGTTACCTAGTTCAGCAATGAAATGCCTGCAAAAAAACAGCCAGGCTTGGAGGTACAAAGGTCTCCTGACTTTTTAAACAGTTAGTAGAATGTTATTTAAAAAAAAAACAGTTCAACCCTCAGCTATAAATTCTTTTCTATCACCTTGCTACTTTTTCCTCCGACATTTTTATTCCAGGAAACTGTCAATTGCTTTCCTTTCTAAAAGGGTGGTCACACTTACTCAAAGTTAAATTCTGCATAAATACAAAGTTAATGTTTGTATTTTATATTGCATCAAAGTAGTACTTATATCACATATATTTATATATGCTTTTTTTCTATGTACACAACCTATTATTTTTAATCATTTCAATAAACTGAAGTGAAATTGTATTGGAATAGTCCTGTTTCTAATTTTAGAACACCTCCCAGCCCAACTTTCAATTTTGTTTCCATCTGTGCTTAGTGAGATTCATACTTGGGATTCTGTTGACATTCATATTGGTGGAACTCATGCTTTTCACTTCCTCTACTCTCAGTGATCAATTTTAAAAGCTAGCAAAGCTTAAATAAATTGGCATTATAACAGAAAAGAAGAAACTTATCAAATTTCCGCAATTCTTTCTTATTATATAAAATATCTCTATTGGTAATTTAGAGTTAATCCAAACCATTTATGATGATTGGCTGAGAAATAAGTGAAGTTTTTACAGCTATATCTAAAGTTCAAAGTATTTAGTGAATACAGTAATTGCCAAAAATAGTAATCAAATTGCCTATCTAGTTATTTACAAATCAAACTGTGCTTATCTGTCATTTCTTCTTTTTGATTAGTACCATAAAATATCTGAACATGTCATATTGAGAATATGGATACTTACAAATCTAAGTTGAGGCTCTTAGCACAAGAAGCATTTTATAGCAAAAAATAGTAGACAAACACAATGGCTAACTTATTGTGAGACGCTAAGCTCTTATTAACCATTATTATAAATATTTAAATTAAGCCAAAGGGTTTTTTATTTGGAATAGGTAAGACTGAATTTGAAATGGAGTTATGTACAAATGATAGACAAGTAATTGCTAAAATGTATGAACTTAAATTAACAATTGAAATCAATGAAGAATGCTTGATATAAACATTTGTCCCCATTAAATAATTGCATAACACACTTCTTTCCAAGGAATTGTAATTTCTTCTGATTGCTGTTCCAGTGAAACCATTCATTTACCTACCATTTCTAATCCAATAAAAGAGATTATCTAAAAACAAGGGTGTCAAACTCAAGGCATGGGGGCCAAATCTGGCCTGCAGGATGCTTAGATCCGGCCTGCAGGCCCACTGGAAACAGAGAAGGACCGATCCACAGTACCTCTGCCAGTGACAATGGAGCTCGAAAGGGCCACTGGGCTCCAGTTTGGCCTACAATAGCCTCTTGCAGCCCACTGCCAATGAAAATGCAGCTTGGGGAGGCTGCATGTGAGCTGCCTGGTCTCCGTTTTTGGCTGCAACAGCCTCATGCAGCCCTTTGCCAGCAAATACAGAGCCCAAGCCATCATGGCAAAAATGAGGTCTTGATGTTGAGCTGGCCATTCCCTCGGCCACATACTCACACACTCCAGCCCCCTCAAGGTCAAACAAACCCTGATTTGGCTCTCAATGAAATTAAGTTTGACACCCCTGATCTAAGATAACAGAATATCTAATGTATTTTATTTATTTTATTTATTTTGTCAAACAATTATTAGATAACAGGTATAAGTATAAACATGGTTATAAATACATGAAATGGATATGAATAAGAAAAAAAAGAAACAATAGGACAGGGACAGTAGGCACGTTTTGGTGCGCTTATGCATGCCCCCTATAGACCTCTTAGGAAAGGAGGTCAATAGTAGATAGTCTAATGTTGAAGATTTTAGGATTTGGGGAAGAAACCACAGAGTCAGGTAGAGTATTCCAGATATTGACTACTCTGTTGCTGAAGTTGTATTTCCTGCAATCAAGTTTGGTGCGGTTTATCTTTAGTTTATATCTACTTTGTGCTCTTGTCTTGTTTTGGTTAAAGCTGAAGTATTCATTGATAGGTAGAACATTAATTTTATGTACTATACTTAGATCAAACCGAAGGTGGTGTAGTTCTACGTTGTCTAGGTCTAAAATTTCAAGTCTGGTGGCATAAGGTATTCTGCTATTAGTAGAGGAGTAGAGGACTCTTCTCGTAAAATATTTCTGGACTTTCTCAATTGTATTAATATCAGATATGTAATGCGGATTCCAGACTGATGAACTGTATTCAAGTATTAGTCTAGCAAATGATTTATATGCTCTAGTTAGTAGAGTTAGTAGAGTGATATTACCGAAGCTACGGAGAATTAGGTTAACAACTCTTAATGCCTTTTTGGCTAGGTAGTTACAATGGGATTTAGCACTTAGATCATTTGAGATGAGTACTCCAAGGTCCTTGATAAAGTTTGTGTCATCAACAAGGTCTTGACTATTCAGCTTGTATTTTATTTTTTGATTTTTTTTTTGCCGATATGCAAGACAGAGCATTTACTTGTTGAGATCTGAAGTTGCCATTTGTTTGACCATTCTGATACATAGTCGAGGTCTTTTTGAAGGGTAGCAGCATTGTCAGTGGTGTTGAATAGCTTTACATCATCAGCAAAAAGAATGCAGTTGCTCTTAATATAATCACAGAGATCATTAATATGGGGTATGAAGAGAGTTGGTCCTAGAACACTGCCTTGGGGGACATCACTGTTGACAGGTACAGGATTTGATAGGACGCTCCCAATTTTGACCATTTGTTGCCTGTTTGACAGGAATGCTTCTATCCAGTTATGCAGGTATTCAGAGATACCATAAGACCTTAATTTTTGGAGTAGTTTGTCATGTACCACTGAATCAAAGGCTTTACAGAAGTCTATGTAAATTGCGTCAATTGCTTGCCCTGATCAAGTTGTGTAGTCCATATGTTTTTACAGTGCAAGAGTTGCAGATTACAGGACAGTTTTCTTCTGAAGCCAAACTGTTTGTTAGAGAGTAGGTTGTTTGTCTCTAAGTGAAGGATAAAGGATTGGTTAATAATTGATTCCATGACTTTACAGGTGACGCAGCATAAAGAGATTGGTCTGTAATTTTCAACTAGGCTGGGGTCTCCCTTTTTGAAGGTGGCTAGACTGTGGCTAGTGACCATAGATTTGGCAACGAGCTGGTCCTGAAAGATTTTTCAAAGGCTATGCTTAGAGGTTCCGCTATGCAGCGGATAGCTTTTTTAAGAAGTAGGCACAAACTCCGTCTGGTCCGATAAATAAAGATGGTTTTAGATTGCGTAGTGCTTTTTCAACATTTTCTTCTGTAAAATCAATATGTATTAGATCATTGTAGTTGTCTGTGGTTTGACTAGGAAATATTGGGCATGATCCATTGCTGTTTACAAATACTGAGCCACAGAATGTATTAAAGAGGTTGGCTTTAATGGTGTCAATTTCAAGTCTGGTGGCATAAGGTATTCTGCTATGAGTAGAGGAGTAGAGGACTCTTCTCGTAAAATATTTCTGGACTTTCTCAATTGTATTAATATCAGATATGTAATGCAGATTTCAGACTGATGAACTGTATTCAAGTATTGGTCTAGCAAATGTTTTATATGCTCTAGTTAGTAGAATGATATTACCAGAGAAAAAGCTATGCTTTTTCTTGTTAACCTTTTTTAGGTTAACAATTCTTAATACCATTTTGGCTAGTAGTTACAGTGGGCTCTAGCACTTAGATCATTTGAGATGAGTACTCCAAGGTCCTTGATAAAGTTTGTGTCATCATCAAGGTCTTGACTATTCGGCTTGTATTTTATTTTTTGGGTTTTTTTGCCAATATGCAAGACAGAGCATTTACTTGTTGAGATATGAAGTTGCCATTTGTTTGACCATTCTGACACATAGTCGAGGTCTTTTTGAAGGCATTGTCAGTGGTGTTGAATAGTTTTACATCATCAGCAAAAAGAACGCAGTTGCTCTTAATATAACCACAGAGGTCATTAATATAGAGTATGAAGAGAGTTGGCCCTAGAACACTGCCTTGGGGGACACCACTTTTGACAGGTACAGAATTTGATAGGACACTCCCAATGTAGCTAAGAAAAGAATGGAATTGAATCGAAGAGAATGGAGGGGAGGAGAGGAGAGGAGAGAAGAGGAGAGGAGAGGAGGGCAGAGAGAAGATAACCTATACGGTAATTCATTTACAACATATTCTAAGTCATATGAACTCTAAATTCCTCCAAATGATTCATAGTCAGCATACATATTTTGTTGTTATATGTCATGATTACAGACATAAGCTGGTTAATCAGGATCATATATTTCCTATTGGTTTTGTCAGTGATCAAAAAGCAAGTTAAAATTTCATTTGTTATGAATTTCACTTTGATCATCAGAAAAAATATGCTTTTCTTATAGGATCTTCATGAGAAAAACAATCACTTAATATAGATAAGTCCAACTGAAACTTTTCTAGAGCTTTCATAGCTGTACTATAGGTGAATTTTCAACTGCATAAAGACAAGATTCTTTATTTCCTCACTTTGGTAACATTGTAGTTTGCTGATTTATGGTTTATCTGTTGCTGATTTTAATAAAAAGTCTGTTAAATTAGCAACAGACAAACCAT
This sequence comes from Bungarus multicinctus, assembly GCA_023653725.1. Classification (NCBI taxonomy): domain Eukaryota; kingdom Metazoa; phylum Chordata; class Lepidosauria; order Squamata; family Elapidae; genus Bungarus; species Bungarus multicinctus. The sequence continues at coordinate 56,092,359 of CM042844.1, forward strand.
CAAACTTCACTGACATCTAAGTCATCAAATGTACAATGGCATGATTAACATAAATATTGCATTATGTACATGGACTAGAATTTCAGAAGCAAATATATAAGTCATTCCAAAAGCTCAGAAGATTAATTTCTGGTCCCTGTGACTGACCCAGATTGGATCCTGCATAGAATTAACTCCCTATGGATGCCTATGATAACAAAATAAACTTGAAATGTTATCCATAAAATATACAACTGACAAACAATGGCCATGAAGTTCTAAACTGCTTTAGGCTCCATCTATCTTTAAGAGCATTGCGAAAAGTCAAAGACAAAGTTGTAAATCTTATTATCTTTTTATCTAATAAATGTTTATTTATTATTGTTTATTTATTTGTTTATTATTGCCCCTTTGTCTTACATAAGAGATTACATACTACTGTAAAATTCCTCAATACAGTTCCTTCAGGTGAATGAAAGATTTATACAATCTGAAAAGAAACCAGAGCAAGTCAAGATCTTCAAATATTTAAGGCTAGCTTCTCAAGCTTCTAGTTGGATTATCTATCCCCAAAATGCACAGAGACCAGAGTTTATTATTTTGCTTGAAATACTCAGTTTATATCTGCTACTGTAAGTTTTTTTGAGCTGAAGCCTGAGCCCAGTTGCTATATTAATCTCAGCTAGACCATATAACAACATGCCTTCCCTAGAGAGTCCAAATTAATGTTTCAGAACATTTTGTAGGTTAACTACTGGATCCAATTGTGATATTCTAGCAGGAAACAGAAATAAATGTGAAACCAATAGTTGGATAAATATTTTACTTACTGGCTGAAATGGTTGCACAATGCTCTTGGATTTGTACACTTAACAATGGCAGAGAATGCTAAATCTTCTTAGGAAAAAGCAATCCAAAATAAAATGAGCTTTTCTGATGTTAAGTTATCATTAAGTCATATCAAGATAAATTAATCTTAAAATAAAGTATTTTAGATGTAATAGATCAAACAGAATCTGCTGCCTTTCATAGCCTATATAAATCATTGAATGTTAGTTTCCCAATTGCTTCTAATGTATACCAAATTTCAGTATCTAAATAGAGAGCTGTTGCCACATATTAAGGAAGCTGTTTGGGAAGGGAAAAACAGAAACATTTCTTTAGAAACACAATATTGTGTCTGTGGCACAATTGTTTTAAAAATCTTGGCCCATGTTCTTCCTTTTTGTCAGTATTAGGATTAAATTCCAAGACAATCTTTACACTATTTGTCAAGATAATTTTACAGAATTGGTTATACTATGTGTAGACTTCACCCACAAATGACAGTCATTGATACATTAGATATCAATTTTATTTTATTTTATAAATTTATTCAAAGCTTCTTATTTCAGCTTAAAAATGTGTTTTATATGAAGATATATGGGTGTTTGTCAAAGTATAGAATAAAAGACTTAGAGCAATGTTTCCATCTTTATCAGGTTAAAAAACAAATGGTTAAAAGGAAAAATTTAGTGATAGAAAATTGGCTGTGTTCAAGTGCTTTTTTTTTTGGCCCTAATCTATCACAGAACCCCATCAAGTTCTCATAGAATACAATTTGGGAAACCCTGGATTAGTGAATGAAAATATACAATATATATTTTAATTATTTTCCAAAATATATTTCCTTGTAAAGTTCTGAGTGTACGCTTCTTTGGGTGCACTCCTATCTGCACTCAAAAATTCTGATAAGGTGAATAAAGTTTTAAGCATATGCATTCAAAGTTATTTATTATAATCTACAGATATACAAACACACAACAAATACATAGACATATATATTTGGGGATGAGACATTCATATCCACATTCTCTCCACACATAAAGGTAGTCTTTATTTATCGACCAAAATTGGGGATCAGCAACTCAATCATTAAATAAAATGATAGCTAAGTGAAACCATGACTATGCTTTCAAACCTACTTCAGCTTTTATTTGCTTTATGAAACTGAGAAGATCATAAATGTGAGGATTGCTCACAAAGTTATTTTTTCATTACTATCATAAATGTGAATGTTTGCTGTCTAAGACAGTCACTAAATGAGTCACTGCATCACTGTATATATAAATATATTGAGAATTAGGAAGAGAGATGTTTTACCTACTTGACCTGAATATTCTTCATTTCCATTTTATAAATAAACCCATGTGCCTAGAAATTTGCTTCAGAAGGAATATCCAAATTCTCTTCTACTTTTTTTTCTGTACTGTACTGAAAAATCCAAGGCAGAAGAGTTAAGAACATGAGCAGGGAGAGGATAGAAATATCCTATTTTGATTTAGTTTTTAACTGACAATCTAGAAAGATTCCAGCCAATTCTTAATTCTTTATCAATAAATTCAAATCTTTATTATGTTAAAGACTCAAAGGGACTTTTTCAAGAAGCAACTGGACTTTTCTGGTTTTTCTTTGAAGACTATTTTTTTCTCATCCAATAAGCTTCTTCAGCTTCTGAATGACTAAGAATTTCCATAGATACATATGTTAAAGATTTAGGACAAAGATAATTAAGAAAGTATTTACCCAACATAGATTGAGCTACAGCTTGGCAAAAATATGGTGCTAGACCTAGAAAAATCAAGCACTTGGAATTTATTTATTTATTTATTTAATTAAACTTTTATACCGCTCCCTCTCCCAAAAAGGGACTCGGGGCGGTGTACAGCCTACTAAAAACATACAATAAATACCCAATAAATACAATTAAAATAAATTAAACCAAATTAATCCGGCTGTCTATCCCAAGAATTCAGTTAAAAGTTAAAAGCTAATAAAACCCCAATTAAAATTAAGTTAAAACCAAAATACAGTTACTGGGCCAGGCCAGCCTGTTTAAAAAATAGGGTTTTCACTGCGCGCCGGAAGGTCGGAATATCCGTCATAGCCCGTATCTCCGGGGGGAGGTCATTCCATAGGGAGGGGGCTCCCACAGAGAAAGCCCGAACCCTCGGGGCCGTCAACCGACAACGGCAGTACCCCAAGGAGGGCAACCCTGTGGGAGCGTACTGGGCGGCGGGAGGTTGATGATGGCAGCAGGCGGTCCCGTAAGTACCCAGGTCCCGAGCCATGGAGCACTTTAAATACTGTCAGTACCACCTTGAATCGAATCCGGAAGGCCACAGGAAGCCAGTGCAGCCTGCGGAGAAGCGGTGTAATGTGGGAGCTCCGAGGAGCACCCACAATCACCCGCGCGGCTGCATTCTGGACTAACTGCAGCCTCCGGAGACTCTTCAAGGGGAGCCCCATATAGAATGTGGAAGCAACATTTCTACTTATTTTCATCTAATCCTACTTAGAGAATTTCATACCATTAAAGTATGTGAAGTCTGAAAAAAGGTGGAAGGAGGTTATGTGTCTGTTTATTGGCCCATAAAAAGAACATTTTTTACAATAAAAATGTTAGGAAATCATACTACAAATTTCCTAACACTTTGCCACCATAAATTTGATGAAATGAACCCTAAACCTGAGGTCATTGCATGCAACTTGCAGGTATGAGTTTCCTGTCCTGATTTATGGGACAGGATTCAGATAATCCTTCTGCTTGCATCCTTAACAATAGGCTTAAAAGAATGATAGCAGAGACTTTCCTTAGGTAATTCTTTAAGTAATTGTGGGTGAGGACAAAGAGAACTGGGATGTTATAATACATTTGTAGACAGATTAAAGTGATTTGAAAGTATCTGATTGTTACTTAGATTAGAGGAAAATGTATTTTGGGATTAATTTGCTAGTGTTAGTTGCAAAAATTCTGACCGAATTAACTTCTCTTATGAGGAATGTTTGACTAAAGTTTACCTAAACATGTATGGAGATTCTCAAACATCCAGGTCATGGTTGTCCCGAAGGTGCTTTTTAAAGAGGTAGTTGGACTTTCTTTGTTTTTTTAAAAAAGACTTTTTGCTTCTCATCCAAAAAATTTACTCAAATCTGGAGTTCTTTAGTTTGGAACTCAAGAAGTATCTTGGATGAGAAGTGAAATGTCTTCAAGGAAAAACAGAAAGTGTCTGGTTGCTTCTTTCTTACCTCTAGGCAGGGATGGAATAATTTGTATTTGAAGGATTGGAAACACAATCCTATAGTTCAAAAACAAATTGTTATTGGAGGGCAACCACAGCTATTATTCTCTATATGTTAAACTTCAGAATTAAATCCAAGCTTGGTGAATTCTATAAAAAAGAAAAAAGAAAACATATTGTATATTAAAATGCTGAAAGTTCAAATAACCCTCTAAATTTTGCTTCCTGAGAAATAAAAATTCAATTAACTTAATTATTGACCAACTTTGTGACTATAATCTTGGGTTATTTTTATACAATAGGCTTTCATGAGTGTTTAGGGCCATGTTGTATTAAAAGATGGCTTTTCAATTAAGCCTTCTTTCAAAAGTAGTAGTTTGAATTCTACTTCTAGAAATGTTTCCATCAGCAGCAACTTATACCAGAGCCCATTGTTCTCTCCCTCAAACATTTGATTCCTTCCAGTCTTCAATTCTTATAATTTCTAAGCAACAACAGACGAAACAAATACATTTCATTGTTTTTACTGTCAGGGTGTATCTATAGCTATGTGAGAAGTATCCATACATCTTCAACAGTATGCAGATCAGTGGTGGGATTCAATTTTTTTTTACTACCAGTTCTGTGGGCATGGCTTGGTAGGTGTGACAGGGGAAGGATACTGTGAAATCTCCAGTCAGAGATGGTATTTGCCAGTTCTCTGAACTACTCAAAATTTCTGCTATCGGTTCTCCAGAACTGGTCAGAACCTGCTGAATACCACCTCTGATGCAGATAACTTATATGCTTACTAAAAGCAGTAATAACTAATGCTTTTTTCCTGAACCACAGAGAACAAAGGAAAAGCTTTTGCAATAGCTGTTATTAACTGCTGACGTCTTCTGGCATTGAATCATTCAGTCTCCAGTTTACTCATGGCACCAATAGTTTCATGTATTAAACAAACAAAACCACTAAATTCTACCCCAAGAATCTTATGAGATAGCTTTGTAGCCATCATGACAAGCTGATACTTTATAGTTCAAATTACCACTAATAATAGTTTTTTCAGGCTTAGAACTGGAAATGCAAGTGGAAGAAAAGTAAAGAGAACAGAGAAAATATTTTCAAAATAATGTATCAGTTGAATTCCTCCAAATAGAGTCAAAAATATAATTAAGATTACTAATATTGATATTTAATTAAGAAAACATATTCTTGATTTAATTGCTAAAAGGTTGTAATGAACAATACTTTCACCAACTAGCATGCTACTCTTTCTATTCCATTAGATGTGAGACCTATCAGATAAAGTCATTAAAAGCTCCAGAGACCTATCAGATAAAGTCATTCAGTTGTGTTCAGAATTGATTCTGTCTCTGATTGATACTGTCTTGTCCTGTTGCCTGGGTGATGGTTGACCCATAATTCCTGACAAAGGAGGCAAAAACTTTGGGACTGTTTAGCCAGTTTTCTTTTCTTTAGTTAAGACTGCCCAGGAGATAATATATGATTGAGTCCATTCTAAATCATATCAGGATACTGATTATTTTTAAACCTCTTATTAATAAGTTAATGTCGTATGAATGTTTTTATTCTTTGGGTTGCTTGGTCACCGAATGTTGGCTTAGAATCTTTTGAGAAGATATACTCATTGTTGTATGTGAGGGAATAGAACATCTAAGTAGATACTTTTTAAATGTCTGCCTTGAAATAAGATGGTAAAAGACTTCCTACATCACCTTTATTTTTAGTCTGTTGCTAGGTAAAATGATGTCTGAAGAAAACTGCAACAAAGCAATAGTTGGATCAAACACCAGAGAAAATGAATTGAACAAAAAGTATAGGCAACAACCACTAATACCTTTTTATTGGATTAAAGGATATTAAATTTCATAGTAATAGATAAAAGTTTCCTGGATGACAGTTTAAGATTTCTCAAAACTGAAAACATTAACTCCCCAATTGCAGTATTATGATAGCAGAACATTCATTATTTTCTAAGTTTTGAATTCAATACAATCATAACATAAATTATTACTCAAGTCAAATATGGTTGTCATTCCGATCAACAATAAAACATGAAATGAGTAATAAACCTCAGTCATCAGTTTCTTCAGTCTATAGGGAGTTGAATGCTACTTTACCTGAACTGATTCAGTTAAACAAGGTTCAACTTTAAGTCTTGATGATGAATGAACAGAACAAAAAGTTTCATTTGGCTAAACTGTGGTGTTTTCATTATGGAGTTACTTTGGTATTCCATAAACTTAAATGAGTAAACAACTCAGATTTGTTTTTGTTTTTACAAATCTGTCTGTTTGCATTCAACATGATCACAGCCAATGTTCATCACTAAACTTTGGATAACAAAAACCCAATGCTTTGAGCTGAGAGATATTCTAGCTAAATATAAATTACTTTTTGGTTATCAAGTGAAGGGAATTCCCTATGGCTTTCACCTTTGTTTTTGTTATAGCAGGAGCTCTTTTATATTTCCTCACATATTCTTTTTGCCCTTTGGTCTCCTCTGTTGTATGGGTTCCCCCCTCCCCCCCGCCTCTTTTCAAATTGAATAATTGAGCCTGACGTATCTTACAAATCATGTAATTAAGAAACAATGCACGCAAAAGAGAGCTCTGGCAGGATCAATTTGTTAGTTAATAACCTGAGGCAAAAAGCCCAGGCCAGATAAAATCATTTGCCACATTGACAAACTATCATTATGTTTCAAGGATAGCTTGGGAAATGATGATTCCATTGTAGGCAATAAAGAATACGTAACTGCAGTAGAATGGTTTTGAACAATGGAGCAAAAAAGACCGGCAATAAAACTGTAACAGCAAATGCTTACCAAACTATTACAATTAACATCAAAAGCTTGCAAGAATTTTAGCCCCAGTCCTTTTTTACCCAGAGCAAACTGGCATAACTTCATACATCTAAGCAAACAAATGTGTAACACATTTGAAACATATTTTCCTAAAGGGAAAAGGAAGCAGAATAAGGATCGTGGCCCAAAGCCTATGCTCATATTACATTTGACTTTCATGAGAAACATTTATATTTGTATTAATGAAATTATGTTTTCTGTGTAGAAGAGCTATGTGCAATCTGAAGAAAAAATATCTAACTTTCCCTAGGGAAAAAAAAGAGGTTTCACATATTAAACAGAGAAGAAAAGATACAATTTCCTAATGTTACTGGATAATGATATATCATCATCTCATCGTCTATTTATTTCTCAGTATACAAGTTAAATTCTCTATGCAAACTGAGCATAATAAATACCATTAGTGAAAAGAGGAAAATCCTTAAGCTTGTAGAAAGGGGATTTGAAAATGAGTTCAATTAAGTGGGAGAAAGGACTTCTACTTGCATTTTGAATATAGATCTTTTTAATATTCATATTTTATTTGGTTCTACTAATCTAGCTGAAATGTTACTTTATATGACTAGTCATGTTTGATATGCGATCCTCTAAATAAATAAATACTGCACTAGGTTCATTGTTTATGCCTTCCAAAATAATGTTCTAGAAAGGAAAGTGGTCAGGGATAGAGAAAAGAGAGGAGTATAAAAAATAAATACAGTGCATGTTGTTCGATGACAGAAAAATAAGAAAATATGGCAAGATATTTGATTTTTTTCATTCCATTTGCCATTGATTTTTCATTTTACAATTCATTTGTCAATTTATTTATTGAGAAAATATAGCTGTCCACATTCAATACATAACCCTCGATGGCTTAACTAACCACTCCACAAGAAAAAGAAAACTTTAAAAAAATACAGTTAAAACAATCAAATATAAGTCAAGGCACCATATAATTAACTTGCACTGTAAACAGACAAATATTGTCCTCTCTTCAATATCTGATGCCTAATATCTGGGAGAAAAGATGGTTCTTAATAGACTTCCAGAAGGACAAAAGAGTTGGGCTTATTTCCTTGTAGTTGACAGATAAGGGAAAGGAAAGGAAATGTGTAAATCAGAGTTTATGCAGAGTTGTGAAGATAATACTTTTTGCATTGTACTAGAAGTGTTTAATAGGAAAATTAATCATTTTCGTTTTCAAATAGTTTCATTTTCATTTTTTGAAAAGATACAAATGACACCAAGCCCAACAACCTTCCTATAATAATAAAGTGACCTGCAATAGCTAATCTTAGTTTAGATTTTTTTTTTTTTGCAAATGGTGCTTCAATTCAAATATATACACTGCGGAACTGTCTTTTTCATGTGCTACATTTCTTTGTCAGTTGCCAGCAAAACTGAACATTTAAACCACTGAATGTGGGCAGTAGTGGGACTCAAAAATCCCAGCAACTTGTTTACTGCCCGATTGCTGGGTGGGCGTGGCCAGGTGAGCAGGCATACCAGAACTTCCTGTTTCCGGCTTCCAGAATATCCAGAGCCAGGGGAAGCTGTTTTCACCCTCCCAACAGTGAAAACTAGGCCTGGGCCACTGGGAGGGCGAAAACAGCCTCCCTGGCCTCTGGAGGATCTCTGGAAGCCAGAAGACTCATTTCTGTACTTCCAGAAAGCCCATTTTCCCCCTCCCAGAGACCCCACGTGGACCCTGCACTTACTTCCATCAAAAATGGGCCACGTGGAGACTCCTGGGAGGGGTGGAGCAGGGCCAGCCAGGTGGTTGAAATACCGGTTCAGCGAACCAGCGGTAACTTTAATATCTGGTTCACCTAGCCTGGTCCGAACTAGTAGAATCCCACTCCTGCATGTGGGGATGCATTTTTTGTTATCAAATTTTATCTTTATGTATTGAAAAGGAATAAAAGATAATAAGCAATATATTACATATCCAAAATCCTAAATAATATCCCAAAAATGCTACGACATACATGTTACAATTATTTTTTATTTGTTCCTTATTTAAAGGATGTTTTGGCGGCGGAAATAACGAGGCACACACTCTTAAGTGATTTCAGCTCTTCTTTGGTTTATTTCAGATCGGACTCGCTGGAGAGTTGCGGCAGCCTCTCTTTTAAAGGCTCCCCGCGCCTCACCAGCCAATGACAGAAGAAAGATCTCCCGCCGGCTCAACGACCAATGAATGGTGAGTATTTTAAATACAAAACATCCAATACAAAACACCCCTCCCTTCTTGGTCCAGTCCGACCAATCAGGAGCTCTGCCTATGTCACGTAATCACGTAGATAGGCGGGGCTCCTGTGGGTCCGACTGGACCTGCGCGGCTCATTCACTTCATCGCTGACGGTCGCTGCAGGTGGACCTGTTGGCCCTCCTGTCCCTGGCCTGGGAAACTTCTGGAAGGTCGAGCCGGCTGAGTCACTCCTAGCGGGCCTAGCTCGACTAGTTGAGATGGCTAGGCCGCTCCCTTCCTGGCTTGGATTATCGTCGGCCGTGTCTGGTGTTTCATCTGGAAGTTCCCCTGGCTCAGGTGCGTAGCTGCGAAACTCGACCGGAGCTAGTGTTGAGGGTGTATGTGTGGAGGTTAGGTTGTCGTTGTTTGTTTGTGGGTCTGTTGTTCTTTGATTGTTGGTTGGGTGCAGGTATGCTGTTTCTTGGTTGTTTGGTGGTTGATCCCCTTCCCCCCCAGGGAGGTCGTAAGGTCTGGTAAGGGTGCGGGATCTAAGTTGGTCGATGTGCCGCTTCCAGCTTCTGTTGTCAGAAGTGGTAAGTTGGTATGATCGTGGGCCTGTGAATTGGGTGATGGTGGCTGGCACCCATAAGGGATGTCCCACCAAATTTTTTGCGTAAACTAAGTCTCCAATTTGGAATGTTCGGAGTTTGCTGGAAGAGTCTAGTGGTTTGTCTGTGGAGTATGTGGGGTGTAGTCTATCCAAAGGGGAGCGTAATTTTCTCCCCATAAGTAGTTCGGCTGGGGTTTTGTTCGTAGTGCTGCTGGGTGTGGTATGTTGTATAAATAATAGTTTATCGATGCGTGCTTGTATAGGGCCCTGGCCTAATTTGTAGAGTGTCTCTTTGGTGAACCGAACCATGCGTTCGGCTCGTCCATTCGCTGCCGGGTGTGCCGGCGTGGTTAGGGCATGCTGTATGCCCAGGCTGGCTAAATAGCCCTCAAATTCTGTAGCTGTGAATTGAGGGCCGTTGTCTGAGACTAGGACGTCTGGTAACCCGTGTGTGGCAAACCATTTTCTGAGCTGTCGAATGACAGCTTCGGAGGAGGTTGATTGCATGAGGCTTACTTCTAGCCAGTTCGAGTAAGCGTCTATCAGAATTAAAAACATATAACCCTTAGTCGGACCCGCGAAATCTATGTGAAGCCTTGACCATGGGCCCCTGGGCAGATCCCACTCAGCGACTGGTGCTTTCGGGGGTAAGGGACGGGATGTCTGGCATGGCTGGCAACCCGCAACCCAATCAACAACGTCCTTGTCCAGCCCAGGCCACCAGACATAGCTTCTGGCCAAACCTTTCATTTTAACAACCCCGGGGTGTCCTTCATGCAAAAGGCTCAAAATCGGATCCCGCAGTCTTGGTGGAATAACCACCCGATCCCCCCAAAGTATACAACCTTTAAGTACGGAAAGTTCCGTTTGTCTCTGTTTAAAGGGTTTATACAAGTCCTGCAAGTTAGCATCTGGCCATCCCTTGGTAATCCACCCACTCACTTTGTGCAGTAGGTGGTCATTAGCGGTTTCGTGAGCGATGTCTGCTGCCGTCATTGGAAGGTCGGTTAGGGCTTCTATCAGCAGCGCAGATGTGCTGGGGTTTGGGTCAGGATCGCTGTCCGGCAATGGGCAATGACTTAATGCATCTGCGTGTATGATAGACGGACCGGGACGGTAAGACAAGGTATAGTTGTATGCAGCGAGGAATTCTGACCATCTCGTCATTCTGGGTGATAATATGTTAGGCGTCGCTTTGTTTCCAGCCAGAATCCCTAATAATGGTTTATGATCGGTAATTACAGAAAACAGGCGACCATAGAGGTACTCGTGGAAACGTTTAATACCTGATATGATGGCTAGTGCTTCCTTGTCTAGTTGACTATAATTCCGTTGGCTTTTAGACAATGTTTTTGAATAAAATGCAATCGGAGCCTCTCTGTCATCGGGTAAAAGGTGGCTTAGAACAGCTCCGACCCCAAAAGGCGATGCATCGCAAGTCAATATCAATGGTAAAGTCTCGTTATATTGTATTAGTACCTTTGTTGAAGTTATGAGGTCCTTTATTTGTTTAAAAGCTGTTTCCTCCCGACTGCCCCACTTCCACACAGTGTCTTTGTCCAGGAGTCTATGTAAAGGTTCCGCAACTGTGGCCTTCTGTGGTAGAAAAACATGATAAAAGTTTATTAACCCTAGAAAGGCTTGTAGTTCTCCCTTGTTAGTCGGAGTGGGGGCGTCTTTGATTGCGCGGATTTTTCCTTCTGTCGGGTGAATGCCATCGCCATCAATTAGGTATCCCAGGAATTCGATTTTCTCTGTGATTAATGTGCATTTGTCTTTTTTAACTTTGAGACCTGTTTCAGCGAATTTGGTGAGAACTTTTCTTAGACGGTCTCGCAGTTGCACTTTGTCTTTAGCTGCGATCAGGACATCGTCAAAGTATGGAATGACTCCCGGTATTCCCTGGAGGAGGCGTTCCATTAAGCATTGGAAAATGCCTGGTGCCACACTAACGCCGAATTGGAGGCGGTTACATTTAAAAGCGCCCCGGTGTGTGACAATTGTTTGGGCTTCTGCTGTTTTTGCATCTACAGGCAGTTGTTGGTATGCCTGGGCCAAATCGAGTTTAGCGAAGATTTTTCCGCCTTTGATAGAATGTAACAAGTGTTGGACGACTGGAACGGGGTATGCACTCTGTTGTAATGCGTGGTTAAGGGTTGTCTTGTAGTCCCCACAGATACGAATCGACCCATCCGCTTTGATAGGGGTGACTATGGGGGTCTCCCATTTAGTGTGGTCAACTGGTTCGAGGACTCCTTGCTTAATTAATTTATCTAGTTGTTCCTCTATTTTTGGTTTTAAAGCGAAGGGAACACGCCTTGCCTTTAGTCTAATTGAGGCTACCTTAGGGTCTAGGTTAAAAGATATCGGGTTACCCCGGTACTTGCCTAATTCGCCGCTGAACAGGTCCTGGAATTCTTGGATAAGGTCTGCTTCCCAGTCTGCGTCTGAGATGTGGTTGATGCCGGTCATCCCAATTCCAAGCGGTTCGAACCATTCCAATCCTAAAAGGCTTGGTCTGTTCCGGTCAACGATTGTTAGTGGTAGAATTTCGGTGTGATTTTTGAAAGTGACCTGGAAGTGCCCAACGCCCACGACAGGAATTTTGTTACCTTGGTAGTCTTTTAGTGTTAAGTTTTGCATTTCAAGTTCGCTTCATTGGATGTCTGGAATCAAATTTTTGATAGTGTCCCACGAGACCATAGAGAGAAATGATCCCGAGTCCACCTCCATTTCACAGTCTTGTTCCTCAATTCTTACTTGAACGTGGACCTTCCTTACATTTTTTGTATTTGAGTGTCCAATTATAACTGTTTGGTGTGTTTCTTCTTTCCTGTAATTTGATTCTTTGTATCTCCTTTGTCTTCCCTCTTGGCTCCAACGGCTGCTTGTCTTTCTCTCTTTCTCTCTCTCTCTTTCTCTTGGGGGAGGGCTTCCTTTTCACCTCGGGCTATAGCTCGATCTGGATCTGCATACCTTTGCGATGTGCCCTTTCTTCTCGCATTTCCTGCATATCGCGTCGATGAAACGGCACTCTGACCTGGGGTGATTTCCTCCACAGTGGTTACATTCAAAATCGAACCTTCTGTTTGCCCGCTCTTTTTTCCCTCTACCTGTCTTCAGGTGGCATACATTGTCTTCCTCGCTACTGGTCTCAGTTTCCAGATCTTCATGGTGTGTTGTGGTCTTCTCTCGATCCCCCTCTGGTTTGGGTGATTCTCTGGTGTTGTAGTTTGCAGCTTTGTTAATCTTTTTCATTTTTGCCGCTGATTTCTGGATGGCTACGGCTGCGGTGGCTTCTTCCATGGCTTCCTTCACTGTTATTTTGGGCCGGTTTAACAATCGGCTCTGTAGTACTGGATCTTTTAGCCCTAGCACGATTCGGTCTCTTAGGGCTTCGTCGAAATCCGAGAATTCGCACTCACCCCCGATGTCTCTCAGGACTGCCACGAAATCGGCGATAGATTCATCTTCTTTCTGATTCCGGAGATAAAACTCGTGGCGCTTAATTAGGCAGGAAACTGTAGGAGCGTAGTGTGCTCGCAGGATCTTTTCCAGCTCGGGCCAGGTTAATGTCTTAACATCGATCGGGGATGCTAGCGCTTTCGCCATGCGGAATTCAGCCTGGCCGCAATGGGTCAGGAAAACCGCTCTCTTCCGATGTTCCAATACGCCGCTCAGGTCGCTGCTCTCCAGGAACATGAGGAATCGGTCTACATACGACTGCCATTCTTCTTTTGCCGGGTTGAATTGTTCAGGCGGGGTGTTGTTTCGAGATATGGTGCCGCTCGATCTCCGCCGCTATCGCACTCACTTAATAGTGCTGTCTCGATCCCACCTTCGTCGCCAGTGTTTTGGCGGCGGAAATAACGAGGCACACACTCTTAAGTGATTTCAGCTCTTCTTTGGTTTATTTCAGATCGGACTCGCTGGAGAGTCGCGGCAGCCTCTCTTTTAAAGGCTCCCCGCGCCTCACCAGCCAATGACAGAAGAAAGATCTCCCGCCGGCTCAACGACCAATGAACGGTGAATATTTTAAATACAAAACAAAGGATATCCCTTGCTTTGGGATTATGATCAATGTTTTATATCCTGAATCTTTAAGTTGGAAAAATAGAAACTACTTTAATCACTTTTAATCAGTGCTTAATTGTCACTGTTGTAAGGTTGCTACACTGAAATTGCAATTACAGGTAAATTTAAAAATCAATTGCAAATAAAATCTTCAGTGAATGATGCTAAAAAGATTAGAAGGATTCATATACATTTATACAAAAGGCAAAGCTTGTCGGCATAATTGTGGCAAAGTGCTACCATCATGAAGATAATTCTGCTGTAATGTGATAGAAAGAACATTATCCAATCTAAGTGAGGCTGGTTAAGAGATGTCAACAATGCAGGAATCTCAAATGGTAACTGTAGCCTTTTATTACTTTTAGAACTCAAAGATATTTGCCTTTGAGGAAGAATTTTGCTCTCTAAATATAAACTGTAAATAATATTTTCTGCTGATAAACCAGGGGTGGGATTCTACTGGTTCAGACTGGTTCAGGCAAACCAGAAGTTAAAGTCACAGCTGGTTCACCAAACTGGTATTTCAACTGACCGGCTCGCCCTGCCCCTCCATCCCGCCCCTCCCAGGAGTCTTCACACAGCCCATTTTCAATGGAGGTAAGTGCATGGTCCATGCAGAAGCTCTGGGAGGGGGGAAAAACAGGCCTTCTGGAAGTCTGGAAATGGGCCTGTTTCCATCTTCTGGAGGGCCTCCAGAGCCCAGGAGAGGCCATTTTCACCCTCCCAGAGGCCTTCGTGGAAAAACCAGAAGTGGCAATAAGGCACACAGCTCTTCTTATTTTCAATCTGACAATAAAGAAGGAAGCTTGTCTCATCTTCATGTGGTCCTGAGTCTTGATTCCTACATTACGCAATTCATAAAAAAAAACAAAAAACCATATCATGCCTGCCAACGAATAACTGATGTTACTCAATGCTTGTGAAACTACAATCTGTGCAAAATGTCAGACAAACCACATGACATAAAACAACAACCATAAAATAGAAGCCTGTCATTTTCTAGAAATTTCTCTTCAACCTTGGGAATATGCTTGATTAATCAATATTTAGCCTATGTTGAAAAACAGCACAAGTAGATATTAATAGTAAATCTACTTTACAACATAGAATAAGTATATATTTTTCCTTTAAGGATATTAAATATAGTAATATGCCAATTGTACCATTAAAGAGAAGTGACTACCAGCAGATATTGTGGAGGTAGAAAGCATGTCTTTTTGGAAGTAACTTATGTTATTACTTGGACTGATCTGTATCTTCAAATGCATAGAACTTTTTTTTTAGCAGGCAATCTATTAGACTATGTACTAAGAAAGGTACATTTTGCACCTCAGGTAAAATATCTTAGCTTGCTATAAAAAACCACCAAATAGGGATATTTAAGCATTCCCATGATCTCTTAAAAACTGCATTAAACAGACACCTAATTCTTCACTTCAAGCTTATGTTTGCAGTATAAACATTAAACCCTACTATAAAAATTACTGAATAATTTTCTGGAATTATTATTAACATAAAGGCTTTCTGTTATTATTGCCAGATGTTCATAATCAGCGATCAGGAAGAAGAGACATAGAAACTTTTCCCTTCAATCACTGAAGAAGGGTTACTGTACTTATGTAGGAAGGAGCAAAAGTATTTGGATGGTGATGATATAGAAGAGACAGAAGGAAATTCCTTTTGAAAGAATGGAGCGGTAAGGGACAGTATTCAGATGAAGTGAATGGATTATGGTTTGCTTATTGTATGGTACATATTTATTTGGAGTAATAACATAAATTTAATGGGATTATTTTTATTTATTAAAAATAGTTGTGGCACAAAACCATCAGATAGGTTGGTGCCATGAGAGCCCATCCTTTGCCTTTGTCAACTAATTTTAACAGGGTTTAATTATTCTTACCTCCTTAGAATTTTTAATTTTTTAAAAAAATAATTTAAAAATTTTAAGTCTAACAATTTATGCTTTGCTGTTTACTGTATAATGTTTTTATATTTTTATGTTTTATTGTATACTGACCAAAGTCCCTCTTTGAGAAAGATGGATGTTTCAGAAATGTGAAAATTTAAAAAATAAAATAACTTATATAAAAAAGTCTTTAATATTCATTTAAAAAGAAAGTTTTAAAAGATTCCTACATGGTGATACAGCAACTGTCAAGGAATAGAATTAGAAACAGGATCCAACAGAATAGAATTAGAAACAGGATCCAACAGAATAGAATTAGAAACAGGATCCAACAGAATGCATAAAAATAAATATAAGAAATATATAAGTTAAGTATATAAGATATATAAGTTAAGTATTAAATAATTCTGTTCTAATGAGGCGTTCAACTATTTGTTTGAACCAGATTTCCTTTCTGATTTCCTTTTACTTGGACTTCAAATCCAAATCCTTGGAGTTAAAGAAGAATGGCCCTAGCTTTCTCTTCTCTTCCTTGACATACTACTTGTTTTCCCAGAAATCTTGCTGCAATTCTACAAAAGTATCTTTTTTCACAAAGAAGGAGAAGTTGAGATGAATTGCAAAAGCCTATGACAGAAAAGTATGGAGTAGGCCTAAGTATGGGAATATGAGGCTTAACTAGAGGTGGTATTCAGCAGGTTCTGACCAGTTCTGGAGAATCAGTAGTGGAAATTTTGAGTAGTTCAGAGAACAGGTGGTAACTTCCCCCAGGAGTGGAGAGGGAATGTGTTAGTGTTCCAGCAACACTCCATTCCACCCAATGACTCCGAGACAGACATCTTTTGAAGGTTCCTTTTATTTTGGATAATAAACTGGCACAACTGTGGAATCCTGAATCTGAAAGTTCTGGGCTTCCTTACAATAAGTAAAAACTACAAAATCCATCCCCTGCACCCATCATCATATCAAATGCCCCAATCACCATCCGTCCCAACTTAAGACTTCTCCGTTATGTGCAACATAACCTGACCTTGAAAAAAATGTTATTATGTCTAACTAGATATACTCCAATATATTCCCCCTCCCACGTTCCCAGGCTGAGATGTGGCAGCGTGGGAGGATCTGATCTCAACGGGTCTTCAAAAGCTGACAGAATGGAGATTTTACAGTATCCTTCCCCTGCCACGCCTACCAAGCCACACCCAACAAACTATGCCACACCCACCAAGCCATGCCATGCCCACCAAGCCACGCCCACAGAACCGGTAGTAAAAAAAATTTGAATCCCACCACTGGGCTTAACATCCACATTTCACAATAGGACTGGTTTAATTTCTTAATATTTTTATTGTATTTATTTATCATCTCCCAGTCTCTCAATTAGTAGATTGTCACTATTACTACTACTATTGTTACTACTATTTAGATCTCTTAATATCTAATTGACATTAAGAGACTGAGTGGTAAGACTAGATAATACTGCTATGTATGACAGCATATGATTCCACTCCAGAATTTACTGGGTAGTCCTGGTCCAGGTCCCTCAGTTAAGAAATGTCATCTTCTCTGTCCTCTGTGCCCCATGGAGCAGCTTTTGGCCTTCTCTAAGGTATTAAAGACCTGATTGCTCCTTTAGATATTTGGATGAGATAAACAACAAGCCCTTATTGTTAAATAGCTTGGATATTGTTTTTATATTGATTGTAAAGTAATCTGATCTTAAATCTTCTTGGCATGGATTATACTGATTGTTTCTAATTGTATTTTATTAATTGTGTTATTTTGTTGTTCTTGACTTTCAAATTCTTTTCATCTTTCATCTTACCAATTTTAGATGGATAGCCATCTCAATATAAATTGTTCAAATATGTAAACAAACACAGAAATAAATACATAGAAATATGACATACTGGGAAAGAAATATTTAATATTTTGTTTGCACTAGGAAAGGCTCTAACACTGATTTTACACAATAAAGAAGACAGTAGTGAATGAAATAAAAGAAATATTCAGGCAGGTTTCCTGCTTAGATACTAACCTACTTTACAGATATAAGTGCAAGAAACAATTGTCCATGTATGGATCCTGGAATAACTAACACTAGGACCCTCTGTGTAGACAGCACTCATTACACCTCAAAGGGGCAGGACTAAAAATAAATAAAGATAAAACTAAGATTTTAGTTAAGAACATAACAGTAAAACAAAGGAAAGAATTGATGGACAGATTAAACACAAACAAGGTAAAATACCTAGGAATACAACTGACAGCAAGATGTGGAACATTAAACGAAGCTAACTACTACAAACTTAAACAACAGATTGTGACAGACTTGGAAAAATGGAAAAACCTACAACTATCTCTAACAGGGAGAATATCCACAATCAAAATGAATATACTACCAAGGATATTATATTTATTCTAGACTATTTCAATTAAACTAGGGAAAAACTTTGAGGACTTAAATAAAATAATGTTGATATATATTTGTCAGGGAAAGAAGACAAGAATTAAACTTAAATTGTTACAGGATGCTAGAACAAGGGGAGGTTTTGGATTACCCAATTGAGAACTATATTACCAGGCTGTAACATTGATGTGGGTGAAAGAATGGATTGTTCTGAGAAATGCTAGACTGTTAACACTGGAAGGCCATGGCATACAATTGGGGTGGCAAGCATTTTTATGGTATAAGGAAAGTAAGCGCACAAGTATTTTAGGAGACATTTACATTCAAGATGCCTTGTTATTAACTTGGGAGAAAATAAGGAAACAACACTATTTGAAAATACCAGTCTGGTTATCAACGATAGAGGCATTTGCGTATCCAATTATTTTTAAAATAGAACACGTTGTTAGATATAGTGAAATTTTAAATGAAAAGCGTGAACTCAAAACAAAGCAAGAACTAGATGAACAAGGGATAAATATGAACTGGTATTCATATGTGCAAATACATTCTAGATATGAGAAAGACAGTAAGACAGAAGGGTTTTATAAAGAATTTACTGAATTAGATAAAATCTTAACAGGTACTGATGACAGGATGATTAAAAAATTATATGTTATTTATTGGGAGTGAAATTAGAAGAACAAGTTAAAGAAACCATGATTGCATGGGCGGAAAATTTTGTATACAGGATAGATCTAGAAAAATTGCAGAAATTATGGACTAGAAATTATAAATTAACAATATCAACAGCATATAAAGAAAACTTACATAAGATGTTTTACAGGTGGCACCTACCCCTGGCAAGACTAGCAAAGATGTTTAAGAATAAATCGGCAAAGTGCTAGATATGTCATCAGATATCTGGATCATATTACCATAAGTGGTGGACATATGCGGAAGCTAAAAGATATTGGAGTAAAATATGCACATGGTTGGAAAAAATGACAAAACAGCATACAGTTCTAAAACCAGAGACATTTTTATTGGGAATCGTACCTGATGGTTATAACAGAGAATTGACATATTTGATTATTAATGTTTTAACTGCAGCTAGAATTGTATTTGAAAATGAGAAAATTCCTATAGAGGAGGAGATGATTAAGAAAATAATGGAATGTGCAGAAATGATAGATTAATATTAGCAATTAGAGACCAAGAAGAAAAATAATACTTTAAGATATGGGATTTATTTTACCAATGGTTAGATAGAAAAATAGGAAATTGAAGTATAATACAATAGCAATGATATCTTATAATTGATTATTATGGAATGAATAATAATATGAATTAAAATTAGTAAAAACTGAGATTGGCTCTAAAGGATTATGTGGATTTGAAATTAAAGTCTAATGATGATGTAATAATAATATAATGTGACATGGAAAGTTGACTAATGTAATATGAATGTAAACTTAAATCTAAGAGGAAAAGACTATAGATATTGTGCACAAGAAATATGTACCAAACGATACACTGTATAATTGAAAGAGGTTTTATTTGTTGTTATATGTTTATGTTTGTCTATGTTTGTTGTTAAAAATAAAAAATATTTTTATAAAAAAAATACACCTCAAAGGTAGGCAGCACTTGGGAAATGCCATATTCCAACTCATCCCATTGATTCTGAGTTACAGAAGGTATGTATAAATAGATAGCTGTTAAAAAGGAAAGAATTTGGCCTTTGTCTGAGCTTGAGGGAAAATCTTGAATTCTCTTGGGTCCTCACAAGCCCTGCTGTTTCTTTGTAGAAAAATCAGAAACAGAAAACACACGGTGTTTTTTGTCTTCTTACTGTTGGCATATCTATGTCATGCCAGTTTCTGTGGCTTATTTTGATTCATATTGGGAGTATTTTCATATTATCCTTCAACCATACTCTTTAATGGAAGCTCTATATATTGTTTCAACATAGCTGGTTTTCTGGCTGTCTAGTACCAATGTCTCCAGCTCCTGAATCTGAATGATTAATTTATTGAGTTTGATTCTAGACTAGTTAGAGATTGCTATGAGTTGATCCTGTCTTTACTAACTCTGACCAAGGCTCTTAGCTTTTGGACAGGATACAAGTCAGCTGAAAGCCAAAGCAACATAAAAACTCTCTCAATACATTTAATGAATAGCCAGATGGTAATTAGAGAAGCTTCTAACAAAACATTTTTATCTTGACTTGTAATGAAAATATGGCTTTGTCACAATTTTATCTAGCCTTCATAAACTTTAGTTCAAAAGATTGGAATAAAGTGACCAATATCAGTGAGCTGAACGCATTTAAACCAAATAGGCAACAAATTAAATTTCTTACTTATAACTCCTACATATATCAGTTATTATACTTCCCCAAATTTGGAAGCTTCCATTTTTGGAAAAAGTCTGAGGAAAATAATTGTTGAATAGTTCCCCCTTACTTGTTCAAATTTCATAATAATCTTCCCTAAAAGATACACTGAAATAAGATGTAGATTTAATAATAATTACAGTACATCAATTTCTGCTTTTGATAGATTGGACAAAAGGAAAAAATAGTCCAAAATATCAAAAACAGTATTGTAAAAGACAGAATAGGCATACAAATCAAAGGTCTAAAAGTTATGTTGAGTATAGCTATGATGCAAAATCTTCCATTTTAACTTCCTCAGTCAGAGCTGATGGACACTATGGAGCCCTTTTTAGAATCTAGGCTCCTGCTCAAAGAGCAGGTGGCATGCATTGCCGGGGGAGACTTGGCACAGGTTTGTCTTGTGCACTAGTTGTGCCTATTCATGGATGGTGAAGCCTTGCTCAAGGTGGCTCATGCCCTAATTACTTCCAGTTTGGATTATTGTAGCATGGTCTACATAAGGCTACTCTTAAATTATACTTGGAAGCTGAAGAATATAATGGCACAGACAATTTTTAGTGTCATTTATTACCCTGTGTAATACTAGTGTTCTGACAGCTGCATTGTTTCCCAGCCAGTGTGATTCTTTCTTTGTTTTTCTCCTATTGCTTTTGTTTGTCTGACAAAATCCAACAAAGATAGTATGCTACATCCCTTCCATCCAAAAACATGTTATCTCATTGATTCTGGAGTTATACCTTTTTAGCTGCATTTGTCTTATGAACAGCATCTCCCCAGATATTTGAATAACCTGCCCCTTTCATAAGATACTGAACACCTAGTTGTTTCCCCAGGCATTTGCGTCAGGACATTAGTAGACCATTGATGCCATTGATCTGTCGTTGTTGTTTTTGGGGGAGGAGGGGGGAGGGGGGGGTCATTGTTTTATCCTTGGCCATAAAGAATTGTATGTTTTAGTTTCATGCTTTTAATCATTGTACATTTTCCAAGGTCATCTGTGTGAGATGGATGGCCATATAAAATAAATACATAAATGAATAAAGTGTCTTTGTGTATCACACACTTGGATGAGCCCAGACTTTTAGCCATGGTTGGTAGAGGAGTGTTGGGAGCATACTCAGGGGACATTCTGGAGTCATGAGAAAGGACTATAGTAGAGTAAGATTTTCTGTGGGTATAATAAGAGAAATTATTTCCAACTTTCCTACTATATGCAAAGAGTGACAGAAAATTGCTTTCATGTTTAAATCAGTTTTATATGGTCAGTATTACAAGAAAGGCTTATAAATATGATACTGTAAAGTTCCCATGGGAACTTTTCATGTTGGAGTTAGGGTACTGGAAGATGTGATGGAAGAAAACAATCACTCGATATAATATGCATCTTCAGGGGATGAATTTCTCAGAGGATATCTCATTGTTCATGCAACACATATACAAAAAGAATGCTCAGACAAATTGTGGGAAATATTTCCCGTAGAAGACTAATGGAGACATTATGGTTTTGAACTTGGAAATAAATTTCCAGTATTTCATTATATTCTGAGATACAAATGTATCAGACACAAGCAAACCATCCTTTTACACTGGACTGGCCATCAAGATAATTAAGGGCAGAATAAATAGCTGTAACATAAATGATGGGTCTGGGAGAGAGCAAGAAAGGATGATTTCAAGAAGAATAACTTGTATCTTTGACCAAGCCTCTGGGGTTTCTCCACTTTATTACTTGTGTCTGAAAGAAGAGTGAAAGAGTCTTCTTCATTAAAGTACCTGCCAAATGGAGAATGAAATCTATTGTCCAAAGGGATGCCAAGGGAAATGATAAGTGTTGGGTATGTGATTCAGGCTGGGTCTTTTTACAAATGCATTAGCAGGGATGTCTTGTTTTTTCCCTGCTGCTTCATCTGATTTTTAGGCTTTCTTTTATGTTGCTTTGTTAGTGAAGATTTCTCTCAGTAGCTCCATTTCCAGGATATATTTGGGGAATGTATGTGGTACCATGGAAAATTTCAGCTTGTTCCAAAATGAATTGAGCTATTACTTCAGGATCGAGTTGGTATCAACTTCAGCTAAAATTTAAGAAAGCATATATGTGTATGTATGTTTGTGTACTCATCAAAAACATATTTTATTTTTGTCTCCTTGTTGGGACAGCCTTGTAAAATAGGATGATTTTTCTTATGTTCTAACATAACCTTTGGAAAGAGATATTTCTTAAGTTTGACGTGGTGTCATTGCGCCTGGTATAAATAAATACTTCTTAAACTTAAAGGTGTCATCCCTTGGTGGGAATCCAATTTGACATCAGTGTCTCATTTCTGGCAGGGGTGGACAGTACATTCCAAAGTAAGATAAACTCATCATCCTTGTCCTTAATAAAAACAATAATGGATCAGAGATTTATCTAACCCAGGTAGAAATCTCCATTGGATGGAATTTCAGTGCAGAACTAACTGGAAATGTGTTGCATATTTGGTGGGTTGGTTTACATGTTGTCACATTTTTGGCTTTTCCTGATTAGCAGAAGGGACATAATTAATGTATTGATGATTATTTGGTTTTTTTTCTTGTATAACTGTTTTTTTATTGTATAGAAGTCTCATAATCAGTAATAAAATTAAAACATTTTTAAAAGAGCCCAAGCAGAACATATCCCTGTATATCCAGAAGGAAACCTTAGAGCTTCACTTAGCTGTAGACTCACATTACCCAAGGCTGATGAAAAAACCAGATCTTCATGGATTTTTCAAAGCCAGGAAGATAAGGGCCTACTTGACCTCAAGGTTCTTTATCTTATTGTACTCTGATATTCTTGAATGTTCCTTGATTGCTTTCTCATGTCATGGTACTATGTTGCTTTTTTACACTGTCTTAGAATAAAGCCTTAAATACCAATACTGAAGTACTTTAGTATCATTACTTTGTGAATCCAAAGAAGCTCCTGTGTGACCCAATCTTGTTGGGCTGGGATCAGAGCAGTACATTATTCTTCACTGAACTGTTATCACTCATATTATAGCAGGTAGTGGAGAAATGATGAAGTAGGCAATAAGTGTAAGGAAAGGGATGAATTTGTATCTCTGGATATATCCTAGAAAGATATTGACAACAATCATAAACCATACAAGTTACACTTCTTCATTTCTTATAAATTACTTACATTAAATATGAAACATTCAGAGCTTTTATTAGTTAAAATTGATGATTTAGATCACTTTAATTAAAAATAATTAGTTCACAATTCCCATGTTCTGTTAGTTAGCAATGCTGTCAGAGTCACTATTTCACACTATGCTACTGTTTGTCCAGAACTGAGGATTAATTTGTTCACTTCCGGGAGATGCTGACAAATAAGATGACATTGGCCATCTGAAAGCTAATAATCCCCCATTGCTTCTGTATGTTGGCAGCATTTATAATAGGTCCACTGATCACGGGAACCTTTGGACTTGCAGCTGTTCAGACTTGCTTGCAGAGTGATTTGTTTTGTTATGAGTCATTACTTATTATTTCAGCTCTGCTAGTTTAGTAGCGTTTAACACACAACAACTAAGGGTTGTTTTGTAGGCACACCAATAATTTTAATGTACAATCTACAGTCAATCTACCATCTACCAACTCCAGTCATCCTTGTTTCCTTTTTCCTCTTCACTTAAATATTTTCTTCAATTAAACATAATTATTTTATTTTTTAACAAAATATCTTTTGCATTGAATGTGATGCTATGTATTTCTATGTTTACAAAATGTATTACTGATACATAAACAAGCACTGCTTAGTTAATAAAACTGTGAGATCTATAATATCAAGGAATGTTTTCCCAATCTTCCCAAAAGAGGAAAAGTGTAATTTCTTTCCTATAGCATAGAGTTAACAGTTTATTTAAATTGATATCAGAATTAAAACCAGGTCCAAACTTCTCCATAAAGACTCTTAAAAACATTATCCTGTCCTGATTATTGGATCTTACCTACTTCCTGAAAATTTTTGCAATGATTTGGAAAAGGCATTTCTGGAGACTTTGATTCATGAATATTCATTTTCATTTCATTTATTAGTTTTCTATACCGCCCCTCTCCCTTCCAGGACTCGGGGCGGTGTACAGCAAAGTTAAAAAAAATGATATAAATACAATATTTAAAAAACAATTAAAAAGATTAAATATAGTGGCTCCATATAAAATTCAATAAAAAATATAAAAGATTAAAACCCATTAAAACCAAATTAACCCTATAAAACTCTAGGCCAGACCGGCTTGGTGAAATAAGTATGTTTTCAACGTGCGCTGGAAGGCCAACAGGTCAGGGATGGTCCTCATCTCCGGGGGCAGCTCATTCCAGAGGAAGGGTGCCCCCAAGGAAAAGGACTGTACCCTTGGGGTCGCCAGCTGTGCAGCTGGCGGCACCCCAAGGAGGCCCACCCTATGGGAACACACTGGGTGACGGGAGATCGATGAAGGCAATAGGCGGTCCCGTAAGTACCCAGGTCCCAAGCCATGAAGTGCTTTAAAGGTCATCACCAATACCTTGAATCGCACCTGGAAGGCTACTGGGAGCCAATGCAGCTCACGCAAGAGTGGCGTAACATGGGAGCTCCGAGGAGCCCCCAAAACCACCCGCGCAGCTGCATTCTGCACCAACTGGAGCCTCTGGGTGTTCTTCAAGGGGAGCCCCATGTAGAGAACATTGGCATAGTCCAGACGGGAGATAATGAGGGCGGATGTGACCATGCAAAGGGCATCCTGATCCAGAAAGGGCCGCAACTGATAGATCCTGCGGACCTGACAAAAAGCCCCCCTGGCGACAGCTGCTATATGATCTTCTAACGACAGCCACACGTCCAGGAGGACACCCAGATTGTGCGCCCTCTCCGTGGGGGCAAGAATTCCCCCCCCCACAGCCAGCGATGGAACTAACTGGCTGTATTGGGGCGCCGGAAAGCACAGCCACTCGGTTTTGGCCGGGTTGAGCTGAAGCCTGTTTCGCCCCATCCAACCCCGCACAGCCTCCAGGTACTGGGTCATCACTTCCATGGCTTCATTGGGGTGGCCTGGGGTGGAAATGTACAGCTGAGTATCATCAGCGTACTGATGAAACTCCACCCCAAAGCCACGGATGATCCCGCCCAGCGGCTTCATATAAATGTTGAACAGAAGGAGCACCGACCCCTGAGGAACCCCACAACTCAGGGGTCTCGAGGTCGATCTCTGCCCCCCGCCAACACAAATTGCAAACAGTCGGAGAGGAAGGAGGAGAACCACCACAAAACAGTGCCTCCCACCCTCAACCTCCCCCCAACCACCGCAATAAGATACTGTGGTCAACAGTATCAAAAGCCACCAAGAGATCTAATAGGACCAGGACAGAGGAAAAACCTCTGTCCCAGACCCTCCAGAGATCATCCACCAATGCGACCAAAGCCCTCTCCGTGCTGTACTCAGGCCTGAAGCCATATTGGCGTGGATCTAAATAGACAGCTTCATCCAGGTGCCAGGGAAGCTGTCATGCCACCACACTCTCAACAGCCTTTGCCACAAAGCGAAAGTTGGAGACCGGACGATAGTTAGATAACAGAGTTGGGTCCAGGGATGGTTTCTTGAGGAGGGGTCTCACCACCTCTTTCAAGGCAGCAGGTAGAAACCCCTCACTTAAGGAAGCGTTAATAATACCCTGGAACCAACCTCGTGTCACCTTCCGAGTGGCCAATACCAGCCAGGAGGGGCACGGATCCAGTAAACATGTAGTAGCATTAAGCCCCCCCAGCATCCTGTCCACATCCTCAGGGGAAACAGGATCAAACTGCCCCCAGACGACCTCCCCGAGTTCTGCCCCCGATCCCCCGTTCGGAGTCACCCAGTCAGAGTCCAACCCATCCTGGATCTGAGTGATTTTGTCCATCAGAAAAATTTGAAAAGTCCTCAGCTCGCCTCTGTAGAAGTTCCTCCTGTGCTCCCACTTCTAAGAGGGAACAGGTCACCCTAAAGAGGGCGGCTGGGCGATTTCCTGTGGACGCAATAAGGGCGGAAAAGTGAGAATGCTTTGCCGTCCTTATTGCCACTAAATAGGTCCTAATATAGGACTGCAATAGTGTTCGGTCAGGTCCGGAGCGGGTGGCCCTCCAACCGCTCTCTAGGCATCTTTTCCAATGCTTCATCTCCCTCATCTCCTCAGAGAACCATGGAGCCGAGTGAGATCGGCATCGGGTCAGAGGCCGCAAGGGCACAACCCAGTCAAGGGCCCCAGCTGCCGCCCTATCCCAGGCGGTCACCAGGTCCTCAACCGAATCATGTGCTCGAACACCGGGAAACGGCCCAAGCTCCATCAGGCACCTGGGGCGGAACCATCGTGTCAGTTCCGCCTCCCTGCGACGAGGGCGTGCGGCTTGGAAGTCTAGCCTAAGGAGCGAATGATCAGACCATGACAGGGGTTCAATGACTATATCCCCTATATCTAGATCATCCTGCCACTGTCCAGAGACAAAAACCAGATCCAAGATGTGACCTCCAGTATGAGTGGGGTCCCTAATTAGTTGGGTCAGGCCCAAGGCTGCCATGGAAGCCAAGAACTCCTGGGCAACCCCCGGGGTCCTGCCAGCTGAAGGCAAGTTGAAATGCCCCATGACCATCATCCTGGGGGTCCCAACCGCCAAGCTAGCTATGACCTCGAGGAGCTCAGGCAGGGCGGATTCATATAGCAGGGAGCCAGGTATGTGATCAATAGGCCCATCTAAATCCCAGAACCACACTTTACAAAGAGGGATTCACATCCTGTCGTCTGAGGGACAGTGGATTCCCTAGGAGCTAGATCCTCCCGAATAACCACCGCAACCTCCTCACCCCTCCCCTGGGCCCTCGGTTGATGAAAAACTCGGAACCCAGCTGGGCACATCTCCACCAGGGGAACACCCCCCTCCTGCCCAGCCAGGTCTCGGTGATGCCCACCAGGTCCGCTCCCCCCTCCGTAATTAGATTGTAAATAAGGTGGGCTTTGTTAACTACAGACCTGGCTTTGCATAACATCAGCCGAAGGCCCGGGGCCGGATCATTCGAGCAAACCAGGGAATGGGAAATGATCTGGGGGCCGGAGCGCGCCACTGCCTGTAAACAGCGGGGGCGAGCTCCCACAACATGATAAGGCCCCCTGTCAACGCCATACCTGCCTCTCCCGCCAATCGTGGCAATAGCCATCCCCTCCCCCTCCCAGGAAGAAACCCCCATCCTTGATCTGACCACCTCCAATCCCAAAACCTCCCGGTCATGCGTGACCCCCAGTCTGGCCCTTTTCTCAGTCGGGTTGTCCCCCAAACCCAACCTAGTCACTCTCCCTAACCCCAATAAAAATTTGGAAATAAAAGTACGTAGTTGGGCATGCTTCCCTCAGCTGTGCCACCTCTCAGGATCCCAGGATCCGTCAACAAGGAATGCCACAGAGAGGTTGGAGGGCTACCTCAAAGAAAGGGGGACATTCCTGAGTGCCCACAAGTCCGCCACCGAATAAATGACCCGCCGGGTCAAACGGAGTCCAGGCAGTGATGCTGTTGATAATTGGCAATGGGGTAAAGGGAGGGAAGACCCAACTTGGGACCGATCCAGCCAGATATTCCAGCAAGTCGTAACCTTCGTGCTCGCCTTCTCGTTGCCGTCGTGGATGGGTATGGGATCGGGGGGGCAGTATGCTCGTTCCAGGTATTCCAGATGTTACAACTGACACCAAAGTTCGGGCCCCCGTCACCGGGGCCAGCGCCGTCCTCAAGCCAGGTATTCTCACCGCTGGGCCAGACGAACCAGGCCAGGTCGCCACCATTGACGTCGTTCATTTATCTTACAACATTCTCCAGATCCCAAATAACAGATTTCAGCACATTACAATTTCAATATGCCAAATAATTGGGGGGAAAGTGTTATGCACTGTCCTTTCGTAATATGAGTTTTATTGCTTGAGTATAATGCCAGGCTACCAGTTACATAGAATGTTGTATAGTATGTAGACTGTTCCTATGGGTTGATTTTCAATAAAAAAACAAACAAACACAGAAATATCTTCACATATTCTGTCCTAATCAGTTATGAAATGCTGAGATTATAGTTTAACTGATTAAGTCTGATCTCAAAAAAATTGAAGCAAAAAAAGGAAAGAAGGGAAAAAGGGACAGAATAAATAAGACCAAGTATAGATAAGATCATGGAATTGCATGAGGAAGACTTGAATGAGGAACGAGGGAGACTTGATTCACATGTATCCTTTCTCATGGAAATTAATTGGCACTACGTTGACCTAAATAGCAGCCAAGTTGTATTCCAGTCTAACAGCAATTAGCTCTCACATACACAGTTCTTACCCAGATTTCAGGTTTTTTGCTTGCAATTTATAAGTCAAGTAAAACAATCACAAAATTGAGAAGGCAAGAAATAATGTGCTGTCTGCCCATAAATCCTAGCTAAATTACTGTAATGTCCAAATTTTATTTTTATTTTATTTATTTTATTTACATTTATATGCCCCCCTTCTCTGGAGACTCAGGGAGGCTTACAGTCTTTAGAGAACCATGCTAAGTGCTCGGCAATAGCCTTCATTCCATTGCATATGCCTGCTTATTACTAGGGTTTTTTGGCCCCTCCAAGCAGCATTTTTACAAAGTCAGCTTATTGTCCCCAACAATCTTGGGTCCTCAATTTACCTACCCCGAGAGGATGGAAGGCTGAGTCAACCTTGAGCCTGGTGGGATTTGAACCTGCACTAATTGCCGGCAATTAAGCTAAGTGCTAGATGATTAACAGCCTGCACCACCAAGGGAGATTAATAAAAATTTGGAACAGGTCTCTGTTGTAAAAATAAGTCTAATTTATACATAAATTACACCCTGTCATCCATTTTTGGAGAATCAATCTCTTTTCCTTGCTTAAAACACTTGCTTAAAATATGAATTGAAAGGAAAGAAAGAAATACTAGCATCTCAGTAAATTCCAATACAGTTTTTTTATATTGTACATTTTTTGTTTTTTATTTATTCTTGTTCACTGCATAGAGCCAGAATGGCGAACCTATGGCACATGTTCTGGAAGTGGCATGCAGAACCATTTCTGCCAGCATGCGAACCATCGCCTGGAACTGATCCATTGCACATGCGTGCGCACCTCCCGCCAGCTAGCTGATTGTTGGGTATCTGCCGCGTGTGCACAAGGAGTGTGTGGTGTGTCCAGGGGGGGTCGCACATGTATGTGCAAATGCATGCAGTACATGTGGAAGGGTCGTGCGCATGTGCAGAGGGTGAGGTTGTCATGCATGCATTGTGTTATGGGTGCAGGCATGCATGCATGCATGTGGGCACACACTTTCAGCATGCGATGATGAAAAGGTTAGCCATCACTGGCCTAGAGTCATATTTGGTGAGATGGGCAGCTATATAAATGTGATTGATAAACAGATAGATACATAGATAAATCCCAACTGAGAGAACATTTACTTATTGGCCCTGTTCTAAGAATCCACTTAGCTGGTTGTCACCTATAAACCCTCCATGACAGTCATATAAATCTTTTTTTTTTAAAAAAAGAAGCTTACACTGATTCTCCAACTCTTTCCTTTATACTGTAAATCTGCAAAATCAGTCTCTTGATAGGCTATTCCCACAAGTCTCTTGATAGGCTATTCCCTTCTGTGAAAATTAGGCCCATTCAGGGAGAAATATAACCTCCTATGGGCTGTCCTTCTATGAGAGGGGGAGAGGGAGGAGAGAAGGGCTGTGGGTGCCCACACTGTATTGGTGATTTGGTTTTATCTGTCTTGATGTCTTTACAATGTCATTTGAGAGCATATAGCCAATCACCCCTCATCATCTCTTCTTAGGCTTGACTCCTGTGCCACTACCCCCCACCACAGGGAGGCAGAACCGAGAAGACGGTTCTGCCCCAGGCGCCTGATGGATCCTGAATGGTTCCAGTCAGAGGTTGGGCCATTTCCTGAGACTCTGGCTCACAGCTCGGCTGAAGACTTAGTGGCCACCTGGGATAGGTTGGCCGCCGAGGCTCTCGACCGAGTTGTGCCTTTGCGACCTCTGACTTGGCACAGATCCCATCCAGCTCCGTGGTTTACGGAGGAGCTGAAGGAGATGAAGTGCCAGAAAAGACGTCTGGAAGGCGCCTGGAGGGCCAGTCGCACGAATCTGACTGGATACAGATGAGGTCCTATATTAGGACCTACCTAGTGGAGATAGAAGTGGCAAAGCGTTTGCACTTCTCCAACCTTATTGTGTCGGCAGAAAATCAGCCTGCCGCCCTGTTTAGAGTGACCCACTCCCTGCTTGAGCCGAGAGCGCAGGAGGACCTCTTGCAGGGCAGGACAGAGGAGTTTTCCCAATTTCTGCATGATAAAATCACTCAGATTCGGGACGAGCTGGACTCCAGTTGGGTGGTCCAGGGGAGGGTGGCCAGGGCAAGTCTTGAGATGGTTACCTGGGAGGAGTTCGATCCTGTGACCGCCGAAGGCGTGGACAGGTTGCTGGGGTGGCTAAACGCCACTACATGTTTGTTCGACCCGTGCCCCTCCTGGTTGGTTTCTGCTTCTGGTGAGGTGACATGAGGCTGACTCCAGGGGATTGTCAACGCTTTATTGGGGGAAGGGTTGCTCCCTGCCACCCTGAAAATGGCGGTGGTGTGGCCTCTCCTCAAGAAGCCTGCCCTGGACCCAGCACTTTTGAATAACTATCGTCCAGTCTCCAACCTCCCCTTTGTGGCGAAGGTTGTGGAGAGTGTGGTAGCGTTTCAGCTCCCTCAGTACCTGGAGGAAGCGACATATTTAGATCCCTTCCAATCGGGCTTCAGGCCCGGGCACAGCATTGGTCGTGTTGGTTGATGATCTCTGGAGGGCCCGTGACAGAGGTTACTCCTCTGTCCTGGTCCTATTAGATCTCTTGGTGGCTTTTGATACTATCGACCATAGTATCTTATTGCAGCAGTTGGAGGGGTTGAGAATTGGAGGTACTGTCTTGCGGTGGTTCTCCTCCTTCCTCTCTGACCGCTTGCAATTTGTGTTGATGGGGGGAGGGAGAGATCTAACTCTAGGCCCCTCATTTGTGGGGTGCCTCAGGGGTCGGTCCTCTCCCCTCTCTTGTTCAACATTTATGTGAAGCCACTGGGGCAGATCATCTGTGGTTTTGGGGTAAAATGTCATCTTTATGCGGATGACACTCAGCTCTACATCTCTACCCCAAACCACCCCAATGATACTGTGGAGGTTATGTCCCTGGTGCCTGGAGGCCGTGCGGAATTGGATGGGCGGGAACAGGCTTTGATTCAACCCTTCCAAGACCGAGTGGCTGTGGTTTTCGGCATCCCGATATAGACAGCTGACTCCGTCGCTGGCTATTGGGGGTGAGATCTTAGCCCCCACAGAGAGGGCTCGCAATCTAGGTGTCCTCCTGGATGCATGGCTGTCATTGGGAGATCATATTACGGCCGTCTCCAGGGGGGCTTTTCATCAGGTTCGCCTGATGCGCCAGTTGCGGCCCTTTCTTGATTGGGATGCCTTACGCACGGTCACTCATGCCCTGGTCACCTCCCGCCTGGATTACTGTAATGCCCTCTACATGGGGCTCCCTGTGGGGAGCATCCGGAGGTTGCAACTGGTACAAAATGCGGCGGTGCTTATGGCGGTGGTTATGGGGGTGTCTAGAAGCTCTCATGTGACACCTCTCCTGCGCGAGCAGGATTGGTTGCCGGTGGCCTTCCGGGTGCGCTTTAAGGTTCTGGTTTTGACATTTAAAGCACTCCACGGCATCGGACCAGGTTATCTGCAAGACCGCGTTCTGCCAATAGTCTCCCACCATGCGGTGCGCTCCCACAGGGAGGGCCTCCTCCGGGTCCCGACGGCCTCCATGTGCCGCCTGGCAACCCCGAGGAATAGGGCCCTCTCTGTGGGGGCACCTGCTCTCTGGAACGGGCTCCCCCCAGAATTGAGAACGACCACCGACCTGAGAGTGTTCAGGCGTGATTTGAAGACCTGGTTCTTTGAGCAGGCCAGCCTGGGCTGATCTTAAGTTGATTTTAAATTGGGTTTTAATTAGGGTTTTGGTATTGGGGTTTTGGATCTAGAAGCAGCCCATATTTAATTCCGTTTTAACTTTTTTACATGTATTGTTTTAGTTGGCTTTGCACCGCCCTGAGTCCTTCGGGAGAAGGGCGGTATATAAATTGAATGAATGAATGAATGAATGAATAAATAAATAAATAAATAATAAATAAATGATAGCCCATTGACCCATTAAATCTAGTTAAAGAAAGGTATGTTGTATTGGAAAGTACAGTAAAGAAGATCAGTTCTAACAGCAAATGTGGAAGTTTAACTTACATTTAGAAAAAGCCTTGAGAAGCCAATTTTATAGACTGGAATTAGTTGAAGCTCTCTTCTTTCTGGCAAAGAAGGCCAATGAGATGGGGGAAAAGAAACTGCACACCTGCTACTGGTATACTGGCACAGTACCAAATTAGCTTTGGATTCATAGTATATTTTGGCAGGGTGTCTAATTTCCAGTTTACAAAGGCATATAAATGATCTATATGCATTTTAATATTTTTGAGACTTGAAGATTTGACGTCTTTTAAACAGTAATTTATTCATTATTTTATCTTCCATCCATTCTACTTTGGATTGCTCTGCAAAATAGACACCAGAATTTTAATGTAATTATAAACTGTTAAAAGGCAAAAAACAAAGGCTCCAGCCCTTACTACACTTGTTAGGAATAAAGTTCCATTAAATCCAATGAACAAATTTTTCTAGGATTCTCCTGAAAAAGAATTGCATTATTACTTTTACAATTCCAATTTATTGTGATTTAAGTAGTTTAAATTTTCATTTTTCCCTTTTCATAATTCTTGGGTTTCATTTCCCTCTGCCATGCTTAATTGCAAACAACAACAACAACAACAACAACAACAACAACAACAACAACAAAACATCAAACAGAATTCCAATATAACTAATTTCTAATGCTTGTGTGGGCTTTCTAACATCCATGAATCGTGATTGTACTTGTAAATTACAATAAGGGATTGAATGTCTACTCATAATTGACTAACTCTATACACAATGGGAACTCATATATTCATTTCATCTTTAGAATAATTCATGAGGAATTGATAAAAATTCTAATGTACTATAATTGCTTTTAAATCCAGTTTGTTCTCTTTCCCACAGAGACTGAATTTTGTTTAATATCTCTTGATTAGTAATTGCTTTAATAAATCTCTCTCTCCCTCTCTCATTCTCTGTCTCTCTCTCTTTCATAGACAGAAAGACAGACAATTAGATTCCACTTTAATCTACCATTCTGTCTGAAGCCCATTAGCTTCTATTTTCCTTACTTTTAAAATTACCCTGAGATGTTTCTAACAACTACTCAAAAAACATTCCACCAAATCAATGAGATTTATTCCAAGTTAAATATGTATAAGATGATTGATTATGTTTTAAGACTAAGGAGAATTAAAACCTAATTATTTGGGAAGCATTATAGTCAAGAATGCTTTTTAATATAGTAATTTTAATTGCATTTTTGTGCACATAAATACACATTTTTAAAGCTTTGGAAATCATGTCTGTGTCTGCTTCCTTCCCCAAATACTTAATCTGTATCAATTGTTGCTATGAGTGTCATATACAACAGAACCTTTGTCTGGGAATCTTGGTACATCTACCTTTGTTCATGCATAAGTACCAATGTTCAGAAACCGGATAACTGCTGTTTTCTGAAATCATCTTCTTAATTATCTTTGATAGCTATTATATGGTGCTATGATGCTTGCATACATTTTATCCCATTTAATGAAGACACTACCTCTTGAAGAATCTGGTCTGAATATTTTTGCTTTCTGACTTGAGTTGTTTTGTACCAAAAAATAAGCATAGGCCGAAATAAATAAAATAATATGACCATAGGCACGTTTAGTTATCAAACTATAAACAGTTCTTTTATCTTTGATAAACAAATGATGACATTTAATATCTTACTTCACCTAAGTGTTTGGAAATATCTGTGGTCTTTGGGAAAACTCTAAAAGTTCCTTTCGGTGCAAGTGGTATTTAGACCATAGTATTTGAAGTACTAAAAAAATAATCAGAAGTTATTACATAGTATTTGTAACTACTTTGATGCCTCTATTCATATTTCATTTCTTCATTTGCTTACCAAGGAATCCCCTAACTTTAGGACAGTATTTGTATAGAACTATTCTCTATGTTTCCAAGCCAACAAGATTTCAAACTGCAAACAATTTGACTTTAAAATTGTTAAATAAAATGGTTTATTATAACTTTAAAATGGTTAAATAAATCAGAGGAACACATTAAAAGGATTAAAGCCAATTTTAACCAGTGTTAGTATTCAATAAATAATTCCCAATCTAAAAATAAAAAATGAAAGCAGGCATAAATGTCAACAAATGGAATTCCATTTCTTATGTAAATTTTATCGCATTTGTTATTTAAAATTAATTGCATTTTTAATGTAGTTTGGATGGGCTACCATCCCATCTTTAGAAGATAACAAATGTTGACATTCAAGATGAAAAGTCAGTTTCATTGCTTTTTTATCCTGGCTATTTTTGTTATTGCATATAGATGATTGTCCTTAAATCCAGGGAGTTATATTGCAACACGATTTGTTCATTTGCATTATTTTGTGTCCTTGCAGTAAAAGGTTTTCTGTATTCATGAGCAATACCAGATAACAGATAATCAAAGTTGGAAGGGACCTTGTAGGTCATCTAGTCCAACTCCCTTCCCAAGCGGGAGACCCTACACCATTTCTGACAAATGGCAGTCCAATCTCTTCTTGAAAGTCTCAAGTGATGACACTCCCACAACTTCTGAGGGCAAGCTGTTCCATTGGTTGATTGTTCTCACTGTCAGAAAGTTTCTCCTTATTTCCAGGTTAAATCTCTTCTTGTTCAATACCAACTTATCTGCCAGCCTACAGAAGCAAATCATAGGTGGTACTCAGCAGGTTCTGACCAGTTCAGAGAACCGGTAGCAGAAATTTTGAGTAGTTCAGAGAACCAGCAAATACCACCTCTGACTCGTGATTTTACAGTATCCTTCCCCGCCACACTGACCAAGCCACGCCCACAGAACTGGTAGAAAAAATTTTTGAATCCCACCACTGAAGCAAATATTTTAGGAAGGTTTCCAAGAGAGACCTCCTTATCTATAAAGGATGCTAGACAATCTGCCAATCCAGCATAGCAAGTGAAGGGCACATAACTTAAAGCTTTTTAAGTGGCATTTTCAGGTTTCTTCACAGAACAATGTAAATTCTGTATTGGATTATTTTAACTGTGGTAATGGAGTTATAGATATGGGTTATGGGTTAAGGATGGTTGGATACAATATATCTATATGTACAGTCTCTCTCTCTCTCTCTCTTTCTTCTCTCTCCTCTCCCCCTCCCTCCCTCCCTCTCTCCCCCATGTGTCTGTCTTTTTAAATTAGCTGTCAGATATTCAGAGATATGTGTTAAAAATAATGGTCATTTAAATTTTCAATATAAAATTAAATTAAAACAAAGCTAATAGTCACCGGTCACTCCCTGGAGTGGCTCTCCTTGCTCATGAGCCATGCTTGCCAGTATGCCAAAAGTGAAGACTGAGTGGTTTGCAAGAGCATTCCTAGGAGAGATTACTCTTGACAATGAAGTTCATACCAATCAGCCTGCTTGTCCAAAAGAGCAAATAGAAAAGTAAGACTTTGCCTTTCAAATAGCTCATTAAATGAATCGAATCAAACCTAAACCAAGCAGAATAATTTCTGCATTGCTTCAGCACAATTTCTATATAATCTATTTGCCAGACATTTTGGCATTCTGCTATGTTGCTCTTTCCTCTGTCTGCTTTGAAAGCTGTGCAGAAAAAATATTGCAGACATTTATTGAAGCAAACCCTTTGAAACTATCCGAGTGAAACTTTTACTCTTTTAATGTCCTTTAATGGTTATCATTTCTACAATCTTCATTTTATTCTTTTCAAAACTGAAAAAAACAGCTTAAGAGATTCTGATGCTTTCCCATTTAGTTCATAACGAAATCATTTTTTAAAAAAAATATTGAATTGCATCTTATTTTCAACTGAATTAAATTTCATATTCGATATTTTGCTGTTTGAAGATGTCTTATGTACAAGGAACAATACATAATGCCTATGCAATCTGTTTATTTAATATCCTGTCTTTATTATTTTTGTAAACAACTCAAGATGGCAAACATATCCAGTACTTCTTCCTCCTCCTGTTTTCTCCATGACAACAACCATGTGAAGTGGATTGGACTGAGACAGAATGACTGCCCCAAAATGTTTCATGGCTAAACCAGGACTAGAACTCATGGTCTCTTGCTTTCTAACCTGGTGTCTTAACTACTATTGGCTCTCTTATGTACATGCTTATGCATTCCTCCCCCCACCTTTAATAAATAAAGTATACATATATATTTTTAAGGAAATGAAAAAAATAAAGAACACAAATTAAAATACTAGAAAAAAGAAAAATCTTTTCAGTCCCATAAATTTGCTTTTTTTCTGTCTAAATTGTTTATTGTTGTGGTGGTACTCTTTAGATTTTTGAAAAAAATATTGCTATCCTAAAGTAGTGATAGAAAGAATGGTGGTTCTGTCAAGAATTGTCTGGGGTCAAAACTACCCAGAAGTAGGAAAATGTGCAAAATTGCAAAGCAAATAAAACAATAAAAAAGCATGGCGGTGCAAGAGCCCTTGTCAGCAAAAACAGCAGAAAATCTATAATTCTCTCATTGGTGACAGAAGAGTAATACACAATTGCCGGAACTTTTCTCAGTTTATATAAACCTGTGTGGAACACGTGACTAGTGTTCTCTCAAGAGGCAATGTCAAGAGGACATGACATGAAAAATAGTTAGTGGGCATTGTTTGTGCTGCTGTTATGAGAACGAAAAATGAACTCTCAGAGGGAAAGAAAGTGTGATGACTTTCCAGAAAAACATAATAAACGTGATTTTTTAAAAAGACGCTAAACCTTTGATTAAAAAAAAAGCAACCAGTAATAGGCTGTTTTTCTACCAGTACTAGCAGTGTAAACAAAAGGCAAGATAAATATGCCTTCAAGTTGAACTTGACTCTTGATGATTGCAACCTTGCAATTTCAGAAAGTATGACATATGTAGTTTGCCTTTTACTTCCACCATCCCATTTTTCTAAAACATAATCTAGCCAACAACATGCATACGTTGAATCTATGTTTACAGTCCTATTAAATCTATTTTTATAACAAGGCTCTGTCTAAATCACTTAAACTTCAAGGTGAGACGTGGCCAATTTAAGTTGTTCCTTTGCTTTACACCTTTTAAGTACAAATAGAGAATTTCCAGCAGCTCTTGTTTTGGAAAACACAGTGCTTATTGCCATGTATGAATAGAAACAGCATGAATACAATTATTGGCTACATACCAGAACACCATGTAGTCTCTAGTACCCTGTATTCTTTACCAAGATTTCTCTTGATTTCTGTTCTAACAGATATTTGTTTTTTTAAAAAAAATGGGAACTTGTTTTCTTGCAAAACAAGCACACAAAAAAAGACTGCCCCAAACCCTATTATTGTGCAGATGCAAACCAAGTGTGTAGCAATTTCTATATATTATTGTAAGTTTTTCAATTTATTTATTCAATTTTTTATTTTTTTTAACATTTATTGCTGAATAAGTTTGCATGTCACATCATGAATGGATCAATTTATTTAAAAGATTATAGACCTCTACTGTTTTCTCTTCCTACTTAACTATGAGTTTCCTCTAGTTCTTTCATGAACCTCTAGGCCAGTTAAATGATTATTGGGGCTAACTTAGCCTACAGGACCTGGATAAGCTTTGTGTCAGTGTTTCTCAACCTTGGCCATCTTTCGATGCGTGGACCTCTACTCAAGAATACCACAGCCAGGTTTGTGTGGGGCTTTGTAGTAATACCAGCTTTGTGTGGGGCTTTATGGTAATGCCAAGAAGATACTGCTACTGTGATAGAAAGTGACTAGTTGCTCAATGGGCTAAGGCTGGCTGAGTTACTTCCTGGGAGAGAGCAGTGTGAGGCAGCAAGCCAGGATGGGAGGAATGGTTCAGGTAAAGCAGAGTTTCTCAACATTGGCCACTTTAAGATGGCTTTGTTGAAGTCTATCTATCTATCTATTACTTCAAAACCCCAAACAACCTATGAAATCATGACTTTGTAGACAATGGCAGCTTATTTCACTATATGGCAGGCAATATGACAGCCATGGCAGGAGATCATACAGAAGATAAATGTATACAGGAAAATATACAATGTATGATAAGAAAGAAGCACTTTTATTAAGGACACAATATTAATAATATTTTGATTATGTTGTATCTATACAATATTTTGATTATTTTGTACCTATTTTAATTCTTAAAATATTTTATTGGTTGCAATGGAGAAGTGGTTAGAGCAGGAATATGGTTGAATTCAGTTGTAAGGATAAGCTTTAATGATCTTTTGTTTTCATTAAAATTTACTAATTTAAACTGTTAATATGTAAACCAAACATGAACTTTCTAATAAGCAAATAAATGTATATTAGGTGAAATGTTACCAAGCTAATCTATGCCACAGTACCCTGAACTGATCTGATTTTGACAGCCTTTTACAAATTACAACAGCTGCTAGTACAAGTATCATATTTACACTTCTAGACTTCCTATTTGCTTTTGACTTGCCAAGGTGAATTCATTGCTGCTTTCTGAGCTCTCTTTTATTTTATCTCTGTTCCTCTTTGATAAGACTATTATCAAAATACCTTTTAGAGGTCATGGGAGAGTTGTTTAGAGCTATGGAGACATCACAATGAATTGAGGGCGTCACCGTTTTGTACAAAAATTTCATGTACCCAAGTGCATTGTATTAAAGGAACTGAAAATAATCTTTAGTGTATTTGTAAACTTGGGCACACACTGTATAACAGCTCTTGGATTGCAGCATGGCTAAAGGCACAATGAGTACTCTTTAAAAATAACTTTAGTAAAGTTATATTATTTGTATGCTGCAATGCCAAAATAAAGAACTTCAGGACTGTGTGCTAGATATGGCTTATGAGACTTTTCTAAATTGCTGCTTGTTTATTTGTTTTGTATGGCGTGGCATAATGCAACATAGTGCATAAAATTCAAAATATAAAACACAAAAGCAGTGCATTATTTTAAAAACAGACACTATGAGTGGCTAATAAAAATATGAATAAAATTAAATTATATATGAGGAATTACTGGAGTGACTAATTAAACCTATGGCAGGATATCTAGACCATTTAGCCATTGGACATCAATGACTCAAGAGGGTTTCTGAAAGGATCTAGGGAACCTTCTGGGGTCATTCTGTCACAATATATGTAAAGTTTGTGGAATGAACCATGGTGGCAGAGTGGTTAGAATGCAGTACTGCAAGTTGACTGCTGGCTGCAGTTCAGCAGTTCAATTCTCACCAGCTCAAGGTTGACTCAACCTTCCATCCCTTCTAGGTGGGTGAAATGGGCACCCGGATTGTTGTGGGCAATATGCTGACTCTGTAAACTGCTTAAATTGGTGGTATATAAATCTAATTGCTATTGCTATGTTCCCACAGTCATAGTTATAATTATCAACCAGACCCCATTTATATTTCCAGTATTAGCCTCTGCCATGGTTAGTTCAGATCCAGTTGAATGCTGTCCAGAATGAATACTTAAATTGCTGCTGACATTATAAGTAAACATTTCTTCCTGAAGAAGGCCCTATTCCTCCAAACTTTCTCTCTTTACACAGAAGTGATAAGCCACTCAGATTTGGAGGTTATGAAATGCGAAAGACTGTGTGTATTTCTGAACAAAGATAGCTCAGCCACTTTGATTCACACATTGATAACTCCAAATTAGATCACCGTAATATGCTCTATACACAAAATCGTCTCTGAGATTAATTTATATACCACAACTGGGACAGAATGCATCATCTAGGCTGAAGAAAGCTATTTTCTTACCCCCAATTTAGATTTTCATGTGTTGTTTTTATTTCATAACAGTGTTCTTTTATTATTTATGGAAGCTGTTTAAAAATATATGAAACCACCTAAATAAATATACGTATTTTAATATACATATTCTAATATGCATATTTTATACATATTTTAATATACATTAACTAATAATAGTAACAACAAATTCCATTTTGTGCAAACACAAGTTTGTGTATGATATGATTCAATGTAAAGTAGATATATTCACTGTAAATCTTAATTAGGTAATTAATTTGAGAAGTGGTAAATCATTCTAGGAAAACAATCCAGTTAAATAAGCCCTATTAATAGGCATTAAATATGTATCAAAGTGTTTATTTTCTGTTAAGCATGTTTTCTAAACTAAGTTTTTCTAAACAATTAAAATACATATTGTTATATTTAGACTTAAAAACTGTAATGGAATATTAGAAAAAAATCTGAAAGTCAAAGGATAATTCAGCTTGAACTTTATTTATTTCATAATATTCATAATCTTCCCCAATCTAAATCGACCTGAGTGGGTATAGTAAAGTCAAGACAAAAGCAAAATATCAAAAATCAAATACAAATAATGAGAAAGAATAACCAATAATATATCTAATACATCATAGGCATAACTGGAACTAAACTTCCAACCATCGGAACAGCAGTGGGATCCTACCTATTCCACTACTGGTTCTGTGATCATTCGCATGTATGCACATGCAGCTTTCCACATACCAGGTAAGGCCTGAAGCACCAATCAGCTGAGAGGATAAAGAAAAGTGCTGGAGTGGATGGAAGCTGACCCTGCGCTTTTCTCTTCTTTCTCCTCTCAGCTGATCTTGGGAGGCTTTTTTACTACTGGTTCAGCCGAACTGGGCCAAACCGGTAGAATACCACCACTGCTCTGGAATAATAGTGGCAGTAACATAGGGACATGCATCTTTTTCTCCAGTGGAAGTTGCTCCATAAATTGTGTCTTACCAGTAAGAAAATATGACACATGGCTCATATTTCATGAGCCTTGCAAGGAGAGGGACTCAGTTACCACTTCTCTCTTGAGGCTTGGCTGGATTGGTAGATCCAATTTTGGCAAGTTGTTGCCTGTCATATTTCAGTGCTGTGCCAAAAAGAGCTTCAATCAGTACTTTGAATACAAGGACTGGAAGGATATCAATCAGTGATGCATTTCCTGGTGATATAATTTGTTCCATGATTTTTAAATTTGTTCAGCCACATTTAGTATTAAAAAGGAAGCAAAGTTCACCTCAATATTTTTCCTTTTTCTTTAACTGAAGGTAGTATTTCATACAATAGTGCCTGGTAATAGATGCCTATGACAAGGTTACTTTCTTCAGTCAGTGATTTAAAAACCCCCACACAATAGTATATAGACAATACTTGATGGAATAGCTTGTTTTAATCAAATTTGCATGAAATCTAATTCCATATATAACAGCAGATCATTTATTGTATTCCATAATAGTTTAAGCTGTAAAAGTGAAGTAGATAGACATTAAGCATATTTTT
This sequence comes from Bungarus multicinctus, assembly GCA_023653725.1. NCBI lineage: Eukaryota > Metazoa > Chordata > Lepidosauria > Squamata > Elapidae > Bungarus > Bungarus multicinctus. Next base: position 56,134,402 of record CM042844.1, read on the forward strand.
AGTAAACAATAAAGTTATAAAGTTCAATATATTCCTGTTTTCATCACAGTTATTAAACCCTTTTTTAAACCTTTGAAACTATAAAAATGCTAGTTTGAGAACCAATTTGGTGTAGTGATTAAAGTGCTGGCCTAGAAAGCAGGAGCCTGGGCATTCCAGTCTTGCATTAGTCATGAAAGCTGTCTGGGTGATTTTTAGGTTAGTCACTCTCTTTCAACCTAACTCACCTCTCATCGTTAATTGGTTCTCCGTGGTACGATAAGTACCAAAAACAATGAGTATCATTTTTCACCATAACGAGTAATGTGTAGTGAATGACAAGGCAGCCGACACTAACAAGTTCTAGCTTGTTCATTGAATACCAAACAAATGATGAGTATCATGATAAAATGTTCTTGTAAAAATGTTTTGAGTACCAAATTTGATGAGTTTCAAAGAGTTGAGTACCAAACTACCACTGATCCTAAACTGTTTTATACATTTCCAAGTAAAGATGACCATCTTGCAAAAACTTACTTGTTTTTCTTTCATTTGTTTTCATGAACTATTGAAATAGACATTCTATCTCTAGACAGCCATGTCAGAATAAAATTTTACAATAATGGTATTACAATTCTTATCTTCCTTATAAAATATGCTAATAATTCATGGAGTATGTTTTCCTCTGTAACTGTATTTTTAATAACTGTATTGTGTAGTGAAACTAAGGAAGAAAGAAACTAAGGCTGAAAAAAATCTCAAATTCCTGATGTTGTATTGCAAAACAAATTTATTTATTTATTTATTTATTTATTTATTTATTTATTTATTTATTTATTTATTTATGACATTTATATACCGCCCTTCTCCCTAGGGACTCAGGGCGGTGTACAGCCGAATCCAACCCAGAACAATATAAAAGTTAAAAAAAATTAAATAATGGCTGTTATATTAAAACAAACCACCCCCAAAAATTTAAAACCCCAGTTAAAACCAAATTTAGGAGACAATTAAAACTATCTCAGCCCAGGCCAGTCTGCTCAAAGAGCCAGGTCTCTTTAGTGAAATAATCCCCATTTCTCTGCCACATCATTATTTAACTTTATTATTTAACCTTGTGCAAATTTAATATAAGTTCTGCTTACCTTATAAATTATGTAAGTGTTTACTAAACAAAATAAAATATAAACTAAAATAATTAATAAGTACCATCTTATGCATAACACACAATTGCTTGAAGGTACTTCCCTTAAAACTTTCTATCGAACTTTGAGATAAATGTGTACCCAGTCCAAATTCTATTAAAGTTTTCTTTAAATAGACATGGAATATGTAAGTATAAATACTGAGTGAAAAACTATTCAACATGTAGTTTACAGGAACTATCTTTACCTACCTTACTACTTAAAATAATGCCAGAGTATGTTTAGAATGAAAACCTGTTTGTTGTAAGGGTAAGGCATCAGGCTAGGAACAGGGAGACCATGAGTTCTAGTCCTATATTAGGCAAAAGCCAGTAGGATAACTTATTTTATTTATTTTATTTATAATCGTATTTCTATACTGCTCCCTCTCCAAAAAGGGACTCGGGGCGGTGTACAGCCTAATAAATACATAAAATACAGAGATACAAAATTAAATAGAATTTAAAACCGAATAAAACATGAGTATGGCTGCATCCCAAAAATTTTAAAAATAAGTTAAAATTTAAAAAACCCTATTTACTAAAACCCCTTAAACCCTTACTGGGCCAGGCCAGCCTGTTTAAAAAGTAGGGTCTTAACTGCGCGCCGGAAGGAGAGGATATCTGTCATGGCTCGTATCTCCGGGGGAGATCATTCCACAGGGAGGGCGCTCCCACAGAGAAAGCACGCACCCTCGGGGCCGCCAGTCGACAACGATCAGGTGGCGGTACCCCAAGGAGGGCGACCCTGTGGGAGCGTACTGGGCGGCGGGAGGTTGTTGATGGCAGCAGGCGGTCCCGTAAGTACCCAGGTCCCGAGCCATGGAGCACTTTAAATACCATCAGTACCACCTTGAATCGAATCCGGAAGGCCACAGGAAGCCAGTGCAGCCTGCGGAGAAGTGGTGTTACGTGCGCGCCTCGAGGGGCGCCCACGATCACCCGCGCGGCTGCATTCTGGACTAACTGCAACCTCCGGAGACTCTTCAAGCGGAGCCCCATGTAGAGAGCATTGCAATAATCCAAGCGGGAGATAACGAGGGCGGAAGTGACTGTGCGAAGTGCGCCCAGATCCAGAAAGGGCCGCAACTGGTAGATCAGACGAATCTGATAAAAAGCCCCCCTGGCGACGGCTGCGATATGTTCTTCCAAAGACAGCCGCACATCCAGGAGGACACCCAAGTTGCACGCCCTTTCAACGGGGGTCAAAACCTCTCCCCCCACGGCCAGCGAAGGAATAAGCTGGCTGTATCTGGGCGCAGGAAACCACAGCCACTCGGTTTTGGCCGGGTTGAGACGAAGCCTGTTACGACCCATCCAACCCCGCACGGCCTCCAGGCACCGGGACATCACTTCGACGGCTTCGTTGGGGTGGCCCGGGGTGGAGATGTACAGCTGAGTATCATCAGCGTACTGATGGAACTCCACCCCAAAGCCACGGATGATCTCACCCGGCGGCTTTACATAAATGTTGAACAGCAGGGGCGAGAGCACCGACCCCTGAGGCACCCCACATCGTAGGGGCCTCGGGGCCGATCTCTGCCCCCCCGTCAACACAAATTGCGAGCGGTCAGGAGAGGAAGGAGGAGAACCACCGTAATACGGTGCCTCCAACCCCCAACCCCCGCAACCGCTGCAATAAGATACTGTGGTCGACAGTATCAAAAGCCGCCGAGAGATCTAACAGGACCAGGACAGAGGAACAACCTCTGTCCCGAGCCCTCCAGAGATCATCAACCAACGCGACCAACGCCGTTTCCGTGCTATGCCCGGGCCTGAAGCCCGATTGGAGGGGGTCAAGATAACTCACTTCATCCAGGAACCGGGGAAGCTGACGGGCCACCACACTCTCTACAACCTTCGCAACAAAGCGAAGGTTGGAGACAGGACGGTAATTTGATAACAATGCTGGGTCCAGGGACGGTTTCTTGAGGAGGGCCCGCACCACCGCCTCCTTCAAGGCGGCAGGTAAAAGCCCCTCTCTCAAGGAAGCATTTATAATACCCTGGAACCAGCCTCGTGTCACCTCCCGAGTGGCCAAGACCAACCAGGAGGGGCACGGGTCCAACAAACAGGTGGTGGCATTCAGTCCCCCCAGCACCCTGTCCACGTCTTCAACAGTAACAGGGTCGAACTCAACCCAACTGGCCTCACCGATATCCACCCCGCCCCCCCGCCCGGAGATGCCCAGTCGGAGTCCAGCTCGTCCCGAATCTGAGCGATTTTATCCTGCAGAAACCGAGAAAACTCCTCAGCCCGTCCCTGTAAGGGATCCTCCCGCGCTTCCATCTCTAAAAGGGAGCGGGTCACCCTAAACAGGGCGGCTGGGCGGTTTTCCGCGGACACAATAAGGGTGGAGAGGTAAGACCTCCTCGCCACCTTCATCGCCACTAAATACGTCTTAATATAAGATCGTAGAAGTGTTCAGTCAGACTCAGAGCGGCTAGCCCTCCAACTACTCTCTAGGCGTCTTTTCCGGCGCTTCATCTCCCTTAGCTCCTCAGAAAACCAAGGAGCCATTTGGGATCGGCACCGGGTCAGAGGCCGCAAGGGCATGACCCGGTCAAGGGCCCCAGCAGCCACCCTATCCCAGGTAGCAACCAGGCCCTCAACCGAGTCGTGTATGTGAGCTTCGGGAAATGGCCCAAGCTCCATCAGGAACTTATCCGGGTCCATCAGGCGCCTGGGGCGGTACCATTTAAGCGGCCCCGCCTCCCTGCGGTCGGGGTGTGTGGAACGGAAGTTGAGCTCAGGAGCGAGTGATCTGTCCATGACAGGGGTTCTATAACTATATCCCCTACACCCAGACCACTCTGCCACTGATCAGAGACAAAAACTAAATCCAGGGTGTGACCTCCCACATGAGTAGGGTCCCGAATTAACTGGGTCAGGCCCATGGCTGTCATGGAAGCCATGAACTCCTGAGCAATCCCCGAGGTACCACCGGCAGAGGGAAGGTTGAAATCCCCCATGACCATAAGCCTGGGGGTCTCAACCGCCACGCCGGCTATAACCTCAAGGAGCTCAAGCAGGGCTGATGCCGCATAGCAGGGAGCCAGGTATGCGATCAACAAGCCCACCTGTACCTTGGGGCCGAACTTCACGAAAAGAGACTCACACCCGATCGTCTGAGAAACAGTGGATTCCCTCGGACACAGATCCTCCTTAATAACCACCGCAACACCCCCGCCCCTCCCCTGGGCCCTCGGCCGATGAAAAACCCGAAACCCGGCTGGGCACATCTCCACAAGGGGAACTCCCCCCTCTGGGCCCAGCCAGGTCTTGGTAACACCCACCAGGTCCGCTCCCCCCTCACAAATCAGATCATAAATGAGGGGGGCTTTATTAATAACGGACCTGGCGTTACACAACATCAGCCGAAGGCCCAGGGCCCGATGGCTCACACCCCCCGGGGAACGGGACATAACAAGGGGGTCGGAGCGCGCCACCGCCATCAAATAGCGGGGGCGCGCTCCCAAAACAGAATGTGGCCCCCTATAACCGCCAAATCTGCCTCTCCCGCTTATCGTACTAATAGTTTTAAAATCACCCTCCCTGGGACAACCCCCCATCCTCAATACAGCCCCATCCCCCTCCCGGCAACGCTCAACCCACAACCCGGTCCCAGCCCCAGGCAGGTTGTCCCCCAACCTCCGCCCGGCCAACCCTAACCCCTTTAAGAATCTAATTAAAAATTTTAAACAACCCTCCCTCCCACATTTCCGGCGACCCCACCATCTCTCCGGATCCCAAGATCCGTCCTTGGACTAAACTTGGACTAATCCTACTCTCTGAGGTCTAGGAAGCAGGAAGTAGTAAACTACTTGCTAAAATCCTGTCATCCATCTTTAGTTATAGTCTATAGGACACGTTAAGGATAGAATTGGTGGTTCTGTTAGTAATCTGTCCACCAATTAGTTGGGTTGGCAATATATAAACCAACAATGTATGTTTGTAGCTTTAAGACAAAATCACTGTATTGATTCCGATTGGTTGATTATATTGCGAATTACCATAAGAGGGAGCTAGAGATCATAGCTTGCTCTCTCTGACATTCTGTTTCTCTGACATTCTGTTGCTATCTGGGATTCTCTGTTGTATTCATGCTGTGCTTATACTTTGATGTTTACTGTAAATGACAAAGGCAACTGGTAAGAAGACTTTGTAATTGGATATTATTTGGACTATAAAACGTATATGACCTAGACCGTTTATTGGACTGTGCTATTTCTTAAAGTAAACTTTAACTCAATTTAGTGTATCTGTGTATGGCTGAATAATTATTCATAACTACTCTCATAAACGTTTCCATGTGCATATCCTTGTTACTCAAGGGTTATTCTGTACATATCATAACAGGTTCCATCTGGCTGTTCCTACCCTGTTTTCCTACCAGTCATTATCAAACACCCATCAATTACTCTTCTTAATATGGAGCCACTCCTTGGCATCACCAATGTAGTTAAAGAAAGGGATCCCGGACATCTACCATCAGAGGCCAAACCGACATTTAATCCAGCTTCTTTACATACAGATGGAGCAACAACACATAATGAGTTGGGGAATGCCCATGCAAAGTTAGCTCTGGGAGCTCTGCCTTTCAGTGCAACTTTTATCCATTCAGTTCCCAGCCCATACATCTGGCAGCCATGCCCCGCATTAACCTGTTCCTCATATCCATCATCCCCTCTCTGTGCCACTGAAGCCATGAGACAATCAGCCATAGTATCTGTAGTGTTTCCTGCCCCGGTAAGCTGCCTCTGCGATTCCCATCTTGTGATGATGAGCTCCAAGCTAGACTCGACAGGGGACTCAGTCTAGGAAAATAGATGCATTTTGACAGATGGCAAAAACCTTTTGTTTAAAAGCATTGCATGGGTATATTCTGGAATAGTGCTAAACCATATTCTCTTTGGATTGTTGTTATATCACAACACTGTCAAACCCATGTTCAAAAGTAGTCTGAGTAAATGGATTAATTGCTATTCATAACACTGTAGTTGGCTCATTGCTTAAAGATGGTGGAAAATAATGTTGAAAAGGGGATGCATTTCAACCAATCATTGCCAGTTGATTCCTCTTTCTGTTTGTGCCATTTACAAAAATGGTTGGTAAAGAACATCAGATTGTATCCTTTGCAAAAGATGTATTGGGATAAAGGCTAGGGAGAACCATGAAAGCAACATCATGAAGATGTAGCAACAAAAAGCAAGTTGCTCAGCCATATTTTTTTGCCACAGTTAATTGAAAATCACAGAAGATTCCAGGAAAAGAAAAATGAATTATAAATATGATGTTTCTTGGGCATAATTTTCAATCTTATTTTTCTGAGAATTGTATTGTTTATATGCAAAGTGCCTGCTAATTAATTAAAACTTATAAGTATGTAGCTTATTGAGCTAATACACGCTAAAACTGTGAAACATGCTCCTTGACCCCAAAAGTTCAGATCTCAAAAAACCACAAACAGCATTGAATTATTTGCATAGCAACTGTTCTGAACATTTCAGACCATAGTATAAATTCATGAGATGAGAAAGATGTGCCTTAAACTATTTTCTTACTACTATATAAAATTTAATTTCAGAGTTGAGATTTCTTTTGATGGGGCTAGATTAAGATGCTTTATGGATTCTCCTTCAACGGATATAAGTTCCTTGCACATTGCTTTCAAGTTCACAGAACTGATGTCTGAAATTTCCTATAAAGTATAAATGTTTTATAGAACCTTAAAATTTCAGCACACTACGTATTATGTTTTTATTTTGTTTGCTATGTTGTGAGCTGCCCAGAAACAGTCAAGAATTGCATGATACCTAAATCGAATATGTAAAACATAAAATGAATAAATCTGAATAAATCTAAAAACCTTTACAGTATTTCATGTGATGAAACTAGTATGACAATTTAATTAAAGTCAAATTATGGAAGGGTGAGTCATTTTCAATTTGTAGCTTGTAGCACATGATTTCAATATATTCTCAATAGTTTCTGATAAGAAGCATGAAAATTAATTCAATAATTCTTTGTGATTCTTCTTGAAGCAGAGTTCCAATACAATCTTTTCAATGTAGGTTTTTTTCACTTCAGTCAATTCTAATTCTGATATTGCAGTAAATTTAATTTGTCCTTTGGACCCAATTTATATAATATGTCCTAGAACTAATCAAAACCTAAGCTAGATGTTGAGGAAGAAGTTGACATTTTTATCATCAGTTCTGTTTCTAGTGAGATAGAAAGCTATATTCCTTACAGTTTATTGCTTAGCCTAAAAAGTTGTGTCACTTTATCTAAGTTAAAGTGTGCTGTGGCTAGGAATAAGTTCAAGTACAAGTAGGCGAGAATTAGTTTTACCATCCTTATTTGTTAGGTTTATATCTTTCAGAAACTAAACTGCATTTATCAAACCTTTTTTTGTCTGCTTGTTAGAAATCTTGTCCCACTTTCTGTAATACCATTTTGGTCACAAAAGTTTCCAAATATCTGTGGATTAGTCACGTAAAGAAGGGAACTGTTTTAAGGAAAATGTACTGTTGCTTTAATAGTTAAACAAAAACTGTGGTAGAAATCTTTATTGAAAATACTGGAATAATACACAACAGCTGTGCAAAAAATGCAGCTATTGCTTGCAAAATATATCTCAAATGGACCAATGTTGAGTGAATTCAAAACTATTGTTCAGGGAATATGTTTCAAACTGCTTTTTTGTGGTTCTGATTGATATCAACTATTCAAGGTAGTCTTCCTATGTCATTGCTATGGAAACATCAATGGGAAAACTTCATTTTGTTTGATATTTGATTGATGAACTCAAATATTTCAGTAGAGGGAAAGAGGAAGGGAGGGAAAGGAAGGAAGGAAACAATATATTTTATAATTGGAAGTGATATCCCATGTCTCAGTTTTTTATATTCTTGACTGTTTCTCTAAAGGTTTTGTAAATGCAGTATTATATAATATAGAACTGTAAGAAGAAAAGTCAACACACAAATGAAAACTTTTGTGAATTCACATATTTAGTGTAAGTAGATAATAGAACATCTACTTTGCATTTTACTGATATATATTTTTAAAATTTTATTTTAAATTTTATTTTTTATAGTTTGTTATTTTTATAAATAATTCAAAATAGTAAACATATCTACTATATACTGGAATTTGTCTTGTAACTCACCTTTCCCCAACTGGGTGATCTTGATGTCAAATGTCGCTGAAAGGTTTGTAATAGAAGGGTTCCTCCTATAGGTAAACAAAGTACATTCTTAACATAGAATGTATTCTGTTGGCTACAGCTAAATGACCCTCCATTCAACAGAAGACCTGAATTCAAATAACATGCATTGTTAGCCCCTCTGCTCATTATACAGTATTTCCACACCTAGGAAATCTTTGGTGATCTGGAAGTTGTAAGTTCATCCCAATAAGAACTATCATTTGCTAGCCCTCAAGAGGTTGAAGGCATACAATTCTCTATATTGCAAGTTAGGCTGGCCATTGTTGTTCCTTAATCATTTCCTAGGAGTTCTGATTCCAAAGCTGTAGATATTCACCACTTGTTTAATATCACTATGGAACTATCCTAATACATTTAATAGCCAGAATACAAATGCTGCAGAAAAGGCTGCAACAAGGTAATTTTTACAAAAGTAATATGTCTAGATCAGTGGGAAAACTGTAGTACCTGAAATAAAGGGGGGCGGTGTTTTCATGTAAGCATACTCTTGAAATGGGCTATAGTAAGACCTTTGAGCACTTCTAAACAGATCCCCAACTGTGTTCTTGCCAGGTTTGCTTATCCTTGGTTTTTTTTCTAGTGGACAATTCACTTACTGTGCTATATTCCTCTAGATGTAGCCTTTACCTCTTCTTGCTTCTATCTTGGACAATGTGAGATATTAAAGTAAATCAAGTAAAGACTTATCTTTCATTCACACATTTTTAATAATGAGGTCATTGTAAAGATAAATTTTTAAAATCACAAAATACATATATCTCTATCACAGATCACTTTTTCTGGTGTCATTGTAACTTCAAATGAACACTAAATAAATGACTGTAAGTTGAGGACTACCTATATATGTTGTATAATATTGGAATCAAAAAGCAGCCATAAGCAAATGCATCGTGCAAACCCATGATACCTGTTTTTATCCCTATGGAATGTCAAAAAATTATTATTATTAAGACATATAACGAAAACAATTGTCAGGTTTGATTCTATGGCTTTGTCATAACCTTACAGTACTTGGCATATTCAAGAAAAAGCAGAATGAAAAAAATAATAGGAATAATAAAAAGGCTTCATTTAGAAAACAGAAATTAAATATAACAGAATGGAGCTTACCTGGTCTGACAATAATATTTGGTTTTAAAAACCCTTTAAAATAGTACTTGATGACAAATTGAATATAAGTCAGCAGTGTGATGCAGCTGCAAAAAAGGAAACATAATGTTAGGCTGACTTGACCGAAGCATAAATTGGAAATTACAAGCAATAATAGTTCCACTTTATACAGCTTTAGTCAGATCCTTAGTTGGAGATTGGCCCTTTTCTTGTCACCATGCTAAAAGTGATTTAAACAAACCAGAACACATTCAGAGAAGGGCAGTAAGTATAATTAAAGAACTAGAAAGTGCTATGAAGAGAACTTTTAACAGAATTGCAAATGTTTACTCTTGAGAAAATAAGATATAGAAAGAATATTGTAGCACTTTTCAAAAATCCACAAAGATATTATACTAAAGAAGACTATGATATATTCTCTACTGTTGCAGATTGCAACCAGTGGTATATGAATTCAAGTTACAAGAAGGCAGATTCTGATGGCTTTTAAAAAACACTTTTTAATATTAGACATAGTTCAATAGTTCACTAAATGGTAATTAAATGAACCTAAAGAGCTGGTGGATTTCCTATGCTTGTTATGTTTAATGCAGAATAAAGACAAACATCTTTTGTGGATGCTTTAATGTGGTTTCCTTAGCAGGCTTTGAACTTTGAGCTGTAAATGATGCCTTCAACTGCTTGTGATCCTGGTTGTCTATACAATATGCATAATTTTTAATATCAACAATGTTATCAGAAAAAGGAGGAAAATATTTGAGGAAGTAGTCAATGCCAGCCTCTGACTTTATTATATAATTCAAAAATAGATAACCTGGTACCACATGTTTTTAGGGTGAGAATTTTCAGAGAATTTCCTTGCTTTGGGCTGCTGTAAAATAATTGTCAATTCTTAGCATCCATATAGATAAGTTTTCTCCTTAAGTTAATCACTTAACTTCTATATACTGCTATCCCATTAAAATAATCTATTCAGATCAGAAAGACAACTAAAAAGAAGTTACATTTTATAAATGTGTTTTCAAAATGGATGTTATTGTATGATAATAATTTCCTTATGTTTACAAGTTTGCTTAGTGAAGTGTAATAGACAGCATCTTCTTTAAAGTCACGTCTGTTTTAAAATAATGTTTGGAAGACAATAGACAATGTATGCTTGAATGCTGATTCAAAACACCCCTGAATATTAATTAATATTGGAATCTAGAGTTTTATTTTCAAAAGAATTTTAAACCACATTTGTTTCCAGGGTTGTGCACCATGGAAAACTTCAAGAGAAAAGTGCTTGATATTCATTACCATTTTTATTCATCTTCATAGCTCAAAAATCCCTCATGTGTTATTTAAGTTTTATTATTTCTGCAGCATGTCTGAGATATATCCTGCATTTGTTATCAACTATCATAGAATTTTGAAAATCTATGACTGCCAATAAGCTTTAAACAATCTCTGCAGGAAAGTATGGGTACCTGCCACTTAATACTTTTTTATAATTTTGCAGGTGATTACATTCTTCAAGGGGGAGAAAAACAATTATCCAGACTCAAGCTTATTTTACTTGCTCTGCTTTATATTGGAATATCAATATTCACAAGACTTAATTGAGCTTTGTAGTTCAACTCAAAGGCCATTATGGAAAAAGTACAATTTACTCTGCAAGAGCTTAATGTGCTAAATGCCATACTGAAATCATTAGTGTATAGAAAACTTTTGAACAATGGAAAATAATATATCAAAAATTAAAAAATCTCATCTTCCTGCGGAAGTGCACCCCAAATATTTCCTCTTCAAATGTTGTCTGATAACCCTGGAGATTACAAGACTTTTCCATAGGACCACATTTTTGTTTCCTGTTCCACAATCAAATAAAGCAAGAACTGAATGGAATTCAAATCATGAAAATACTATATGAACTAGTATTTTTTTTAAAAAAAATATATTAAGAAGGAATTGACAGCCAATCAGAAATTGATAGCCAATAATTTAAGTATCTTTCCTCAGTTATACACCATATGTGTGTGTGTGTGTGTGTGTGTATTTTCGTAGATTTGCCCGCTTTGCTCGCACAAGCATGAAGCCAAAAGCATCAGCCTGAAGATATATATATATATATTATTTATCAGCTCAAAAACCTAACACACATATAAACAAAAGGCAACGAAACAAATAGCTTTCTGCCTGGATGGTCTCTGGTGATGAACTGAAAGACAGAATAGGACAGCAATATGCTTCCTCCCTTAATTGGGGCTTACCAGGGTGTTGTAACTGAAAGACAGAATAGGACAGCAATATGCTTCCTCCCTTAATTGGGGCTTACCAGGGTGTTGTAACACAAGTATATACTCATTCCCCTGTCTCAGCTGATCTGGAGCAGAACCAATGGCCTAATGGCAATTACAACTGCCTCACATATAATACTTCCCTGGTTCGAATCCCAGTAAGGGTAAGGCTAGCTGACGAGAGCTAAATAGCTCGAAATAGATCTATCCTAGTCTTGTTTAGTTATTTATCAGCTCAAAAATCTAACACACACACACACACACACACACACATATACATATATGGATCTTTGGTTCTTCGGGTTTTCTCCCGCGTAGAATTGAAGGTTTCTAGGCGACGTTTCGATGAAGTCTCATTCATCATCTTCAGGCTTGTATCTTCCTGTGCTTCTCGGAGTAATGTGAGCTTGCAGCTGCTTCTTCCTTTTAACTGCTAGTGGGGGTGTGACTTGATTGGGTGGGGGCTTGGCTGTGTTCTGATTGGGTGGATGTGTTCTCATTGGTTGGGGGTTTGGCTGTGTTCTGATTGGTTGGGGGGTTGGCTATGTACTGATTGGCTGGGGGTGTGTTCTGTTCTGGTGGGGATTTGGTTGTACTCAGATTAGTCTTAGTTGCTGGGAGATTTGACTAACCTGAGTACAATCAAACCCCCACCAGAACAGAACATACCCCCAGCCAATCAGTACACAGCCAACCCCCCAACCAATCAGAACACAGCCAAACTCCCAACCAATTAGAACACACCCACCCAATCAGAACACAGCCAAGCCCCCACCCAATCAAGTCACACCCCCACTAGCAGTTAAAAGGAAGAAGCAGCTGCAAGCTCACATTATTCCGAGAAGCACAGGAAGACACAAGCCTGAAGATGATGAATAAGACTTCATCGAAACGTCACCTAGAAACCTCCAATTCTACACGGGAGAAAACCCGAAGAACCAAAGATCCACATACAAATACCCGCGAAAACCTCAGAAAACACACACACACACACACACACACAGATATATATATATATATATGCAGGTCTTGGCGTGTTCGGGTTTTTTCCTGTGTAAGATTGAGACTATCTGGGCAACGTTTCGACGAGATCTCACTCACCATCTTCAGGCTGGTGTTTTCAGCTTTGTGCTTCTGTAAGCAAAGCGTGATCTGAGCTACTATCTCCCTATATATACTGGTGGGGAGGTTGGCTGTGTTGTCATTTCTTGATTGGTTGATGGAGTTGATGTTTGCAGATTGGCTGGCTTTTTCTTAAGAACATGTGTGGCTGAGGTATTGGCTGTGTGTCTATCAGCCTCCTGTGTTGTAATGACTTGGGTAATGGGCTTTGTGATGACCCTTCTGAGTTTTAATGTTTTGACCTCTTGGGTCTTGTGCTGTAATCTCCTGGGTTGTAATGACCTGGGTAATGGGCTGTGTGATGACCTTCTGAGTTTTAATCTTGTGATATCCTGGATCTTGTATTGTAATCTCCTGGGTCATTGGCTGTGTTGAACATCCTGAGGTTTTGTGGTGTAGCCTTCTGAGTTCTGTGATGTGATATCCTGAGCAGGTGACTGTGATGTGATGTTCCGGATTTTGGTTTGGCTCCGAGTTTGAGGCCTGGCTCTGTGTTCATGGCGTGTGTCAGTTTGCTTGGTTTGGGGGTCAGAGTGTGTGGCAGCTGGTGATGCAGCTGTGGTCTGGTCCCTGGATGGTGGTCGCCTTTCATCTATGGGGTGGGTTCGGGTTTGAGTCTGGTGAAGGAGATTGATGGTGGGGTCATGTGCTGTTTTAGGTCCAGTGTTGGTTTTAGTGGCTGGGACTTGTTTGTTGATAAGGGCTAGTTTCCAAATGTCTGGTAGGCGGGAGGCATCATCCCGTTTATACATGTTATGGGGGTGTTTCTCTATTCCAATGGCTTCCCTGATTATTCTCTTGTTGTAGTGTTCAGTATTGGAGATTAATTTGGTTCCCTCAAAATTAATTTCATGTCCCGTGGTTTTGAGGTGCTGGAAAAGGGAGGAAGTATTTTCTTCTTTTCTGACTGCGTTCTTGTGTTCTGCGATGGGTGCATTTATTCTCCTGTTGGTTTGTCCAATGTATGTGGCTGGGCAATGACCCAGGAGATTACAGCACAAGACCCAGGATGTTCACAAGTTAAAACTCAGAAGGTCATCACACAGCCCATTACCAAAGTTGTTACAACACAGGAGGCTGATAGACACACAGCCAATACCTCAGCCACACATGTTCTTAAGAAAAAGCCAGCCAATATGCAAACATCAACTCCATCAACCAATCAAGAAACGACAACACAGCCAACCTCCCCACCAGTATATATAGGGAGACAGCAGCTCAGATCACGCTTTGCTCACAGAAGCACAAAGCCGAAAACACCAGCCTGAAGATGGCGAGTGAGATCTCGTCGAAACGTTGCCCAGATAGTCTTAGTCTTACACGGGTCTGAACACACCAAGACCTGCATACCTATACCAGTGAAAATTTACGAAAACACACACACACACACACACACACACATATATATATATATTCCTTTTTCTCCATCAAAAGAATAACACTAAGAGTAAGAATAATTTCCAAGTCTTTCATCTATTAATTATAATGGCATTTCTCTAGTAGGTGTTTTCTGTATGTTATTTTGTCCTGCTATCCAGTTATCCAGTTTACACACTAGGAGTAGAAAATCTGGCAAGCAGAATATAACAGCCATCTCTTCCAATAACTGGTGAGCCACCACCCAAAAGATGATGTCATGAATTGCTTCTGTTTCTGTAGCAACAATCTCTGCTTCCAGTTCCATTTAAAAAGTTTCACAACTATAGTAGGAAGAAGCCAGCTCCAAGTGCAATTGTGATTGATCAGTGTGCCACAACAGTCAATCAATTTTCCTTTATGAGTGGTTAGGAAGCAACATTTTGCAAAGTCCTAGCATTTTTAGAGAGCAAAATCAAGCAGATTTTATGGTTTACTGTACAATTACAAATGTTAAGCAAATCACTGTTGAGACCAATTTAAAAAACAGGTACAAGGTGACAAGCTTTATTTAATACCTCTAAGCTAACAATGAAATATTCTTACTCTGGTTTTTCCTTTCTTTAAAAAAATACATATCCTTGCATATAAGTTTAAAAGAATTCTAGCATTTGCATGCATATGTATAGAAAAGCTCTGCCATTAGGAATATAGTCATCCATAACTGGTCACAATGATGAAATACATTGTGATGTTACAATGCAAGCTCTGTCTTTCTTACTTGTGTTGTATATGTTTATCAAATATAAACAGGGCAAAATCTGTATTGCAATGTTTGTCACTTTCCTCATGTCTACTTGCTGCAACTTGCATATTGTACAACTAAGGCTGCTAACAACTTTCCTCTTTCTGTCTCTCCCCTTCCTCTCCTTTTTTCTCTCTCCTCTTATCTTCTCTTTTCTTCTCTCCTCTTCTTCATTAGATGAGCACCTCAACTAATGATAGCCATAGTGGACGACCAAAGTAATTCTTTATTATACGTATAAGAGAGGTATATGCCAAATAGTTGTGTTTTTGTGAAACAAAAAGAAAAAGGAAAGATGTAACAAATCTGAATGAAAGTGATCTGTATCATGAAGTAAAATAATAATTTATAAGCTGATTCCCAGCAATTCTGAACCATTGATAAATATATGAATGCTATTGAATATGGAGTTGATGTTTGCAGATTGGCTGGCTTTTTCTTAAGAACATGTGTGGCTGAGGTATTGGCTGTGTGTCTATCAGCCTCCTGTGTTGTAATGACTTGGGTAATGGGCTTTGTGATGACCTTCTGAGTTTTCACTTCGCACAGTCACTTCCGCCCTCGTCATCTCCCGCTTAGACTATTGCAATGCTCTCTACATGGGGCTCCCCTTGAAGAGTCTCCGGAGGCTGCAGTTGGTTCAGAATGCAGCCGCGCGGGTGATCATGGGTGCCTCTTGGAGCTCCCACATAACACCGCTTCTCCGCAGGCTGCACTGGCTTCCTGTGGTCTTCCGGATTCGATTCAAGGTGGTACTGACTGTATTTAAAGTGCTCCATGGCTCGGGACCTGGGTACTTACGGGACCGCCTGCTGCCATCAACAACCTCCCGCCGCCCAGTACGCTCTCACAGGATTGCCCTCCTTGGGGTGCCACCACCTGATCGTTGCCGGCTGGCAGCCCCAAGGGTGCGGGCTTTCTCTGTGGGAGTCCCCTCCCTGTGGAATGATCTCCCCCCGGAGATACGAGCCATGATGGACATCCTGACCTTCCGGCGCGCAGTTAAAACCTTATTTTTCCAGCAAGCCGGCCTGACCCAGTAAATGGTTTATGGGTTTTAATTTAATTGGTTTTAAATTTTTAAATTTTTAATTTCTTAATCAATCCCGGATTTTTAAATTTCTGTATTTTGCAATTGATGGGATTCAGCCGGATTCGTATATTAAATTTGTTTTTAAACTGTATATATTCTGTGTTTTTTAGTAGGCTGTACACCGCCCCGAGTCCCTTTTTGGGAGAGGGAGCGGTATAGAAATTTGATTAAATAAATAAATAAATAAATAATATTAATTATGTGCTTTAAAAAAGCTTAAGTGTATGTTTTAAGGTCTGAAGTGCGGTCATCTATATTGTTACAAGACTTTATGAAAGTAGCATTTCATAAATTGATGTCAGTTGATGGAATATGAAAGTTGGTTCCAGCGAATGGTGTGATACCAGAACTAGGGATGTATTTCAAGAAAATTGTGCAATATTCTGAATGAATGTGATTCACGGGAAAAAGAAACCCAACGAGTGGATGCTGGGAACAAGAGAGGGGACAGAAAACATTGGTTGAATTGTGTGGAGATTCAAGAATGAATGTGAATGATGATTGTTTCATGAGCAAAAATAAAAAAAACTAAAAATTTTTATATGTTTGCTTATAATAATTTATTGACAGAATTTATTAAAGATATAAGAGAGATGAGGTTTATACTACTGGTATAAAAAAGATGTTGAGTCTCTAGAAAGAGTGTGGAGAAGAGCAATCAAGATGATTAGGGGACTGGAGGCTAAAACATATGGTGAATGGTTGCAAGAACTGGGCATGCTAGTCTAATGAAGAGAAGGACCAGTGACACATGATAGCAGTGATCCAATATTTGAGGGGTTAACACAGAGAGGAGGGGGTCAAGCCAGAGATGGTATTCAGAAGGTTCTGACCAGATCTGGAGAACTGGTAGCAGAAATTTTGAGTAGTTTGGAGAACTGGCAAATACCACCTCTGACTGGTCCCTGCCCATCTATTTTCTGCCTCCTGAGTCCCAGCTGATCGGCTGGCTCTTCTTTTGTTGTCCTGCACAGGAGAAAGGACCTGGAAAACAGGTTAGTGGGATGGGGAGGGAATGGGATTTTGCAGTAACCTTCCCCCAGAAGTGGGGAAGAAATGGGGATTTTGCAGTAACCTTATCCCAAGAGTGGGAAGGCAATGGAGATTTTACAGTATCCTTCCCCTGAAGTGGGGTGGGAATAGAGATTTTACAGTATCCTTTCCCTGCTATGCCCACCAAACCACGCCCACCAAGTCAAGCCAAACCCACCAAATCATGCCCACAGAACGGGTAGTAAAACTTTTTGAATCCCACCACTGGATCAAGCTATTTTCCAAAGCACCTGAAGGCTAGACAAGGAATAATAGATGGAATCTGAAGTGAAGGAGAGATCCAACCTGGAAATAAGGAGAAATTTTCTGACCAATGGAACAGCTTGTTTCCAGAAGTTGTTGGAGCTTCATCACTGAAAGTTTTCAAGAAGAGACTTGACTGCCATCTATCAGAAATGGTGTAGAGTCCCCTGCTTGGGCAGGGGGTTGGACTAGATGACCTATAATGACCTTTTCAACTCTGTTAATCTGTTAAAAAGTGATAGTGAAGGTGAAACAGATCGTTGTTGGAAACTTTAGTAGCTATCAGAGGAAAATTAGCACAGAAGAAAATTAAATAAATGAAAGGAACTACTAAATGTACAATAATGGCAGGAAGAAGTACAAATTCTGTATTAAAAGGTACTATAAAATGGATTAGTCTTTGAATGGAATAAATGGAAAATAAAGGTAAGGAAAGAGGACATGCAAACTGCTCAAAACACAGTGAACAAAACTAGATGACAGAGAGCTTGTATGAGTTATGTTAGTAGGCACTATGGAAAATGGTGAATTATGAATTGAAAGAGGATGTGGGTAAAAAGAATACATATAAAAGTACTGCAGCACATGAAGATGAGATAAAAATACCATGGAATGTGAAAGAATGATGGAAGTAACATTTTAGAGCTCCGTATGGAATGTTAGTGATGTACTGCAGAGCTTGGTCAAAGAAAGTGCTATAAATATTAAAATCCTTAAAAAAAGGATAACAAGAAGTCATAAATGTTGTAAGAATGTATAATGGTAAGACTACAGGGGTAGTGGGAAAATATGCTACTCATTTAATATTTCTGTAAAGGTAGAATTTTGCTTGTTAAGTGAAAGTCCCTGTTTGAAAGTAAAGATATCAAAAACTGTTGATAACTTATAATGGATCTTAGCCAAAATAAACTTCCAAACTATTTGCAATCAGAATCATTCTTTTATTATAGAAAAATCAAACCAATTCATGTCCATACTCTCCTCCAGATACCACTCCTCCCGGAGGTAAATCAGAGTCTGTTTAAAACCAAAACTGAGCATGCTTGATAACAGGTGGGAGGGGAATAAGCAGTGATGCATTATGGGACTTGTATGCTTAACCAGTTCGACATTTTATCTTAACAATTCCCCTTCTAAGGTCGAACTGATTTATCATTGAGGAAACATTAACATAGATATTACCATATAACATTTATATATTTATACACAGTTTCTTTGTCAGGTAAGAGTGTTGTTTTGGGGGAAGAGGTTTGGTCAAAATATCTGCAGTTTGTTCCTTAGTCTCACAGTGTACAGCTTTTATGAATCCAATTTCTGACAATTGTCTCACATGCTTGTACTTTATGTCGACGTGCCTTGATCTGTGGCCTACAGCATCGGCCTTGGATATATCTATTGCTGCTTTATTATCCTCCTGAATGATTATGGAATATGAAGGTTCTTTCCAAATGTCCATTAGTAAATCATCAAACCAAATTAGGTTATTTGTGGCCTTTGATAAACAAACAAATTCAGCTTCTGCAGTCGAAGTTGATACAAGTTTTTGTTTTCCGGTATACCAGTGGATGGGACTATCATTCAGAAAAATAACATACCCTGAGGTGCTCTTTCGTGTCTTAACATCTCCAGCCCAATCGGCATCTGCGTAACATGAAAGTCTAGGGGTGCTCGATGTGTTTGGATTAAGTGAAAAACTACATCAGCGGTGTGTTTCAAATATCTCAATAATCTTTTGATCGCATTCCAATGGTATATTTTTGGGTTATTCACATGTCTTGAAAGTAAGTTGACTGATAGTGCTATGTCCGGTCTAGTCCAATTGGCTATATAAGGTAATGAACCAATTGTAGATCGATAGATTGTATTGTCTTTAAATACCTCATCATCATTAAACATATTCTTTAGAAAGTCAGTTTGCATAGGAGTATATGATGGTTTTGCATCAGACATATTGCATTTCTCCAGTAATTCTAATATCTTTTCTTTTTGCAATAGTATAAAACCATTACTTGATTTGGTAATCTGAACTCCTAAATATTTATCGACTTTTCCCAAACATTTCAATGAAAAGTGTTTTTGAAGTTCCTTGGCGAATTGGTCACATTTAAATTTGCTTTTACATATGTATAATATATCATCTACATAGACAAGTACCTTTTCACATGTACCTTGTTCCCTTTTAATAAATACACATTTGTTAGCTGATGTGGCAGTGAAACCTATTAGTCTTAAAGTTTTGGAAAAACAATCGTACCATCTCTTACCTGATTGTCGCAGACCATAGAGACTCTTATTGAGTAGCCAGGTTTGTCCTTCATTACAATCAATTCCTGGTGGTGCTCTGACATATAATTCCTTATCTAGTGGTGCGTGTAGGTATGCTGTTGTACATCGAATTGGTATACCTGTTCATTTAGAATTGAGGCAATGACTAAGGCTGTCTTAACACTCTCTGCCCTCACTGTAGGTGAATAAGTGTCTATGTAATCGTCTGGAAATTTTTGTGAGAAACCTTGTGCCACCAGTCTCGCTTTGTACAGATTTTTGTTATCCTCTAAGGGTTTTATTTTGTATACCCACTTAATACCGATAATTTTTTTGTTCTCTGGGACCTTTGAGGGGGTATATACTTCTAGTTTTTTAATACTTTCTATCTCCTTCTGCATAGCCTCTTTCCATTTTAACTGTTCATTTGGTGGGAGTGTGTGTATGTCATTATAATTTTTGGGTGTAGTTATGGTGGTATCAATTGACATCACATAGTCCCTTAAGGCATTTGGGATTTTGCCCTTATTAGATCTTAGTGATCTCCTGGGTATGTTTTCGATTGGGATATTGTTTTCCGATGAGTCATCTGAGCTGTACTCATCTATACCTTTGGTTTTGAGTATGTGATGATCTTCTTTCCATGCCCTAACCTTAATGCTATTTCTGTTGGATTTTGTTTTTGTAGTGTGTGTGTGAAGTTGTGTTTGTTTCTGATAGTTTTGAATGTATCCTTGCCAATTATTATTTCATTTGAGTGTATCTTACTCCAGTTTGTGTTTTCATGGAAATTTGCTGATCTCGATATGGTTATCTTGTGATTTCTATCCATGAATCTGTAAGCTTTGGTTTTTGGTTCATAACCAACAAATTTGAGTTTTTTTGATACATTGTCTCCTTTTCGTCTGAGTTGCTTGGGTATGTGTACATCGGCAGTTACTCCAAAAACATGAAGATGTGCTAGTGTGGGCTTGTGATTGTACATTATTTCATATTGGGTTTTCTGTACCACACTTGACCATATTCTATTAAGGGTATAGTTTGAATATAAGAGGGCCTCTCCCCAATATGAAAAGTTTAATCTGGCATCTTCTAATATGCATCTAACCATAGTTTGTAATACGCCATTCCTGCGTTCAGCTACACCATTTTGAAATGCAGAAAATGGCGAAGTTGTAAAGTGTATTAAACCATGTTTATTAATCCAGTCGCTGAATTCTTTGGAAAGAAATTCAGAACCGCTGTCTGTCATGATCTGTTTGATTTTAATATTGTATTGGATTTCTACCCTCTTATAGAACTCTTTAAACTTGGTGAATGTTTCCCCTTTGTGTTTGAGGGTGTATACGAAACCGTATCTACTATGGTCATCAACAATTGTGAGAAAATATTTTTTGTGGCCAATAGAGGGCTTCAAAGGGCCCACTAGATCCATGTGTACCAACTGAAAAATGTGCGTGGTGTTCCTTTCTGATTTTTTTGGTCGAGGTTTTTCTTTTGACTTTGAACTCTTACAAATGGAACACTCTAAATAATTTTCACAATTGTTTACTTTGAGTCCTTCAGAACAATTCAACATCTTTTAACAACGGGAAAACCAACGTGCCCCAACTTTCTATGCAAAATACGTGCACAATTATTATGTAAAGGTTTACCAATTGAAACATGCTTTGAGTCATTCGTTTTGATTACAACATTTTCAACACTTACATCGTTAATGTCATTATCACTTTCCCCTTCTATTTCCCCATCAATTGTGTCACTGTCGACATTGTCATCCTTTTCCCTCTCTTTCTTCCCATCCTTAACACTATCATTAGATAAATTGGCTATGACTTGTGCTGTGGTATTCATCGTGGGTATAAAGTAAGATAACCCACTAGCCACTATAACTTCCCCTACTTCCTTGCCATCATTGGTAAGTTTGACAGTGTCACTCTTAAATAACACCTCGATTTTGGTACCCTTGCTTAATTTAATTACAGATAGGACGTTATATGGTATTTCAGGTATGAACAGAACTTCTTTGATTCTCCCAAAACCTGGGATGTGGACATCCCCTTTCCCAACCACCTGTACGAATTTTTGGTTGGCAACTTTAATGTTAAATGACACCTTGTCTAAAAAGGTGAACAGTTCTCTATTACAAGATGTATGTGTTGTTGCTCCGGAGTCAATTAACCAACATTGTTCCCTTGTGTTTATATCAAGACTCGGTTCTACATCTCTAATCCCATTCACGGAATCAATGTCAGTCCTATTGTTCTCCCGACTGGATCCCCTGCTCCTGCTTGGGCTTGGTGATTTTCTATGTCCCGGGTTTACATCGTGTCTTTGGCTACTGGGGTGTCTATCTTGATATCTTTGTTCAGAGCTAGACCTTTCCCTCTGATAACTTGTATAGTAGAGCTGGGGATGCTTAATAGGTTCTCTGCCTTTAAAGGCCTTAGGACAATTTTTCTTAAAGTGGTCTCTCGAACCACATGTATAACATCCTGGTAATGCATTTACCTGTTCCACAAAGTTAACTCCTTTTGCAACTCTGCGTTCCTTATGAAGCAAAATTTGATCTTTTCTGAGATTGTCCTCAGCCACCAGCCTTCCTGATAACGTTTCAAGCGAAATGTTGTCATAATTTAGATTATCCAATTGATTAAGAAAATAGTCCCAGCTAGAGTCTAGGGAATTAATTATGATACTAATAAAACTTTCCTCTGTGATTGTCTCACCCCTTTGTAACAGATTGGATCTCATGGCGTTTAAGTTGAGCAGATGTTCGCTCATGCTTACTCCTGGTCTCAATCTAGCAGAATGAAACTCCCTAGATATTCTGCTAGTGGTACTTCTAGTTTTGCTATAAAACAGGTTAAATATCTTCTCCCAAATTTCAGAGATGGTGGACCCATTGGGTATGATGTGGTATATGGCTGGTTCGAGGGAACTTAACATCAAGCAAAACGCCCGATGATGAATACAATCTACCTCTATAGACCATGGTTTTTGGGGTGGGTTCAGGATGAGAAAAAGAGCATTTTCCCTCATTAATCTGAAATTGCTGCGCCCAGTCCGTTAGATTATTACCTGTTGCGCATAACTTTGGAAAACCATTGGGTAAGATGTTGTGCTGAGTATGGTTGGTGTTCAAAAATTGTTGTTGTTGATGTTCTGGGATGTGCATATATTGGCAGAAGGGCATGCAAGCTGTAAAGTTTGAAAAACTCACTGTACCTTTTTTCTGTAAGATGACTGGAGCTGACTGTACATACATGAAGTTCTGAATTTGTGCCATGTTCACTTTATCTTGGTTTCCTGTGGAGGAAGAGTTGTTGCAGAAAGTGAAGGGTTAAAAAATTGCATTGGAGCTGTGGTTTCATTCTTAATTCCTGACTGGGAAGATGTAGTATCCTGAAACTGTGCTGGATTCAATAAGTAGTTTCCTGGTGCTGGAAATTCCCCTTTGGAGGCTTGTGCTAGTAAGTAACCTGGAGGCACTAGGACCGCTGCGGAAGCCAATGAGGTCGTCGGGAGTGAGGAGGAAGCAGAAATGCCTCTCTGGGTTGTTTGGAGATCGGAGATAACAGCTGAAGACACGCTGAGAGGGATCGTGACTTCTGTGTTCCTTTTAGTCATTTCTAAAGCTTTTTGAATGCTGCTTGAAGGTGCTGGGAGACTGCCTGTGATTGTTGGGTTGCATGGGGACAACGTGGCTGCCTGGAGTTCAGTGCTTGTTGTCTGTGGCTGTCTTGGAGTGGGAGGGGGGGGTGAATGCAGCTCCGAATGCTGCTCTGAATGTTTCCATCGCTCTTGATATTTCCTGCTCTGAGGGAGAGTTCCTCTCAGGGCTATCTTTTCTTTTTGTCTCCCCCTTCAAAGCTTCTGTAGTGATTGGTTGCCGGTCAGCCATTTTTACTGGTTGTGGCTTTGAGTTGTATGGGTTTGAAAATGGCGCCTCCTCATATTTTCCCGCCTCCGGTAAGTTTAAAAAAGGCTGCAAAGGACTTACCGGTTCAGCACTCGCAGTTTCATTTTCTTTCTCTGTTTGCCTTTCCTCAGTTTGAGCTTTGTCTGTATTTTGAAAAAGTCCTCTTAATTCTGCCATCGAGTCCTTGCTGTTTGTTGATATTTCGATGATTTTGAGCAGGGTTGATTTTAAATCTTCATTTCTGGGTGGCGTGAATGGTGGATATGCATCTGTTTGAGGGTCTTCATTTTTATCAGTTGTAGGAGTTATATTTCCTTCGTCCAAAAGGATTCCTATCGCATCCATAGGAGTCATTTGAGCTGCCATCTGTCTGGTGAAGGCTCTTGTATTAATTCTGGATTTTCTGATCCTGACATATTTTGTTCCTGTTAATTTGGCAACCGACCTCTGCTACCAATTGTTGATAACTTATAATGGATCTTAGCCAAAATAAACTTCCAAACTATTTGCAGTCAGAATCATTCTTTTATTGTAGAAAAATCAAACCAATTCACGTCCATACTCTCCTCCAGATACCACTCCTCCCGGAGGTAAATCAGAGTCTGTTTAAAACCAAAACTGAGCATGCTTGATAACAGGTGGGAGGGGAATAAGCAGTGATGCATTATGGGACTTGTATGCTTAACCAGTTCGACATTTTACCTTAACAAAAACTATATTTGGGAAGAATTTGGCAAAATTCAGGCTAAAGGTACAATAGGTGAATATGAATAAAATTTTGGAAGTGCAGGATTTTTACTCCTTGGCAGATCACTGAAAAATATAAAAAGGTTAGATATATAAATCATGAAGAATTAGAGCCAGAAGATTAATTTGTGTTCTTTGCTAGAACAACATACAAAATGATATAGGCTAGATTTATTTTACCATAGTTTATCTTCTCTCTTTCATTTATTTTGCATTCTAGTTCTTTATCTTTTTCTGTACTTGTAAAGCTCTGCTCATACCCAAAGTAAATTGTGGGATATATATGTATGCATGTAGCTCATCTTGCTGTATTATTCTTGGCATTCCTTACCATTGACTAGGACCAATGACATTGGGCAGAGTTATAGAGAATTTAAATAACATTTCTCAAATGCTTGCTTTCCCACCTTCCCTTTAATGACACCAGAACAGTAGCTTGGTCTTCCTTTGCCAATATGTTCTTGGCGTATTTGGAGGGAGAGAATGCATATCCACAGAACAAGTTTACTGCTCCATAAATTGTGCGTATTGCTTTTTTAATCTCTCTGTAAGAGTGACTAATGGACTATTCTCTGCCATTATTTCACTTGCACTAATTACTGAAGTATGCAAATCTTAAGTGCTCTCAAGACTTGCATCTTTGCCTAGCTGATATTTGTGTGGTCATTCTAGTTTAATGAACCTAGTTTATAATTATATGTCTATTTAATAAATGTCTTGTTTAATAAAAAGAAGGACTAGGGGTGTCGTGATAGCAATATTCTAGTATCTAAGATGATGCCACAAACAAGAAGGATCAACCTATTCTCCAAAGGACCTGAAAGGAGGACAAGAAGCAATGGGTGGAAACAAATCAAGGAGAGAATCAACCTAGAATTATGGAGAAATTTCTTAACAGTTAGAATAATTAATAAGTAGAACAACTTGCCTCCAGAAGTTGTGGGTGCTTCAACACTGGAAGTTTTTAAGAAGATATTGGACAACTATTTGTCTGAATGGTGTAGGGTTTCCTGCCTAGATTGGAAGTCCTCCAAGGTTCCTTTCCAATTCTGTTTTACTGTTATTCATTACTCTGAATAACCTTCTTTCCTTTCAGGAGCTTATTCCAGTCTTCTGTCCCAAATCTATTCATGCTTTATCTTTCCTGTTTTATTTATAAATCCTAAATCTATTTGGAAGAAACCTTCATATTGTATTTGAGCTTCATCCAAAGAAGTCACAGAATAAAAGGCTTTCACTACTTGATTTTCCAGCTAATATTACCAATGTGTTCTATTCTATGAAGCATTCTTCTGGGTTTTTTTAAAGGTTCTCTATGTCATCTACATTATATCTTGCCAACTTATTCTTTGTGCCTTAAATATTACATAGTTATATAGAATCTATCAGATCTGCACTACAAAAAGTCAGATGGCCACTACATGGCCGCAAAGTGAGTTAGAAAATGAATTCTTTGCTGCCATCGATTTGGCATGATAATGTTCCAATATCTCAGGGATTGTGACAAAGGAATAGGAGTTTAGCTGTTCTCTAAAGCAGGGGTTGCCAACCTTTTGGACCTCAAGGACCACCAAACTCATAATTTTAGATCCCACGGACCAGAGACCCTGGAAAAATGCCCCCAAAAGTCTGTAGGAAAATTCCCCAGCCAATTTTCCTACCAATCGATCATTCTTTATTTGGGATCGCAGGATATTGTCTCCAGCTCCGTTCTCAGGAGAAGAGAGAGAGAGAGAGAGAGAAAGAGAGGGAAGGAGGGAGGGAGAGAGAGAGAGAACTTTTGGCTTTATGCAAGGAAAGCAGCAGAAGAAGCAGAAGTCTTTATTTCTCTCCCCCAAACTCTGCCAGAAATGAGTGTTTGTGAGACTTGTCACACCGGTGCAGCCCCTTGGAGCAGGATGCTTCGCAGAGTCCCAAAGACTCGTTTCTGGTAGAGTTTGGGGGACAAAATGAAAGGCTTTTTCTGCTTTTCTTGCATGCAACCAAAAGCAGAGGAAGAAAGAAGCAGAACAAAGCAGCCAAATGGCCAGGCAAGGCTCATGGAGTGAGTGGGGCAGGTTCCGCCCTACACCCTTTCCCTCTCCCCTCACTATCTCATGTTGTTTGCCATGCAAGTGACGCAAGCCTTATGTTTCCATGGTCCATGTCGGCGGCACAGCCTTGTGTTTCTGCACAGCCTAGATTAATTGCTTTGGGGCGTGCTTTGGGGGTGACATTTCTTTACCATCAACATTTTCTCACGGACCACCAGTGGTCCCCAACCCACTGGTTGGAGACCACTGCTCCAAAGCACCTGAGACCAGGACAAAAAGCAATGGACGGAAACTAATCAAAGAGAGAAGCAACCTAGAACTAAGAAGAAATTTCCTGACAGTTAGAACAATTGATCAGTGGAACAAATTGCCTCCAAAAGTTGTGAATGCTCCAACACTGGAAGTTTTAAAGAACAGATTGAACAACCATTTGCAAGAAAACCTCCAAGATCCCTTCCAACTCTGTTATTCCATCCCATCCCATCCCACCCCACTCCACCCCACCCCACCCCACCCTATCCCATCCCATCCCATCCCATCCCATCCCATCCCATCCCATCCTATTATTTTGACTGAAACAGTAAAAGTAAAAAATGATATACAAAGTTTCCAAAATTACTTTCACAGAAGAACTCTGCAATTTGACAGTGTCATTCACATATAATTTAAGTGTTTAAATTCACAGGATAACATAAGCTTACTATTTGCTACAGACTCTTTATCTAGATAGCAGCTTGTGATCAAAGGTGAAGAGTTGTAAAAAATAGACAAATAATGTTTAGTTGTCATTCTCAGGATGAACAATTTATCTTACTTAGTACATTTGGAAGAACCTTGTACAAAATCACAATAACCCTAGTTTGTTTTGACTTAGTTTTCAGAAATTTTAGATGCATAATAGTATTAATAGTAATAGTATTAATTAGTACTAAAAGTACTAATAGTATTAATTTTTTATTTGTCCTATTTTTCAGGAATTACTATCTGTAGGCTCCTTAGAATAACTTATGAAGTCAGTATTTATAGGTCTATGTTACATTAGGACCAAGGGTGGAATTCAGCCAGTACGAATCGGGTCGGGCAAACCAGTTCCAGCGATGAGTTGGCTCCACCCACCACCCCTGCACTAGTCTGTCCTATATTTCCTTTGTTTGAAGCCCAGTTGATAGCCACAGCAGAGCAGTTTGCCGTGCCTCAGCTGTTTTACTTACTGTGGTTGGTGAAATAAGTTTAAGAGCTGTTTTCAAATATACCGCGTGCACCAAGCATGTGCTCACTGAACCGATTGTTACACCAGTTGAATCGAACCACTGATTAGGACAATACATTTGAACATAATATTTCAGAAATATAATAGGTGAAATTATTTTTGAACTTGATCTGTATCAAAAACATAGAACTAAGAAGAACCTATTTTTGTATTTTGGTTCTTACTTTTATGGACTCATCATTCACCTATTTTTGGATGTTCTTATTGCAGTGTGTCATGCCACAAGTTGTAAATATTGTGCTGTTGTTGCTGTAGCCCCACCTAGTAGCTGGGGACAGATAAGCTTAACTATATTGTCTGGAGCCAGACTCCATTTTCTGTCAGCCTTTGGAGAAGACAGAAGCAGTCATTTTGACTGTGACACATAGTCATCCAGAGATGGGACTACGTCTCTCGCACAGACAGAGGTGCTATTCAACCGGTTCTCACCTATTCGGGAGAACCGTTAGCGGTGATTTGCTGTGGGTCACAGAACTGGTAGCGACCCCTGGCTGCCACGCCCCTGAACCAGGTCGCCCGGTCACCCACTTGTTCTGTTCGCTCTCCTGGCTTTCCCAACCACGTGATGCCATGGCGCAGCTCAGGCAGGTGTCCCAGAGCTGCTGCACATGCACAGTGCATGTGCAGCTGCTACACATGCAGTACGCATGTGAAACAGCCCCGATACATCTACCTGCCTGCCTGCCTTCCTGGAGCACATTTTCTGCTTTCTACCGGCTGACGTGACTCTTCCAGCCCAGCCTGGCCCAGCCAGCCAGCAGGTGGTTGGGCAGATGTCCCGGGGCTTCTCCTTTGTCCCGATATGCCTGCAGCGGCTGGTCCTCCTGCCCCTCACCCTCCCTCCCTCACCTGGCCTGAGAAAGTAAGGGTGACGGCAGGGGATAACCAAGCGGCCGGGTCCCTATCTTCCCTCTCTCTCCCTGTGTGTGTGTGTGTGTGTGTGTGTGTCTGTCTGTCTGTCTGTCTGTCTCTCTCTCTCTCTGTCTCCCTCAAAGCCGTGGTTGGGCTTTCCTTGGTGCTCCTTGTTATTTTCATTTCTTCTTTTTGGAATCCAGACTGCTGAACAAGGATCGCCAGCTGCTCTGGAAGCGTCTCTTCGGTCGACCCATCTTCCCCTCCCTCTCCTCTCGCAACTGGCAGCTGTGGCAGGGCCGGGAGGATGACATGCACACCCGAGGGGAGAAGGAGGAAGAGATGGGTCAGCCGAAGGAATGCTTCCAGCACGGCTGGCAATCCTTGTTCAGCCAGTCTTGATTCCAAAAAGAAAAAAGGAAAAGGAAAGCCCAGCCATGGCTTTGAGGGACACACATACACACACACACACAGAGTGGGGGAGAGAAGGGGAAGATAGGGAAGAGCACTAGACCAGCCGTGGCTTTGAGAGAGAGAGGGAAAAAGAGGGAAAGAGAAAAAGAGGGAATGAGAGAGAAAGGTCTTCTAGTCCAAACCTTCTGCTCAGGCAGGAAAACTGAGGATGCCAAGTCTGAGTGGAGGGCCAGGCAAAGATGTCAGAATAATCTTTGGAGGGAGCCTATACCAGGGGTCTCCAACCTTAGCATCTTTAAGACTTCTAGACTTCAACTCCCAAAATTCTGGGGGAATTTTGGGAGTTGAAGTCTAGAAGTCTTAAAGTTGCCAAGGTTGCCTGCCCTATACTATTTCAGAAAAATGCATGTCCTGTCTCTTCTTGAAAACCTCCAGTGTTGGAGTGTCCAGAACTTCTGGAGACAAGCAGTTCCACTGGTTAATTGTTCTCACTGTCAGGAAATTTCTCCTTAGTTTTAGGTTGCTTCTTCTTTGTTCAGTTCATTGCTTCTTGTTTTGCCTTCTGCTGCTTTGGAAAATACATTGCTCCCTCCTTCTTTGTGGCAATCCCTCAAAACCCTGTTTTGTGACCTGTCCATCACAGTCTTGGACAAAGCACGTGAGCCATTTCCTCCTTTCAGTGGTCCATAAAAGTGCATCTATAGTATGTGGATGCAGATAATAAAGTCGAAAAAAGGTGAATTTTTTTTACAGAACAATAGATACATTGAGGCTGGGGGTAACAAGGAGTGGCTGGGAAGGAAGGAACTGGGCGAAATGCCCCTTGACATGAGTGATGGCGGGTTAGCCATGCCCACCAAGCCACATGACTACCAAGCCATGCCCACCCAGTCACATGACCACCAAGCCACACCCACCGAATAGGCCACTCCCACAGAACCGGTAGTAAAAAAATTTGAATTCCACCACTGAGCACAGAGCATCACTGATGAGGTTCAAGCTGCTTGTTTGTTGGTTATTAGTTAATGCTAGTTAATGCTGTGTATCTTGTATTTATATTTGATTTTCATTATTTGTATTTCTTCAGTTTCACTGTATCCTGTTCTCACAATAAAACATTCAGATCAGGAATGCCATGGTCTCTTTCATTGAAGAATAGGGGGGTTTAGCTGTCTGTCAAGCTGCACACAGATTCATGTGCAGTGGGGACAGAACACAGTGCTACTGTCCTTTTTTTCTTTTAGAAAAAAAAAAAAGAACAAAATAGTTCTAATTCAGTTCAGAACCCGAGAAAACTACTGGTATATTATTACTAAGGGCTAATCATAGTTTGTATTTGAAGTTCACATGTTTATGCTGCTTCTTAGCAGGGTCAGGGCCATCAGATTTAATTAAATGAATGAGAACTTTATTTATAATATACAGTACATAAGAAAATGGACAGAAAAAACTCCATGTGCATTTTTATGTATTCTGCTTTCAGTGCCACTGGCAACATCATTTGAACTACCTGGTTAGGACAAGACTTTAAAATAAATTTTCATTTGTTCTTTAGCATTTTAGAATCCAGTCTTGCTTTTATAATTTTTCTTGGTCCACAACTGAAGACAAACTAACTATAGTGTTGTCTGAAATCATATGCAGTCTAAAATAACATTCTGGTTTCTGTGCTTGTTCTCTAAACTTCTTTTTTCTATTTTTAATAGAAACAAATACTATTCAAAGAAACCAGGTGCTTTCATACCTACATTTAAAATGGTGCTGTAAACACACTTCATTTCACACAGAGACATTTGTAAACTCATTGAAAGTACATACTGGATAGAGAAATAGTTATTCTCAGAAGATAAACTCACTTGTTATCTTTTAAGAATCTTTATTGATTCAGACCAATATTTCAAATTTGCAGAATTCTTTTCCGGCAAAGATAATTTCTCAGGCATAATTTTAATTGTCTTAATAGAATATAAAAGAGAAAAAAATTACTGTAACTGGCTGAAGCTGCATGCCATATATGGAAATTGGGTCTTCTTCAAGCCTAAGCTCATTCACACTAGTCAGTTGAAGAGTAGGAAAAATGTGACATTAGAAATGATGGAGAATATTTGTAGCAGGTGATAGATGTTAATGGTGGTTTAGTTTCCGAATGTTTCATCACCAAGCTAGGTAACATCTTCAGTGGAACTTTGGTTGAAGTCTCTTGTTTCAATTCTCTTCTGCTTTAATAGATTTTACGTGGTTCAGTTAGTTACATGACTGACTGGTCACACTATGTGAGGATTTTGTGATTCTGGCTGGCCATGTGATCCTTACATGGAGTGACCAATCACATGTCCAACTGACCTCGTACGATCTATAAAAGCAGAAGAGAACTGAAACAAGAGACTTCAATCAAAATTCCACTGATCATGTTACCTAACCTGGTGATGAAACATTTGGAAACTAAACAACAAGCTTGGAGAACCAACAATAAAATGTGATATTTTGAAAATGGCCCCATTCTACAAGCCAGGAGATTGTGAATTCTAGTCCTGTCTTAGGCGTGAGAGCTATCTGGGTGACTTTTAACTAGTTTTTTTCAGTCCAACACACTTCTGAAATTTAGTGTCAAAATTATTGAATCCTGGCAGTGTAATTTTTTTTAAGACAATTTTTTTAAGGAAGAGTTAAGGAAATGGAGTTGTTTTGTCCCCACATGACTGATTCCATCTTTATTTTTGTAAGATTAAAAAACTAAAAAGAGACAAACTAACATTAGCTATGTAAAGCAATACTTTTGTACTGCAAATGTAGTGTTGGAGCACATGAGTTGCTTATTCCTGCTCTATACCCTTTAATAGGAGCATTAGTGAAATGTTATCAGTGTGAGGAATTCACTATTACCAGCATAATGACGACAAGTTAGCATATTTATTTTTCCTTCAAAAAGTTTTGGATTTCCATCTAATGACAGTAATGGGCTAGGTCAGATTCATTAATTCATGCTTTGGGAATTTATTTCTTTATGAGAAAATTGAATTGAATAGATTTCTCTAAGTTTTTCACATGTTTTAAAAATGGATAGCTGCTAGTACAGAGTTAAATTTGTTTTCATCTATGAATAATTACAATATGATGATTGTACTCTGGTGTATTGACCTATGATCATAACCACTTTGCAAAAGAAATTAATATATAAAAGCCAATATATGAAAGACATACATGATTCTAGCAGTAGAATGACTGCGATTCCTATCTTCACAAAGATACTGAACTTTTCAATACATTCATGAAATCTAATAAAAACAATGTCTGAAACAATAACAAAAATGAATGCTGCCTTAATGCATAATATAAAGCTCAAGTGAATATAAAGAAAGTATCTTTATATTCGGTACACAAATTTGAATAATAAATAAATAAATAAATCTTAGAAATGTTCAATAGCAGGGTGCAAGGAAAGAGATAATATTTCATTTTGAAAAGGGTTCAAAACAGTTTTACTAAAGTTTTAACATACTCTAAAAGTATTCTTTTCAGTCCTTCCATTCTTATCTTGAACTGAATTTAATTCATTTAATTTAATGAAATTAATTGAATTTAATAGCAATTTAATTCCAGGAAAGGCTTAAAAAAGAATAAGATGATTCACTTGGATGCCTTTGTATGGAATTACTGAGACATGCTGCTTCACTTCAGACAGCAATTTGACCTAAATGGTATAAATTTTGTTTTTCGGAAGCAAAATATTACTGCAGTTTGGACAGAATCATTTGGTTATCAGCTGTGTCCATTCGACTGGTAAGGGTGCATTCCAGATAGTTACTATTAAAGACATCTGGTCACCACACACAATACATTGTGTGCCACATAGGGTATTGAAGCTGCAGCTGAACTAAGAGTGAGAGTACACTGACAGGCTTTTAATTAAAACAATTTTGAAAACCTGTTTTTTCCTTAAACTGTGGATAGGATTGATGGAGAAACTCTTTTAGGATATTACTTGATTGTCTTATTTTGAAACATATATTGTTCTTTTCTAATTATTTGGATTTCTATTGTTTAATGTTGTAGTCTGTCGAAAAGTTAAGGTACTAAGAAGATATACAACCTTCTGAAACAAATATATCAAAGGCCTTTAAGGCAGATACTATAGCACAGCTTTTCTTCTGCTGAATAGTATAGTAGAACATAACAATAAGCTACTCAGTACCTTAACAATTCATGGAACAATATTAAAATCATGCTTTGATTTAAATGTCAATTAAACTGAAACAGTCTCTTTGATGTTTCATATAGCCTTAACATTTTCCACTACTCTTTCTCAGAATTAGACCTAAAAAATAGTAATACTATATTCTTAAATGAAATATATCCACAGGATTGGATTTAGTTGTTTTGCCTTATTTTCATTTGGTTTGTCTATGATTCGATTTGTAGATCAAATTCAAATTCATGTCTTTCATTGTCTATGACTAGAAGTCAACTTGACTGTGAAGGTGATGTCATAGTTGTTCTTATATTTATTTTTATTTTTTATTTTGTTTATTTTGTCAAACAATTATTAGATAACAGGTATAAGTATAAACATGGTTATAAATACATGAAATGGAAACGAATAAGAAAAAAAAACAATAGGACAGAGACGGTAGGCACGTTTGCGCTTATGCACGCCCCCTACAGACCTCTTAGGAAAGGGGTGAGGTCAATAGTAGACAGTCTAATGTTGAAGATTTTGGGGTTTGGGGAAGAAACCACAGAGTCAGGTAGAGTATTCCAGACATTGACTACTCTGTTGCTGAAGTCGTATTTCCTGCAATCAAGTTTGGTGCGGTTTATCTTTAGTTTATATCTACTTTGTGCTCTTGTATTGTTTTGGTTAAAGCTGAAGTATTCATTGATAGGTAGGACATTGCAATATATAATTTTATGTACTATACTTAGATCAAACCGAAGGCGGCGTAGTTCTAGGTTGTCTAGGTTTAAAATTTCAAGTCTGGTGGCATAAGGTATTCTGCTATGAGTAGAGGAGTGGAGGACTCGTCTTGTAAAATATTTCTGGACTTTCTCAATTGTGTTAATATCAGATATGTAATGCGGATTCCAGACTGATGAACTGTATTCAAGTATTGGTCTAGCAAATGTTTTATATGCTCTAGTTAGTAGAGTGATATTACCGGAGAAAAAGCTATGGAGAATTAGATTAACAACTCTTAATGCCTTTTTGGCTAGGTAGTTACAGTGGGATTTAGCACTTAGATCATTTGAGATGAGTACTCCAAGGTCCTTGATAAAGTTTGTGTCATCAACAAGGTCTTGACTATTCAGCTTGTATTTTATTTTTTGATTTTTTTTGCCGATATGCAAGACAGAGCATTTACTTGTTGAGATCTGAAGTTGCCATTTGTTTGACCATTCTGATACATAGTCGATGTCTTTTTGAAGGGTAGCAGCATTGTCAGTGGTGTTGAATAGCTTTACATCATCAGCAAAAAGAATGCAGTTGCTCTTAATATAATCACAGAGATCATTAATATGGGGTATGAAGAGAGTTGGTCCTAGAACACTGCCTTGGGGGACACCACTGTTGACAGGTACAGGATTTGATAGGATGCTCCCAATTTTGACCGTTTGTTGCCTGTTTGACAGGAATGCTTCTATCCAGTTATGCAGGTATTCAGAGATACCATAAGACCTTAATTTTAGGAGTAGTTTGTCATGTACCACTGAATCAAAGGCTTTACAGAAGTCTATGTAAATTGCGTCAATTGCTTTCCCTGATCAGGTTGTGTAGTCCATATGTTTTTACAGTGCAAGAGTTGCAGATTACAGGACAGTTTCCTTCTGAAGCCAAACTGTTTGTTAGAGAGTAGGTTGTTTGTCTCTAAGTGGAGGATAAAGGATTGGTTAATAATTGATTCCATGACTTTACAGGTGACGCAGCATAAAGAGATTGGTCTGTAATTTTCAACTAGGCTGGGGTCTCCCTTTTTGAAGGTGGCTAGACTGTGGCTAGTGACCATAGATTTGGCAACGAGCTGGTCCTGAAAGATTTTTCAAAGGCTATGCTTAGAGGTTCTGCTATGGCAGCGGATAGCTTTTTTAAGAAGTAGGCACAAACTCCGTCTGGTCCAATAGATAAAGATGGTTTTAGATTGCGTAGTGCTTTTTCTTCTGTAAAATCAATATGTATTAGATCATTGTAATTGTCTGTGGTTTGACTAGGAAATATTGAGCATGATCCATTGCTGTTTACAAATACTGAGCCAAAGAATGTGTTAAAGAGGTTGGCTTTAATGGTGTCATCGTTGCAGTCTTTACCATTTGGTTCTTTTAGGGGTGGAATGGACCTTGAGTCTTTTACAAAATTGAAGAAAGTGCAGGTGGAATTGGTGCATAGAAGGTTTTCCTCTTGTTTAGTGTGATAATTGATACATTCAGTCTTTATCTGGTGGCATACATTTTTGTATTTTTGTATCGGCTTTTAAAGTTGGCAAGATGACCAGATTTGTTTTTCCGCCAAAGGGATTTCTTTTTGGATTGTAGCTTCCTTATTGTTATGGGTAATTCATTGTTTTCTGCTTTTGGGAGTTGTTATTGGTACATATAGTTTGATGACTCTTTTGACTTCAAGTAAAAATATGTTGTAATGGTCTTCAACAGTATTGCATCCAGTGAATAGAATTTGTCAATCAAGAGATGAGAGATTGTTGTCTAAAAGATCATAGTTGCTTTTTTTGAAGTTATAATTGGGGAACCTGTTGTTATGGTGATTATGGTGAGAACATATGTTGAGTCAAAAGTCAATCATGCTGTGGTCACTGTTGGAAAAGAGTTCATTAATTTGTATTCCATAAATTGAATTCAAACTGTTGCAGAAGATGAGATCGAGGCAGTTGTTAATTCTAGTATTGTTGGTTACTAGTTGTTCCAGTCCTAGTGTGGTAATGTATGAATGGTTGTATACAGGATTGTATGAATGGATACATTTAGTATCATTAGTACATTCATTTAGTGTCCAATTTATAAGAGATAAGTTGAGGTCACCAAGAAAAATGAGAGGGTCTGGGCAGGAGGCAGCCCATGTCAGTAATGAAGTTAGCTTGTTTGCATGAATTATATCATAGTCAGAGGCATGATAGCAAAGTAAGAAGTGGATTGAGAAGTTTAAGGACAGTTCACAGATGATGGTCTCGGGAAGAGCAAGCTCTTGTATAATTTGGATCTTTTTTAGGTTTAGAGATTTTTTAAAGAATATAGCAACTTCACCACCTCTACGAATTTCGTGATCTGATCAAAAAACTTGATATTCTTTTGTAGTGGTAATGGAGTCTGGAAAAGATGCATTTAACCACATCTCACAGACAAATATAATGTCAAATGTGGCTGACCTTAGAAGGATGAGGAATTCATGCATTTTATTTGCGAGGCTTCTTGCATTAAATAGTTTGCATTTAAGATATGAAGTAGTGGGTCTGTAGGAAGTAAGGGGCGTGCATCCCTAATGTTGGATGTTTGGGTGATGGTTATTGTGGGTTGAGGTTCTTGCTTTTGATACAGTCAGCACAGTAATCAATGTATAGATTTGTATTACCTAATTCATATAATCTTTTGAGCTCAGAACATAGCTCCCAGGATCGTACACATTGTTGTAAGGTTAGATCAGGGCGAGAACGAAGGTTCTTATGGTTATTGTTGTTTTTTGTGAGTGAATTTATTGAGAAAATGAATTTGAATTTGCTTGTTTCGTTTTTGCAAACAACCCTGCATAGGCCGTGGGATCATCAAGCTGTCTTTGTTTTTAAGCTCAGGACCAACACGGGAAATATCAAGTATTTCTTCAGGGGAGATGGTTGATGCTTGATTTTCTCTGATAATTTTTCGAACATTAGAGATGCCATCATTGTCATTGACTTCTAGACCTAATAAGATGGCATTTGGTCACTTCGGTTCACGTTCAACAGCTTCTTTGATGAGTACGGGGATATCAATTTTTGTAGGATTTGTTGTTTTTTGTGGATTGGGTTTTGGTTGCAGTTGTTCAGTAGAGGTATGGTCTGTAGATGTTTGATATTCATTTTTTAGTGCTGTCTCTTTTTTTTTCAAGGTTTGCCAATCTAGTTGGTATAGCATCCAGGGATGCTACAATGGTATCAAGGGACATTATACATGTTTCAATGGTATCGACTCTTTCAAACAGGATAATGTATTTTTCTAGTTTGGGTCTGCATGGTGGCAGAAATATGGAAAAATATTGGCAGATGTTTTTAGGAATAGAGCCATTTGCTTGGGTAATCCTAAGCAATTATGGTGAGCGTAGCTGTTACACAGAGAACATTTGATGTAATCTTCATTCTCCTTTAAAGATTCCTTACAAATAAGGCAAGAGCAAGAGTCTTGTGGTTCTTTAGTAGGGGTTTCTTTCTTTTGAAGTTGAGGTTTGCATTGGATTGTTTTCCTGACATGGTGGGTTTGTTGAGATGGTTTGTTGATTAGGTTGTTCAATCAAACAAGGTATTATGGTAATCAATAAAGTAATATCGTACCAAAGAATCTATTATACTAATCACATGTCAATTAATTTAACTAATCAATAATCACTCTAATAATTAATTACACTAATCAATAATCACCCTAATAATTAATTACACTAATCAATAAACACACTAGTCAATTAATTGTCCTAATCATTAATTTGCACTAAATATACTAATCATACTAATATTCAAAATAGTTAACCAAACTAATCAATAACCACTAGCTATGATAATCTATAATAATATATTAATCACTAATGATAAATAATTGTAAAAATTAATTAATCATTTAGTAAGATCAGTTAATCAATTAAACAGAGTTATATTGGGAAAAATTGGGGCAGGAAGAGAATGGGAGGAAGAGGAGAAGATTTGGTTTGGATGCTCTTGGGGGGTATAGAAGATGGCATATATTAGGTTGAAAGTATAGATGAAAGTCTTTTGGCAGAAGATTACTCTACTTGTTTCTTCGGATCTTCAGTTAGTGATTTTGGGGAACCAGATCTGTCTTCACATGGATCTTCTTGTCATCGGGCATATATTAGGCTAAAGGTAAAGATGAAAATCTTTTGGC
Organism: Bungarus multicinctus; assembly: GCA_023653725.1. Taxonomy (NCBI): domain Eukaryota; kingdom Metazoa; phylum Chordata; class Lepidosauria; order Squamata; family Elapidae; genus Bungarus; species Bungarus multicinctus. Next base: position 56,172,452 of record CM042844.1, read on the forward strand.
AGAAGGTTAATCTTCACTCATTACTTCAGATCATCAGCTAGCGATCATAGGGATTAGGTCTGTCTTCTCACGGATCCCCTTGTCTTTGATCAGCGATCTTAGAAAATAGGCTACTGCATGAAATAGCAGGGCTGCACTCTGAGATCAGGACCTCCGATGTGGGATTTGACAATCGCAGATGGGGATGATGTAGGCGGCAGTTTGGGCACCAGTTTTACTGGAAGGTTTATGCTCCGGGATTCAATGTATGGCTCCAGTTATTTAATCTCAAGGACGGATCTTGGGATCCGGAGAGATGGTGGGGCCGCCGGAAGCGTGTGAGGGAGGGTTATTTGAAATTTTTAATTAGATTTTTAAAGGGGTTAGGGTGGCCGGGCGGGGGTTGGGGGACAACCCGCCTGGGGCTGGGACCGGGCCGCAGGTTGAGCGCTGCCGGGAGGGTATGGGTTCGGATGGGGCTGTATTGAGGATGGGGGGCTGTCCCGGGGAGGGTGAAATTAAAACTATTAGTACGGTGAGCGGGAGAGGCAGATTTGGCGGTTATAGGGGGCCACATTTTGTTTTGGGAGCGCGCCCCCGCTACTTGTCTGCTGTAGCGCGCTCCGACCCCCTTGTTATGTCTCGTTCCCCGGGTGGTCTGAGCGATCGGGCACTGGGCCTTTGGCTGATGTTATGTAACGCCAGGTCCGTCATTAATAAGGCCCCTCTCATTCATGATTTGATCTGTGAGGGGGGAGCGGACCTGGTGGGTATTACCGAGACCTGGCTGGGCCTAGAGGGGGGGTCCCTCTAGTGGAAATGTGCCCAGCCAGGTTTCGGGTTTTTCATCGACCGAGGGCCCAGGGGAGGGGTGGGGGGGTTGCGGTGGTTATTAAGGAGGATCTGTGTCCGAGGGAATCCACTGTTTCTCAGACGACCGGATGTGAGTCTCTTCTCGTGAAGTTCGGTCCCAGGGTACAGGTGGGCTTGTTGGTCGCATACGTGGCTCCCTGCTATGTGGCATCGGCCCTGCTTGAGCTCCTTGAGGTCATAGCCGGCATGGCAGTTGAGACCCGCAGGCTTATGGTCATGGGGGATTTCAACCTGCCGTCTGCCGGTGGTGCCTCGGGGACTGCTCAGGAGTTCATGGCTTCCATGACAGCCATGGGCCTGACCCAGTTAATTTGGGACCCTACTCACTTGGGGGTCACACCCTGGATTTGGTTTTTGTCTCTGATCAGTGGCAGAGTGATCTGGGTGTAGGGGATATAGTTGTAGAACCCCTGTCATGGACTGATCACTCGCTCCTGAAGCTCGACTTCCGTTCTGCACCCCCTGGCCGCAGGGAGGCGGGACCGCTAAAATGGTACCGCCCCAGGCGCCTGATGGACCCAGATAGGTTCCTGACGGAGCTTGGGCCATTTCCCGAAGCTCACACACACGACCCGGTTGAGGGCTTGGTCACCACCTGGGATAGTGTGGCTGCTGGGGCCCTTGACCGGGTCGTGCCCTTGCAGCCTCTGACCCGGTGCCGATCCCAGGTGGCTCCTTGGTTTTCTGAGGAGCTAAGGGAGATGAAGCGCCGGAAAAGATGCCTAGAGAGTAGTTGGAGGGCTAGCCGCTCTGGGTCTGACCGAACACTACTACGATCTCATATTAAGACATATTTAGTGGCGATAAGGATGGCGAGGAGGTCTTACCTCTCCACCCTTATTGCGTCCACGGAAAACCACCCAGCCGCCCTGTTTAGGGTGACCCGCTCCCTTTTGGAGGTGGGAGCGCGGGAGATCCCTTGCAGGGGTGGACTGAGGAGTTTTCTAGGTTTCTGCAGGACAAAATCGCTCAGATCTGGGATGAGCTGGACTCCGACTGGGCATCTCCGGGTGGGGGGGCGGGGGTGGATATCGGTGAGGTCATTTGGGTTGAGTTCGATCCTGTTACCTTGGAGGACGTGGACAGGATACTGGGGAGGCTTAATGCCACCACTTGTTTGCTGGACCCGTGTCCCTCCTGGCTGCTCTTGGCCACTCGGGAGATGACACGAGGCTGGTTCCAGGGTATTATAAATGCTTCCTTGAGAGGGGGGCTGTTACCCGCCGCCTTGAAAGAGGCTGTGGTTCGGCCCCTCCTCAAGAAACCGTCCCTGGACCCAGCATTATTATCAAATTATTGTCCAGTCTCCAACCTTCGCTTTGTTGCGAAGGTTGTTGAGAGTGTGGTGGCACGTCAGTATCTGGATGAAGCGAGTTATCTCGACCCCCTCCAATTGGGTTTCAGGCCCGGGCACAGCATGGAGATGGCGTTGGTCGCGTTGGTGGATGATCTCTGGAGGGCTCGGGACAGGGGTTGTTCCTCTGTCCTGGTCCTGTTAGATCTCTCAGCGGCTTTTGATACTGTCGACCACAGTATCTTATTGCGGCGGTTGGTGGGGTTGGGGATGGGGGGCACCGTGTTGTGGTGGTTCGCCTCCTTCCTCTCTGACCGTTCACAATTTGTGTTGACAGGGGGGCAGAGATCGACCCCGAGGCCCCTGCTTTGTGGGGTGCCCCAGGGGTCGGTGCTCTCGCCCCTGCTGTTCAACATTTATGTGAAGCCGCTGGGTGAGATCATCCATGGCTTTGGGGTGGAGTTCCATCAGTACACTGATTATACTCAGCTGTACATCTCCACCCCGGGCCACCCCAACGAAGCCGTCGAAGTGATGACCCGGTGCCTGGAGGCCGTGCGGAATTGGATGGGTCATAACAGGCTTCGTCTCAACCCGACCAAAACCGAGTGGCTGTAGTTTCCTGCGCCCAGATACAGCCAGCTAGTTCCTTCGCTGGCCGTGGGGGGAGAGGTATTGACCCCTGTGGAAGGGGCGCGCAATTTGGGTGTCCTCCTGGATGTGCGGCTGTCTTTGGAAGAACATATTGCAGCCGTCGCCAGGGGGGCTTTTTATCAGATTCGTCTGATCTACCAGTTGCGGCCCTTTCTGGATCTGGGCGCACTTCGCACAGTTACTTCCGCCCTTGTTATCTCCCGCTTGGATTATTGCAACGCTCTCTACATGGGGCTCCCCTTGAAGAGTCTCCAGAGGTTGCAGCTGGTTCAGAATGCAGCCGCGCGGGTGATCGTGGGCGCCCCTCGGGGCACCCACGTAACACCACTTCTCCGCAGGCTGCACTGGCTCCCTGTGGCCTTCTGGATTCGCTTCAAGGTGGTACTGATGGTATTTAAAGTGCTCCATGGCTCGGGACCTGGGTACTTACGGGACCGCCTGCTGCCACCAACAACCTCCCGCTGCCCAGTATGCTCCCACAGGGTCGCCCTACTTGGGGTACCGCCGCCTGATCGCTGTCGGCTGGTGGCCCCGAGGGTGCGGGCTTTCTCTGTGGGAGCCCCCTCCCTGTGGAATGATCTCCTCCCGGAGATACGAGCCATGACGGACATTCTGACCTTCTGGCGCGCAGTTAAGACCCTATTTTTTAAACAGGCCGGCCTGGCCCAGTAAGGGTCTGTGGGGTTTTAAATTTAATGAGGGTTTTAATTTTTAATTTGATATTTTAAATTTTTATCAATCCCGGATCTTAAATGTTTAATTGTAGTTGGACGGGATGCAGCCAGATATATGTATTTAATCTAGTTTTAAATTCTATTTAACTTATATTTATTTTATGTGTTTATTAGGCTGTACACCGCCCCGAGTCCCTTTTTGGGAGAGGGAGCGGTATAGAAATATGAAAAATAAATAAATAAATAAATAATAAATCTAGTTTCAAATCAAAGTACATAAGGACATGAACGTAAGAAATTGGTGGATAGGTAGATAGGATATAATTAGGATCCACATAGGATCCCTAACTAAAAACAGTTCAGAGGTGTATATAAGTAAATTTGTTTTTTGTACTTGTCAATGAATATTCATGCACATTAATAAGAAACACGTTAATAGGAAGACCAATGCAGCATGGTTTTCACACATTAGGGAATTATTTAAAATGTTAACGCATGTCTAGCACCATCTAAATCTTGTATGAAACGTGTTAATATAGTAGTAGTGTATTCCATCTTTAAAAATCCTATTATGTTGTCCCCTTTAATAGGATGGCATTACTATAAGTTTTATAAAAGAAATCAGACAACTATTTCAGCTTCCTGAATTAATAGCAAATGCTATATTTTAAAATGTTTGTATAGATTCCTGTACTTCTGCTTTTGATTATCAAAATTTAAAAATAATTATATACTATATACTTATCCACTCATTTCTTATGTTCATGTCCTTGTTATTTTGATCTGAAACTAGGCTTAAATAACTGGATCCATATAAGAGCAACTATAACATCACCTTCACAATTAAGTTACAGAATTCATCTGGGCAATGTACAGTAATTTAATAGGGATTGGTAAATTATAAATAGATCAGATGCCAACATCCAATGTATTTTTTCAATAAAAATAAACAATTAGAATGAGAAGGCTGGGATCCATAAATAGATATTAATATTTTGTAACAAAATATAACCAAAGGAACAAATATTGTAGTCAGTTAAATGTTAGTATTCTTTATGCCCATTTTTATAGATAAAATAACAAAATTAAAGCATTTTTTTTCAAATCCAATTATTAGGATACAAAAAAAGCAATGGTTAAGAATGGTTTTGAGTTAAAACATACTCTCTTCTTTTAAGGTATTCTAATGTTTGAGAGATACATACTCTTAGAAAGTATTTTAATGAACCTCATTTCAACTTTGTTAACTAAAAGCATAAGAATAGCATTGCTGCCTTACTATTAAAAACAAGCACAGTAAACTTTTAATTGCAGAAATCATACTAAAGGAAATTGTATATTAATGTTATTTAATTTTATTACAAAACTTATAAAAATAATACTGTCTCGCTGCTTCTTTAATAAAATATTTGGAAATTTTATTGGAAAATTAACATTACTAAGTTCAAGAGAGAATGTGCATGAACCAATACATATCTACATGAATAATTTGATTACGCTATGTCTGCCACATTATAATATGATTAAGAGAATGGGTTATTAGAGCAGGATCCACAATAGAGACTGATGCTCTTTTTAAATAAATCTCAGCATTTTTGTCCATAAGTAGGGCACTGAAGGGTTCAGGAGGAGAAATCAGTATTTACCAGTTGCTAAGAAACTTCAGCCGTGTTAATCCAGGTTAAGACCTGAATTAACACTTAACCTGATTAGTTAAAATCAGGTTACATGCAGCACTTATTTGGAACAAGACAACCTGAAAACAAAGATCTTTGCAGATGTGTGCCAAAGACACACAGCGCAACTTAAGTTTTTGTGACTAAGAAAGCAACACTCGCACAATTTTACGGCAGTATTAGTGAATTGTTTTTTTAAAAAAGAAACATCACTAAAAAATGAAATTGGCCTGAATTCTTGAAAAAAAGAAGCTAATAACCAATAAAATAGAAACTATCACATTAAACAAAAGGAAAACCTTCTATGCACCAATTCCACCCATGCTTTCTACAATTTTGTAAACAACAAACTAAAAGACTCAAGGTCCATCCCACCCCTAAAAGAACCAAATGGTAAAGACTGCAACAACAACACAATTAAAGCCAACCTCTTTAACACATTTCTTGGCTCAGTATTTGTAAACAGCAATGGATCAAACCCAGTATTTCGTAGTCGAACTACAGACAACTACAATGATCTAATACATATTGATTTTACAGAAGACAATGTTGAAAAAGCACTCTAAAACCATCTCTACCTATTGGTCTGGATGGAATATATGACCTCTATGTTCATATTAAGAGCAACTGCATTCTCTTCGCTGATGATGTAAAGACAATACTGCTACCCTTCAAAAAGACCTTGACTATGCATCAGAATGGTCAAACAAATGGCAACTTCAAATCTCAACAAATAAATGTTCTGTCTTACATATTGGCAAAAAAAATCAGAAAATAAAATACAAGCTGAATAGTCAATACTTTGTTGATGATCCAAACTCTGTCAAAGACCTTGGAATTCTCATCTCTAATGATAACTACATAGCCAAAAAGGCATTAAGAGTTGTTAACCTAATCCTATGTAGCTTTTTCTCTGGTAATATCACACTACTAACAAGAGCATACAAAACATTTGCTAGACCAATATTTAAATTCCGCTCATCAGTCTAGAACCCACATTACTTATCTGATATTAACACAGTTGAGAAAGTCCAGAAATATTTCACAAGAAGAGTTCTCTACTCCTCTACTCATTGCAGAATACCTTATGCCACCAGACTTGAAATTCTAGACCTAGAAAATCTAGCATTATGCCATCTTCGGTCCAATCTAAGTATATTATATAAAATCATACATTGCAATGTCCTACCTGTCAATGAATACTTCAGCTTCAACTATAACAATACAAGAGCACACAATAGATACAAACTGAAGGTTAACCGCACCAAATATGATTGCAGGAAATATGACTTCAGCAACATAGTGGTCAATGTCTAGAATACTCTACCTGACTATGTGGTTTCTTCCCCAAACCCCAAAAACTTTAACCTTAGACTGTCTACTATTGACCTCACCCCTTTCCCAAGAGGTTTGTAGGGGCGTGCATAAGCTCAACAATGTGCCTACCATCCCTGTCCTATTGTTTCTTTTATTTTTCTTATATGTATCCATTTCATGTATTCATAATTATGTTTATTCTTATGCCTATTATCTTGTAAGCGATTGACAAATCAAATTAAATAAAAAATGAGAAAGAAAGAGAGACAAGGCATTGCTATTGAGCCAATGTCTCAAGATGATATTTATTTACTTGAATTTATTATAGCCATCCAATTCTTATGAACTCATGTTATTAGTTAAATATGTGTGTGTGTGTGTGTATTCATATTTCAAAATAAGTCTTATTCTTGGTTGCATAGCTATAGAGATTTTATGCTCTGTTATCATTCTGCACAGCAAGTTAATTTTATGATTGTTATATATAACAAGTTATTCTTCTTGAGTTTTACTGCCATAGTTTCTATCAATGTTGTCTAAAAAGTCATTATGGTATTTACTTTCCTCTGACTAATGCTGGCTTTTATCTGTTGACCAGAAAAATGCTCTATCTATGCAGGCCCTTTTACTTCATATTAATTCTGTGCTAAAGCCACAAAGGTCATCTTAACTTTAATTGGTTTCCTTCCATGAGCTGCTTCAGTAACTTGGTGCTACAGGTAACTCTCCTGTCACTGTGATAATGTATTGTAAATTTATTTCCTAGACCCAATCCACTGTACTTGTCTTATTATACATATGATTCTCATTTATTACCTTCCATAGTTTCCAAATCACAATCTATCCAACTCAAAAGAATTAACTCATTCCTCATAATTAGAGTATTTATGCCTTTAATAAACAAACCATTTTTTGGTTCAGGTTTGTTTTTTTACAAGCTTTTATATGGCTACCCAGCTCATACAATATGAGTACAGCATCTGGTTGGCATATAACAGCCAACAGAGAAAAAAGAAGAAAGAAAATAAAACCATGCATCATTAAAATCAAATGCACAAAATGGCAAATCGATGAAAGAGATTATACATTCAATAGAATTCTACTCAAATAGACACAAAAGGCTAAGAAAGACCTATGATGCATATCAGCATGCATAAATTGTTTTATTACAATATATGAAAAAATGTCACTAAATTATCACACCTTTCATCATCACGGAAATTCCTTTTACTTCTGGAGTTTAGGACTTGATTTTTCTCACAACTCCTCATTTGTATACTTTGAGAAGATAATGATTAATGGGCAAAAAACTTGAATTGCAAGAAAATATATATGAAACAGAAATTATGGAATAATTCAAGAGGCTGCCTACAAATTTAACATGCTTGACTTGCTAATTAATGTATCCATCCAATAATTTATATACTAGGCAGTTTACAATAATACCTTGAAGTGGTTAACAACAACCCAATTACTATTAAAATTAAAATCTATGTGTTTAAATTTTAACTTTTAAGCAATTAATACATGACTAATTCAAAAAGGGAACATTTCCATGGACATTTTTAATGTGATTCTTTTCCCCCCACTTTAGTCGGTGTGTCACTCTGTCAAGAATGTGGAAGCACAGTTTGGTTTAAAACTTTCAGCTGTGAGAGTCAAATTTATATTGCGGTTCTGTTATTGATCTTTCCAGTCACTTAATTAATAAAAACAGACCCATTGAAAAATATTCTGGTCCATAGTATTGGTGAGAATGATGAATAGGACTGATCACTTTATCATTCTAGGAAATTGTTTTAAAGTGAGTCAGACTGTTGCTAAGAGACCATGTACTGAAGTGTCTCCTATCCTGATACTTTTTTAAAAAGTGATAAAGATTCTTCTATCAAAAGGAACAATACTACTAAGGATGTTGACATTTTGCCTAACTTGAACCTGCAACTTAAGAAATATTTTACTTCTCTATTTAGAAATAGTTCTTAAACATATATCACATAATATGTCTATCTACCAGCATAACAGCCTCATCCAAGTATTCTGCAGTTTTAAAATATAAAACTTTCATGTGTTTAAATTATATGCTGTCATAAGCACAGTGAAGAATCGGATTGCAATTTGCAATGATATCATCTCAATTCAATTAAAGAGAGTATTCACAGCTAGAAGGAAACAAATAAAATAGGATTAGGATTATCAAGATTAAAATATAATACATGTCTGGAGGGATTTTTTAAAAAATGTATTAACCCCTTTGCCTTAAAAACAACAGGAAAGTGGACATTCTTGTTTCTTTTTTAATGATTCCCATATGTTCATTGGTCCCATTACTTCTGCAGAAAAAGACGGGGCTGCAAGTGATAGTTAGGTAAGAAACTTTTATTCAAGTTTAAATCCCTGTTCCAGGTAGCTTGAGCTGGCCATGTAACTACATCAGAATCTAATTTAATTCAAATAAGACCAATATAATAAGAATAGAAATTATAATAGGCAGATTCCAAGAAAAAAATAGCAAAATGTAACAAAATAACAAAAGCACTTGAAGCTTTGGCACTATGATCATCCAGAAGCAATACTGCATGTTGAATGCAAGATGCAAGATGAATGTTGAAACAATTTCCAAAGAAAATAGTCCAAAACTGATGCAACACCACAAAGGCTCTGTTCTACACACTTTGGCAGAAAAGCCCTTTTCCTTTAGGAAACTTCAACAGTTCAACAGTTTCCTGAACTTTCTTTTTTTCTAAGAAGAAAACCCAATGCCTGTAGAACTTTTATAGCACAAACAGCAGAGTGGGCTAGATGTCAACAGGCACCAACATAAACAGGACTGCAAGAAGAATTTTGGTAACTGCACTGCGCAGAATATTGAAATGTAACTCTTAACTGCTTAAAACGCTTACTTTAAAAATAGCTTCCTTGAACTTTCCAAGGCACATAATTTATCACTTGCTTTTCACAAGTTGCTTATATCAACAGAAAAGACAAAAACTAAACTAGTTTTAGACTTTGAAGGTTTGTTTTCTGTAATGTAAGACTTGGTAGAATCGAGAGAAAAATGGAGAAATTGAGCTCTGATTAATATATACATCAGATTCAAAAACTATATACATTAAAATAACTAAAGTTAGTGTTTATCTGATGAAAATAGAGATGCTTGTTTCAATTTTTAATTTTAGTTTGAAGGAATTTCACTAACCTAAACAAGGTATTCTGCACAGGTTATATTTCCAAATGCTGTGTATCTATGAAAAGGTTTCTTTTTCATAATTTTTATATATTACATGCCACAATGCAGGAGAATTTAATTTTAATAGTATCCTAATCCATCAATGACTAGATTTAATTAGATTTAATTTCTCCTTAAAAGTAAAATTTGCATGATTAAGAAGGATGTTGTTTTTTACTGAGTAACATAGTAAAGAAATAAAAATATTTCCTTATTTTTATATGACCCTTTCTTAAGAATAATATGACTATAGCCAGCGGTGGGATTCAGCCAGTTTACACTGGTTCATGTGTAAATTACCCAGCACTATCAAAGTGGATCCTGGGTGCTGTGCTGCAATGGAGAAATGGACAGCTGATACAAGGGAAGGAGAAGACCGCTTTCCCTCTTTTTTCTCCCTGCTCTTCCTCCTTCCCTCACGCTGGCTGCTCCGTTGCCTGTTTTTCCATTGCAGTGCAGTACCCAGGATCCACTTTGATAGAGGGTGTATGTGTAATTAACAACCCATTCACTTAGGGTCAGGTTGGCCATCATCAGAAGCTCATTGCACATGTGCAGCAGAGTTGGAGGACAGGGATGCGCCACGTCTCCCACAACTGCCAATCTGACCCTGGGCAAACCAGTTAATAAATTATTTGAATCCCACTACTGGTTATAGTTCTAATAAATAAATAACTTAAATTCATTACCAGGAGTTTTGTTTCTTCAATGTTAACAACAATAATGGAAGAACACTTACTTTAGATTAAGATCACAAGTTTAGGAATAGATTTGTTAACTTTTTTCCTATCTTCCATTTACTTAAATAAAATCTTTGACTGCAGGATTTATTTTAGATGAAATTTTATATTTCATACTTTATTTCCTACAATGAGAGAAATAAAAAGGCATTTATCTGTTTCAGATGAAGAATTGGGCCATTTCACAGCATCTTTATTCTTACTTAACCCCTGAATGTATGTCAGGTTTTAAAAATCATACTTTAGTAATAGGATAGGAAAAAGGGAATTTCGTCTTGGATATAAAGGTAAGCCTTGAATTATTACCACAATTGAGCCCAACATTTATGTTGCTAACTGAAACTTTTGTTAAGTGAGTTTGTCCCATTTAAAAACTTTTCCTGGCACAGTTGTTAAGTGAATCATTACATCTGTTATATTAGTAATGTGGTTATTAAGTTAATATGGATTCCCCATTGACTTTGCTTATCAGAAGGTCACAAAAGCATATCACATGACCCCAGGACACTGCAACCATCATAAATATGAACCAGTTGCCAAGCATCTGAATTTTGACCACATGACCATTGGGATGCTCCAACTGTCATAAGTGTAAGAACAGGTTATACGTCACTTTTTTGGAACCATTGTAACGTTAAGCGTTCAATAAATGAACTGTTGAAAGCCGAGTACTACCTGTATATGGAAAGTGGAAATACTTTTTGCCTGCCCCATTGATGGACTCTCAATCTCTAAAGTTCAGCCACCTGCTTCTAATCAAAGGCTGGTGATAAAGGTCCAATAAGAGAGAACCTAGCTCTGCAGGTCAGAGAGGGTTGCCAATAAGCAGAAGAATAGATGCTAATGAATAGCATGATTCATGTCTGCATTTGGTTACAGACTTGGAATTGTTGATTGGTTGGCCTGAATCCATGGGAGAAAATGTGATGAAAAACTGTTCAAGTGTCACCTCTATTATACTGACTTACTTTGCCATTCTTAGATTATTGGATTGCACCCCACAGTGTCTCCGGTCTCTTGGAAATGTCACTTGATTACTGGTCTCAATCTTACTGACCACATTTGCAGTTGCCATTCTATAATTAAGGTCGAAAACGACTCTTTTTCTTCCCAAATCCTGAGCTCATATATGGCTAATTATGGCAGGCATCCAGCTTGTTATCTCGGCTGACAGCCAGCAGTTCTGGCACAGAAAAGACCCTTTCTTGTCAAGAAAAGACTGAGTCACTTAAAGGAAGGTTATAAGCAGTTATTTGCAAAGGCAATCAAGGCAGATAAATAAATGCATTTTGCTGTCATTACCAGAAGATAATTCTTAGTACAGGTTTTCCCATGCTCAATTGGACACACGTTGTTTTCCTTCAACATGTTCTAGATGTTTCTCGTGCCACTTTATCCCCCTAGATTCGGAAAAATCTGAGAATCATCTCTAGGATATATCAGAGGGTCTGCACAGGTACAATCTTGCACATGTTTTCTATCACTTATACATTCCAGAAACCAGCTAAGGTCAGCCTCAATGCTTCAGGAACTATTCTAAGTTTTCTTTCGAACCACATTAGATAAAATAGGCATCTAATTGAATAAATCCATCTGCAATAGTGGGGGAACTCCAGAAAACTTCAAGTTTAATAGGGAGTTATTGTATGCAAATGAATTTGCAAAATCTGCTATAGTATAAACAGCACCATTCAAATAAGTCCACTAGCATTCATATTTCAAAATCGATATGAGATGTATTTATATTAATAGAGGTTTCATTCACACAAAAATAATTAATGTATTGAATTAAAAAATTTAATGGTACTTAGATTTTTAAAGATAGTTTTACATTGATAAAATTTAGAATAATTAAATCAGAGAAATTATCATACAAAAACATTACTGAAGATATTAATAAGATATGACAGGAATCTGCAATTTTAAAAAATTAGTATCTTGCATATAAAAAAAACCAAGCAACCTAATTATGTGGATTGTAGGACTTTTTAAAAGCTATTTTAAAAAAGCCAAACAAGCCAATTTACTAATGCAGGCAATTCCAAGTTATGTTGATCTATATATGTCCAAAAAATATCTTCATTTTTATCAACTTTATAACTTGATTTTTATTGATTCCTACTATGTCACAACTTCTCTTAATATCACTAAATTATTATGCTTGACTGTAAAAAAAACAGTGGCAAAGCTACCATAAGAATGGGTTAAACTGGAAGTAAGATTTATTTCTAGTATTAGGTAGTTTAAAGGCAGTGCCATTTTCACATCTTGTTAGAATCTTTGTCAAATGAATGAGGATTAGATGTGGCTAATGCTCCCCACTGTAATAGAAAACTATATTGTAGTGACCTTTACAACATTATCTGATTTATTTTGCTGAACAGACAAGATTATCCTGTTTTCCCATTTGGTTGTGTGGAGACAATGCAATTAAAGTATACAGCATAGTTTAAAATATAGCCCAAATTCAAGGTTGAGAAAAGAGATTGTGACAGCACAATCTCTCTCTTGCTCTCTTGTTACCAAAATCTTAATCACATGTTTGGACTATCAAATAAGGAACTTGAGCAAGCAATATGTTTTTAAGCTTTTATTTATAGAAGTGGAAGTACCAGGATAATACTGCATATCTAACAAGCAAATAAAAATACGGAATAGAATAGAATAGAATACTTTATTGGTGAAGTATTATTGGCCAAGTGTGACACAAGGCATTTGTCTCTGGTGCATAGGCTCTCAGCATACATACAACAATGTAATATAGTCAGTGTACATGCAAACATACAAAGACATGTATAATCATACCAAAAGGAGAAGATGGTAGTAGAAAAGATGAGAAGTATAATAATAATACAACCATATTACATGGATAAATATCCTTTGACATAAGATGGTATTATGGCAATATTTCCCCTATTGGCAGAGGGGAAAAAAACCTAACTCGTTTTTTTGGTATGCAATGCTCTTTTGCATGAACTATTGCATAGTTTATGTCTAGAATGTGAAGGTCTATAGATTTTTGTCAGCCCTCTTTTTAGCTAATGCAAAGTACAGGTTCTAAATGGAAGGCAGATTGGTTGTGGTTGTTCTCTTTTCAGTTCTCATTATCTGTTGAAGTCTGCACTTCTCCTGTTTGGTTGCTGTACCTGACAGGTTATAGAAGTACAAATGGCATTCAAAAATTCCTTTATAGAACTTTATAAACAGTTCCTGTTCCATTCATTGAAATAGTACATTTCAATGATGTATTAACCCCAGTTCCTTAAAATATCACTGAGAAAGTTTGGATTTGGCAGAACATACTATTCTTGCATAGACTGGAAGGTCACCCTGGGCTGGCAGTGGAAAACTTGGTCATTTTTGTTGTAGTAGCATTTTGGGATAAAAATTAATGTGTTGAGGAAATGCCTGGTGATTAACATACAAGGCCATCTCATTTTCACAATAAAATTAAATATAATATACTGCTCACATATACTTAGTGTTTTGAAACCAGTGGAGAACAATAGAAATTATCAAGGATTATGAATCCATTCAGGCTTATGAAGACTTTCTCAGTCTTCTAAAGCATTGTCCTATAAATTATTTTTGTTTTAAAGAATTAAATAAATAATAATATACTTAGGAGAATAGGGAAATTTTCCAAAACTGTGAAAATATAATTCTAATTAAACTGAGCACATATTTGGTAGATCCCTATTCTGAGATTCAATATCTTGCTCAGGGAATTTTTTTCAAACCGCTCAGGGAATTTTTAATTTTTTTAATTTTTTTTTATTTTGATATTTTGGAGAATTGTTCTTTTACATACTTTCACTTTTGTTTTTAATATTTTATTTATTAAATTTCAAAGAATAACTTTATTACATGATATTAATGTGTTCTTTTATGAAAATATCACTCTTAGAAAATAAAAATGTCCATATTTCCTAAGAAATACCCACAATCCCATGTGGTTTCAGCTGGTAACATGATAATATAAATGTATATTCTATATTAGGGGTCTCCAATCCCTGGACCCCAGCCCACTACTGGACTGTGGCCTGTTTGAAACTGGATCATGCAATCAATAATCAAGTGTGCACATGTGCGAAGTTCCCTCTGCTCAAGCAAGTGCAAGTACCCGCCACTTGTGTGAGTGGAGTTTTGTACACAAGTGCAAGCACGCTCCGCTCATGTGCAAAGCTTAAGTGGAGGATGTGCATGCATGCCACTCACACCAATGGAGCTGTGCACGTAAGCATGTACCTGCCACTCATATGCCCGTCCATATCCCTGTCCTGGGCCGCCAAGATGTAAAAGTTAGAGACTGCTGATCTATATGTACCCAGACAGCAGTTGCAATTGTAAATTGAAAAAGATATAAATATATTTGCCTCAGTCAAAACAGAATGTAAAACATATGTCTTCCATTACTTCTCTTAAGTAGTACTAGAGTTTAGTCAACAGAAATATCCCTAATTTGTATTAGATGCTCTAAAAAATTAATAGAAGTTTGTAGATATTTATTTTGTGGACCAATTTCTATTCATTTCAGGTTTGTGACAGCTTGAATCTCTGTTACATCATTGCTAGCATAAACTATTTGCAGTTGATTATAAAAGATATATTGGTGCATATTTCATTTACATCACAATGCTACATTCATTTCAAAATTCATTTTACAGCTCGTCCTTGCTGAATGATCTGTAAATAATTTTTGAGAAAATTGGAATGGATGTCCAAATTTAAAAAAAATCAGAGATGGGTATATGTTTTATTGAAGACCTATTTCCGTGTAAACATGAATAAGTTTAAGACCATTTGCAAATAATTTGTCAAGTACAATAAATGCAAAAATATTCTAGATATTATTATTTTTATTTGATGCTGATATTGCATAACACACATTCTCAAATACTGCCAACTATCAGTAATTGTACGTAAGCTATCAGTTATTGTCCAGTGTGGATTGCAACTGCAAAACTGATAGATGGAAAATGCTAATTTTGACCATTTGCTAACAATGCACAGAGCAGAATAAACACATAAATATTTTAATGGTACATTAAAATTTATTTTAATAGATGACTACTACTTTATGTATATGACTATTCCATAGAAAACTAATTTCAAATTTTTGCTGCTTCTGGAGAAATACATTCTTAATGGCAGTTCTATGAAGACATTTGGATTCTATCTTATCAAAGATATTTTGTCAAATTAGAAAAGAAAATGAAGCAGGCATTGGCATGGCTTAAATATGATTTTATATTCTTCATCTATTTGTCAGACTCAGAATTCTGCTGTTTGCTGACCTAGGATAAAACAAGCAAGGTAAGCCTGAAGTTTCTCATTTTTAAAAAAAGAAAATTATTAATTTTTTGCACAGTACAAATTTAGAGAAAGAAAGAACCCAAACTAAAAGAAAAGTGATAACTGTGCATATAACTCTTCTTTCCAAGCTCTACCTTTTCTAATCCTCAAAACCATAAATCACAAGTTCATTTCTCCCCATTTTCAGCAAAAAAAATCATAAAGGTTTTGCAGTTATTTCCAAATGCAGATGTTTCCATTAATTCCAGCAAGGAAAGTTCTTGTTTCAGTTGAATATTGTTTGTACCACTGTGTGTCAAGCTTATAGTTTCATAGGAGTACTATGGATATGGTACGCATCAGGGGTTGGATTCTACCAGTTCAATAGAACCGGTTGTTATGATTCTCTGTAGTCGGAGAACCAGTAAATCAGGCTTCTGGCTGGCCCCATTCTTCTCCGCCCACTTCTCTGCTCCCTGCCCAGTCAGTACTTATCATGCATGTGTAACATTGTGATATAGCTGCTGGAACCCCTCTTTTGCCCAGCTGCCAGGCTAGCCATTGCTTCCTGCCTTCCACTGTGGCCCTGCCTGATCTCATCTCCCTGGGTGAGTGAAGCTCTGCAAGCCTCGGTTGCCTATCTGCAACCGGTCGCCTTTCCCCCCCCCACCATCACTTGCCTTCTACCAGGGAACACATGGAGAGGCTCCTGTCAGTTCTGGCCAAGTCAGCAGCTGCTTCTCTCACCTGCTGCTCCAGCTGGGAGAACGAGGGAGTCTTTCCTGGCACAGCAAAAAGCTTGCAAGTCAGCCTCCTATTGGGAAACAGGCCCCAGTGGCAGAGGGAAACAGAGCAACCTGGCTGCTTCTCTGCCACCGGCCAGAGCCCATTTCTCAATGAGAGGAGGACTTGCAAGTTTTTCAAGATTGAATTTAAGAGTGCTCCATGGAAGAAGCTGAGAAACCGAGAGCAAAAGTAGCAGCTACGCGGGCAACAGGGGTGTGTGACATGTCCCTCCATGGTCCCCTCCCAGGAGACAGCCAGGGCTTCACCTCCACTTTTCCTTAGAGGTGTAGTGTCTACCTTCTTTCACATTCCTTGCAGAGGGACACGCCTTGCTCTCAGCTTCTTCCATTTGGCACTTTTAAACTCAATCTTGAAGAGCTGGAAGACATTTCGTTTGATTGCTGCCAAACTGATCTTTCCCAAAATAGCTGCAACAGGAAAAGCACACCAATTTCGATACTTCTTACCTCGGAACTGGGCGTCATCCTGCAGCCTAAAGATAGCCCTTAGGTAGCCTAAAATGGTATGGGTATTTTTTTGTCCTATTAAATGCTCATCTGTGTTTGAGTAGATGAAGTCCACAAAGGGTGAGACTCACAGGAGAATTTCTGAAAAGGAAAATCACTTCTGAATCTAAGAATGAGGATGTGTCAGAAGACAGATAGAATTAAAAAACCAAAAACCAAAAGTTTATGTCTGATGGTTATAAAGTAGTTCCACACTAATTCGATGCCTGTGAAATACAGAAAATTGCCACTAATTTACTGTATGTGTTTTTCTTAAATCTAGTTAAATAGAGAATTCCTAGTGCTTAAAAACAAAGAGGGGTATAAATATGTTAACATATCACATATGTTAAACAAAGAGACTTGAACCTGGGAAAGTGAAACAAATTGTCTTTTAATGTACGTTAAATTATTTTTTTAAAAAAAAGTATAAGTAAATAAGGTTTTGACTAGTTTGTTTTCTTGGGCGGATACTCCCTTTTCAGAGCAGCGATTCCTTTTCTTTCCTTGCCCCCACCCTGGGATTTCTTTGGTACAGCTTTATTTTTTTCCCTCCTCTGGGCTTTTTAAAAAACTAACCTCCCTCCCTCCTCTCTCTCTCACATATACATACACAGAGGTTGAATCTTTCTTTCTTCCTGGCCATGCAAATGACTTAAAGTTGGCCATGCCTAGCCAGTCACATGACCACCAAGCCATGCCCACAAATTAAGCCACGCCCACAGAACTGGTTGTTAAGAAATTTGAATCCCACCCCTGGCATTCTGAATATAGATGTTGAGAGCCTCTTGATTATGTCTCTAAGTAAATTATAAAAATAATAACAGTATTACTTGAACTGGTATCTCAGATAATAAGGATTTATACCAAAGCACTAAAAAAACCCTCCCTTTTTATGATCTTGTAGTCCCTATTCGAATAGGGAATTGGATGGATCTGAGTATTTACTGGCTGGATGCCTTTCCTAATGCCTACATGTAATTCACAGCAAAAAAAAAAATTCTCTAGAAGAGAAACATCTGCCATTACCTAGGATGGAACTTTCAACCCTCCAAATGGGAGGCCCCACACTGCTGTATAAGGATAACTAGGCATCTGAAATTTCACTTTTCCTTTTACCCAGGTTTGATAAAAATATAATTTCCATTGTATTTACAGTAAATAATTCTTATGTAAGGAAAGAGTTTCTAAAATATTAAAGAAAATTCACATTAATGGATTGCACGAAGACTTTTAAAAGGCTTTCAAACTGAAATTATTGCTTTATAGAGGAATGCAGGTTGTTTCCTAGTTCCCCTACTGTTTGTTAAAGCATGACACATATATTTTGCTTAATAAATAAAATGGCAACAATGCACTTAGAAAATTAGCCGTGAAAGCTTTCTTAATAGGACTTTGGTTTTCTGTCAAGCCAAAAGCTATCAGTTTCTTAATTCATTTTAAGAGGCCACTGATAGATTTTTAAGAAAGAAAATATGTTGTTTTTGCCATGACTCTGGGATCTTGAATGAAGAGTGCGCCCTTTCTGGATCTGGGCGCACTTCGCACAGTCACTTCCGCCCTCGTTATCTCCCGCTTGGATTATTGCAATGCTCTCTACATGGGGCTCCCCTTGAAGGGGAGCTCCTCTGGAGGTTGCAGTTAGTTCAGAATGCAGCCGCGCGGGTGATCGTGGGCGCCCCTCGGGGCGCCCACGTAACACCACTTCTCCGCAGGCTGCACTGGCTTCCTGTGGCCTTCCAGATTCGATTCAAGGTGGTATTGATGGTGTTTAAAGTGCTCCATGGCTCGGGACCTGGGTACTTACGGGACCACCTGCTGCCACCAACAACCTCCCGCCGCCCAGTACGCTCCCACAGGGTCGCCCTACTTGGGGTACTGCCGCCTGATCGCTGTCGGCTGGTGGCCCCGAGGGTGCGGGCTTTCTCTGTGGGAGCCCCCTCCCTGTAGAATGATCTCCTCCCGGAGATACGAGCCATGACGGATATCCTGACCTTCCGGCGCGCAGTTAAGACCCTATTTTTTAAACAGGCCGGCCTGGCCCAGTAAGGGTCTATGGGGTTTTAATGGGGGTTTTAAATTTTAATCTTATTTTTAAACTTTATCTATCCCGGTTTTAAATGAATTATAGTCGGACGGGATGCAGCCACATTTGTATTTAATCTGGTTTTAAATTCTATTTAACTTTGTATTTTTATGTATTTATTAGGCTGTACACTGCCCCGAGTCCCTTTTGGGAGAGGGAGCGGTATAGAAATACGATTAAATAAATAAATAAATAAAATAAATAAGAGTGGTGATTTATGGGAGCTGGATCTATTGCCATCTGATTCCAAGTGAAGAGAAAGATATAGGCAACTTGTCTGCATTTAATGTCACTTCAAGAGAATAGGTTGCCATGGCCTAGGTTGAGGAAACCAAAGATATTTTTTCTTCTTTTGAAAATCAGTGTTGCTGAATTTGATGTCAGTCTACTTCCAGCTAAAATCTTGTAGGCTGATATTTAATGTAAGTTATACAATCCGTTTGTAATTTATGTTGATTGCATACAATTGGAAAAAAGTTAAAGAAGAGATCAAGGAATTGCCATGTGTAAAATACAAGACATATTTGTAGTAGAAGCAAGCTTCAATCTTTGCAGTTCCTTTACCCATCTATGTAGGAGAACCTCCAACTTTTGGTTAAGATTTACTTCTGTGCATTGTTACTGTAGCAAACCTTGGTCGTTTTTAACCTTCCCAAATCTAGCCTTCATCATCCTTGTATATAGCTAACATCATGCCTGCATTTAATAGTCATGTTAGCAAGCTACTCCTTCCTAAAACTGAGATTGTAATCTAGTGTAGAAACTCTAGCCACATTTCAAGTTCTTTCCCTCTTTTTGGGGTGGGGGGTAGGGGGGTAGGGGGGTGGGGGGTAAATTCTTGTTTTGCTTTGCTTTGTTTTTAATTAATTTGCCTTATTAAAAAAAACAGCTAAGCTATTTTA
This sequence comes from Bungarus multicinctus, assembly GCA_023653725.1. Taxonomy (NCBI): domain Eukaryota; kingdom Metazoa; phylum Chordata; class Lepidosauria; order Squamata; family Elapidae; genus Bungarus; species Bungarus multicinctus. The sequence goes on from CM042844.1 coordinate 56,192,463, forward strand.
TAAGAGTCTGTGGCCTTTCATTTCCCCCAATGGATTTTTAATTTTGGATTTTTTTCCTAAACCAATATTATATTTTATATTAATTAGATATAGCATACTGATTGATTTATTATATGATTTTTATTTGTCATGTGTTACTAATAAAATTCCATACAACATTTCAGAGGAACATTTTAATAATACTTTATTGCCATTGTACGTATATACACAGTATGCACATACAACAAAATTCACATAATATTACATGTCAGGCAAACAAAACAACTTCAAAAACTTCATACCAAATAAAGGGGGGTGGAATTCCATTTAAAATCCAAGTAATACAATTGAAAGATTTGGATCAAATGTTCAAATACCCATTACAAACTTCATAAGTGGATGAGCTTACATAAGTATCAGTAGTCACACATCAGTTTTCTGAAGGCCACTAATTGTTTTCCTTGAGGCTTTAAACCCAACTCGGTATTCTCTGGAGCAAAATTTGTAACACAAATACCTCGGGCAATTAGAAGTTTATTTCAACTTTCTGGCATGATATCTCGAAAGAAACAAATCACCATCTGCCAGGTTGATTCAATTTTTCACAACATGGAAAAAAATAATCAGCTGAGCACTTCAACCATATGGATTCAGAAGTATGACAGATCATACTTGTCACACGTTGCAGGAATCCACTTGCCCTTACATTTCACACAGCTTGTCTCTGCTGAAGATTTAAATCTTCCTGGTGTTCAAGTTGTAAATTTCATATGTTCACGAGTCATTGAACACCACATGTAAAGAGACAGAAGATAATAAGCAAAAGATTTCCATTTTTAAGGATTCCTGTTTCTAATGTTTTAATATACTTAAAATGGAAGCTTCATTGCAAATATAATTTTATAATTACATATTACAATCTTTATTATTTATTTATTTATTTATTTATTTATTTATTTATTTATTTATTTATTTGATTTATATACCGCCCCCTCTCCCCGAAGGGACTCGGGGCGGTGAACAGCCAATAAAAACACATATACAAGGTACAAAGTATGAGACAACATAAAATATTAAAATTTAAAAACTGAAATACAATATGGCTCTAATAAAATATAAGCAAGTATTAAAAAAATTAAAACCCGATTAAAATTTAAAAACCCCTAGGCCAGTCTGGCCTGCCGAAATAAATGCGTTTTGAGCAACCGACGGAAGGCCATGAGATCAGGGGCGGCCCTTACCTCCAGGGGTAATTCATTCCAGAGAGGGGGTGCTCCCAATGAGAAGGCCCGCACCCTCGGGGTCGCCAGCCGTCCAGCCGGCGGCACCCCGAGGAGGCCCACTCTATGGGAGCGTACCGGTCGGTGGGAAGCCGATGGTGGCAGGAGGCGGTCTCGCAAGTAACCTGGTCCCGAGCCATGGAGCGCTTTAAAGATAGTGACCAAGACCTTGAAGCGCACCCGGAGGGCCACCGGGAGCCAATGCAGCGCGCGTAGAAGTGGCATAACATGGGAGCCCCTAGGTGCCCTCATTACCACCCTCGCGGCTGCATTTTTAAATAGCTAATCTATTAAAGGGTTTAATAGATTAGCTATGTATAAACCAAGAAAACTATTTGTGCTAAATAGCTTACGAAATTCAGTGAGGAGCGAAGCTGAAATCTGCCAAGGGAGAAGCAAGGATACGATTTGTGGGGAACATTATTATGTAGGATATATAAGATAGAAAATAAAAACTGAATTTATCCTAAAACTTGGACATCCCCCTTTTCCCCATCAATGGGATAGTCTAAAGAGATGGGCAATGTCTATCTCATCCAATTTATTTATTTCTTTGTTCATTGATTAGTCGTATTTATATAGAATTCTTTATTGGCCAAGTGTGATTGGACACAAGGAATTTAAATCTTGGTGCTTATGGTCGCAGTATCCATAAAATAAAAGATACATTTGTCAAGAATCATAAGGTGCAACACTTAGTAATAGTCACAGAGTACAATAAGCAATCAAATCATACTAGGCCACAATCAATAAAAATCATAAGGATACGACTTCCGGTGATGAGGTACAGACAAGTGGAGGTACTGAACCTCGCTCTAGGCTTCAAGTTACCTTTCCTTGCTGTTGGAGCGACCCTTAGGGGTGCACATAACCTGTAGAGAAATGTGCCGGTGTGGGGAGACTGGAGTTGCGGTGCGGAGAAGGGATGCAGGAGACCCTGTAGAGACCGACATTAAGAGACCGCCAGTAATGGCAGTCCCGAAGTCCAGATCATTACATACAAGAGGAAGCGAATGAGTGACAGGCTGTGGTGAAGAGGAGTGTGAGTGAAGGAATTTGTGGTCTTGATTGAGCATCAAGCACTGGAGAAAATTTGTCAGAGCGAAGCCCAAAAGCAGCGGCCAAAGCAAATACAAGTGGCAGTGAAAGTGAAAGGGCTCGTGAGGCGGAAGAAGGTAAGAATACGAGTGATCACACAGAAAAGATAAGAAAAGCGGAGAGACCTGAGTGACTGACAATAATTGGGGGAAAAAAAGAAGAATAACGACCTTATTATCTGGGAAGTGGGAGGGATTTGATTTGGGGATTTCGGGATGATTGGAAGGACGAATTTGAGACCGGAGGAAGATCGTAAGGGAGGAAACAAATAGCTTTATTGTAACTTTAAAGATTCCACGGATGAAGACTAATTAATCTATTGACTTTTTTTTTTGGACTATTGACTTGGAGCCGTAATAAGTGGAGGAGATTTACCAAAGAAAAAAACAATATGAAATTTAGAAATTGACTTGTAGGATTCTTAAACGAAAGGTGGAACAGTGATAATAGAAAGTACAGTGAGACTGTAAAGCCAGAGACATTACTCAGTAAGACTGCACTTCTGGTTTGTTTGGTGAAGGAAATTTCTGATTCGGAGAGGATGAACTGAACAGCTATACTAAGACACTTTGTGCCTATAACTCCTGCTGATTGTAATTATCCCCTGACACCAACTCAACTGATTTTTTAATGTGGTATATGGGATTTATATACAATTTAATTGATACATTAGTAAATTGGAATTTACATGTGGTTTTAATACATAGAAAAAAAGGAGGTGATAATTAATTAACTATTTAAGTATTGATATTTGATAATAGTAGACTAAATAATTAATTCTGATTAATTGTGATTACTATAGATTAAATAACCAATTGCTGTATAGCAAGATTAATATACCTTCAATTAGATTTGTAAATATTTGAAATACTATTTTATAATATTGAGAATTTCATAGTATTTATAGATATAGAGTTCAGTAATATTTAAAACTTAAACAGAGAAATCTGAGATAACATTAGGAATTATAAATCCAGGTATTTGATTTAGAAATTAACTTTAAAAACTGTGTTGGGGAATATTTATATTGATAGGAATGATTAATTTATTAACATACTAAATTAATTAGAGTAGTGGCTACTACTATTGGATACTTTTCAATCACAAATGCTAATTTGGGATAACGTATTTAATATAATACAAAAACAGAAACAAATTTTACAAGAGATGACTTCTACAGCTAATACAAAACGCTTAAATCTGGGAAGAAGATTACCTCAGTACAAACAATTGCGGCGGCATCGCCCTCAGTGATGGCACAAAAGACAATTGAGGAAACATTATCTGGAGAGAAACAACCTACCATCACTGAATCATTGAATGCTAATATTCAATCAACTCTTCTTATCTTACAAGAATCTATGTTGAACCTTCAGGAAATAATGACAAAAAACCATACTGAGTCAAGAGCTGACACAAATGAATTAAAAACAGAGATGGGGAATTTAAAAGCAGAAATGAAATTAGATATCTCAAAGCTGGATCAAAAAATTGGAATAATACAGCAAGCACTAGAGAGAAATAAATCAACAATAAAGGAGGTTGAGAATAGAACTGAACAAACTGAAAAGAAGTTGGAAATGGTCAGTGAACAATTAAGAAACGTGAGCAAAGAAATGGACAATTCCCTGGTCTACCTAGAAATGGATAAGGCCGCAGCATATTTAAGATTCCAGAACATATTGGAATCTAAAGAAGAGGATTTGGAACAAGTAATGGCAGGAATATTAGCAGAATTGTTGGAAAAAGATAAGGATGATATTCTGAAAGAGCTGGACAAAGTCTACAGAGTGAATACAACCTATGCAAGATGCCATAAATATCCAAAAGAGGTCCACGTAAGATTTGCCAGAAGAAAGGTTCAGGACGTTATATATAAAATATCTAGAGAAGAGACAATTACATATAAAGGGAAAGAAGTTCTGGTGCTTAGACAAATCCCAAGAAGAGTGAGAGAGCAAAGGAGGGACTATAAATTCTTGACTAATCAATTGAACCAAAAAGGCATTATATTCAGATGGTTAATCCCAGAGGGGATGTTAATTTCATGGGAAGAAAGAAAAGTCAGAGTAGATTCCTTGGAAAAAGGTCAAGAATTCTATGAACGATTGGTAGGTTCAGAAGAAACAAGTAGCAAGGATGAATTAGAATCAAATTCACAAGACGATCAAGGTTACTAAAAGAATAGAGATAGGAAACAAGAGACAGAAGAACTGAAAACACAAAATCAGCTACAGGGAGAGACAGGAGTAACTACAAGACAAAGAGCAAGAATTAATTAGGTAATGGACGAGGAAAAGAAAATATTATCAATTAGCATAAATGGTCTGAACTCTAGGATAAAAAGGAAAAGAATACTAACTAAGCTAATTAAACAAAATGCAGATATAATATGTTTACAAGAAAATCTAGAATGCCCCAAACTGGGGAATTTGGATACGTTGCCAGCAGACCTTGGGAAAAAGAAAGGAATAGCAGTATATGTGAAAGAAGATATGAAAGCAGAGTTAATTTAGACAGATTCTAATGGAAGAATTCTGGTGTTACAAATTTTGATTAAATCAATTCCAATTTTACTAGTAGTGATTTATGCCCCTAATGATAATCAAAAAGAATTTTTTAAACAATTACATGAAAAAATAGTGGAATTAGAAAAAAGGAATATTTGTATCTTGGGGACTTTAATGCCATTGCGGACCACCAGAAAGATCACAGTAGTGGGAGGAAAAAGAGGAAAAAGAGAGAATTACCGAAAACATGTGGAGAAATTATGATTGAACTAAATTTGATAGATATGTGGAGGAAATTAAATCCGGAGAAAAAGCAATTTACATTTTATTCTAATCCACATCAGTCATGGACATGAATTGATATGGTGTGGATGAATGGTGAACTAGCAGATGAACTAAAAGAGATTGAAATTTTACCTAACGAATGGGCAGATCATAATCCAATTCAGATAGTGTGGAAAGGTAGGAAAAAGCCAAGGAAAAGGTGGACTCTAAATATACAACTAACTAAAGAGAAAGAGTTTATGAATAGACTTAAGGAATTAGATTTTTTTAAAAAAGAAAATAATAATGAAGTAACTACGAAGCAGAATATTTGAGATACAATAAAGGCAATAATAAGAGGTACAACGATATCATATACCTCTAGGAGAAATAAAGAAAAATACGCCCAACAAAACGAACTAAAACAAAAAATTAAAGAATTAGAAATTCAATTACAAAACACCCCAAAAGACTCCAAACTGCAAAATCAGGTGATAATAATCAAACATAAATTAAATTTAATTGAACAGGAAGGAATGGTCACAAAGTTGAATATAGCTAGACAAATATTTTTTGAACAGGCTAATAAACCAGGAAGATGGTTGTCCTATAGACTCAAAAAAGAAAAACAGAAAAGATTGATTTATCAATTAAGTAATAGATGAAAATGGGGGTGTCCATCAGGGAATAGAACAGAAAAAAGAAATTGCATGTAAATTCTTTGAAGACCTTTATAAAAAGAAGGACGTAAATGAAGATATGATAAGAAACTACTTATGTGCAACAAAAGATAAAATAATTGAGGATGAGATGAAAGAAATATTAACTAGAGATATTACGTGGCCCGAGTTAAAAACAGCAATAGAAAATCAAAAGAACAATAAAACTCTAGGACCTGATGGGATCCCAGGGGAACTCTGTAAGAAAATAGGAGAGCAAATAGGGCGTCTTATGGTAGAAGTATACAATGAAGTCCTATTGGCAGCCAGAATGCCGGATTCATGGAAGGAGACACTAATTTCATTGATCCCGAAAGAGGATTCAGATTTAAGATTTATACAAAATTATAGACCAATTTCTCTGTTAAATACTGATTATAAAATATTTACTACAATTATAGCAAACAGACTAAAAAAAATACTGAATGAATATATACATAAAGATCAAAACAGATTCCTCCCTAATAGACAAATCAGGAACAATTTAAGAATAATGTTAAATGTTTTGGAGTACTATGAAGCCCATCCAGAAAAAAAAATAGCCCTTGTCTTTTTGGATGCACAGAAGGCCTTTGATAATCTAAATTGGCAATTCCTAATTCAACAAATCTACAATATGAATTTAGGCACTAAATTTGAAAATATTGTGATTACAATTTATGACTCACAAAGGGCAAATATTATAGTTAATGGAGAATATACGTGTTCAATAAAAATAGAGAAAGGAGTTAGGCAATGTTTCTTTGGAAACATTGCTTATACGAATTAGACAAAACCCCAAATAAAGGGGTTAAAAATTAAGAAAGAAGAATATAAACTGCAAGCATTTGTGGATGATATGGTCTTTTTTATAGAGGAATCAATTGAAACAAGTCAAGAATTATTGAAAGAGTTAGAGCAATTTGGGAAAGTTGCAGGACTTAAAATTAATAGGGAAAAGACAAAACTAATAACTAAAAATTTAACAGAAAAACAGAAATTAAAATTGGAAAAGACAATGGGACTACAAGTGTTAAAAAAAACTAAATACTTAGGAATTTGGTTGATGGCCCACTGTAAAACTCTAATGGAAAATAACTATAGTAAATTGTTACAACGAGTAAAAAAAAGACTTAGAGATATGGGTCAAACTGCAAATCTCCCTATTAGGGAGGATTGCTATTATTAAATGAACATTCTTCCTAAATTTATTTATTTATTCCAAACAATACCAATAAAATATATATAAAAATTACTTTGTAGAACTTAATAGGATAACCACTAAATTGATTTGGCAAGGGAAGAAACCGAGGATAAAATTAAAGACGATGCAAGATATGAAGAGCAGAGGGAGTACGGCACTCCCAAATTGGGAAATATATCATAGTGCAGCCTCCTTACTTTGGTTGAAAGAGTGGGTAAACCTGTCGAATAAAAGAATCTTATCCCTAGAAAGCCACGATCTACAGAGGGGTGGCATGCATTTTTATGGGATATTGGAAAAACTAAACAGAATTATTTCCACAGACATATGAGACTCTTTATTGGCTACTTGGAATAAAATAAGAAAAAAAACATTATTTAAAAATCCCAATCTGGATCTCAACAATGGAGGCGATGATACACCCAAGCAATTTGGATCTTAATAAGATGATAAAATACAAGGACCTTCTAGATGCGCAAGGAACTTTAAAATCATGGCAAGACCTCCAAGAACAAGGGCTAAAAGTAGACTGGTGGGCTTACCTATAAATTCAAAATAGATACAGACAAGATAAAAAAAACCTCGGAATTTACGGTAAGCTACAACAACTAGATAAAATCTTATTAGGTCCGATAAAAAAAATATAGCCAAATTTTATAACTATCTATTAGAGATAGAATTAGAAGAGGAAGTAGTCAAAGGTAACATGATAGCTTGGAGTAGAAATATAGGACGTAGCATTACATTATTATAATGGGAAAAGGAATAGGAATAATAAAATTATAAAATCAGCAACATATAAAGAAAATGCCTATGAAATGTTTTATAGATGGCATCCCTTTGAGAATAGCGAAGATGTCTCCTAACATGAATCTGAACTGTTGGAAGTGTAAAAAGAAACAAGGAACATTCTTTCACATGTGGTGGTCCTGCACTGAAGACCAAAGATATTGGCGTAGAATTAAAAAATGGTTAGAGGAAATAACGATGGAGCAAATTGAACTAAAACCAGAATTCTTTCTATTAGGAATTTTTAATAGACAATTTTCCAAAAAAGCCAAATATATAATATTACATATTCTCACTGCAGCTAGATTAATCTTTGCACAATGTTGGAAACAAATCGATATTCCAACAGAGGAAATGATCATTCAGAAAATAGTAGCCTGTGCAGAGATGGATATATTAACGTTAGCACTCAAGGATAAAGAATCATCAGAATATTATAAGAGCTGGGAATGCTGGTATGACTGGATAGAACAAAAATAGAAAGTACATTAGTAAATATTGTTAAATTGAAAAGTGTTAGTAATTACATATTCGCATTAAGATGTATTTGGAAATATGACATCAATAATGATAATAAATAAGGAATCACAGACTGTTGTTAATGGAATAGTTTGTTTTTTTATTTGTTTTCTTTGTTTTCTTTCTTTTTTTTTTCTTTTGTGTTGTGTATGTGCTTGTTTGTTGTTTTAGTTGTATAATCAATAAAGTTTGTTTTTTTTTAAAAAAATCATAAGGATACAAGCAACAGAGTTACAGTCATACAGTCATAATTTTAGTTTACTTTATTGTCATTGCACCTTGTACAATGAAATCAAACATCATCTTCAGTTCACATCATTACCATGACCATGAAAATAAACACAAACACACATCCTTCACTCTCCACACATTGAACTGAAAACCCCCAACACCGCACCAATACTGCACTATACAGCAGAATTCAAAAGAGCTACTGCCCTGGGATAGAAGCTGTTTTTCAGCCTATTTGTCCTTGTTTTTATTATTTTCTACTATCTGCCAGATAGTAATAGTTCAAAAAAAGAGTTCCCAGGAGGAGATGAATCTTTAAGAATGTTTTGAACTTTCTTAAGGCAGCAGGAGTTATAAAGTTCTTCCAAAGAGGGGAGAGGGCAACCAATGATCTTCTGGGCAATGATGTTAACATTCTGGAGTGCTTTCCTATCTGCCACTTTGCAATTGGCAAACCATACAGAAGTACAGTAAGTTAACATACTTTCTATGGTGCAGTGGTTAGAAGGTCACCAGCAATTTTTCATTTAGTTGTTGTTTTCTGAGAAGTCTCAGATAGTATAATCTTTGCTGGACCCTTTTGACTAGGGCTGAATGTGAGCACCCAGTCAAGTCCTCTTTCATCGTAATACATAGAAATTTAAAACTGTCCATTTGCTCCACTTGGTCTCTCTCCATTGATAAGCAAGGGCTGGATGTCTTATCTGTTTCTTCTATAGTCCACTACAAGCTCCTTGGTCTTATTGGTGTAGAGGACCAAGTTATTGTCTCCACACCACGAAAGCATCCCCCCAGAGATGAGTCCCACCACTCATTTAGCCATCCATTTCAGAAATTATGATTCTGATGTGTACACTTAAAAAAGCCCATAAAATAAGCAATTTTTTAAAAAAACCTACAAATAAAATATCCATAGTATCTCCTATTAATAAGATAAAAAAGAAAATTTGATGTTACAGGCAATGCAGTCACCTCCCTAATCTACCATTAGCTTGAGATCCCCAAGCTTGTTGACATAATCAGATGTTGAAGGGCTTGCAGAATGATGTCAAGATTGGAGCTAGCCTTGCTAGCTAGCTAGGGGGAAGGATGAGTTGGGAGTGGGGACCACAGCAGAAAAGGCCCATCTCTGGGTCATACTAGATATAATTCCTTTGAAGAAAAGGCCCACAATACATTTCTTCAGCCAGATTATGACAGGATAGGAAGATGTAATTAGACAGAAATGGTGCCTCAAATAACCTAGGCCGATACCATGAAGGTCTTTAAAACTAACACTGAAAGTCTTCAAAACCAGCTCTGTGAATTGAACTTGCAAGTAAACTGGC